>OZ024899.1:11133298-11880798 GCA_964017195.1 Siderastrea radians
GCTTAGGAAGAGAAGGGATTGGCACTAGTATGATGATGCAATTAGTGGATTGCACCATCGATACATCATAGTTCTTGAGAAGGGAAAGAGATGGGTGTTTATTTGAAGCGAGAAGTTGATTTTAATTGCATAAAGACGAAGGAATCGGTCATTAATAAGGAGATCAATTAATAAGGTAGCTGTTACGAGTCTTTAAGTTAGTTCGTGTGGTGTTGGTTGGGTTTGAGGTAATTTTGTAAGTGCATAGTCTGGTACGTAGCTGTTCCGAGTCAACTTGTTTACTTTGCAAGGGGATTCCCGGGTTAGCAAACCAGATTTAAACATCACGTTATGAGATATGCCTTAACGTGACCCAGACTCTGACGATCTACTCGAGCTCGTGTTTATCAAGCGTTATATTTTGATTCTACTGCTAGGTTCACTGTTTGTATTCACGGTCTAGGCACAACAGTAAATATTTCGTCATCCCTTTGTAAGCATCCTCAGTTGTGAGCAAATTTATACCGACATTCAACGTTTGAGTGAATTTGCGTTTTTCAGCAGAAATAAAAGCGATAACAAAGATATGCTGAGTCATCAGACTGTAAACATTACGTCATCCAGTAACGCCATATTCAAACTATTATGTGTCACACAATCACACTTTTCATCACGCCGGTTCGTATAAATACAGGGTCGCACTAACATTTGTGAAACCTTGGGGTAGGGAGGGTCAGAACGCCGGTTAAAATGGCCATTGGGCTTTCTTGTCTCTTTATGAATTAGTAATGTATTGAGAATTTCTATTTAAGAACGGTGCCTTCTAGTGCGGAGGTATTTTTGCACCATTTATGACTATGCGGGGAAAGCAAATCTTAGCAAGGGCTATCGGAATCGATCCAAGAAGAAAAATTGTGTGTAACCACGTGTTTTTCAGAGGTAATTAAATTTTTATGAATAGTTTGAAGTTCCCAATAATTCAGAAAAGGATAATCTGTTTCAGAAAACTTTGTAACCATTCTGGACGTTCCTTAATTAGTAATTAGTTTCTCTATTTTTTCTCATCATTTTCAGGTTGTTATGGTCCCCGTGTATTGATCTAAGCAGCCTAGTGAGGGTAGAGTGCGACAGGATTCTCAAGATGGCTCGATGGTTCCATGAACATTTGAAAAATTAAACCAGAAAAGCCTGCCAAGTCGAATTTACTTTCCGGTTTTTTTTGGCGCGAAAAATCTTTACAGAAAACAACTTTATTAATAGCCGTATAATTTCAGACAATCCACAGCGTTTCAGATTAAACTGAATTCGTAATCTGTAGAGGTAATAATGATAGAGGTGTTGGGTGTTTTTTTCATGAGCTGTGAGCTCGAGAGAGTGGGAAACAACAATGTTTTTCGTTTAATTATTTTTTGCTAAGCTCAGTTTAAAATTAACTAGACACGTCTCACTTAGAAAGAAATGGAATTTTTTTCATTCATATGAACTTTAACATATTCTTTTCTGTACGTACTCTGTAATACAATTCGAACAGACCTTTTCACAGCAGTGACTAAAAAAGCGCTAACCCTTTAAGCCCCAATAGCGACAAGCATCTAATTTCTCCTTACAATATCCCTAATTAATCAAGCATACAGGTTACGAGAATAAAGAAAATGATCACCAAACAGGCAATGTCTTCATATTTTTGCAAATTATCCCAACTATTACCATAAGAAATATCCAGAGAACACTAAGAATATGCATATTGGTATTAGGGATTAAAGGGTTAATATGTTTGTGGGAGTTAATCATCAAAAGAGGAATCAAATTGAAATAAACAGTTTGTGTGGGAAGTTGAGAGTTTATTGTCATCTTCTGTAACTTACAAGTGTGTTGCTCCATGAGTCTTCGGTCCAAATCGCACACGGCCGCTAGTCCATTGAGCACTTTGCCCTAGGGCTCTCCTTAGCAGCAGTTCTATCCTGGCTACCTACCGCTGACCGAGAGGCCTGAAGGCTTTGCTTGCGACATTGTGTGTGAAGAGAACTGGTACCTTGCTGGCTTGACGCATGCGAAAGTCGGTTGCTTCGTGGTCCTGCTTTCCTGATAAAATCTTTAAGTGCCTGCTGAAACCTAGGATTTCTGAATGCGTACAATAACGGATTTAAGACTGCGTTAGTATTGAAAGAAAATAGCATCACTGGTCCAGATAGGAAATACTCGGCATAACTTCCCCAAATTTTCCCGTTCACGTTCAGCAGTATTACAAAAACGCCGAACAAAATCAATGGAAGAATAAAGAATATTGTATTGCTGATAACGAGGGGAGCAATCTTTTTCGCTACCTTTCCTTCCCTGCACACACCCACTTGATTTGACGAAGTTTTCACGATGCGAAAAATTACCAGGTACAAAGGAATCGTGACAATGTTGATCACTATGCAGGGCAGAGTGAATAAGCTGGTGTAAACAAACATGACAACGTTTGAATTCTGAATGTTAAACGGCATACAGAGGTCGTTTTTGTGATAAAGATATCCGTGTGGTCCTAGCATCGGTATGACTGTAGAGGCTAAGGCGATTATCCAGCTGACCAGAATTAGTGTGAACGCCAGTTTGTTGCGGATTCTTATTTGGGGGTTCATTGCATACTTGACAGCCACAAATCTTTCGGTTGTGAGAAACGCGGAAGTCCACGTTCCAAGCGTGTTTCCTAAAGGCCACAGCAAGCCTCTAGTCGTACACCATTCCTTCCTACGATCGTGAAATTCGTTAAAGATCGCATTTTGCAAAACAACAGTGATAAAAATTGCATTCACTCCGACAAAGAAGTCCCCCAACGCCATATTAGCTGTGAAAAGCATGGAAACAATTTTTCGCAATGGACTTTTGGAAATAACAATGACGATGACTAAGCCATTGAGAATGATGGCAGCCATTCCAAAGGCATACTCGATGTTGAAAACAACTTTCAAGAGTTCGAAACAGGGATTTTTGTTGTATCTTAGCCAAACGCCGCATTCAAGCGATCTATCAGAGCAGAACTGACGAACGCCGTGCCGCGCAAGTGAAGTTATCGAGGCACTTGTCGTATAAGAAGTTTCAATGCAGCGAGTGAACCTTCCTACATAAGGTTCATCATGTGCGAGGTCTTGGAGGTGAGGGTCGCTTATGTTCTTCACCAGGTCACATGAGGAGCATTCACAGTTCCTGTGCCCGCCGTATATATCACAAGCGACACCTCTGATGGTGTGAAGCATGTGTAGTTTGAGGATCGAGGAGAAGTTTCCGTCCCATTGAAAGATCGGCGGCTTGTTGAATTTGTTCGGTTGGAAATTTCTGTTCGCAAGAATTGCGGGAGAAAAGAAAATGAAAGAAAAACAGTTAGAACTACTAAGATTGGAAAGCCCTGGTTTTTTGAACGCTGTTATTATCCGGAGCGATTTTGGGTTTGCTCCTCTATGTAATCTACAAAGCCATGTAACTTTCAAAAAGGATGTGTTCTTCGCTTTTCTTTAGTCTAACATAGGCTGCAAAATCTTAAACTTTGGGCTAAGATTAGAGAAGCTTATTAAAGATGATTACCCGATGGCACAAACGAAATTTTTTCTTTCAACTTTCATGCCATGAAATTTTCACAAGAAAACAACAACAACAACAACAACAACAACAACAAATACAAATACGAAAGATAAACAAGCGAAAAGCGAGGTGTAAACATGTTTTAGATACTAACAAATTTTGTAGGCGGTTGAGTCCGTAGAACACTTCTGGTGATAAGCAGTTTGCAGTTGTTGACGACAGAGACCTAGAGGAAAAAAGAAAAAAAACATGATGAGTTAGGTGGGCAAACGAATATAACAAAACAAGATCAGAGCTCGTGATATTAACCCTCGGGCGTACAAGTAAGGGTGGATCCTACCCCCGTAAGGTTTTCCTAAAATTTTTCCAAGACGAATTAACATCAAGATCTACCGTTCTCAGTAGCTGTGCGCATATCCCTAAGACACATTTTGACAAAATTTGGTGAGAATCACTTGCTATGGTTACGACATATGACGTCATAAGTAGCAGGTTGTCAACCATTTTTGAGGAAAAATGCGTGTTTTTTACCCCTTTTAGGTGAAAAATACAAAAATGTCAACAAAAAGCAGCAAAAAGTTTAATTATGTCACATTATGCATGTCCAGCATCAAAAACTTCCAATTTTTAACGTTTTTTGACAATTTCTAGTTTTCGTTAAAATCCAAGATGGCGCTCAAAATGGCGGCCATCTTGGATACGTCACAAGTCCCCAGCAACGTGACAACCCATAATATGTACCTCATCTTGTAGAGCACATCACAGGCTTTCTACTAAAGGTGAGATCTTTTCGAAATACTATAGCATAACGAAAACCAAAGGGGGGGTTCATCAACCCCCCTCCCCCCATTGTACCACGGTGGGGGTGTGACTTTGCTTGTACGTCCGAGGGTCAATTCAATCACTGAGCTCATTATTAATCGTTTTTCCAAATTCTCGTCCCAAATGTTTCATGATAATTTTATGAACCAAGCTGGCACATTTGCACCGATAATTACCACTAACCGATAAGAAAGCGGATTTGTAAAAATACTAATCGGGTCCCGTAAGTTATCAGGAGTTACGAGGAATGGCCTCCCGTTCTTACAGAAAATGTAAAGTCCGTTCTCTGATTCCTAAATAAAATACTAATCCAGATCCTGTAGCCTCACTTTATAGTTAAAGCACGCGACCTGAGACCGTTTGAGAGTCAGTCTACCGCAGCCTATTCCATAGCTGATCTTTTTCTCATGTGGGAAAGTGTAAGAGTGTGGAAGAGCCCGAGAACGAGTTACTTGTCGTGAGAGACGTTTTCCCGTGGTATATCACAAAGTCGCGGGAACATTGTCTCTCTCCCCTCATGTGTATAAATGGGTATCGGTAAAAAAAACTGCTAGGGGTAATCCTGCGATGGACCAGCATCCCATCCAGGGGGGGGGGGGGGAGTAGCAACACTCAGCTTCTCCATGCTAGAGAAACCGTGTTAAGCTCCGGCCATGTGGGCTTCCTTGGCTCGTGTGCGACTTTGCCTTTTACCTATATTACCAAGTCGAGTAAGTGGGAAGGCAAAGCTGGGGTACAAGGCTGAATCTACCGATCACGTGACTAGTGATCCCCAACCTCGTCTCTAGGGCTACCTTCGCTCTGTGGATGGCCACAAGGCCCGTCGACGAGTTAGCGTGATCCAAGACCTGAGACATGCGACTCCCGATCCCACGCTATCCCTGGTTCACTGTAACTTGTTACAACCATCTGTAGCTTACCCTTTTTGTTGTGATGTATTGGAAAAGCATTAAAACGGATTTTTAAGCCTCGCATCCTGATATTCGTTTTCATCCGTCTGACCATTCAATCCAAGTCAGTGGGGGTTACATTAAAGTGACCATGCTTGTTTGTTCATTTTTTCACACAAAACTGAAGCAAATCTGTTCAAGTTTGTACATGTTATTCGTAGGGAGATAAACTGTAAATGGAGAAACTTACAGGTTGATAAGGTTGCTGAAGTTTTCGAAAACTCTCTCAGGAATTCCACTTATTGAAGATTGAGACAAATCCCTTGAAAATTAAAGAATGAGACAATATACATCTAAGATGGTTACAAAAAAAAAATCATTCGATAATCACGAGTAATAATTATATCGTTCAAAAGAGCGTGTTTCGTCGAGATTGCCAACACCGGTAAAAGAGAGTGAAAAAAAACGACAAGAAAAGAAAAAACGATAAGTAGGGTATTTTTGAACGAAATTTGTGGCGCTGAATATCCCGATTGAACACTTTCTCAAGTCAGTAAAGAAAACAGGAGGAAACAGAATCGTCAAACGGCTTTTTGCAAACCTTTAAAGATGAACACTGAACATAACTTAACTTACAATGAAGTAACGTTTCTGGGCTCTTTGATAGCTTTGCGCAAATCCTTGATGTCAGTGAGCCTGCAGGCCACCACGAGTGCATGGTCAGCGTCGTAATGGCAGCTGCACTTACTGCTATGGCAGGCATCATTACCAGCGGTATCTGTCAAAACTCTTGGCACCAGGATGATAAAAAACAAGGCAAGAAACATCCAACTTTCAAGGCCACACATTTCTTTAAATCTGCCTGTGACGTATAAGAATAAAAGAGATTCTGAATGTATATGGGAAACGCAGAAGTAACGTATTCCACGCTCTCAGATAGTAGGGACGACGACGATTAGAAAGAGACCGCTTAATGAGACGCTCGGGATCTGGAGAGAAAGAAGGCGGCGGCTCTGTCCCTCTCCTTCCCCAAACCCCAGGCAAGTTTATTCTTTTTTGTGCCCGTTTTCTTTAAACATTTCCCCGTTCATGTCTTTAGTTCGGTTAGTAGCATAAGGAAAGGCAATCCCGTAGATAGAATCTACGAGGGTCGGTGAATTTTCACCGGGAGACCGGAAGCCGTCTTGTGCCAAGGTTTTCTCAGCAGGAACGGGGGCTTTGCGGCCTGCGATTTATGCAGATAAGCAGTGTGAACAACATATTAATCGATTATTTGCATTATCTTCGTGGTCTTTGGTGGCATCACAGAAGACAATATTCATGGAGGGAGTTTTCCTAAAAGTAAGATTGAGGTGGTTTGATTTCTCGAATAAAATATAGTTATTTGCATTTAGAGTATGGCTCTTTGTTACCGTTGTTATTGTCAGGACCATTGTTATTACTAGAGAAAAAAGGAAAATTATATTCACAACGAGGTACCCAAAATCACAACTATAGCTGTCTAGAATTCCAAGAATCATCCGTTAAACGATGTTATTGCCCTAAATAACTTGAGTACCTTAAGTTCCGACTCTGGGCTCTGATTCAGATTGACTTCTTGTTACAATAGTTGCTCAAAGTTGTCTAATGTAAAATTTAGAATTCCAGCACTAAAAAGGTTATATCTCAAGTTAAAAATTTGTCAGTCCTGCATGCAGTGCTAACCAGGAACCTTAACTTCGTACTGAAAACCTGAATTTCCGCGTTGTGCGCACAAGTGAAACTGGGTGCGAAAGCCCACATTTACCGTTTTAAATTTTTTCTACGCACTGTCCATCTTTGAAGAACTTGAATTAACATTGTCCTACGTCTGGTTATACAAGCGATTCGTAGTTCATCTTGAATGATGGGGCCTTAGTGCGGACTACGACTGAGCGCGAGATTGAGTGTGAGTAGAAGAAGGCTGTAGAAAGGAGATTAGAGACATGATAATGCTAACTGGATTTGAAAAGTCGTGATCGTACTCAATCTCGCACTTTTGCTCAAATTCAAAGGTCTCTAAGACTGACTATGCGCCCAGACCCAATAGATTGTACGGAGGCAAAACCCATCACGTGTAAGTCATTATACAGGTGCACAACTAAAGGAATAACGTAGCATCTAGACAACATTAGCCCAAGTTTGTCCCAGGCGGGCAATATAATGCGCGGGCTTCAGCGTCAATGTCTTCTAGCCAATGTGTCTGATTTTCCCAAGGCATTTTAAGCCACAAGATTTCCTTGTTTGTAGGGACTTTACATTTTCTACTCCTACCTTAATTTTTGAATCGCCTGGCACAACCAGCAAACATATATATTGAGACCTTGAAGTTTGGTTACAAGCGAAACGCTGCTTGTCTGGCCTTTTTACCTTTTGAAGTGATCGCGAAGCTGGTTGAAATGATCTTTTCACTATGAATAGATAACTCAATTATAACTTTCCAGAAACATAACATAAAAGAACTGTAATTGCCTTTCCATAACTTTTTGGCACTTCAAGTCTCCAGGTCGTGTCTGAAAGAAAGTGATTGAAGTTTTTATTTAAATTCTGAATTTCAAATAATTGCAGTCTAGTTTTCGTATTGATTCTTTTTATTAGTTTTTACTTTTATGTTTTCAAAACAACGGTCAATCAGTCAATCATATGACTGTGCCAAGGCCACAATTATTCGATAGGAAACACCTGTGCGTTCAAGTATACAATGATATTGATTTTTTCAACAAGCCCAATTTGAACGCCCAACAAATACTGGCAAAATTTAACAGTAGGAGAAGAGTGTTCCTTTAATTAATTTTTTTTCTCTTGAAAAAGTCAGCTGTAGATAGAAATTTTTCTCCATTGAATACTTTTTTTCAATTTTGAAAAATAAAACAAAAACACAACAAAAAAATTGCAGCTGTCCATGTATTGTACATTGGCAGGTCAATAATAATCTTTTCATGCTCACAGTTAACTTTTTTCTAGAATGATCTGAGCCAACCAGATACGGAGCGTGATCCAACAAGGTAGTGTAACGGTTGCGTCACACTACGACGGCAAAACCAGAAGGAAAAAATGGTGGGTTGATTTTGGTGCTTGCCTCAGTTCTTGCAGGTTTTACGATAAATTCTTTTTTTATTTATGATCGCGCTGACGGTCATGTTTTCCTCTCAATCAATCAATCAATCAATCAATCAATCAATCAATCAATCAATCAATCAATCAATCAATCAATCAATCAATCAAGCAATCATCAATCAATGAATCCATTTATTAATGTCAATGGGTGGGATAGGATTGCCCTGTATATCATCCAATAGCTTCAGTTCCTTGCCTACCCACCCTGCGTATTTAGGATCGGTTCTTCTGGGGTAGATGAACATTGAATGTTAAAAAATGAATTCATGGTAAGGGTTTGTTAAGTATTGGAATTTTCAAGTAATACAGATAGCTATATTTATATTGTTGCTCACGTTGAGTCAGGTAGTTGATACAGCATCTCAAGGGGTAAAGTTAGATGGAAGTGAAAGGATTTGTTTTTTGGTTTTGAAATTCATGATCATGGTAATTTTTTGGTTCAAAATTTCGCCCAGTATTTGGGTATCATGATTCTAAGGGTTAAGATAAAGAACACTGGGTTTCGTTTTGTTAGATTAATTTGGGTGTTTGTTGGACCATGATTTTTTTACGGAGGAGGGGGGCTGTAAAAATTCACTAACATTTGCATTACATTGCATGCAAGTACCCCACCCCCACACAAGTTCAATTTTCCTACATTACATATAAGGGGTAGTTCCAGAATTGAATAGGAGTGCCCAAATGGCAACTTGAACGCCACAGTGTTATAGCGTTCAGATTTAGCAAATTTAGCAGATATTTTGAATGCATCCCTAGTTGACAAGGAGGGGAGGGTGTTTTGGGCAGTACCTCACAAGGCACAACATTCTGTTTTCCTATTTACTTTATTTGATAAAACCGTGTAAAAACGCAAGAAGTATTCAACGCAAAGACGTTTAAGACTGGTCACTTTCCTTGGTAATAAATGATTCAAAAAGGCCAATTAAAAAATAATATTTCTCGAGCCAGGTAAATTAAAGTTCGGCTTGGCAAATAATTATTGAAATGGAGATGTTATTTTCAAAGATAAGACAAGATAGATGTTCTAGTCTGTAAGACCCACAAGGGCACAATTAGTTAGGATTTTGCATGGTTTCGGAGCGCTAGAATTCAAGTTCCTCTAGGAGGGGGACATTGGGGGGTTCTGAATACCGCAAAACCGCAAAAAAAAATTGACAAATACCGCATTATCGCCAAAAATTCGCCAAATACCGCAATACCGCAAGACTTCCAAAACCTTGTCAAAAATCAATGAAATAACGAAATTGTTGCCTTGCATAATCTTAAAATTACGGGCAAATATTAACTTAATTGTTTTTTCGAATATTAAGGCGTGCTAGGTTCGTTTTAGGAAAATGAGTAACGTGTACTTTCCGTCCAGTAACTAGTATGCCGAACAAAGATAAACTTACCTTTATTGATTCACTTTTGTGATTGCAATAGAAGGGAATGAAATTCTTTGCTTCCAAAGTCAGTGCTTAACGTTCATCAGGAATTTACATTCTAGAGAGATGCGGTGTATTAGACGCTATGGCCTAACGATTAGGAGTCGATTAGTGCTCTAGACTCCGGAGTGAATGGCCCTGTTCGAGTACTAGTCGAATATTGTGCTGTGTTCTTGGGCAAGCCGCTTTACTCCAGCCAAACGACCCATCGGTATATGCACTGGCTTTCTCCAACCAAGTGTACAGGTTGGCAATTGGAGCGTTCGTTGACATAATAACGTGTCCAGGGCTGGGAGCCAGGCTTAACGCGACGACGTAATACTTAATTACTTAATACATAACACATCGCGCGCTCGCGAGAGCATAGAGTCATTCCCGGGAAAAGACTTTGAAAGACATAAAAGCAAATAAAGCCACCCATTACCACAGACAAACCTCGCAGCCACTGTAATTGTTTGCTTGTTGACTTTGTCCTTATGAGCTATTAGATACGTTTAAGACCGTTTGTTGTTTCCGATTTCGAAATGTCCGAAATAAACGATGATTATAGAACGAATAGTTGAATCAACCACCGACACGTTTTATTGCAACATAGATTTTTTCTATTTACAAAATCAAGATATTAGATTACATCAATGATTACATAACTACAAACGGAAGTCACATCAGTGTTCTTGTCACGCAATGTTCTTACCTCTTCGGAACACCGTTTATTGCCAGAATAATGTCAAATCAGGTCAGGTTCCGTTTTGATGTGCCTGGTGATGTGCACTGAATGAAACAATCCAAATTAAATTTACCTAATGCTCTCCCTAAACTTGGCGAGCCGTTTTTCGTCTTTGTTCACCCGACACCTGAACTTATGTTTTTTTCGGTAATTCTCGCCGCCTTTTCCCTCTTCGTAAAACAGAGCCACACAATCGATGACAGCCACTTCGACTTCCCTCGTCGCGATCTCGGATGTTGCTACCACAGCCATGTTGAATAATGCCTGGTCTGTCTGGCAAAGCTCGTGGTTTGGACATGATCTTGGACCCCTTGATGCGTGACATACGTCAGTGCCGTGACTTTTAATTGGTTGTCCAAGCGATCAAATTGTAATTACGTTTCATGTCAATATGACTAATATAAACACGCGTGACGGATCAGAGGACCTTAGAGCTGTTTCAAAACATTTCCGCAGCTGTTTCCGAAACGACAACAAACTGGAAAAAGATCCGAGAGGGTCGAAAATTACGGGAAGATAATTTTAAATACCCAACAAAACGCTAAAAACCGAATCCCGCAGGTTTTGAGAATATCGCAATATCGCAATTTTAGATGAGAATTACCGAAATACCGCATGAAAAATTGGCCATTACCGCAATACCGCAAACCCCAATGTCCCCCTCCTCTAGCAGTCATTCGGATAGACTAATCCACTACCAGTCGATAAACATTGTAATAAAAAATGATTCGAAACAGCAAAGAATCAAGAGTGGAAAGAAATGTAAACTTAGTTACTAGCTCATCACACATTGGAGGAACTGAGTGCTTTACACGAATATTTTGATAAAAATTTCGCTTTACAAGTGAATTAAAAGCACTGCAATACATGTGGAAGGCTAATTGTAAAGTATACTACATTTAAATAAGATCTGACAGTTTAATGGATGCAAAATTATGTGGTCGCTGAAAGGAAAAGAGTGTTAAAGATAAAAAAACCGAGTGTTTGCGTCGTTTTCTCAGTCCATTAGCCTAAAAACTTTTTGACAAGTTGCGAGTGTAAGGCTCGTGTTCGTAAACATGTGGTGAAGGCGTGAGCGCTCAAACTAACGACTAAGAAGAATCTCGACAACTTGAGCATCAACAACTCGAACCTCTCGCTTCCCTACTTTTAGTCTTTATTTGACTCTTAATGGAGTGATAAAACAGTTATTGAAGTGTTTTCCTTGACTGCTCAAGTTTTGAGGACTCTACTCATTGTGGTGACATTGCCCTGATGAAATGTTGTAGGGTAAACAAACACAAGAAATAAACTGCATTGACGCTCGCCACGTTTCAAAGAGTTTACGAGATTATATTGTATTTTTTTTTAAGTAGAAAAGTTTTACTGTCACTTCGAAATTCTCCGACCTACAGCCAAACAACAAATAATATTTTAGGATTATATTACTGTTTTTCAAAGCAGGACTTAAGTCAACAGCTGAAATTTCTCCAAACCGATAAAAACTCCTTTCATGCGATACTTCTCACACGCTGGAACTTACGTGTCATGGAAAATTCACTTGACTTGCACACTTACGTTTTGTGACTTAAATATATAGTTGTGTCATGCATGACGAATGAGGTTAACCCGTTGCCATATAAAGAAATGAATAGTATAGAAGTCTGACAACGGAGGCGATGACGAAGGAAAGAGCCGAGCTCAAGAGCACGCCGGTCCCCATAAAAAACCATAAACAGAATTTCGTTTCGACCTAGCCAATAATGCGGGTGGCATTGGAATATTTGCAAAAGCTAAATTTGTCACAGGCCCTTTTCATCATTCTGTAGTTATTATAACGAGCTTTTCCAACGCACTTCCAGTCCAGTAGATGCTCCTGCTTCCAGTCCAGCAGATGTCTATCTGTTAAAATATATATCTGAAATTTATTTTTCAAACAATCACCGTTTCACAGACAATTAATATTTTCTTTTAGGCCAAAAGCTACTCGACCTCCCCTCTGGGCTCAAACCTGATAATGACCTGACAATAACGCTCTTTTATACAGGTCTTATGATGATGATGATGATGATGATGATGATGATGATGATGATGATGATGATGATGATGATGATGATGATGATGATGATGATATTGAAATTGGCTTGTTGACCTTTTAAGACATGATATAATATTTAAATTGCAGTTTTTTACGTGTGGTCAGTAATGCGCTCCTACTCAAAACGTTCAGTGATTTTTGTTTTCCAGGCTAGGGAAAGACATTCCTTTCAATATAATCGATCTTTTAACTCCACACCTAAAAAATACTGCTCAATCCTCTCTCACCCCCTTTTTCATACTTCATTTAATTTAACTCGGGTGAGTATCAATATTACATTTGAGTCCAACAACTGGTAGTACAAAATTGTCTGATCATATCTTTCACTGCTAGTCGTACTCCTCTGATCTTCCAGCAATAAAGAATTGGGTTAAGGGACGAGTTTAATAAGACAAGAGTTAACGCCAGTCTAACAGCAAGATTATGGGAAGAAGTGTATGGATGAGATAGAGCTGTAACTATACCAAACGGAAGATAACAAGCCACTAATATCAACTGCACCCACAGTGCAGTGGATACTGTCTTTCTGTATCGTGCAACGTTCCGGGGAGTTCTTCCTTCATTAGGTTGTCCTTGGTGCATTTCTTGTATTTCAACTTGATGATGGCGAAGAGTCAGATAAATCTTCGTGTAACAGAAAGCTGAGGTTACTAACAAAGTGCAAATCAACGCAGAAGTTACCCTTGAGATTATAATCGGTGCCAAAAGGCGTAAACTGGAAAGTGCAATGTTTAGAATCCAAATAGAAATTAAAGCTCCTCTCATTCGCCTTGAAGTCACCTTTTGTTTGTATCTCAAGCCCAACAACAAAGCCAGAAGTCTGTCCACGCTGATCACTGTCACTGTAAACAAAGATACTGCACTGAGACTTCTGCCAGCGATGTCTTCTATGCTCATAGCAGTATAACAAAATTGAGGTCGCTGATGTGCTATGAAAATGAAATGAACTGCAAATAGAGGTTGTGTCAAAACACCAACGAAAAGATCTGTAAGTGTTAGGCACCGAAACAGGAGTTTTGATTGCGGATGAAGGGAAGATTCCTTTCGAAGAGCAACTAGGATGAGAATATTTCCCAGCGTTGCGGTGATGGAGAGAAATACATTGAAAGCTGCTAGGGAATACATGTAGAACTTGCCGTGTAGGGACGCCGTACAAGACACTTGGATTAGCTCAAAGAAGTTTTCATTCTGAGAAAAATTCGCCATTAGCCTTGAAGACGAGATAGATAATGTTCTCCAGTATGTTATTCCGAAATGCGTTTTTTTTTTGTCCGAGAACGTACGTACTCTGTTCCGCGACAAAAAAACAAATTAATCTCATCTGTCTTTGAAATATTTATCAGTCATTGCACCTGACAATGAGATGAGTGACGACTCATAGCTAATATTTGCAGCTGAATTTTAAGCATGATTGGACGGTTTTTAAGACAATAATTTACGACGTGAAGATATATATAGAGAAAGATATTAATTGTGAGACTTGCCGGTTAAAGTTTGGTTTCTTTTTTATCAGTTTTTCGTTTTCACCTCTTAAATGAGCTCAAAATTTGTTCAGTTACATAACTTCATCTTGTAAATCACCAAATCAGAATATTGTTTAGACTTCTAGTGGAAAATACTGACTTCATTTATGACATGTGGCACGAAGTGCAGAACGTCATACGGATGACATGCATGAGAAATGACTTGTTTCGGGCGATTTCCAGTGGATGCCACTTTGTGTAATACGGGACTTGAGCAGGGGAGTGAAACATTCGGTAAAGAATACAACCTGCGCCATTTTCAGAACCAGCCCAGGAGTTCACGATTAACTTAATTAGTCTTGTACACAGATTGAACTGAACAAAACCTCTTGTTGTTTTAGTTTCCTTCTACTATCCAGGATTTTCTGTTAGTAGATGAAAAACAAACTGGAACTTGTGTTTTTTTTAATCTCTCAATTCATTTTAATTAATTATAGTTTTTAGCTCTACTTTCCGTTTCTAATCAGTCACTGAATTCTGCCCAATTTCCATTCCCCGAAGGTTTACAAATTAAACGTCGGACCCCGAATAAACGCCGGATTCAAATAAACGTCGGATCTACAGGGCCGAGTTTAATATAAACGTCCCCGGCGTTTATTCGGGGTCCTGGCGTTTATTTGAGGTCCCGGCGTTTATTCGAGGTGGATATATTAACTCAGGATTTTTTGTCAAAACTGCGTATTCGTTATCTTTTTACCATTTTATTTGAATTTATACACTGATGTTCAAACCAAACTACCTATTACAATTATACTTCTAACTAAAACAGATAAAACAAGCGACGCATTAAGTATCGTGTCAATCTCTTTTCAGTCATGGTATCTATTCTGCAGGCTTGTACATCAAGCAAGGATCACCTCGAGGGTCCCTCCAGCGTTTCTCCAGCAGTTTCTTGAATCATTCCATAATTTTGCCTTTGTCAGAACTGATGGAGCAGGAACCTCGCCATCATCTTGTTCTAAATTTCTTATACAGTACTTTTGCTTTCGAGCAGTTGCCGATACACTTCCTCAGTATTTCATGGAAAATGTAACGAAGAGAAGAGTTCTATCACTGTTCCTGTTAGTGATTTTTTCTGATGAATGACTTAACCAGCCTCACTGAGATGAGATAAAGTTAAGTTGGTGACATTGTTTCACATTTTTTAAGGATTTTGTTGAAATTTAGTTCTTTATCCAGTAACCTCCAGTACTGATGATAAAAAATGGATGGCTAAAAAGAGCATTTAATAAATAATCGCCGGGTTTGTATAAACGCCGGGTTTGTATAGAGGCCGAGTTTTAAATAAACGCCCCAGCGTTCAATCGAGAAAATACGGTCACTAATATGAATTTTACAGTAGATGGAGTTGCAGTTCATGCACGACAGCTTCAATTTCCGTAGGAAAGGAAAATGGATGAATTGAAAGACATTTCAATAACAATTTTGACTTTTTTCAAGATTGTGGCAATTAGTAGAGATAAGTTTTAAGATTGCGATAATTGACAAATGGTATGAGAAGTAAAAAGAAAACAACGACGTCTTCTTTGTAATTTTTTTTTGGGCAAGTGAATACTTCAAAATATAAACCACCATGATCTTCCTTGCGATTATGACCCTTTTCATCAAAAATAATAAATCTAAACGTTTCTATCACATTTGTGCATGTTAGGTGCAGATTTTCTCCACTAAATGTCATTCAGTTCATTGTAACTTTCTGAAACCACACTTCATTTATTGCATATTATGAGGTATTATTATATGGCTAGAACTTGTAAATATATAACGCGCGCTGTGATTAGCCAATACTCGGGGCCGGATTTTACCGTAACGTCCACGGGCATTATGAACGATGTTAATGCCCGGAAGGTAAAGCGGAAATATACAAAATTTGAAAGTACATTTGATTAAAAAAGTTAGAATGATTTGAAGCTAGATGAAAAGAAACAGTTTCTTTGAAAGTTTTTACTTTTTCTTATGCGATATAGATTTTTTAGTGTGAAACTGCTGGGTTTTGAATGCTTTCCGGTAAACTGTTTCATTCATCCCAATCCTCCACGGCTCACTTGTCAAGTGGTTAAGTGTCAGGAACAGCCATATAATAGACTTCTTATTATATCTCACTAGCTCGGAACCGTAATGGGAGGATATCGCCCTCAGTCTTTCTTGTACGGACCTCACTTCGCTCAGTCCGTACCAGAAAGATCGACCTCGGGCAATATTTTCCCAGTACGGCCCTCGCGCTTGGTTAATATGAAGCAATTCTTTTAACTCGTGATTCCATAAAGGAAAAGCGAACATCGATCATCCAATAGTCTTCAACTAAAACGTTCTTTGGACCAAGATCTTGTCAAATCCACGACGTACACCCTGTTTGATACCCTCATGGGTATCAATCCAGGCCCACTAAGCTAAAAAGGATTAAAACAGCCTGGTTACCTTTGTATTCCAAACCTGATTGATAGGTTTTTTTCCAGAGTATATTGGAAATGGCAGTGGATGGCCATTTACTCTAAACGGTCAGAATCTGCGTTTATTAAACTGGCTTTTGTTTATCGGGTTGGAGAAAGACACTCGTTTCTATTTACTCGATCTTCGAACGCCGCAAAATGGCAATTGCTGCTTAACCTTCTCTTATCCATTTTTGTTATTTCATTTAGCTTATCTGGAGTTCAATGAATGAATTTCAATATATTTCACGACCGATTAATTCTAACAACTACAACTACACAGTTGCTTGATTGTCTCCTTCATTGCTTGTCTTACTCCTCTCATCTTCCAGCAGTAAAGAAACGGGTTAAGAGATGAATTTAACAGGAGTAGAGTTAATGTAAGTCTAGTAAAAAGATTGTGGGATGAAGTGTATGGGTGTGCTATAGGTGCAGCTATACCATACGGAAGATAACAAGCCACCAATGTCAACTGCACCCACAGTGCAGCGGATACTGTCTTTCTGTATCGTGCAATGTTCAAGGCAATTCCTCCTCTGTTACGTTGTCCTTGGTGCACGTGGTCTTGCATTTTAACTTCATGACGACGGAGAGACAGATAAATCTTCATGTAACAGAAATCTGAGGTTACTAGCAAAGTGTAAATCAACGCAGAAGTCACCCATGAGATTATAGCGCGAGACAAAAGGCGCAAACAACTGGAAAGTGCAATGTTTAGAATCCACATGGAAATTACAGTTCCTCTCATTCGCCTCAGGGTCACCTTTTGTCTGTATCTCAAGCCCAACAATAGAACGAGAAGTCTGTCCACGCTGATTGCTGTTAGTGTACACAAAGATACTGCGATGAGACTTCTACCAGCAATGTCATTTATGTTAGCAACGATATAACAAAGCTGTAGTCGCTGATGTGCTATGGACATTAACTGAACAGTAAAAAGAGGTTGTGCAGAAACTCCAACAAAGAGATCTGTAAGTGCTAGGCACCGAAACAGGAGTTTTGATTGCGGATGAAGGGAAGATTCCTTTCGGAGAGCAACCAAGATAAGAATATTTCCCAGCGATGCGGTCATGGACAAAAAAATATTCAAAGCTGCTAGTGAATACAGATAGAAATCGCCGTGTAGGGACGCCGTACAAGTCACTTGGCCGATTAGCTCGAAGAAGTACCTATTCTTAGTAAAATTCGCCATTAGTCTTAGTCGATAATAAGACAATCAATGTCCTTCAGTACGTTATTCCGAAATTCGCCTTTTTGTCAGACACTGTATGTCCTCTTTTCTGCGATCAAAAGACTTAATTAATTTCACCTTCCTTTGAGATATTCATCAGCCAATAGACCTGAAATTGAGTGATGTCATAGCTAATACTTGCAGCTGAATTGACAACCACTTTCACTATCATTGGCCGGCTTTTAAGACTGCAATTTATTATGTGAAGATATATACAAAGAAAGATATTGATCTGGAAGGTTAGTCAAGTTGTAATTGAACTGAATTAATTCAAAATCTTGGTTAATCACGAACATAAGAGCGAGTAAATCAGTTGCTCTGATCCGAAATGGTCATAATTAGTAATGTCGAGAGATTGTCTGCGTTAATAAATTTTAACTTAGAATAACGATGTCATTAACCAATACTTGAACTGGAATCCACCACAGTTCTGAAACTTAGCAACTGCAGATGGCATTGAAATCTCATGCATGAAAGTTTAAAATTCGTACAAAAGAAATGGGTGCACGAAAAACATCTTTTTTAAAGCTCTTTTTGAAGTTCCAACTTTCTGTAGTTTAGGATTTTCCATTAGTACATGAAACACAAGCCGAAAACTTGATTAGTTTGACTTCCAATATCCAATTAATGATATCAACCACCTCCGCACCCCGAGGGTTTACAAATGACAATTAACATGTGTAATTTTAATGTAGATAACGTTGATTGTAAGCTCATCCAACGCAGCTTCATGATCCATTTGCGGAGGAAAGAAAAATTGTTTAAAAAAATAATTTTTTGACATCTTTTTATGGAAACAATGAAGGGATTAGTTTCAGGATTGCGATAACTTGTAAATGGAATTTATTTGGGATTAGCGAATAGTTCAGAGGAACTCCCTTGAACTTCTACTTGAAAAAATAGTCCCTTTTATCAGGACAAGAGAGGATACCCCTTCATCCTGTCTTGTTCAGGAATAATAAATCCAACTAAAAGTTACTACGACATTTATGCGTGTTAGGTACACAGTGTCTCATTATTTACGGTATCGTTCTCTAATCCGGTGCTTTCAAAGAAACCAAGGAGGAGGTGGAGGTGGGAGTATTTTGAGTGCTTTTGCCGAGCTCCGTTGAAAAGTCTCTTCGTTTCCTCACCCGCCAGCCTTGCTTCGCTATATAAAGGACAGAAAATACGGTACTAATCAGCGAATTTAAAACTTTTGTAAATAGGTCCCAGGAAAGTCAAGACACATCAAGCAAAAACAAATAAAACGTAAGCAATGTTTTATTTACACGTTTACATTTCTTTATTTGTGTTTTCATTTCAACTTGTTCGTTTAATATATTCAGACTGTCAAGAAAATCTTCTAGTACAAATGCTACTTAAACCTCTCTCACCTTTTTTCCGTATTTCATTCTGAATCAACTGACCTTCAATTTATGACATTCAAAATCGTAGTCAGACTAGCAACTTAAAGGAAGGAATTGTCTGACCATGTCCTTCACTGCTTGTCTGACTCCTCTCATCTTCCAGCAGTAAAGAATTGGGTTAAGGGACGAGTTTAATAAGATAAGAGTTATTGCGATTTTAGTAGTAAGATTATGGGATAAAGTAAATGGGTTTGATAGCGCTGTAAGTATACCAAACGGAAGATAACAAGCAATCAATGTCACTTACACCCACAGTGAAGAGGTTACTGTCTTTCTGTATCGTGCAACGTTCATGGGAATTCCTTCTTCGTTATCTTGTCCTTGATGCGCGTGGTCTTGCATTTCAACTTCGTGATGGCGAAGAGTCAAATAAATTTTTATGTAACAGAAAGCTGAGGTTACTAGCAAACTGTAAATCAACGCAGAAGACGCCCATGAGATCATAGTCCGTGACAAAATACGTAAACTGGAAACTGCAATGTTCAAAATCCAAATAAAAATTACAGTTCCTCTCGTTCGCCTCAAAGTCACCGTTTGTCTGTATCTCAAGCCCAGCAACAGAGCGAGGAGTCTGTCCACGCTGATTGCAGTTAGCGTACACAAAGACACTGCGCTAAGACTTCTAGCAGGGATATCATTTGTGCTCACAACGGTATAACAAAGCTGCAGTTGATGATTTGCTATGGTAATTAACTGAACAGCAAGGAGAGGTTGCACGAAAACACCAACCAAAAGATCTGTAAGAGTTAGGCTACGAAAGAGGAGTTTTGATGGCGGATGAAGGGAAGATTCCTTTTGAAGAGCAATCAAGATAAGAATATACCCTAGCGATGCGGTGATGGAGAGGAGTCCATTCAAAGCTGCTAGTGATATACACGTAGAAATTGCCATGTAGTGACGCCGTACAAGACACTTGGATGAGCTCGGAGAAGTACCCATTCTTAGAAAAATTCGCCATTGGCCTTGAAGATAAGACTATAAATGTTATTCAGTATATTGTTCCGAATCATTAGCTTTTTTTGTCCGAAATCGTACCAACTCTCTGTTTCGCGACGCAAAAACTAATTTAACCTCACCTGCCTTTGAAATATTTATCAATCGTTATTATTCAGATCACGAATTGTCGCTATGCCCGCGTATGGTCAGGAAGCCATCAATATCTGTCATCTGTACATGACAGTTATCCATCCGTATACTAGCTGAACGTACTTGGAAGTGCACTGCAGATTTCCTTGTTGATATATTTAACAATTATTCGCCGAAGGCGAAGTAAATATTGGCGAACATTTACTGAGCCTAAGGCGAATAATTTTGTTAGTATAGTTTAACCTGCGATCAGCCTCTATTTTCGTTTTGCTCAGTGAAACATTCAGGCGGGACGGGCGAAACGAAAAATAAAGCCTGATACAATTCTTCTACGGAACGTCTACCGCCCACTTTTTGATTGATTGACATTCAACAAAACAGCCAATCAAAATTTCTTCTGCTTGCACGATCCTCGGTATGCAAATTTCCCATAACGGCAATTTGCAAAAAGTCACGCAAATGTCGGCAAAATAAGAAAATCGTATCATCATATTTTCTAGGCACTAGCACTCAAATTTACACGATTGCTAACTTGAAGGTTCCGGTATTGTACATGGTTGCTCTGTCTGAGCTGAAACTGAATGAAAATTCAAAACACGACGAGGTTGTCATGTACCAAAATAATTGCTGCATGCTTGAATCCTTTCCAAATTTCAGGTGGTATCCGGAAATATTCTCTTCGTATTTGTCACCGATTTTCTGCGTAAAAACCTTGGGCAATTAAAAGAAATACCTTCAGTTTCATTCTTTAGAATAAAGATATAAATAAAACCGTTTATAAACAAACGAGTATTTTGTAATTTAATTTAATTCCAGAAGTGATAAATATTTGAGATTAGCAGGGAATTTTATCTCTAAACAGCAGCGAATTTCAAAACGAAGAACATTTATTATAAAAGTCTAAGACTGATTTTTAGCGATTAGTTTAGCGTTTTTTACCTCAATATAGTTTAATGTTTTTATCTACTAGTATTAATGTTTTATTTACACACGACCCCACAAGCTATGTAGCTTTTTTACCACATCTTGTCTAAATAAAGGTTTTGTTGTTGTTGTTGTTGTTGCTGATAAATATTTCAAAGAGGGTGAGATTAAGTAGGTCTTTTGGCAGCAAAACAGAGGACTACAGTCTCCGACAAAAAAGCGAATTTCAGAATAATTTACTGAAGAACATTGACTGTCTTATCTTCAACAATTATGGCGAATTTCACTAAGAATGGGTACTTCGTCGATACAATTCAAATGTCATGTACGGCGTCCCTACACGGCAATCTCTATCTGTATTCACTAGCAGCTTTGAATATTTTTTTGTCCATAACCGCATCGCTGGGGAATATTCTTATCTTAGTTGCTTTTTGCAAGGAATCTTCTCTTCACCCGCCATCAAAACTCCTGTTTCGGTGCCTAACACTTACAGATCTTTTTGTTGGTGTTTTCCTACAACCTCTATTTACTGTGCAGTTAATGTCCATAGCACATCAGCGATTACAGCTTTGGTATACCGTTGTGGGCATAAATGACATTGCAGGTAGAAGTCTCAGCGGAGTGTCTCTTTGTACAGTGACGGCAATCAGCGTGGACAGACTTCTCGCTCTGTTGCTGGGCTTGAGATACAGACAAACAGTGACTTTGAGGCGAGTGAGGGGAACTGTTATTTGTATTTGGATTCTAAACATTGCACTTTCCAATTTACGCCTTTTGTCACGCGCTATAATCTCGAGGATGGGTTCTGCGTCGATTTACATTTTGCTAGTAGCCTCAGCTTTCTGTTACATAAAGATTTATCTGACTCTTAGCCATCATCAAGTTGAAATGCAAGACCAAGCCAACCAAGAACAACCTGACAGAGAAAGAATTCCTCTGAATATTGCACGATACAGAAAGACAGTGTCAACTGCACTGTGGGTGCAGTTAACACTGGTGGCTTGTTATCTTCCGTATGGTATAGCTGCAGCTGTAACACACCCATACACTTCATCCGACAATCTTTTTGGCAGACTTACATTAACTCTAGTCCTGTTGAATTCATCTCTTAACCCAATTCTTTACTGCTGGAAGATAAGAGGAGTAAGACAAGCAATGAAGGACATAATCAAACAATTTTGTACGTAGTTCTAGTTGTTAAACTCCGTCATGAATTATATTGAAAGTCATTCATTGAACTCAAGATAAGTCAAATGAAATAATAAAAATAGACAAGAGTAGATTGAGCAGTAGTTTTCAATTGCCGCATTCAAATATCGAGTAAATAGAAAGTAATTTCTTTCTCAACCCGATTAAAAAAATTAGTTTTGTGAACGCGGACTTCGACCGTTATGGCGCCATTTCCAATTTCCGGCGTGCGGCACATATAAAAGAGCTTGAGTCTTTTATCATTTAAGAACCCCGAGGCGAAGCTGAGTTGTTTTAATGACCACTAATAATAATAATGACCACTCATTGAACATAAATTTTAAATATATTCAAAAGATAGCAAAGAATATGGAACATCTACCGGACCGGAAGTACGATTTATGAATCATTAGCACTGAGTTTGTTCTACTGACTCAGTGAAAAGGGACTGAGAAAAAGTTCATTTTTCTGAATTGTGCAATGTCACCTCCATCAGATCAAAACAAAATTCTATTCATGATTATTATAGTATGGCAACTCCGAGGGACTGAGCCACAAGGGCGTTTTTGCAGACCTTCAAGCGCCTTTATCTCGCTGACAGTGGAGCGCTGAAATGTAGCCGGATGTTGCGAAAACCACTGATAAGATGTAATGAGAAAATGTTTATAAGTCTCTGTTGATAAGTTCACGGTGGTTATTTTGAAATATTCGCTTAATATCCCAAATACACATTAACCCTATTTAGCCTGGGGGGGGGGGTTAGATTGTGCCCACGCTGACTCTAACGAATTATAACTTTTAAACGGCTGGACGAATAATCACCAAATCTCGTGACTTTTCCTGAAGTTTACCAGAGAAGATTTTCCTGTGTCGATGACGTGTCTATGATGATTGACGTTTCCATAGCAACCGTCTACTCAGGAGGTGTTTTGACTATTTTTGTCTTTTTTCAGTTTTTTTTTTTCAGTTTTTTCCCCTTCGTTTGAAAAAAGAAGATAATCCTTTACTTTTTTGTGCTTGTTTTTGCTAAGTATGTTTCTTAGAAGAAATTCATATATTTTTCGATGACGTCATTGTCAACTGTATGACTGCATGCCAACCTCGTCCCCAGGGTCTTCTCGCTTTTCAAAATGGCGGCGGCTCGGGAGAAGACCCTGGCACACAGCAGATCACGTGTCTCCAACGAGGGACCCAACGAGGATGGAGATGTATTCAAAATGGCGGCTACGGCGAAAAGGGTGAGAAGAACTGGGTACGAGATGCTAAGGTGAAGAAAATGGCGGAAAAAGCTGAAGTGCAGCTCAAGAAAAAATAGGAAAAACAGACACGTTTTGCATGTAAGAGTCTGAGAAATACGGCAACTGAAGTGTTAGAGGTCTTGTTTTTGCTGTTCATTGTTTCTTTTTTGTTATTTTAAAGTTAAGGCCCAGTAATACGGGCAACATTTTCGTGCAACTTGTCGCGCAACAATGTTGCCGTTGCAAGTTGAAATTGTTTGTTGCTCGTATTACCACCTTCTCGCGCAACAAATTTTCATGTTGCAGAAAGTAGAAGTCGCTTTTACTTTCTGCAACATGAAAATTTGTTGCGCGAGAAGGTGGTAATACGAGCAACAAACAATCACAACTTGCAACGGCAACATTGTTGCGCGACAAGTTGCACGAAAATGTTGCCCGTATTACTGGGCCTTTAGGAGTAATGGGTTTGAGCGTACTGTACTGCGTACCGTAACTCCGTACCGCAAAATTGATTCAATGTTGCTCAAGTGAACATATTATATTTTTGATTAATAAATTGTCTTATCGTTACATTGTTACAAATCTGTCCTTCTTAAATATTGTTATAAATCCGTCCTTCTTAACATTATCACAGGGTGAAATAACGCGTTTACGTTTCAGGTTTCATAACGGTTATTCAGCGGAAACACGAATATCCGCAAACGGAAATGTAAGTAACCGTTGCGGAAAACACGGATGTACATTACGTTTCCGCAACTGCGGCTCTGCGGAAACGCATTCCTTAAACTCACGTATCCGCAACGTTTACGCAGTCACGGAAACTCTGATAGCCATCGTGTTTCCGCGACTCGTAAATTTGACGGGCACACAATTATCCGCTGGATTTCCGAAGAGTAAATGTAACGATAAATCACGTATCCACAAGGTTTACGCAGTTACGGAAACTCTAAAAACCGTTATGTTTCCACGATTTGTAAATTTGACAGACACACAATTATCCGCTGGATTTTTCGAAGGGCACATCATTCACTGGGAAGTTCAAGTTGGGATAGGAAGGAATTTGATTTCTCTTGTAAATCACAGATACGCCTAATAAAAAAAGACATAGTCGGGAATACCCTGCTAATGTGGATGCATTCGTCAACTTACGGTATACCCATCGAAATTAACCAACGAAGTGACTCATACACAACTTTTAGAAGTGGAAGCTGCATTAACAAACGTCTTTACATCTACAGCATTTAAGAGGATTACGTTTTATTTTCACTATTTGTACAGAGAATGTCCTATTATGATAACAGTCTTAGCACAGCCCACACAAAGATGGACGGCCCTACTTTTGTCAATGAAAAAGTAGTTCCCCTACTCGAAAAAAAAATATTATACTGCTGAACTTTGAACAAAAGTGCGACGGCGACTATTACTATAAGCATTTAACTTGATTCTTACAAATATCCAATCTGAGATCATTGACAAAAGTACCATTATTTCCACTCGAAGATGGACAAACGGTCTTGGCACAGCCCACTCAAAGATGGGCGGCCCTACTTTTGTCAATGAAAAAGTGGTTCACAAACTCGAAAAAAAAATAATGTAGTGCTGAACTTTGAAAGAAAAGTGCGAAAGACTACCACTATAGGCATTTAAATTGATTCTTACAAATATCCAATCTGAGCTCATTGACAAAAGCACCATTATTTCCACTCGAAGATGGACAAACGGTCTTGGCACAGCCCACTCAAAGATGGGCGGCCCTACTTTTGTCAATGAAAAAGTGGTTCACAAACTCGAAAAAAAATAATCTAGTGCTGAACTTTGAAAGAAAAGTGCGAAAGACTACCACTATAGGCATTTAAATTGATTCTTACAAATATCCAATCTGAGATCATTGACAAAAGCACCATTATTTCCACTCGAAGATGGACAAACGGTCTTGGCACAGCCCACTCAAAGATGGGCGGCCCTACTTTTGTCAATGAAAAAGTGGTTCACAAACTCGAAAAAAAAATGTAGTGCTGAACTTTCAAGCAAAAGTGCGACAGACTATCACTATAGGCATTTAAATTGTTTCTTACAAATATCCAATCTGAGCTCATTGACAAAAGCACCATTATTTCCACTCGAAGATGGACAAACGGTCTTGGCACAGCCCACTCAAAGATGGACGGCCCTACTTTTGTCAATGAAAAAGTGGTTCACAAACTCGAAAAAAAATAATGTAGTGCTGAACTTTGAAAGAAAAGTGCGAAAGACTAACACTATAGGCATTTAAATTGATTCTTACAAATATCCAATCTGAGCTCATTGACAAAAGCACCATTATTTCCACTCGAAGATGGACAAACGGTCTTGGCACAGTCCACTCAAAGATGGGCGGCCCTACTTTTGTCAATGAAAAAGTGGTTCACAAACTCGAAAAAAAATAATGTAGTGCTGAACTTTGAAAGAAAAGTGCGAAAGACTATCACTATAGGCATTTAAATTGAGTCTTACAAATATCCAATCTGAGATCATTGACAAAAGCACCATTATTTCCACTCAAAGATGGACAAACGGTCTTGGCACAGCCCACTCAAAGATGGGCGGCCCTACTTTTGTCAATGAAAAAGTGGTTCATGAACTCGAAAAAAAAATAATTTAGTGCTAAACTTTGAAACAAAAGAGTAACGGAGACTATTACTATATGCATTTAAATTGATTCTTACAAATATCCAATCTGAGATCATTGACAAAAGCACCATTATTTCCACTCGAAGATGGACAAACGGTCTTGGCACAGCCCACTCAAAGATGGGCGGCCCTACTTTTGTCAATGAAAAAGTGGTTCACAAACTCGAAAAAGAAATGTAGTGCTGAACTTTCAAGCAAAAGTGCGACAGACTATCACTGTAGGCATTTAAATTGATTCTTACAAATATCCAATCTGAGATCATTGACAAAAGCACCAATATTTCCACTCGAAGATGGACAAACGGTCTTGGCACAGCCCACTCAAAGATGGGCGGCCCTACTTTTGTCAATGAAAAAGTAGTTCACATACTCGAAAAAAAAATATTATAGTGCTGAACTTTGAACAAAAGTGCGACGGAGACTACTACTATAAGCATTTAACTTGATTCTTACAAATATCAAATCTGAGCTCATTGACAAAAGCACCATTATTTCCACTCGAAGATGGACAAACGGTCTTGGCACAGCCCACTCAAAAATGGGCGGCCCTACTTTTGTCAATGAAAAAGTGGTTCACAAACTCGAAAAAAAATAATGTAGTGCTGAACTTTGAAAGAAAAGTGCGACAGACTACCACTATAGGCATTTAAATTGATTCTTACAAATATCCAATCTGAGATCATTGACAAAAGCACCATTATTTCCACTCGAGGATGGACAAACGGTCTTGGCACAGCCCACTCAAAGATGGGCGGCCCTACTTTTGTCAATGAAAAAGTAGTTCACATACTCAAAAAAATATATTATAGTGCTGAACTTTGAACAAAAGTGCGACGGAGACTACAACTATAAGCATTTAACTTGATTCTTACAAATATCAAATCTGAGCTCATTGACAAAAGCACCATTATTTCCACTCGAAGATGGACAAACGGTCTTGGCACAGCCCACTCAAAAATGGGCGGCCCTACTTTTGTCAATGAAAAAGTGGTTCACAAACTCGAAAAAAAATAATGTAGTGCTAAACTTTGAAACAAAAGAGTAACGGAGACTATTACTATATGCATTTAAATTGATTCTTACAAATATCCAATCTGAGATCATTGACAAAAGTGTCATTATTTCCACTGAAAGATGGACAGTCTTGGCACAGCCCACTCAAAGATGGGCATCCCTACTTTTGTCAATGGAAGAGTAGATCGTATACTCAAAAAAGTAGTTCGTATATGCATAAAAAACTTCAATATAGTGGTGAACTTTGAAACTAAAGAGCAAAGGAGACTCTTACTATATGAATTTAAAATCATTCGTACAAATATCCAACCTGAGTTCATTGACAAGAGTGCCATTATATCCACTCATGCATGTGCTCGACCTTAGTGGCAGTCCACTAGCCGAAGACTTACAAGTCAAAATTGGGTTTCGTCTATGTTGCAGGAATAATCGAGAACCAGAGTGGTGTTTGACAAGGACAGGTGTTCAAAAGATAATAAATAATTTGGGGCTTGGCTACCAGGTCATGTCTAAATTGTCTACCAAATTTTATTATTAATTTTAGTAGCCCATGGATCATGTGAATAAACCATTAAGGTTGAGCACTAGATACCTGTGGCAATTAACACTGTTCAGTTGCTGAGACATTTAAGGCCAGCACACACGAGGGGATTAGTCTCATGGACTTTTTTCAGGGACCAGTCCCCTCGTGAGTGCCTACCTTTATGTCATGTACTAAATTTACAAAGTGTATGGTGGATCATGGCAGCTTTCTCCCATCTTCTATCTGCAAAATGCATTTTGTAGATACAAAAAAAAAATTGCAAAGCCTGGTGGATATTCATACATAAAAACATAAAACGTGGCCAACAAAGCTAGAGTTCCCTCAACAATGGATGTCTCTGAGGTGCACAAATTATCTTCCCAGCGGCTAAGTGCACATTATTGGCCGGAGAATACAGGACACCCTGAAAGATTATGAATGGATATTATGAATGGACGTGGACATCAAAAAGTAAAAAAAAATTAGCAGCCGCGCCTTGAAATGTTATATTCACCGGGTAGCGCGGTGAATATAACATTAAAATTATACTAAATATATATATAATATACGGCGAAATCACCAAATGTCATTCAAACACGAGAATAAAAAAAATTATCACCGAACTAAGCAAACATCTGTGGCAGCTAAAAGATCAAAAGAAAGACTTCACAATCTCCTGGAAATTCCTAGCCAAGACCAAATCTTATACCAATCTTACCAAACGATGTAACCCATGTAATACCGAGAAATTCTATATTTTATATAAACCGGACATGGCAACACTTAACAAACGTAATGAGGTTGTATCAACTTGCAGGCACAAGCGAAAGTTTCTCCTTAAATTCAATCGCGTCCTCAAGGACCAATCATAAGCTTACAAATGTACATTACCATTGTTTTTTAAGTTGAATTTTGGAACGATCATACTACTGATGTATATAAACCCTGGCAATGCGACAGTGTATATGAAATTTAACTGATGAGTGGACCAACTCTTGTTGGTCTACGAAACAGACCTGTATTAAAGTCCATATGAAACGATATTGAGTAGGTAAACATTGTTATTACCGCTCCATCATTGATGAGCACTATTCTGGATTTATCAGTGTGGAACTCACCTGAAGTCATATATATATATATATATATATATATATATATATATATATATATATATATATATATATAATTCAGGTGATTTTCACCAGTGAAGCCAAGAGAGTGCTCTACCGTAAAGGAGCGGATATACCAGTAGATGGACAACTCAATGAGGGCACATGGATTTTAATACAAATCTGTTTCGTAGACCAACACGGAGTTGGTCCACTCATCAGTTAATCTCCATATACACATATACACATCTCCATATACACATGCGAAAGGAATAGATGCGACCTTTGTCGAAATTTCTTTGTTGAATCCAAATCATTTCTTAGCTTACAGACGGGCAAAAAATACACCATTCATTCAAGACGTTCTTGTGATTCTAAAAATGTGATTTATTTGGTTTCTTGCAAGAAATGTCGTTTGCAATACATAGGATCTACAACCACTGATTTTTGAATTAGGTTTCGTAATCACAAGTCTGCTATGCTCACAAACAAAACAACTTGTGAAGTAACAGTGCATTTCAACAAAACTCCACACATTTTAGATGATTTTTCGTTTCAATGCATTGATCAGGTGCAGGCCCCAAACAACTCGGATGAGATCGACAGGCTTTTTATTACAAAGGAGGCTTCAAGATTGGAGTGCTCAGCTGTTCTCTTTGGCACCCCCTGGTTTAAATAAAAGAAACGAATTTCATTCTAGGAATAGAATTTGTTATAATTAATTTTCTTTGTTTGCGATTCTTCGTTCGCGTTATATGGCCGTTCAAAGGCCCTTTTCTTGGATTTTGTCAACCTCTTAGGTGTTGGGCATACTCAAAGGCCCTGTCCGGGGAACTTATTACGGTCATTATTGTTTAAGGGCCCCCCCCCCAGGGATTTTGTTGTCTATCAGCCCTTTGGGGCTCCAAAGGCCTCGATTTGGGATTTTGTTAAGATCCATGTTTGCGTAAACGTAGGTTGCTTTCCTTTTGACTGCTCTTTCTTTTGCCGCATTGCAAATGTCATCTTATTTGAAGTAGTAGTTTTTAGTTTTTAGTCTTATCTGTCATCTTTTGTTAATTATTTTTATAGTAGCATATTTCCGGTCTTTTGTTAAATTTTTGCCTTGTATCGTTCATTTATTTAGTGTTGTACCTGTATCTACACCTTGTAATTACGTTTAATTGTTAGGATTGTTTAGTTTTCCTTTTTTCGTTATATAATCGATGTACTATATTGTTTTTATTTTTGAATGTTTTTGATGAGCGGCACTTATCCTCGTTTTAGTATTGTTATAATCACGCCGGTTACGTAACTCATAGCTTTGAATTGTATTTTGCGTCTTGTTTTGTACTGTAATCTTATTTAAGGTAGATTTGATAAGTTCAATTTTTCATGTAACTGATGAAGGTCTAAGACCGAAACGTTTTTATTTTTTATTAAATTTTTTAACTTTTTAGTCGTCAGAAGTTGTCCGTCCTCGCTTTCCTTCAACGAGTATATATATATATATATATATATATATATATATATATATATATATATATATATATATATATATATATATTTAACAATTATTCTACGAGGGCGCGCTGGATATCGAATGATAGATAACCAACGAGGCGCGTAGCGCCGAGTTGGTTATAATCATTTGATATCCAGCAAGCCCGAGTAGAATAATTGTTTTATTAAAAACTTAACTACTATTTAAAAAAATCAAGAAAGAATGGGAAAAATGAGAAAAGAAATTTAAACAGAACAAGAATCGCTCACATGACTGAACGAAAAAGGCGCCAAAACCTTGCGAAGTGTTGCAGCGTCTCATTGCAAAGCTGAATGAATCAATGAAAACTGCTCGAAAGTGAACAAAGTAGCACAAATTTTGGAAAGAAATCTTCTAATTATTGGCTCTGAAATATGGTACATGTTTGATTTTTCCTGAAACATTGTTGTTATCATCGTTCAAAGCGGATTGAAGCTGTACAATTTCACCATATTAGCTGCTGGAGTTGAAACTGAACAAGTTTGTAATCTGTTCGCACAACGGAGCCATCATGTGCGTGTTTCATCGAACTGAAGACAGAACAAATTTGAACTTAAAGAGGTAATTTCCATGCAGCTCAGAAGCAAGATTACTGTAGTGAGGAACATTAGAAGTCACCATCATAGTTTGTTAAATGCAAAGTGCGAAATGCAGTTGTTCTCGGTTTAGAGGTTGCGGACGGAATGGTAAGCTTAAAAACAACATTCAAACAACTGGAAAAGCGATTCAACTCCGTTTACGTGGCATCCGATTTCTATCTGAGCATTTGGACCTGTTGGAACACAGAGCTACAACGAGTGCAGGTAAACCAGTGTCAATTTTGCGTGTTAAAGGCGAAAAAAATCTCGCCGTTCCTTCCTTCTTGGTATTTTTTTAGTACTTGTTTAGACTGCTTCATGATTTTCGCACCGACTCGCCATGAATGTGTGATAGTTTTTATTAAATGCTCCTGCCTCATTTCACTGTGTTTTATTTTATGTCTTGTCTTGATATTTTGAAGTGGAAAGCTTTCCTGATAAAACCTACCGTGTTCAATTTCAGTGATCGACGTGACAATCGATGAAAGAAATTTTAAAATTGTAAACACGACGCTTAATGCTTAAATTTCTATTTCTGCACAGTTTCTTCAAACAATTTTGACTTGTGTTAGACGACGCTGTTGGTGATGCTTGTTGGTGACGATGCTGCAATTTCTGCTTAATTTAAATACGCTGCCAAGTGATTTTTCTCGTCCATTTTTCTCGTCGGGTTGCTCGCGAGAAAAAAACTTTCAGCTCACTTTGTTGTTGAGTGTTCATTGACCATATTTGTCGCAGCAGGTATATGAGCTGATAGCCTAGCTCCGTTCAGCCAATCAAAATGCTAGAAATCCAATATACCTAGTCCAGTTTTTAATAAATATATATATATATATATATATATATATATATATATATATATATATATATATACCTGGATTTCTGAAAAGGTGGCTCCTGAAGTTTTGCCCGTTTCCACCGGAATGACACCGAAAACGACGTTTTATGACTTCGAACAGCCTCGAAACCACACGGGAGAGAATAGAGAAGCGAGGGGAGAGAGGGGAGAAGACAAAACGTCTCCTGGCACTCATAATTTTTATATTGCCGCTCGACCGAGCGGTACCGTTTTCAAAAATCCGGGTATATATATCTAGCTGGATTTTTGAAAACGTGACCAAAACTGGCGCAAAAGTCCGATACAGAAAGCCAGCTTTCTCAAAAAGGGATTTTACCTCCAGCCAGAGGGTTGGGCTTGCTAGTGATGGGGTGTATTTGGCAGTGCGCGTCAATCCTGCCGAGTAAGGGGGGGGAAGGATGTGAGCGTAGCGAGGTTTATAAATTTGTCGCGTGGGGATCGCGCGAGGATTGCTAAGGGCGGTCAAATCTCGATCTGCCGATATATATTTCGATGGTGTCCGCACAGTTGCCTAGCAACAAAACCTAATCGCGACCGCTGACAGTTGCGCACTCTCATGTTTCTTCGGCGTGTTTCTTCATTTCTTGCCTGCTTCGCTACGTACATTTACGTGCTGATATTTTTATTCATCGTCTGTGAACAAGTAATTAGACAGCAACCCCTGGTTTAACAAGTGGCTCAAAATCCATTCCGGGGTAGATTTACAACTGAAACTGAGCGTGAACGCCGACTTGAGATTCAGCGCGAGCAACGAAGGCGAAAGAGTCGACGACAAGAAAGCACCGGTAGGAGAACATCGTTTACCGGTAATAGCCTAGCAAGACTAAAGCCGTCAGCAGGACACAAACAGGAGACTGGAATATTACAGGCGAGAAATCTTGGAACATACACAACGTAGCTTAAATTTAGCTTGATAGCACAGCGCTGCCACAAAACGAGATTCCCCAACAACGCCAGAATCGATACAAGGTCTTCGAAATTATAACTCAGCCACACCAATTGAATAATGACAATGAACTCAGCGGCTACAAACTCTTCGAGAAAATGTATGCTGAAACCGATCAGGACCGGCGACACCGACCAGAAGTGCTTCGACAAAAGGATTTTGTTATAGAAGCAACGAGAGGCGACAAAAAATGCACGATCATCAAAATACTTTTGCTAGAAATTTACCTTTCCAACGGACGGTGACTGAACAGGTTGGCTCAAAATTATTTCCTCTCTCTACCATTATCTTTACTCTTGATGTACTAGTAATTATTATCAACATGTAATTACTTTTCCAAGTATGATCAAAATTACAGATTACACAAGAGAAATGAAATTATTTCACAAAATAGGTTTCAGTTCCCACAACAATTTGCATATTTGTGTATGAGCAGTAAAAAGATTTAAATTCTACGTTTAGGACGTTCCCGAAAAATATTTGAAAGAAATAATTCATATTGAATCAGTAAGAATTTATAAAAGTTTATGTTTTCCGTTATGGATATTGACCCTATTAATAGTTTAAAAATAATATTCAGATGGATCAGAAAGGACAATTTCTGTTCACAATTTGGTTTGGAAATGCACTTACAAGTACTGCTCTGCCTACACTAGCAATTACCACTTTAAAATGTGTAGTGGGTATAGGTACATCCATGCATGTATTTGATGTGAAACAAAAATTACTGCTTAACATTAATTATTGACAATAATTTCATGCTACATACAGTGACCAGCATCACAGGTCTCCTCGCAGTGCACAAGCAAGCACCAAAATCAGGGGAATTGAGATCCTGATCACCTTCAGCATGATTTGTCTATGTGAAAGTTTACTTACTTCTGAAGGTTTCACATGCTATAATCTACATTCACCCTTTCCCTTAATTAGCTACTCTTGCTTTCCATACCAACTGACCTCCCTAAGTCCCAATGTAAGCCTGCAAATTCTCCTTACTGGTCTTTATACATTTCTTGTAGTACTAGTGCAGAGAACTTCTTTCTACTGAAATTAACACTATTCATGTTTGGTGATCAATTCCTTAATTCTGATGACCTAATTAAAGCATTGCCATTGTAGGGAGATGCTGGTAACTGGGGATTCAAGGGTTCACTTATTATTTTATTGTGACAATTATCTAATCCAATTTTTCTAGTGTGTTGGGGGGAATGAATAAACATGCTACCTCATCAATATGAAACTCTGTGCTTTGCTTGCCAATATTCTGTATCATTCTTATTTCAATTTTTGGGTAAAAATGGATAATTTTTTTTAATACACCGCATCACTCTTCAGCAGTAGTAGACTCCTGCTGCAGTATCTCAACCATTCAAGGGAAATAATGAATTGTGTTAGCTATTGACACTTGTCAATACCCAGTAAATAGAACAAAAGCTGTACAACAGAATCTAAAGGAAATGGCTGGGTAAATGTTGGAGATAACAAGTTCCAAGTTGGAATTTGAACTGCATTTCTGATAAACCTATACTCTCACCCAACCAAAATAAACAGAAACACCACACATTGGCCCTGACAACAGGTCCACAGCAATACTATATACAGCCTCTCTAGAGAGCAATTTACCTTATGTCAGAATGAAGAGAAGTGGGGGGGGGGGGGGGGTGGGGGCTGAACGTATTTTCTTATACATGACAGAGGATTGGATGCAAGTTACATGGAAACGACTGGGAACCAGAATGTTGATCTTAACTCCCAATTGGGGACCATTGTGGCCACCCATCCACACCTCCAGTTAAACCGAAATTCTATCCTCTCCCGACCCCCATCAATCAATTTTGTGGTGCACCCGTGCCCGAGCTTCGCGAGGTTCTGCGAGTCACGTATTTCTAGTTATTCTTCTGTTCCACCTGCCAATATTATTGTATGTCTACACTTCCAGTTACAGAGAGCCAAGCATGAACTTGAGCAACTGAGAGAAGAGAGCTTAAGTAAGTGCAGTAATGAATTGTTTTGCTATAGTCAGCAGTGGTTAAAGGCTAGAGAGAAAAGGAGTGCTTCAGTTCGTTGTATAAGACAAAGTCATTTTGGTTGTTAAGATGAATTTCGGAGGTACGGTTTTCAAAAATCCAGCTAGAAGAAGGCAGCAAATGACCAAATCTGAAGTGAATATATGCGGTGGTCTGCCTGCTAAAGCCCTAGTGAGGTACAAACTCCAACTGAGTTTGAAGATGGAGCATTTGTGGCCAAGATCTAGCTGGATTTTTGAAAACGTGACCAAAACTGGCCTAAAAGTCCGATACAGAAGGCCAGCTTTGCTGGCTTTCTGGCTAGGGTGGCCCGAGATTTGCTAGGGGGCTTTCTGTCAAGCAGGGGTTGTACCTCCAGCCAGAGGGCTGGGCTTGCTAGTGATGGGGTGTATTTGGCAGTGCCCGTCAATCCTGCCGAGTAAGGGGGGGGGGGGGGGAACAAAGTAGCCCCACCCCTGGACAAAGTTGTGCAAAGAAATTGAATTTAGTCCCTGAGCATTTGCGAGTATGCGATCATGGTAATATTGCGAACAGAACAACAGTTTATTGGTGAATGTGGGAAAAGAATGCGCCACATGACACTCGGGGTGAAGTTCAGAAGGTCGGGGGGGAATTGCTTTCTTTTTCAGTATTTTCGGGAGCGCCGGGTGGGTAGACAAGATGAGTGTATACTTAAGCTAGGAGTCTGAATTTATTATTTTTTTTATATATTCTGTTTAGACCAGCCAGTGAATATTATTGTATTTCTAGTACAAGATGAAAAGTTCATACAACTTTGTTCAATTAAGGTGAAATTTTTATTCCCAGAGCAGATGCATAACATTGTACTCTGACAGGGTTCACTTGGTATAGTTTTCAGCTCTGACGCTAAACTTAAGGTTACTCTGGACCTTCGCGAGTGTCCTCCCGTGTCCTCTGGGAAAAAATTCGTAAGCGCACCATTTTAAAGGAAAGGACGGCCAGCTATATATCGTTGGAAAGCTCAATAGATGTAGATTTAGGGGGAAAATATGAATTGCCAGTTTTTTTAATTCCACAAACGAAAGTTGGAAAAATGACCGCGAAAATGACCATGCGTCATTCAGTCAAACAAATGAATTAATAGGGTACCGAAATTTGGCAGATTTCTGTGAAATTTGGCCTGGACATTCCTTAGATGGTGTGAAACCAAAGTATGTCAGGGATTTTTGAAATTTATTATATTTCACCCGTGGCGACCTTCAATGCAATGCCCATCGCGTATTTTTTTGCTGCTCGAACTTGACTTTTTGTATTTTCTTGAATACAAACATGATGTGGCAATGTATTTTCTGTAACTCATTTGTACGTAGAACAGTAATCTACACAGTGATGTCAAACGCTGTAACTATCGTTAATTTTCAGGTAGCAAAATAAAATGACTGTGACCAGTCATAACATCTGCTCTGGAAATTATGCACACAAAACATGTAACCGTAGTAAATCAATTACAATAAGTTACCCCTATTCCCAAAAAACAAACAAACAAACAAACAAACAAATTCAAATTCATGTAAGCCCTCTTACATAACCTCTTTCATACAATATTATGCCCTTGAATCCCCGTATACGAAAAAAAAACTTACGCATTTAAATTACACATTTTTAAGAATGAATCCTCACCATCACAAGCATAGCCAAGCACAGCACAGCTACGTTTACCATTTCAAAAGGCGTTGTGAGATGTTGAAATGTCTATAACATTATCATTTTAATAGGAAAATAGATTTTCATATGTTAATACTCATTATCCCCAAGTGGCAAACTGCCCGTGCGGAATGTGAAAGCAAAGTCAGAGGACTTGAATTTATTATCAAGCACAAGGGTTTTCATTGCAGTTGAAAAGCGGATGGTTAGAAGTACTGGAATTGGCGGCTTTATTTCTCTTCAGAAAGAGAACCTACAGTGTTAAAAACTGGTAAGCGTTTTCCGTAGATGCTATATTTTGTTTCCTTAAGATTTGTTTGGAGAGGGACAAATACGCAGTAAATCAGATAAATAGAAGATATTTAATTTCACCCTGCATGAAGCATAAAGTTCTCCTTCTTGTAGTGCTAACTGTGTTCGCTGTAGGTTTCTGATTACTCAGTTCCTTTGCCTAAAGCTTTGGGTAACACGAGTCTTTCAGACAGGAGGTTAAATCTGGCTGCACTCTTTCGCTTTTTGTGCGTCAACTAACACAAACATGTTAGCATAGCATTTTAACATTAAATTTGACCAGCATTTTGTGCAGCGAGTTGTATGGTCATGATTGTCTTCAAACTTGGAGATACAAAACTTGAGGACTCTGAGGCTTATTTGACGAAGTTAGGAAAAAATTTGTCGTATCGTAGGATTTCCAAATTATGGACATCTTTTGCAAAAATGAGGTTTTAAATATATGCTGATATCTCAAACATTTTTGTACCCACGAAAAAATAAAGAATATTTTCTTACAGTTCCAACATTCTTCATTTAGATGCCAAACATCATAGAAATCGGTTAAGTCTTTCTTGCTGAAAAACGCGTTTCAAAAATGTCACCAACACGCTAATAAACAGGTTCGAGCCACCTTGAGGATAAATCTTTCAAAGCAAAAGAGTGATGTAGACCTTGTGAAATCAAATGAACAATGTTTTGAGCTTGTAACTTCAGCAAAAATACTAGGTGTGACAGTAACTGATGATGTTAAATGGAATGCACATGTCAACGACATAGTATTAAAAGCTTCCAAGCGTCTTTATTTATTAAGGCTGCTTAAGCGTGCCGGTCTAGATGAGAAATCTTTAATCCAGTTTTATTGCGTAAGTATAAGGTCCATCTTAGAGTACGCTTGCCAGACTCTCCACTCAAGCCTGCCACAGTATCTGTCCGACGACATCGAGATGATCCAAAAACGTGCCCTGAGAATCATCTTCCCGGATCTACGTTATAATAAAGCATTAGAGAGCGCACGGAGATAGTCAACACAAACTTCGCCACCTTTTGCCGGAACCTAATACATCCTGCTACAATTTTAGAGCATCTAGAAAATACCAGCTTCCTCATATCAAAACCAAAAGATATCTGAAATCTTTCATACCTTTTGCGCGGCAGGGCAACGTTGTAGACGCCTGCTATATTTTATACTTGTTTTAAACTTTGTATAGTAGTGTTATATTTTAATGGGTTTTGTAAATAGGTCCTAGTACCTTACACTTAGTTACGTATATAGTGGTTTTATAAATCGTTGTAGAAATTTTATTATTCCTTTTTGATATAACATTTTTTTGTAACTTTTTACTCAATAGTAATTCAGTCTTCGGACTGTGATTATTGATGTCCAATAAACGATATTATTGACTTAAACTATGTTATATTATTGTCGACAAAAAAGTTGTATAAAAAAGATTTAGAGATGCAAGTACAAAATGTTACATTTTCTCGGCTTCTACGCGACCCGTATCAGTTTAACTCAGTATTTAAACAATAGAGTTCTTCTGTCGAAGGTACTATCATGTGTTAGTATAAATCTAGTAGCGTTCTATCATAAATGCTGCAATCTGATTGGCTATCCTACTCGCTATCTATTCCGTGACAGATAGTGAGTAGCGAAAAGGTGAGTGGCAGGCGCAGTCTTATACTTCAAAATAACAATGCAATTAAGCAAAACTTTTCACTTTCGTGGTATATTAATCGAGATTTATACTAAAACAATTAGATTATTCGCTCTCGATTTCTATGCGTGATAATTGATTCGGCCTTCGGCCTCATCAACTATCACGCGATAGAAATCTCGAGCTCATAATGTAATTGTTAAATAGATTGCCCGAACAAATATTAGCCCGAGAACGTAGTTCGAGGGCTCATATAAAGTTTGAACAGCAAATTTCCGACGAAACCTATCACACATAGAGCCTGAGACAGAAGGACTGTTGTTTTTATTGTACAACGTTAAATTTTGAGCGATTTTGCAATGCGATCATTATGTCACGAAAAATGGAGCGTGTACACGGAAGCCATTTTAATGCACGTCATTCATTTTTAATAATTCACACTGGAAATGGTTAAAAAGCTAGCAATTTTTTCACCGACAATTGCCAAAAACGTGCACTATGAGCTGATGGGTGGCCGCTGAGGAGAGACTCTATCGCGTCACGTGATCGTTTTCGACCAATAGGAGCACGCCAAAAGTTAGCGTTGTACTATAAGTAAACATGTGCACATTCGGCAAATTAAGTGGTACCACATTGACAATTGAACATCTTCTTGAGCTCGTCGGTTCTTTGTCGAAAGCAATTCATGTACACTAAATGATCACATCTCAACACTGTCCAATCCAGGACGACGCTACATTTTTCCTGGTAGCGAAATATGCAAATCCCTTTTGCTAACCGATGAATACGATCCATATGATCTATAGTTCCTGAAAATGCAACAATAACAATGACAACGATGACAAAGGAAACTTCAACTATAAAGAATACATTTCACTCCAACTCACTGAAACGACGTTCTACCAAACGCTGAAAACAGTAATTACAGTAATTACACTTTAGCTGTCACTAAATCTTGAAAAAATAAAAAGTTCTTCATACTAGTGTGACGCAAAATACATAAGGTTTCGTGTCAGTTAAAGGTAACCTGATGTCTTCTAGGTAAATAGCACCTTACAAAACTGATTTTCGTCAAACGAAAGACAACAATTTGTCGGAAAAGTTGCACGAAACATGTCACTGTGAAATCGTTCGTTTACCAGAAAGGAAGTACAAATTTGCACAAATCGACAACATTGTCGACCTCAGAACGCATCTTATTGGGGGGGGAGGGGGGGGTGAAAGGTAAATTTTTCTTTGCAAGGTTTATTTTCACGGGGTACCCGGATAAAGGATTGCACATCAGTACAGGGCGACTTTAAAAATATGCATCATCCAAGCATTATACAAGTATTTTCTATAAGTCTAACAGTTTAGCGTGCACCGTTCTTAACTCAAAATAATTGTTGTTATAAAAGAAGAACTCACTTGAGTCTTTTCGACATCGTCCGTGTTGTTACCTTTTTTATCAGAGCTTATTGCCTCTGAACATGACATGAAATGACTCGCTTTGTAAGACAAGAAGGTTTAAAAATCTTCTTTAAGTAAGCTTTCTAAAAAGCGTTTCCAGATAGCGTCAAACAATAACGCATTTTTTAGGCGAAACGGGAATTAACCATCGCGCGCGCTGACTAAACTTAAGGTGATTCCATCGAAAAAGAAGTTGTAATGCGAATTTATTGAAACTTTGCAGTTACTAATTACACCTAGTACACTACAAAAAAAATAAAAAGAGGGGATCATCGTGTCTGATTACACGCTGCAGGGCTGCAGTATTTAGGTACTTTGCTAGCATTCGACAGCAATATAAAAAAAACATATCCTTGTACCAGAGACACCCATTACTTTAACAAAGTTATTACTGGCAATGAAATATAAGCATTATTATTGTGACAAGAAAACAATGTTATAGTAAAACACATAAAAGATGCCGTAAAAAAGTGAAAGGAATGAAATAATAGGCAAATCGAGTGTCTGCACGCTTCCAGTGAAACGTCTAAAGTCAGATTGTATTAGTGAATCAGTCGGAATATTGAAAAATTGAATATATATATATATATATATATACTCGTTGAAGGAAAGCGAGGACGGACAACTTCTGACGATTAAAAAGTTAAAAAATTTAATAAAAAATAAAAACGTTTCGGTCTTAGACCTTCATCAGTTACATCTGACTAACTGATGAAGGTCTAAGACCGAAACGTTTTTATTTTTTATTAAATTTTTTAACTTTTTAATCGTCAGAAGTTGTCCGTCCTCGCTTTCCTTCAACGAGTTTTAATTCCATGCAGTGAGGCTTGGACTGTGAATCTTTGATCCTCCTGACGCAGTGGCATTCTTTGTTGGCCTGAGGCAACCATTAACTGTTTTTTATATATATATATATATATATATATATTGATATCACCATTTCTGCTCGCTCGTTTGTGTTCAGTCAGTCGGGTGTTCAAATTTCTGCCGGTCTCACCAATATAAGTGGCCTGACAGTCGCAGCATTTGATCTCATAAACTGCTCCCTGTCTGTCGCTCGGTTCGTCTTCGTCCTTAAAGATCGTCAATAGTTGTCGTAAAGTAGTGACAACTACTGACGAACGTTAAGGACGAAGACAAACCGAGCGACAGACAGGGAATAGTTCTTTTTAGGATAGAACAGTCGCACTGTGATGGTAATTATTATTGTAATTATTACAATTATTATTATTATTATTATTATTATTATTATTATTATTATTATTACTATGGTTATCATCATCATCATCATGATTATTATTATTATTATTATTATTATTATTATTATTATTATTATTATTATTATTATTATGAGATTTACATTTCTTGTGTCTTTGTCCTCGTGATCTTTTCTTTTTTCTTGGTTTATAGACATGGAAGAAATATCGGAAGTCCATGATTGGTAAGGTAAACATTTCATTTTGAAAAGTGTTAAAAAAATGTTAACAACTTCAGTTTTGTCTTTGTCGGTGAAGTTGCTAAATTGTGGGGGGGGGGGAGGGGGAAGGCGAGGGGCAGGAGTGTGAGTCACGCCATGTGTCCACTTCATGCCCCACCCTCTCCAGTAGTTTGGGGCTCTCACAAGATTTTACCCAACCCTACACGTGCTATTATTCAAGGTAGCGGCTCAACCAGATCTGCGCTCGCAATCGACCATCAAACAGGAAGTTTCGACTCTTGTCGCATACTTACTACTCCGCGCACAGGCGGCCCAAGCTCAAGATAAGAGAATACGCCAGAAACGTGACTCTTGCCCAACAGCATATCCGAAGATGTTGTGTTGCAATGGTTTGAAGTATAAAGATTTGTATGGGAATGCAACGGATTTATTTTAAATAGTAGAAATTAAAGTTGTTTCATCATTTAAGTCAAGTTACCTTGTTGCTTTGTTGTATTCTTTGTCATTTGTTAGCTTCTCAGGCCGGTTTGAAGCGATTTCGGCGAGTTAGCGCTGCTCTGGGTTTCACGCCGTTGTCACACAACTCCTCCAGACATGCTGCATGTTGTTAGGTAAGAGTTAATATCTGGCGAATTCTCTTACCTTGAGTTTGGGCCGCCTGTGCTCCGTGTCTACTGGCCACGGTAAGCTTGACATGCTTCGAGCCGTATTTTGTTCTTCGATGTTTTGATCTCTTAGCTTATATTTCCAAGCTGGATATGAGTTTCGTAATGATATGCCACCGGACCCTCACTGTTGACCAAAATTCTGGGAAAATCACCGATGAGTCACGTGAAGAAGGTAAGAAAGTCGCTAGATTGTTTTTCCAGATCTATATATCATGTTAACAAACCTTGTAAAGGGGAGTGGAATAAATGTTCGAAATAAAATGATTGCAAAATTACTCTTCCCTCCCTGATATTGGGGATAAATTACTGGACTCATAATTACTTATTTGAATGCTACTAGATAAGAATATTGCCTATTGTGATATTGTTAGTTTTCCTAAAGCGCTGCGTCAGCTGTAAATAGGCGGACATATATAACCCCTTATACTATAGTATCTCCAATCTTTCTTCTGAAAGCTTCTTGAATGTTGTCTGTTAGGTCTGGCCAGATTATTATGAAGACATTCAGTAACCAAACAACCATTTATTTGCCACAATTGCCAAAAACACTGACAATACAAACAAACAAAAAGACATTGCCCAAATACGTTAAACTTGGTCTCTTGGTTAAACTTTATGTCTTGCTTTCGCTGTTTGAGCCGCCATTGACTGTCCATGAAATGTTATCATGTCTCACAGGTTTAGACTCCTACTTTAATCGAGGTGGGAGGGGAACATCATGCAGTTCCACCAAGTGAAGGAAACATTTCTACAAAGTGTTAAAGGCGCAAGGAACTGAAGTGAGGTAAGAAGAGTCGAAATGTAGTTTGCACTTTAGGAACCAAGGTCTGTTTTTTAGTTCAGTGTAGAATATTGGTATGGCGATCTCGGCGAGATCTATTCTGTAAACTTTTCACTTAATCGTCACGCGCACACCTTGCATGCCGTGGCTCTGCAGCAGCTTATGGAATCAGTACTGTGTTGTGTTGGTGACATTGAAACGCTGGATGTTCCGCGGGACGACTTTATCGAATAGTATGTGACACGAGGTGCAGAATGACACGCGGGATGACTTTCGCGTCACAACTTTTTTGGCGCCATTTTTCAAGGGGCGCTACTTTGTGTAAAATAGACCATTTTTATTGTGGCGTCCACGCACCAAGAAAGAAGCAACTGAAAAGAAACACGATTGGATGAGCGCGACATCTTTGCACATAGCTGGCTTGAAATGGATTATTTTTGAAAACGTTTACAAACACAACGCTCGATCTCACGGGCTTTAAACTGTTAACTTCAAACTATTCATAAAAATTAAATTTTTATGAATGGTTTGAAGTTAACAGTTAGCGGTACAAAGTTTGTACTCTTCCCAGTAATTCAGTAAAGTATAATCTGTTTCAGAAAACTTTGTAACCAATCTGGATGTTCCTTAATTAGTAATTAGTTTCTCTATTTTCTCGCATCGTTTTCAGGTTGTTATGGTCCCCGCGTATTGATCCAATCAGCCTAGTGAGGGTAGAGTGTGACATGATTGTCAACATGGCTCGATGGTTTCACGAACATTTGAAAAATTAAACCAGAAAAGTCTTCCAATTCGAATTTACTGTGAAGTTTTTTTGGGGGTGCGAAAGATCTTTACGGAAAACAATTTTGCTAGTAGCCGTATAACTTTACACAATCCTTAACGTTTCAAATTAAACTGAATTTGTAATCTGTAGAGGTAATAATGGTGGAGGTGTTGGGCGTATTTTCATGAGCTCTGAGCTTGAGAGAGTGGGAAACAACAATGTTTTTGTTTAATTCTTTCTTGCTAAGCCCAGTTTTAAATTAACTAAACACGTCCAACAACACTTGCAAAGAAATGGAATTTTTTCATTAAAATGAACTTTACTTTATTGTTTTTTGTACTCTGTAATACAATTCGAACAGCCCTTTTTCAAGCAGTGACCATAAAAGCGTTAACCGTTTAAGCCCCAATAGTGACAAGCATGTAATTTCTCCTTACAATATCCCTTCTTGATCAAGCATACAGGTCACGAGAATAAAGGAAATGATCACCAAACATGCAATGTCTTGATATTTGTGCAAATTTTCCCAACTAGTACCATAAGAAAATATGAAGAACAATAAGGAGAATATGCATATTGATATTGGGGCTTAATGGTTTAATTAATGTTCTTGCGGGAGTTAATCATCAAAAGAGGAATGAAATTGAAATAAAGTTGAGAGCTCATTGTCATCTTCTGTAACTTAAAACTGTGTTGTTTCAAGAGTCTTTGGTCCAAATCGGACACGGCCTCTGGTCCATTGAGTACTTAGTCCTAAGGCTCTCCTTAGCAGCGGTTGTACCCTGGCTACCTACCGCTGACCGAGAGGCCTAAAGGGTTTGGATGCGACATTGTGTGTGAAGAGAACTGGTACCTTGCTGGCTTGACGCATGCGAAACTCGCTTGCTTCGTGGTCCTGCTTTCCTGATAAAATCTTTTAGTGACTGGTGAAACCTAGGATTTCTGAATGCGTACAATAACGGATTTAAGACTGCGTTAGTATTGAAAGAAAATAGCATCACTGGTCCAGATAGGAAATACTCGGCATAACTTCCCCAAATTTTCCCGTTCACATTTAGCAGTATTACAAAAACGCCGAACAAAATCAATGGAAGAATAAAGAATATTGTATGCTGATAACGAGGGGAGCAATTTTTTTCGCTACTTTTCCTTCCCTGCACACACCCACTCGATTCACGATGCGAAAAATTACCAGGTACAAAATGACCGTGACAATGTTAATTAATATGCAGGGCAGAGTGAACAAACTGGTGTAAACAAACATGACGGCGTTTGAATTCTGAATGTTAAACGGTAGACAGAGGTCGTTTTTGTGATAAAGGTATCCGTGTGGTTCTAGCATCGGTGTGATTGCAGAGGCTAAGGCGATTATCCAGCTGACGAAAATTGGTGTAAACGCTGTTTTGCCGCGGATTCTTATTTGGGAGTTCATTGCATACTTGACAGCCAAAAATCTTTCGGTTGTGAGAAACGCGGAAGTCCACGTTTCAAGCGTGTTTCCGAAGGGCCACAGCAAGCCTCTTGTCGCACACCATTCCTTCCTACGATTGTGAAAATCGTTAAAGAATGTATTCTGTAAAACAACAGTGATAAAAATTGCGTTCACTCCGACAAAGAAGTCCCCCAACGCCATATTAGTTGTGAAAAGCGCGGAAACAGTTTTTTGCAATGGACTTTTAGAAACTACAATGACGATGACTAAGCCATTGAGAATAACGGCAGCCAATCCAAAGGCATACTCGACGTTGAGAACAGCTTTCAACAGTTTGAAACAGGGATTTTTGTTGTGTCTTCGCCAAACGTGGTATTCAAGCGATCTATCAGAGCAGAACTGACGAAAGCCGTGCCGTGCAAGTGAAGATATCGAGGCACTTGTCGTGTCACAAGTTTCAATGCAGCGAGTGAACCTTCCTACATAAGGCTCATCCTCTACAAGGTCTTCGAGGTGAGGCTCGCTTATGTTCTTCACCAGGTCACATGAGAAGCATTCACAGTTCGTGCGCCCACCGTACATATCACAAGCGACACATTTGATGGTGTGAAGCATGTGTAGTTTGAGGATCGAGAAGTTTCTGTCCCATTGAAAGATCGGCGGCTTGTTGAATTTGTTTGGTTAGAAATTTCTGTTCGCCAGAATCCCGAGAAAGAAAAGAAAATGAAAGAAAAACAGTTAGAGCTAGTTAGGTTGGAAAGCCTTGGTTTTGAACGCTGTAATTCCCCGGAGAGATTCCGGGGTTCGCTCCTTTATGTAATCCACAAAGCCATCTAACATCCAAAAAAGAAGTGCTCATCGCTGTTCTTTTAGTTTAACATATAGGCTGGGAAATCTTAAACTTTGGGTTAAGAGTAGATAAGCTTTTTAAAGATGATAACCTTGAAAAAAGTTATATTTCAAATTAAAAATTTGTCAGTCCTGCATGCTGCGCTAACCGGGAACCTTAACTTCGTACAAAGAACATTAAGTTCCGCGTTGTGCACACAAGTGAAACTGGGCGTGGAAGCCAATGTTGCTTCCAAAAAGGCAAAATGCCGGGGTTTTTTTTCATTTTTTTTTTACCAAAGACGCATTGTCCGTCTTTGAAGAACTTGAATAATCATAGTGATACGTCTGGTTACACAAGCGTCTCGTAGCTCATCTAGAATGATGGGGGCCTTAGTGCGGACTACGATCGACCGAGTGCGAAGTATGAGTAAGACCTTGGAATTTATTTCAAACCATTGACGTTTTGAATCGCCTGGCACAACCAGTAAACATATAAATTGAAACCTTGAAGTTTGGTTACAAGCGAAATGCTGCTTCTCTGTCCTTTTTACCTTTTGAAGTGATCGTGAAGCTGGTTGAAATGAGCTTTTCAGTATGAATAGATAACTCAATTATAACTTTCCAGAAACATAACATAACAGAACTGTAATTGACTTTCCATAACTTATTGTCGCTTCAAGTCTTCAGGTCGTGTCTGAAAGAAAGTGATAAAAGTTTTTGTTTAAATTCTGAATTTCAAATAATATCAGTCTAGTTTTCGTATTGATTCTTTTTATTAGTTTTTACTTTTATGTTTTCAAAACAACAGTCAATCAGTCAATCATATGACTGTACCCAGACCACTATTATTCGATAGGAAACACCTGTGCGTCCAAATATTTAACAATTATCCTGCGAAATCGCGCGGAATATCACCTGATACTTAGCCGACGAGGCCGTAGGCCGAGTTGGCTAAATCAGGGGATATTCCGCAAGATTGAGCAGGATAATTGTTTTATTATTCAACAAATTCCCATCGACTACCATTTTCAGAACGAGAAAAACTACAGCTCTATGATAAAAACGCTAAAAGCTAGCAACACATAAAGCTTACTAAAAATCAAAACAGAACTTCAAGAAATCGAAGTTTACTACCGTTCACTTAAAAAGACTTATTTACAAACTCATGTTTGGAAATGACAAGACAAAGGAAAAAAATATTGCTACCTTACCGAGAATAAGTCCTCTTCCTGTGAATTAAAATCTTTTCAACTTTAGTCTTTACAACTTTCCGTGAGCAAGTGTGCTGCTTCTTTCGCAATAGCATTTTCTTGGTTGAGTTCTCGCCATGAAAATTCCAAGTCAACCGCTGGATATCTTTGTGAGCTGAAGCACATACTTGTTGACATTTTGAGAGCATTTAATCGTGGAAAGTTTCTTCCAGAGAGCTAAAATTTACGGAGAACACTGCTAAAACTGCCTCGCTTTTCAAAATGGCCGCCAAACAAGCAAAGAAAATCTGCAGTGCACTTCCAAATATGGTCATTTACGTATATCGCAGGATATCTGTCATGTAGGATGACAGATATTGAGGGCTTCCTTACCATATATGGGCATAGTGACACTTTGTTGAATAATAAACAGTGATATTAATTTTTTTTCAAGAAGCCCAATTTTGAGCACCCAACAAATTCTGGCAAAATTTAACAATATAATAGGAAGAGAGTGCGCTTTTGATTAATTTTTTCTCTTGAAAATGGTTAGCTGTAGATAGAAATTTTTCTCCATTGAATACCTTTTAATTGTTTGAAAACAAAAACAAAAGAAAATTACAGCTGTCCCTGTATTGCACATTGGCAGGTCAATAATAATCTTTTCATGCATGCATTCAATTTGAATTTTTTGCATTATCTGAGCCAACCAGATACGGAGCGTGACCCAACAAGGTAGTGTGGCGTTTGCGTGGATGCTATAAATTCTTTTTTCATTTATTATCGCGCTGACGGTTATGTTTTCTTCTCAATCAATCAATCAATCAATCAATCAATCAATCAATCAATCAATCAATCAATCAATCAAACAATCAATCAATCAATCAATCCATTTATTAATGTCAATGCGTGGGATAAGGTTGCCCTGTATATCACCCAATAGCTTCAGTTCCTTGCCTACCCACCCTGCGTATTTAGGATTGGTTCTTCTGGGCTAGATGAACATTGGATGTTAAAAAGTGAATTCATGGTAAGGGTTTGGTAAGTATTGAAATTTTCAAGTAATACAGGTAGCTATATATATATATCGTTGCTCATGTTGAGTCAGGCAGTTGATACAACATCTCAAGAGGTAAAGTTACATGGAGCTGATGTGGAAGAGGGATTTGTTTTTTGGTTTTCAAATTCCTAATTATGGAAATTTTTTGGTTTAAAATTTCGCCCAGTATTTGGGTATCATGATTTCTAAGGGTTAAGCCGTACAGAACACTGGGTTTCGTTTTGTGAGATTAATTTGGATGTTTGTTAGCCCATGATCCTTTTACGGGGGAGGGGGGCTATAAAAAAATGCACTGACATTTGCATTATATTGCATGCAAGTACCCCACCCCCTCACAAGTTCAATTTTCCTACAGTACATACCAGGGGCAGTTCCAGAATTGAATAGGAGTGGCCAAATAGCAACTTGAACGCCACAGTATTATAGCCTTCAGATTTAGCAAATTTAGCAGGTATTTTGAATGCACCCTAGTTGATGAGGGGGGGAGGGTGTTTTCTGGGCAGTACCTCATAAGACACAACATTCTGTTTTCCTATTTATTTTAGTTGATAAAACCCTGTAAAAACGCGAAGAACGCAAAGACGTATAAGACTGGTCACTTTCCTTGGCAATAAATGATTCAGCAAGGCCAATTAAACAATATTTTTCTCGAGCCAGGTAAATTAAAGTTCGGCTTGGCTAATAATTATTGAAACGGAGATGATATTTTCAAAGATAACACAAGATAGATGTTCTAGTCTGTAAGAACCACAAAGACACAACTAGTCAGGATTTTATACGGTTTCTTAGCGCTAGAATTCAAGTTCCTCTGGCAGTCATTCGGATACACTAATCCACTACCAGTCGATAAACATTGTAATAGAAAATGATTCGAAATAGCAAAGAATCAAGAGTGGAATTAAATGTAAACTCAGTTACTAGCTCATCACACATTGGAGGAACTGAGAGCTTTACACGAATATTTTGAGACCACATTTAAATACGATCTGATAATTTTATGGATGCAAAATTATGTGATCCCTGGGATCGCTGGGTTCGCTTAAAGGAAAAGCGTATTAAAGTTAGAAAAAATGAGTGTTTACGTCGTTTGATGCCTTTTCTCTTCGACCCTCAATGAAACTGACCCCCAAAAGTGCCTTGACTGAGCTCTGTTTCCTGGGCAGCAGGAGAAACACACAAGATTGGCATTGTATGGCTATGGGCAAAGGCCCATAGCCGCTTTTAGTAAATCATTAAACAACAAATAATCAGAGAAAAGACATAAAAACTCTATTTGCAGACAAATATTTTATTTATCAGTCCATTAGCCTAAAAACGTTTCGACAAGGTGCGAGTGTAAGGCTCGTGTTCGTAAACATGTGGTGAAGGCGTTAGCGCTGAAACTAACGTAAGAAGAATCTCGACAACTTGAGCATCAACAACTCGAACCTCTCGCTTCCCTACTTTTAGTCTTTATTTGACTCTTAATAGAGTGATCAAACAGTTATTGAAGTGTTTTCCCTGATTGTTCAAGTTTTGTGGATTCTAGTCATAATGCTTGTAAAACAAACACGAGAAATAAACTGCATTGATGCTCTCTACGTTTCACAGAACTTGATTTACGAGATTATACTGTATTTTTAAAGAAGAAAAGTTTTACTATCGCTTCGAAATTCTCTGACCTACAGCCAAAAATCAAATAATATTTTACGATTATATTACTGCTTTTCAAAGCAGGACTTGAATCAAAAACTGAAATTTCTCCAAGCTGATAAAGACCCCTTTCGTGCAATACTCTTGTCACGCTGGAACAAAATTACGTGACCTGGAAAAATTCACTATTTAACCAAGAGAAAAAAGTCAAGTTTTGTGCGACTTGTACACTTCCTCACATTTTATGACAGCAATATGTAGTAGTGTCATGCATGACCAATGTGGCTAACCCGTAGCCAAATAAAGGAATAAATAATACTGAAAAGTCTGAGAACAGAAGGCGAAAACGAAGGAAAGAGCCTAGCTCAAGAGCACGCTCATCCCCATAATACTCATAAACAGAATTCGTTTCGACCTAGCTAATGCGGGTGGCATTGCAATATTTAGAAAAAGCAAAAATTTGTCACAGGCCCTTTTTATCATTCTGTAGTTATTATAACGAGCTTTTCCAACGCACTTCCAGTCCAGCAGATATCTATCTGTTAAAATCTATATCTGAAATTTATTTTTCAAACAATCACCGTTACACAGACAATTAATGTTTTCTTTTAGGCCAAAAGCTACTCGTCTTCCCCTCTGAGTTCAAACCTGATAATGACAATAACGCTCTTTTATACAGGCCTTATGATGATGATGATGCTAATATTGAAATTGGCTTGATGACCTTTTAAGACATTATATAATATTTAAATTGCAGTTTTTTACGTGTGATAAGTAATGCGCTCCTACTCAAAACGTTCAGTGATTTTTGTTTTCCAGGCAAGGGAAAGACATTCCTTTCAATATAATCGATATTTTAACTCCGCACCTAAAAAATACTGCTCAATCCTCTCTCACCCCCTTTTGCATACTTCATTTAATTTAACTCGGGTGAGTATCAATATTATATTTGAGTCCAACAACTGAAAGTACAAATTTGTCTGATCATCTCTTTCACTGCTAGTCGTACTTCTCTGATCTTCCAGCAATAAAGAATTGGGTTAAGGGACGAGTTTAATAACACAAGAGTTAATGCGAGTCTAACAGCAAGATTATGGGATGAAGTGTATGGATGTGATAGAGCTGTAACTATACCAAACGGAAGATAACAAGCCATTAATATCAACTGCACCCACAGTGCAGTGGATACTGTCTTTCTGTATCGTGCAACGTTCCGGGGAGTTCGTCCTTCATTAGGTTGTCCTTGGTGCATTTCTTCTATTTCAACTTGATGATGGCGAAGAGTCAGATAAATCTTCGTGTAACAGAAAGCTGAGGTTACTAACAAAGTGCAAATCAACGCAGAAGTTACCCTTGAGATTATAATCGGCGACAAAAGGCGTAAACTGGAAATTGCAATGTTTAGAATCCAAATAAAAATTAAAGCTCCTCTCGTTCGCCTTAAAGTCACCTTTTGTTTGTATCTCAAGCCCAACAACAAAGCGAGAAGTCTGTCCACGCTGATCACTGTCACTGTAAACAAAGATACTGCACTGAGACTTCTACCAACGATATCTTCTATGCTCATAGCAGTATAACAAAGTTGAAGTCGTTGATGTGCTATGAAAATGAAATGAACTGCAAATAGAGGTTGCGACAAAACACCAACGAAAAGATCTGTAAGTGTTAGGCACCGAAACAGGAGTCTTGATTGCGGATGAAGGGAAGATTTCTTGCGAAAAGCAAATAAGATAAGAATATTCCCCAGCGATGCGGTGATGGAGAGAAGTACATTGAGAGCTGCTAGGGAATACATGTAGAACTTGCCGTGTAGGGACGCCGTACAAGACACTTGGATTAGCTCAAAGAAGTATTCATTCTGAGAAAAATTCGCCATTAGCCTTGAAGACGAGATAGATAATGTTCTCCAGCATATTATTCCGAAATTCGTTTTTTTGTCCGAGATTGTACGTACTCTGTTCCGCGACAAAAAAACAAATCAATCTCACCTGTCTTTGAAATATTTATCAGTCATTGCACCTGACAATGAGATGAGTGACGACTCATAGCTAATATTTGCAGCTGAATGTTAAGCATGATTGGACGGTCAACGACAATAATTTACGACGTGAAGATATATAGAGAGAAAGATGTTAATTATGGGGCTTGTTAAAGTTGTAATATTTGCAGCTGAATTTTAACCTTTTTGTCGCAGATTGCAGTCCTCTGCTCCCCGGCCAAAAGACTAATTAATCTCACCTTCTTTGAAATATGTATCAGTCAATAGACCTGAAATTGAGTGATGTCATAGGTAATATTTGCAGCTGAATTGACAACCACTTTCACTATCATTGGACCCGTAATATATTGTGTGAAGATATACAGAAATGAAGATATTGATCGTGGAGCTTGCTCAAGTTGTAATTAAATGGAATTCAGAAGTTCGGTTAATCACGAACATAAGAGCGAGTAAATCATTTGCTCTGATCCAAAATGGTCATAAGTAATGCCGGATATTGTCTGCGTTAATAAATTCAATTCATTAGTGAACATTTTCAATCGAATCTACAACAGTTCTGAAACTTAGCAACCGAAGATGGCGTTAAAATCTCATGCATGACAGTTTAAAATTTCGTAGAAAAGAAATGGGTAAACAAAAAACATTTCTTAACCTTACAAAACCTCGAACTTGAAGTTTTAACTTTCTGCAATTTAAGATTTTCCATTAGTACATAAAACACAAGTTGAAGACTTTGCTAATTGGCCGACTGTGTACTTTCAATCTCCAATCAATGATATCACCCATTTTCGTACCCCGAGGGTTTACAAATGACAATTAACAAGCATAATTTACAGTAGATAACGTTGACTGTAAATTCATGCAAGGTAGCTTCAATTTGCGGAGGAACGAAAAAAAATATTAGTTACAGGATTGCAATAACTTGCAAATGGCATTTATTTGGGATAAGCGAATAGTTCAGAGGAACTTCCTTGAACTTTTACTTTTTGAAATTATCCCTTTCATCAGGAACAATAAATCCCACTATCACATTTACGCATGTTGGGTATACAATGTATCATTATTCACGATATCGTTTTCTAATCTGGTGCTTTTAAAGAATCCTAAACGTTGTTAACTATCTTTTAATTCTCGTGTTTCCTTAAAGGAAAAGTTAACACCATGTAATAGTCAACTCAAACGTTCTTTGCATCAAAATCCTGTTAAAACCCTTTAAGCCCCAATAGTGATGAGCATCAAATTTCTCCTTATCATATCAGTGCATTATAACATATAAAGGTCATGAGAAGTGGGGAAATGATCACCAAAGATGAATTGTCTTGTTGACTTAGCAAGTTCTCCAAATAAATAGTCAATGAAATGTATGGAGACCAGTAAGGAGAATTGAAAAATAATGACGGGACTTAAAGGGTCAAACCAGGGCGCACACTGCCGTTAACATGCCTCGTTAGACCAGTGTATCATGGCTTTCAAGCCAGGTCCACCAAGCTTAAATCCAATGATTAAAACAGCCTGGTTAGCCCTGGTATCCTTAGCCTGGTTAACAGTTGCCGCGTCAAGCTAGATAGGCCGCCAGCTTTCGCCTTGAGTGAAATAATGAATCTACTCAGATGACAACGCGGCAAAAAAATGCTATTGCACTTTTATCTCAATTAAGTTATGAGAAGCCCTCAAAGCTTCGTTAAGCCAATACAACTTATTAATGCTTTTCGCAACATCCGGCTACTTTTTCTTTCATCTCAACGTTTTACTTAAAGTGTATATGACACGAAATTTTTTTCTTCGGTTTTCGAGAGTCTGATGTGTATGAAAAACGATTCTAAACTTAAAACCTGTCTAAAATTTTTAAAAACCTCTTTTTGTGGTGGGCAAAAGACCCCATTTTTCACTTAAAAACTGTCCTGGGGACTGGGACCGAATTTACCGCATTGTGACGTCAATTGACTTGATTGCGTTCACGCGAACGCAGTGTTTTTGTTACAAATCGAATCAAAATGTTGACATTGTTCAGCAGTATCGGGGATCTTTTCGAAACGTCCAAGACCCACAGTGAGAAAGAACAAGTAGGAGAAAAAATAGAGCTGTTTTAGGTCTTATTAAACCAGACGACGACGAACATTTGCGGCGAGGATGTTGATCTCAAAGTCGATGATTTATCCTGACTGTACATCAGTGGAAGCACCTCAGTTGTGAGATTTCTTTGTTAAGTTCTTTTAGGGTTTATTAAGAACATCAAAGCCCTTGTGTTCACATAAACAGCTTACTGTTTCCATCAATCTTAGGAAAACCGAAAGTGCCGATTGTTTTGATGTTTTAATACCGCAAGAATGTCGTCGTTCTTATAGAGAGTGCGCTGGATTTTCGATTCATTTCGATTTAAGAACGAGTTCCCAGAGTTTATTCCCAGCCTGGCATTAGTTTCAGTGGTTTCTGCAGCAAGCAAAAGTGTTTTTACAGAGTGTAGAGAAAAGCCAACGACGAAATCGTTTTGTTGATAATATGGCCGTACGCAATGTACTTCCAGGCCAGAAAAGACATTTATTTCCACTGTCGTGTTATCCTGTAATTAGAATCTATATGCGCTTTACTTTAAAAACGGCACTGAAACTGACTTCAGCTCGCATGCTACTTGCCATATCACGGGCTGATTCAGCAAATATAGCAGCTTAAGACTGTTGCTATCTAGAGTATCAATATTAGGGTATTAACAGTAATCTTGGCTTTCAAACAACTCAGTACCATGAAGCTAAGGCAATGTCACATTTCGCATTAAAATACAGTTAATTTTGTTTTGTTTTTCAGTGGGTATGGTTTTCCAATATTGTAGAACGGTTATTGAATCATAACCATGTTCATTAGCTTTTAAAATAACTGGTGTCCTTGAACTTCTTAAATAGCTTTTGGTGTTTCTAATACATGTACCACAGAAGGGGAGCGCAGCACATCGAACTCTTCTAAAACTAACAGTTTATTATGAATAAACCAACAAGAATTGACAGTTGACGATCGCGAGTAAATTTGCAAATGAACAGTGGGTCTCCATATTGACTCCTTCTCAAACAATTTTCCTATGAACAATAGGAATCAACATCGATCTTCATCAACAATAGTCACTATTAAGTGGTCAAGTACCAAAGCATATGTATCACTCAGACACAGTTATGAGGATCCATACATCCCTTGTAGATACTTGTAGATATTATTTACAGCAGCTCACCCCCCCCCCCCCCCCACACACACACACAATACAGGTTCCTGATACAGGGCTGGCCCCACAAGCTTAATCTACTTTAGCCTGATTCTGATGGAGAGAGGTGGAAGCCCTGTATGGAGCACCTAAATTAATACCATAGTTCCTAATAAGTGGAGACGGAGTTAAAGCTTGGGGCATTTGTGGCATCCTTAACAACATTGTAAATCACCAGTCAATTTTAACTTAGGAATAATTATTGTGTTTGTAACATCATGTCATAGTATACCTGTTTCGTCACAGCCAACAAAGAGTGGCAGCACAACAACAACAACAACAATTCATCTAAGTATTCCTATATGGGAAGTTTCTAAAATAGTAAATTAAATACAATGTAATGTATCATTCTTGTTGACAATAGGACACAATCACTGCAACAGAAGGAATGTCCTTCTGTCATCATCACTTGATCTTCAATTTTGATAGTTGATATTTATTGATCTATCAGAACCACCACCAAACATAAAGCAGAAATAATGATTCCATGTTTACTTCAATTATGACCAAAAAGCAAGGGGGGCGGGGGGATCTGACTGCCCTATGTCAGTATCAACAACCACCCAATCTAGATCACTCGAGGCCTGGATGGGTCTAGCTTAGTTACAGCTGTTGGTATAAACAGGGATTTTTGTTGTTGGCAAGCTGATGTAAATCAGGTCAGGTCAGGTCAGGTCGTGGTCATCAGTGAAAAGGCACGGAATTTATTTCAGCCTGATTGGTAAAAACCTTGATATGTGCACATAGGATTAAACAAACTCCTAGAAAATGTTTGTCTTCATAAACAAATATAACTGAGTGAGACAATTTCCTGGAATTCTTTCAGCAACCTCTTGATTTTCTTTCTATTTTCACTCTCTAACAACGAGGCATTTACAGACTCCTCACAGGAAGAGTAAAACAAAACCCTGAACTCTTGTCTTGCTAAAAAGGTGATTTATTTAAGTTAAAATCCTTCATCCAGTGCAGTCAGGTTAAGACAGTGTATGCACAGTCCAGTGTAATAATGTTATGAGTAGGCGATCGTCGTTGAAATTATACTGATATCATAATGTCTTACTGAAGTCCAGAGAAGAATAAAAGCAAATTTCATTTAAGACCGTACTGGTAGCTCTGTTCGCCTGTACAATCGAAAGTCAGACCACGCTATCGTAATTGTCCTGCTTTGCGAATGAAAAGCATCTCTGGGCTTTGCAGTAAAACTTCTTTGCTTACCGAGACAGATCCTTATAAAACAATGCTCATTCGTAACCATATCTTCAAGTTAAAAGCATAGCAAACATCAAAATCTCGACTAGCCTGAGTGCTTCGACCTTGCATCTCCTTCAACACAATTATTTCGATTCCCTTGTCCCAAAATGCTAGATCCGAGGAATGCTGAGTACTTCCCCTCCATTTCGTCAAAAGGAATACGCAAACCACCGCTTATTAGGCACTTCAGCTACCAGAAACCTTTGCCAACTGTCACAAGTTCCTTCCACTTTGACACCATGTTGGTTTTGTTGTCAAGTCGATTGACGTCACATTAGCTAATCACGTGACATTTTGGCCGCGCGAGACGGCGACGCTTTAAAAGTCAAATTTGCGCTATTTTCACCGCGAAAACAGTAGGTTTGAAAAGTTTGACGCCGGTTTAAAGCTTAGAATCGCTTTTTATACACATAAAACAATCAAAACCCGAAGAAAAAATTTTCGTGTCATATACACTTTAAAGGAAACGTACAAAAGGCGATGCGGAAGGATACGGTTGTTAAAATTAATGCCTAAAGTGTCGTGGCGCTTCATTGTTCAGCTTGAATTTGATATGTTCATGGATTCAAAATGGACAAAACTGAAAAGTGAGGCTCCTGAAAGGGAGGGTTAGTAAAAAGTTAGAAAATACGATTGTTTATGTAGTTTTCATAGCCAAGTCCATCACGAGCGTTGCGCGAAGTGTTGGTAAAACGTGTAATCATAAAGTACGTGCTTACTCCAGAAGTTCTCAAACATACAGAATGTAGTCATTGATGCTCGCACGCCGCAAAGAGCTTACAATAATGTATATTGTAGTTTTAAAGAGGATGATGATAATATTTGTCACAATCAGAATCAGGTACGTCAATGAGAATTGGTATGTAGCCAGAAAACCAAGTCATGTCTTGTTTGACTACGTACGCACTTTGAAACAGTCTCAGCATTTTATAAGCAGCTGAAAAGGGAGAAACTTGAGCTGGAAATTGGGATGCTGAGTTATGAAAAAAAGGTACAAATGTGCCACTATTACTTTAAAAGAAGGAAAACATCAACAAGAACAAATACGCTTTCAAAACTGGCAAAGGCTCCTTTTATTAAAGAAGTAGTGTTAAAAAGCATCTATCCTAAATAAATATAATGAATATATGTAGTTAGTAAAATCTGGACTAGGTATATTGGATTTCCATCATTTTGTTTGGCTGTGCGGAGCTAATTTATCAGCTCATATACCTGCTGCGACCAAATATGGTAAATGAACACTCAAAAACAAAGTGAGTTGCAACCCGGCGAGGAAAATGGACGAGACAAATCATTTAGCAGTGAATTTAAATTAAGGACAAATTCCAAGAACGTCACTGAGACACAAATCAAAATTGTTCCGGAGTGCTTGATTCTTAGGACAACAGGAAACTGTGTAGAAATAGAAATTTGAGCATTTAGCGTTGTGCTTAGAATTAATTCTTTCATCGATCGTCATGTCGATCATTAAAAGTTTACAAAAGTTAGGTTTCGTCAGGAAGGCTTTGCGAAATATCAAGACTAGCCAAGAACAAATCCCAGTCAAATGGGAGAGAAATATTTAATAAAAACTGTCACACATTCCTGGCCAGTCAGTCCGAAAATCATGGAGCAATCTAAGCAAGTCCTGAAGAAACTACTAACAAGGAAGGGAGGGCGACATTTTTTTGGCTATACGACGCAAAATTAACGCTGGTGTACTTGCACTCGTTGTAGCTCTGTGTTTCAACAGCTCCAATTCTTCAGATGCAAATCGGATGCCATGTAAAAGAACTTAAATCGCTTTCCCGTTGTTTGAGTGTTGTTTTACCATTCCTTCCGCAACTTCTAAACTGAGAACAACTGCGCTTTGTTCTTTGCGTTTAACAAACTAAGATGGTGAATTCTTATGTTCCTCCCCACAGCAATCAGCAAGTTTTTTAGCTGCAACAAGGTTTTGTGCCAGGACTTAAAGATGGCTTATAGCGATGATACTCATATTGAAAATGGTTTGATGATCATTTTCTCAGAATGGTCACAGTACGAGTTCACTAACTTGATATTTGTTGTCTAAGTTGGATAAAGACATTTCTTTCGATTTAATCAATCTTCTAACGCCAGAACTAAAAAATGCTCCTCAAACTTCTTTCACCTTTTCTCAGTCCGTGTTTTATTTAACTGATCTTCAATTGATGATATTCAAAATTGTATTGACTTAGCAACTTCAAGTACAAAATTGTCTGATTATGTCCTTCACTGCTTGTCTCACCCCTCTGATCTTCCAGCAGTAAACAAACGGATTAAGGGACGAGTTTCATAAGATGAGAGTTAATGTGATTCTAATAGCAAGATTATGAGATGAAGTGAATGGGTGTGATAGAGCTGCAACTACGCTAAACGGAAGATAACAAGCGACCATTGTCAACTGCACCCAAAGCGCAGTGGATACTGACTTCCTGTATCGTGCATGGTTCCTGGGAGTTCCATCTCCATTAGGCTGTACTTGGTGCATTTCTAGCATTTCAACTTGATGATGGCGAAGAGTCAGATAACGCTTCATGTAACAGAAAGCTGAGGTTACTAGCAAAGTGTAAAGCAACGCGTTACTTACCCATGAGATGATAATCGGCAACAAAAGGCGTAAACTGCAAAGTGCAATGTTTAGAATCCAAAAAGAAATTAAAGCTTCTCTCATTCGCCTTGAAGTCATCTTTTGCCTGTATCTCAAGCCCAATAACAAAGGGAGAAGTCTGTCCACGCTGATTACCGTCACTGTACACAAAGATATCATACTGAGACTTCTACCAGCGAAATCAACTATGCTCAAAGCAGTATAATAAAACTGAAGTCGTTGATGGGCTATGAAAATGAGACTAATAGCAAATAGAGGTTGTGTCAAAACACCAACGAAAAGATCTGTAAGTGTTAGGCACCGAAACAGAAGTTTTGATGGCGGATGAAGGGAAGATTTCTTGCGAAGAGCAACTAAGATAAGAATATTTCCCAGCGTTGCGATGATGGAGAGAAGAACATTTAACGCTAGGGACGCCGAACAATGCTCTTGGATTAGCTCAAAGAAGTGCCCATTCGGAGAAAAATTCGCCATTAGCCGTGAGGATAAGATAGTTAACGTTCTCTAGTATATTATTCCAAAAATTGTTATTTTTGTTTGTCCGAGATCGTAATACTCCGATCCGCGACGAAAAACCAAATTAATCGCACCTGTCTTTGAAATATTTATCAGTCATTACACCTGACAATGAGATGAGTGATCACGACTCATAGCTAATATTTGCAGCTGAATTTTAACCACGATTGGACGGTTTTTAAGACAATATTTTACGACGTGAAGATATATAGAGAGAAAGTTGTTATTGTGGGGCTTGTTAAAATCGTAATATTTGCAGCTGAATTTTAATGTTTTTGTCGCAGATTGTAGTCCTCTGTTCCCGGGAAAAAAGACTAATTAATCTCACCTTCTTTAGAATATTTATCAGTCAATAGACCTGAAATTGAGTGATGTCATACGTAATATTTGCAGCGGAATTGACAACTACTTTCACTATCATTGGACCTGTAATTTATTATGTGAAGAAATGAAGATGTTGATGGTGGAGCTTGCTCAAGTTGTAATTAAATGGAATTCAGAAGTTCGGTTAATCACGAACATAAGAGCGAGTAAATCACTTGGTCTGATCCAAAATGGTCATTATTAGTAATACCAGAGATTTTCTGCGTTAATGGATTTAATTCATCAGTGTCTATTTGAAATCAAATCTACAACAGTTTTGAAACTTGGCACCTGAAGATGGGATTGAAATCTCATGCATGACAGTTTAAAAATTCGTAGAAAAGAAATGGGTAAATAAAAACATCTTTTTAACGTTACAAAACCTCTTGAAGTTTCAACTTTCTGCCGTTTAGGATTTTCTATTAGTACATAAAACACAATTTGAAAACTTGGCTAATTGGACTGTGTACTTTCAATCTCCAATCAATGATATCACTCATTTTCGTACCCCGAGGGCTCACAAATGACAATTAACATGACTTTTTTATAATTTACTGTAGATATCGTTGACTGTAAACTCATGCACGCCAGCTTCATTGGTAAAAAATAATGTTTTGACATCTTTTTTATGCCAAAAATAAAGGGATTAGTTTCAGAATTTTCTCTTGGTAGTGAAAAATTGAGTAGTTCCAGAACAGGAGGAGGTGATGATTGACATCCGCCAAAACTCAACTTGTCTTAACGTTTTCTTTATAGGGGTCGCTGTGAATTAAAAGTACCCCTGTAACACATAAATTTTAAATGGTCATAGGATAGGTAAAGTGCTCCGACACAAAACGGTCGTTCTCTTGCTCGATGAGTGTTTGTTGACAATAGTGGAGAAAAGACTTGAAAACATAAACGTTCAATTCCTTCTCAACGCCTTTAGGAAAACTCATGATTTATCTCGATTTACGATTTACACAAATTTCTGAAAAATTCTACAATATGCTGCTGCACCGTCCCAAGCCTTTTTTCTTTCAATTAATGACTGGAAACACATTTCAACACTGGAACGTTTAAGGAGTACAACAACTAAATCTGCAGAACTGCCCGATTATGTCCTTCACTGCTTGTCTCACTCCTCTGATCTTCCAGCAGTAAAGAAACGGGTTAAGAGACGAGTTTAATAAGACAAGAGTTAATGTAAGTCTTATTCCAAGATTATGCGACGGAAAATATGGATAACTCATAATACTAACTATACCATATGGAAGGTAACAAGCCACTAACGCCAACTGTACCCACAGCGCAGTGGATACTGTCTTTCTGTATCGTGCAATATTCAGGGGAATTCCTCTTCCGTTAGGTTGTCCTTGGATTCTATTACCTTGTACCTCAGCTTGATGGTGACGTAGCCTAAGGAATATTTTAACGTAACAAAATGCTGAGACCCCTAACAAGGAGTAAATCATGAAAGAAATGACAACTGAAAATATGACGTGATTCAGAAAACGGTTTAAACTGCAAATTGAAATATTAAGAATCCAAATGAAAGTCACGAGTCCAAGTACTCGCCTCGAAGTCACCGTTTGTCTGTATCTTAATCCCAACGACAAGGCGAGAAGTCTGTCCACGCTGATTGCAGCTAGTGTGCATAAAGACACTCCACCAAGACTTTTTCCAACGACGTCGTTCAGGCTCACAGTGGTGTAACAAAGCTGTTGGTGCTGTTGTGCTATGGAAATTAACTGAACGACAAACATAGGTTGTGAAAGAACACCGACACAAAGATCTGTGGCTGTCAGGCATCGAAAAAGGAGTTTTGATGCTGGATGAAGCGAAGTCTCCTTGCGAAGAGCAACCAAGATAAGAATATTCCCCACTGATGCGGTGATGGAGAGAAGTACATTCAAAGCTGCTAGTGAATAAACGTAGAGATTACCATGTAGGGACACCGCACAAGACACTTGGATTAGCTCAAAGAAGTACCCATTCTTAGTAAGATTCGCCATTCGGGGCCTGAAGATAAGTCAGGTATGTTCTTTAGTATATTATTCCAAAATTCGTTTTTTTGTCCGGGATCGTACGTACTGATGATCTGCGACGAAAAAACAAATTAATCTCACCTGTCTTTGAGGTATTTATCAGTCATTACACCTGATAATGAGATGGGTGATCACGACTCATAGCTAATATTTGCAGCTGAATTTTAACCATGATTGCACGGTTTTTAATACGATAAAAACAAGAAGGCAATAAAAAGAGAAAATATTGAGAGAGAAGATGTCAACTGGGGCTTGTTAAAGTTGTAATTAGTAACTTGTATTCTGAATTACGTTTACCATGAGTATAAGAACCTGCAGGTCATTTGTTCCGATAGCAAAATGGTCATAAAGTAATGTTAGACTGTTTACATTTATTAAACTAAAACTTAGCGATAAGGATTTGAAATCAAATTTAAGGAAGTTTAATTTGCATTCATAAATCTTTTTGTCTATCAATTTCATTATATTTTGTTCCCCAAAGGATAATTCTACATCGTTACATTATATGCTTAGGCATGTTTCGCTTATTTAGGCGTAAAATAAATTGGCGCATCATATACTGTTTTCTTTGTTCAAATTGAAGATTTGATATTTATCGTAGGTAAACTCTTTTATACTTTCTAAACTTACATTTGTTTTGTTTAAACTCACTTGCAATTTGTAAATACTAATGTCCTTGCGTAATGACAATCTTTCCTTAGTTTGCATCTAAATGGCTACATTGATCAAGGATATTAGACCACAGGCTTACCATCCACTGTTTGTGTTGCGGGCCTGTGTTAGCTGAATATTAATAGCCGCTTCGGTTGTGTACAAACGATTTTGTGAATACGATAATTAAGGCTTTTTGAACGGAAGAAAGTCAAATAAAAGCACTTAGAAACATGAACACTGTGTTAATGTATGTTATTATGTGCTTATTATGTGTTATTATGTGCATGTTATTAAGTCCCAACAAGCCCCTTGGGACTCGCGAGTTCAAATTTGCATCGTAAACTGCATTCGTGAGATGCCTTTGAGTAGGCAACTTGTGCAGATCATAGGCAGAAACAGATTTTCCGTCAGATTCGAAAGTTTGTGCTGGATTTTAAGGGTCAGTTCGCGGACTCGAATGAGTCAAAATCAGGCCAAATCAAACTACAAAGACTGTTCTTTCGGAAACCGGGATTCTTTTGTCAAAGGCACAAGATCTAGATTAAGTGAATTAATTCTGTCGGAATCCCAAGCCGGTCGGAAATTTGAGGTTCTTGAAGCTACATGCCTTGTGAGTAATATTTAACAATTATTCTACGAGGGCGCGCTGGATATCAATGATAGATAACCAACGAGGCGCGTAGCGCCGAGTTGGTTATAATCATTTGAAATCCAGCAAGCCCGAGTAGAATAATTGTTTTATTAAAAACTTAACCACTATTAAAAAAATCAAGAAAGAACGGGAAAAACGAAAAAAGAAATAAAAAGGAATCAAGAATCGATCACATGACTGAACGAAAAAGGCGCCAAAACCTTGCGAAGTGTTGCAGCGTTCCGTTGCAAAGCTGAGCGAGTCACTGAAAACTGCTCAAAAGTGAACAAAGTTGCACAAGTTTTGGAAAAAATCTTCTAATTATTGGCTCTCAAATGTGGTACATGTTTGATTTTTCCTGAAACATTGTTGTAATCATCGTTCAAAGCGGATTGAAGCCGTAGAATTACACCATATTAGTTGCTGGATGCAGTTGAAACGGAACAAGTCAATGTAATCTGTTCGCACAACGTGGAGCCATCATGTGCGTGTTTGATCGAACTGCAGACAGAACTAATTTGAACTTGAAGAGGTAATTTCTGTGCAGCTCAGAAGCAAGATTACTGTTGCGAGGAACATTATAATTCACCGTTATAGTTTGTTAAACGCAAAGCACAAAATGTAGTTGTTCTCGATTTAGAGGTTGCGGACGGAATGGTAAATTCAAACAACTGGAAAAGCGATTCAACACCGTTTACATGGCATCTGATGTGTACCTGAGCATTTGGACCTGTTGGAACACAGAGATACAACGAGTGCAGGTAAACCAATGTCAATTTTGCGTGTTAAAGCCGAAAAAAATCTCGACATTCGTTCCTTCTTGGTAGTTTGCAGCTGTAGTTTGTTTAGTAAGCTTACTTGTTTAGACTGCTTCATGATTTTCGCACCCGCCGACTCGCCATGAATGTGTGATAGTTTTAATTAAATGCTTCTGCCCATTTCGCTGTGTTTTATTTTATGTCTTGTCTTGATATTTTGAAGTGGAAAACCTTCCTGATAAAACCTACAGTTTGTTCAATTTTAATGATCGACGTGACGATCGATGAAAGAAGTTAATTGTAAACATCGCTTAATGCTTAAATTTCTATTTCTGCACAGTTTCTTCAAACAATTTTGACTTGTGTTAGACGACGCCGTTGGTGATGCTTGTTGGTGACACTGTTGGAATTTCTGCTTAATTTAAATTCCCTGTCAAGTGATGTTTCTCGTCCATTTTTCTCGCTGGGTTGCTCGCGAGGAAAAAACTTTCGGCACACTTTGTCATTTTGTTGTTGAATGTTCATTGACCATATTTGGTCGCAGCAGGTATATGAGCTGATAGCCTAGCTCCGTTCAGCCAATCAAAATGCTAGAAATCCAATATACCTATTCCAGTGTTTAATAAATACATTTATACAGTAGGTCAAACTTCAAGTTTCTAAAACCGCCTCCCGGAGCTTCAAATCGACAAACCAAATATTCAGCTAGCACAGGTCCGTAACACAAACAGAGGATGGTAAGCCTGTGATTAGACTGGTTGCTTTCAGTTTTAGTTTTCTACAGTCTAGGAGTTTCTGTTAGTATATGAAGCACACGTTGAAACCTTGGCTATTTTTTATATCTTAATGTCAAATTAATTTTTATCTCTACTTCCAATCACCAGTTACTGATTCCACCCATTTCAATGCCCCGAGGGTTTGTGATTGACAATTAACAAAAAAATTTCACGGTAGATAGCGTTGAGTATTCTTATGCTCGACAGCTTCAATTTGCGTAGGGGGAAAAGGGGTTAAAAACTTGTTGATATTTTGACCTCTTTTTAACTTTGAGACAATAAATTTGGATTATTTTTAGGATTGCGCGATAACTTTGTGTTAGAAATGGTTTAAGAAGAATAACAAAAAGACGCCTTCTTGGTAATTTTAATGTTTATTTGGGATATTAAGCGAATAATTCAAAATAACCACCGTGAACTTATCAACAGAGACTTATAAACATTTTCTCATTACATCTTATCAGTGTTTTTCGCAACATCCGGCTACATTTCAGCACTCCACTGTCAGCGAGATAAAGGCGCGTGAAGGTCCGCAAAGATTAGATTTCGGCTAACTAATTTACCTATTGCCATAAAAGGAAACAAACTTTTGACAAAACGCCCTAGTGGCTCAGTCCCTCGGAGTTGCCATACTATAATAATCATGACTAGAATTTTGTTTTGATCTGATTGAGGTGACATTGCACAATTCAGAAAAATGAAGTTTTTCTCAGTCCCTTTTCACTGAGTCAGTAGAACAAACTCTGTGCTAATGATTCATAAATGGTACTTCCAGTCCGGTAGATGCTCCATATTCTTTGCTATCTTTTAAATATATTTGAAATTTATGTTCAATGAGTGGTCATTAACACAGACTTTCAATCCATAGCCAAGTTTGAAACATCAGCTTCGCCTCGGGTTCTTAACTGATAAAAGACTCACGCTGTTTTATATGTGCCTTATGGCTATGACGCCGGAAATTGGAAATGGCGCCATGACCATTTTCTCAAAACGGTCAGAGTCCGCGTTCACAAAACTATTTTTTTAATCGGGTTGAGAAAGATATTTCTTTCTATTTACTCGATATTTGAATGCGGCAATTGAAAACTTCTGCTCATTCTACTCTTGTCTATTTTTATTATTTCATTTCACTTATCTTGAGTTCAATGAATGACTTCAATATAATTCGTGACGGAGTCTAACAACTAGAACTACAAAATTGTTTGATTATGTCCTTCATTGCTTGTCTTACTCCTCTTATCTTCCAGCAGTAGAGAATTGGGTTAAGAGATGAATTTAACAGGACTAGAGTTAATGTAAGTCTACCAAAAAGATTGTCGGATGAAGTGTATGGGTGTGTTACAGCTGCAGCTATACCATACGGAAGATAACAAGCCACCAGTGTTAACTGCACCCACAGTGCAGTTGACACTGTCTTTCTGTATCGTGCAATATTCAGAGGAATTCTTTCTCTGTCAGGTTGTTCTTGGTTGGCTTGGTCTTGCATTTCAACTTGATGATGGCGAAGAGTCAGATAAATCTTTATGTAACAGAAAGCTGAGGCTACTAGCAAAATGTAAATCGACGCAGAACCCACCCTCGAGATTATAGCGCGTGACAAAAGGCGTAAATTGGAAAGTGCGATGTTTAGAATCCAAATACAAATAACAGTTCCCCTCACTCGCCTCAAAGTCACTGTTTGTCTATATCTCAAGCCCAGCAACAGAGCGAGAAGTCTGTCCACGCTGATTGCCGTCAGTGTACAAAGAGACACTCCGCTGAGACTTCTACCTGCAATATCATTTATGCCCACAACGGTATAACAAAGCTGTAATCGCTGATGTGCTATGGACATTAACTGAACAGTAAATAGAGGTTGTAGGAAAACACCAACAAAAAGATCTGTAAGTGTTAGGCACCGAAACAGGAGTTTTGATGGCGGGTGAAGAGAAGATTCCTTGCAAAGAGCAACTAAGATAAGAATATTCCCCAGCGATGCGGTTATGGACAAAAAAATATTCAAAGCTGCTAGTGAATACAGATAGAGATTGCCGTGTAGGGACGCCGTACATGACACTTGAATTGTATCGACGAAGTACCCATTCTTAGTGAAGTTCGCCATAATTGTTGAAGATAAGACGGTGCAATGTTCTTCAGTAAATTATTCTGAAATTCGCTTTTTTGTCGGAGACTGTAGTCCTCTGTTTTGCTTCCAAAAGGCCTAATTAATCTCACCCTCTTTGAAATATTTATCAGTCTATAGACCTGACATTGTGTGATGTCATAGCTAACATTTGCAGCTGAATTGACAATCAATTTCACTATGATTGGACGGCTTTGAAAACTGTAGTTGATTTTTAATTAAAAATTCAATTCAGAAGTTCAGTTTATCACGATCGTAAGAACCAGTAAATCGTTTGGTCTGATCAAAAAATGGTCATAAGTAAAGTCGGAGATTGTCTGCGTTAACAAATTTAAATTACATTTGAGTGTTGTTACTAGCGAATATTTGAACTCGAATCTACCACAGTTCTGAAACTTAGCAACTGAAGATGGCGTTGCAATCTCGTGCACGACACTTTAAAATTTCGTGGAAAAGAAATGGGGAAACAAAAAACACCTTTTAAACGTTACAAAACCTCTTGGAGTTTCAACTTTCTGCAATTTAGGATTTGATTTTGTATTAGTACTTGAAACACAAGCTGAAAACTTGGCTAATTTCACTGGGTACTTCCAATCTCCAGTTAATGGCATCACCCATCTCCGTACCCCAAGGGCTTACAAATGACCGTTTACAATCAACATAAAGTTGACTGCAAACTAATGCACGACAGCTTCAATTTGACGTGGAAAGAAGAATTTGGTAAAAAAAAATAATGATGTTTTGACATCTTTTTATGCAAAAAATTAAGTTTAAGGACTGCGATAACTTGCAAGTGACATTTATTTGGGATAAGCAAATGCTTCAGAAGAACTACCGTGAATGAATTTCATCTGGAATAAAATATATCCAACTATGCATTGAGGTACACATTGTCTCCATTATATAGAGCAGTTTTCAATTGAGTGTCGAAAGTAATGCTGTGTTTGCTTTGGTTTTGCATTACTAGGCTCTCTGATTGGTTAAAAAAACTCGCGCCACTTTCTCAACCAATCAGGCGTAAAACCAATACCAATCGTGACTTGCTCGCACGCGTTTTCCCGCGCTTAGCGCCAATTGCTTGTATTTGATTTGATTTCTGATTGGTTCATTTTGTGTTTTGTTCCTGTTGTGATTGGTCAGAGTAATTGCTTTGGTTTTGGTTTTACGACACTCATTTGAAAACCGCTCTATCATTGTTCACATTAACGTGATCTCTAATCTGGTGCCTTTTTGAAGGCACCAGAGTCTGGTAAGGAGGGACTGAGAAAAGAATTCGTTTTTCTGAATTTTGCAATTTCGCCTCCATCAGATCGAAATATACATGTAGTATGGCAACTCCGAGGGACTGAGCCACAAGGGCGTTTTGCCAAAATTATGTTTCCTTTAACGGCAATAGGTAATTCATTTTCTGCTTTATTTAAAAAAAAAAACCATGCAAGACTTTGTTAATTGCGTCTTTTACCATTACGAAAAGTTAACACCATGCAATAGTCAACTCAAACGTTCGTTGAATCAGAGTCCTGTTAAAACCAAAGCTCACACAGCTGTTAACACGCCCCGTTAGACCAGTGTATCATGGCTTTAAAACCATGTCCACCAAGCTTAAATCCAATGAGTAAAACAACTTGGCTAGCCCTGGACAGTTGCTGCGCCAAGCCAGAAAGGCGGCCAGTTTTTGCCTTGGATATCTTTATGCCGCTACTCAGATGACAAAAATGCTATTGCACTTTTATCTTAATATGTAATGAATAGCGCTCAAAGCTTCGTAAAACCAATACAACTCGATCATTTCGCAACGTCCGGCTACTTTTTCTTTCAACGTTTTACTCAAAGGAAACCACGACTGGCGATACGGAAGAATACGGTTGTTTAAAATTAATGCCTAATATATAGATTTAGCCAAGCCTAAAAGCGGAGCTCCAAGGAATAAGCTGGTGTTCGTTTCTCAAATATAGTCCTGATACTTGTCGCTCCCAAGTATATTTCGGGGCTTTTTGGCTCGTTCTCTTTCAAAAAGTGTTTCTCAAAAGCCCGAAAGTGTTCCAAATTGTCCTCCAATATTTTGGGGATCTGTTCTGTGAATCCAAGCTCGAAAGGTCACTCTAGAGGCCGAGCACAACTTTATTATTTTTTGGCATCAAACTGAACACATATTTTACTTACGAGCCGCCTTGCTTGGTTTTTGCAATGTTTCCATATCCTGTCATTTAACTGTCAAGGCTTGTCAAATCTCCTTGGATTATTGGCTGTTCGCCTGAATGAACTTGAAACGGCGTTTTAATACAACAACAAAAATATAAGTTACTCTGAATGGGTTATCTTTTTGGGCTTTCATCATGTTCGGATGAACAAATAACAAGAACTTCCACTAGAAGTCTAGTCAAACTGAACTTTACACTGGCATTTCAATGGCATTTTACTGAAATTTTCCGAAAGAAAGGATTTTGCGAGCTTCCAAGCACCTGTAAATTATCGAAGGAATATCGCGTAAGTCAACGTCAACATAAATGAAAAGTAAGCGAAACATTTCTAATGACATAAAATAATTTAATTCCCATTTCAGAACAACTTCACTTACTCGGTTGTGTTTCCGAACAAGACCAGTTCTCCACCGTAAAGAAAACATGCAAAAATGAAGTCCTCGAAGGTAATTTTTGTAAGGGAGCGGTCATTAATTATTGGGGCCAGGTAGGGCCGGTAAATTTAGGGGGAGGGCCAGGGTTTTTTGGGTTCCCATTTGGGGAGGGTCATATGTTTTTGTGCTTACGCTAAGGGAGGGTAACAAATGTTTGGGCGCCTGTTTTAACAATATATATATATATATTTGAGACTGATACAGCCCAGCAAGATGTCAAAAATGCCCCTCTCAAGCCATAGGTTTCCACAAACTTTTCAAGTATAAGTTACAAATAAAAGAAACGATAACGTCTATTAAGAACCACATAGGAAATATTTGGCATATTAAAACAAGATAACTTAGTGAAAATACAATGATGCAATATGCAATGACAAGAAACGAACCGCTTTGATAGAGTACAAATTGGCGCCATTTGATAGAAAGCGGAGTCCGCGTGAATATGTGTATAAAAGAGATCCGACAAATCCAAAAGCTTACTAACCGTATAGACAAACAAATAACACAAACAAATGTAAGCGATAAAATGATAAATAGTGTGACTTGCCGGCAAACTTAACAGAAGAGAGCAGAAAAACGCTTTCTTGTGATCTGGTCGCTGTGATGGCGCGGTAGAGAAGGATTTGCTAACCAAGAGATCGTGCCTTTATCCTAGCAAACTCCGCCCTTTGTACCTGGTACTAACAGGCCCAACGGATTATCACGTGAGCATCATGCCTCGATATAAATAACATTATGACAGGTCATAATGTTTGCTTTTTTAATAAATATTTACATTTCTTAACATAGGTCGACTTCCACCGACCATTCTAGCTATGTTATGAAGCATGCTACGCCTAAGAAATGTCCGACCACTACCAGCACTCAGCACGCTTTGAATGCTGGCAGTTGTGGACACTTCACAGGAGTGTGTGCATGCTTCATAATATAGCTGAAATAGTCCATTATCGACGTCTAGTTTGCTGAAGCTTGGACTCAATAAGAATCACTTAGATCGTTTTGATTGGTCATTAATATAATGAAACAACAGATAGCAAAATTGAGGGATGTTGCATTTCCTTGTTTATACAATGCTTGTAAAAAGCTGGAAACTGGCATGCATCTCGTTATGATATACGGTAGTAAATAAAGCAAATAGCCACCATGGTCTCATAAATAATATACTTTCGAGATACTTTCAAGATTTGACAGGCTAACAGTAACAACGAAAAATATAAATGACTGTTTATCACTTTAGACACCATGAATTTCATCACCATGACCTTCATCGCCATCACTTTCAACGCTATCTGACACCTGCATCGTCATCACCTTCGTCGCCATCACTTTCAACACCATCACCTGCCCCATCATCAGCTTCGTCGCCGTTACTTTCATTGCCATCATCCGCAGCAGCATCACTTGCCTCGCCATCACTTTCATCGTCATAATTTGCGTCGTCACCACTTTCAGTTCCAGCAATTCAAAACTTAAAAACCTACGAAGTTCGGATTTTGCAGTGCCATCTAAAAGACTACATCCTGAAGATATCAACACCGCGGCCCATTACTGTTGTCTCTTTCCTAGTTGGATGACAATCTCTGTGCATAAAACCTTTGTACATGTCTTTCCTTCTGGCAGCTCTGCCGCAATCTTTCTTAAATCTCATCCATTCTAGCTAAACGCCTCACCTTTTTCAGTTTCTTCCTCTTGTTGCTACACTGTATTATGTTTACTTGATCGCGACTTCCTTTTCGTCGCAGAAAATGTGTGTTTAAACGCTGATTTTCAAGTTTGCTGCAGCTCGACTAGTCCAGAGCGTACACTGACTAATTCCCTTTTCGTAGCATAGCAGTTCAAACAATTCGTCAAAGTCATGAGCAGTTTTGCGCCCAGTCAAATCTGGCCAGAAGAGTGTATGGTTGTTTTGAGGGATGTTTCAATAGCTTCTATACACAGCAAGTTCTGCCTGATAGTTCGCGAGTCATGTGGTTTGGGTACATGTTTTTTCCGAAGGAGAAATCCAACCTGCGAAAGGGTCTTAAATTACAGATTTTATTTGCTCGGAGAGTGGAGAGTAGGAAGCGTGCAAACCTGCCGAGAAGAGAAGCAGAAACGCTTTGAAGATTTCGAAGATTACGAAGCCACATACAGGGAACGAAAACTAAAAACCTGAAAGTTGCTGTACTGGACATGTACATTGCTAGGTGGAAGTTGAAGCAATCAAAGGGGGACGTTAAAACGAGAAAAAGTGAATGTCATAACAGCAGACATCGGTAGGTCGCTGGTCCCCGATAGCCTTCAAGTTCCCAAAAACAGTGATAGCGACGATGATGAGGATGGTGATGACGACGATGTTGTGGTGCAGGAAATTGGAAGTGATATTGACGATAGAGGGGATTTTGACGAAGTGTATGATAAAATTGAAGACGAAGGCGAAGCAGTTGTGGAGGAGGGGGAGGAGGAGAAGAGGGAGGAGGAGAGCATTACCACACTTTTACATACAACAAGATCTGGTCGAATTTTCAGGACATGGAAGGGGAGAGCAAGCGCTTTGGATTTTTCATGACGGAGCGGGAAATTTCAAAGTTTCTATTTAATCACTCGTCACCAGATGGTAAAAGAAATGCCGCTGCAAAAATAACTCTGGAATATTTTGAATGTCAAAATTTCAACCATTTGAATGTTTTCTTGGCAGCGTTTTTAAATACACACATAACTTCACGTTTTTAAAGAGTTTATACTAATTCGGAACCAAGTTTACGTGGCTGCGCACTTGTGTCCAGGCACACTTTACCACAGGTAATCTGCCGTTATCTTTAATACTTCTCTGAATTCAGGGGCGTAGCGTCCATATACCCACGTATATACGCACGGGCGTACAGCTGAAATGCGAGAAAAATATTTTTTTATTGCCTAAAGGCGTTTTATCATTAAATTGTCATATTATTTCGTATCATAGTGATGCAACTTTATGTAAAATTCTTCATTATTCCATTACGAATGGAAAGAAACACTGTGAATAATAGTGAATGTCAATAAACGGGTCACGTCTACAGCTATTACGAAGTGAAACGGAGATCACTGGGGACGAGTTCAAAGCCGAGGTCACAAGGTGGAGGCACAAAAATGGAACGGAAATGATCAGCATGTAAGGCCAAAGACTTTGGTTGAGACTCTTGACCATGCAAACCCCCAGTTTTATCCCGTAGTATATGTTGTACTTGTAACACTGTTAACGTATCCTATCTCAACATGCACTGCTGAACATAGCTTTTGTGTTGATGATGAGGCTGAAAACTCCTCTTTGAAGTACCATGAGTGACAAGAGATTGAGCTTCCTTAATTCTACACATCCATAAGATCAAGGACGTTGACATTGACGGTAACAGAGGCTACCTCTCTCAATGGTATAGACTTTGCTTGCGATCTGTCAACCATTTTTCCTTTTTTTGTCATACAGTAACTGTAGCCTTACCGAAAACACATATCCAATTGGCTGACACATAAATAAAATAAACAACTACTATTGCGTTATACTACGTATTTATTTATTGAAAATGTCCCCCGAAAAAACGCAGAAAATGGCATTTCAAAATTTTCTGGGGGAGCATGCCCCCAGACTCCCCTAGAGGGGGGCGCCCCCGGCTATCGAAATACTCTCTTCGTGCGTACAGCTTATCGCACGCTGTGTCCCTGTTGATTAGCTTATTAGTATCTCACTATGAATTTTTCAAATTGTTCAAGTGTTCAAATTGACTTCCATGTTAGAACAAATCGAATAGTGACCAATCCCATTTTGGGGGAGGGTCACAATTGTTTGGGCTGATGTTGTGTGGGGGGGCCAAGATTTTTTTGACCTTAATTTGAGGGAGGGTTAATATCTCTGGGCCCTCCTTTGTGAAATTTTACCGGCCCTCCCCCCCAATAATTAATGACCGCTCCCTAACTTGAACGTTTCGCCCTCCACCAAAAAGACAACAGAGTATTCTTTTGGACTTTTTCTTTCCATTTATAGTTATAAGATATTTTTTCTCAAGTTTAAAACTTAAGTACTGTCCAACAATCGTTTAGTTAAATAAACTTAAGGCTTTTAAAGAAACCTCTTTTTCAAAACAAACGATGATTTTGCTATTTCCCGCCAAGAAAAACGATAGTTGCCCAAAAGCACCGCGCGATTTCCCGCCAAGAAAAGATGGCATTCTCCTTCCCCCGTCGGGTTGCCTTCGGACTCCTCTCCCCCTCTTCCTCCAGAGTCTGTAGGGACGTACGCACGGACGTACGCTAGCGCTGAGGTCAGAACCAAAATTTCTCGCATGGACAGGTTACCAGTTAGGCGCTTCCGATTGATCAGCTTGAATGTGATATTTTCATGACTACTAAATGGAGAAGACTGAATTGTGAGGCTGCTAAAAGTGAAAGCTATTAAAAAGTTAGACAAACTGGACAGGAGGCGTCAAAACTCACCTTTTCGTATAGACCTTTTCGTTACAACGGTCCTGTGTAAATGGTTAACCGGGGGCTACTCAATTCAGTTTTCTTAGGATAGGCTGCACCGCCGATGTCTACAAAACACTCTTCTAGTATGTTATCGCGATCCAGGGGTCTCTTTTGATTGCGTTTGAGACGGCGTTATTTTGCGATAATGTCGTCTCAAAATGCTGGCTTGTGATTGGTTAAAAAACTGTCATGACAACGCGGCCAAGGTCAAACATCCAAACTTTTCTTCACAAAACCGCCGGCAAAAGTGCAGTTTTTGCTCAGTAATCTAGTTGGAAAACCTTTATTACAATGTGATTCATCCCTACAAGCAATTTACCTTGACAGATTGCCGAAAATGTGAGCTATACTGTGCTAAAGCTTTAAAACTGTGTTTGTTTCTTTAAAACAGTTTTTTTTTTTTATCATTTGTTTTCCAGTTTTAGCCTCGAAAAGAAATAGATTGTCACGTTATTCTATTATTTTGTCGATCCCTGTCGTTTGAAAAAATTTATGTTGATGCATTGAAAGAGTGTATTTCTTTTTCATTAGGCAACTGGCCGTCATTGTAAAGCCGTAATGTCGTCTCAAAATCGAATTTAGTTTATAATATAATACATACAAAAATTTTAGCGTGCTGATTGGCTGAAAGCACGTCAATTAATCGGTTAATCAATTAACCGGGGACTGGGACTGGCATGAGTGGCGAGTAGACGCGTTCGCTAAAGCTCCGCTCGCGTTTTTGGCTATTCCCTCATTTTTCCCGCCTATGGCCGATATCTTCGTATCTGTAAAAAGGGAATTGACAGAAAGAAAGAGTTCCAGCTCTACAGAATCAAATTCGCCGGAAGGGAAACGTACAAAAGACGAAAACGAAGACGAAGTCCTACGAGCATTAAACATGGCGGATGATGTGGCAGGCAAACTGGACAAAATTATCGCTCAACTTAGGAAACTTGACAGTATTGAGACTACGTTAAATGAAATTTGCAACAAAGTCGCTAAGACTGAGGGGTAGGTTAAGAAACTGCAAAGCGACACAAGCTTATTGGACGGAAAAGTTAATGCAACTGAAACCAAAGTAGAAGAAATGGACAAAGGGCTAACCTGGTTAAATGAGCAGGTTGAGCAGTTACAAAGTAAGATTAAAAACATGGATGATACAAAGGAAAAAGAATTTTCAGAACTTTATTTGAAACAACTTTATGCTGAAGCGTATAGCCGAAGAGAAAATCTGAAAACTTTTGGAATCCCCGAATCGAAACCACTTCTTCGGCAGAGCAAGATGGTGGAGACACGCATAAAGTTTTGTGTCAATTTATCAACAATGTCCTGGGATTTGAAGATCCTGCTAATCGCATAGAGTTCCAAAGGGTCCATCGTACTGGTAAAGTGAAACCAGAGAAACCGAGACCAATCATTGCGCGCTTTCTGCGCTTTTCAGACAGGGAAAGAGTGCTGAGAGCAGGTTTCCAGTTAAATAAAGATACAGGCTTTCAGATCTTGGAAGATTTTCCTCAGGAGATCATTAATAGACGCCGTTCGCAGATGTCAAGACTTATGGAAGCGAAGAAGGCTGGAAAGAAGGTATCCTTTAATAGGAGTGAACCGGGACAAGATATACATAAATGGTGTTTATGTTCCGGCCTGACAAATTAAATACGCTATAGCGAAAATATTAATAGCGAATAATTGCACAGCGAAAGTCAGTCGCGGTTTGGCCTGCATGGCGGGAAATACGACAACCTAAATTGAAATATATTGGGCAATACGCAGCAGTTGCTTGTGCTTCACTTACAATTTTGCATTTTTTTTTTCGCATGATAGGTAAGCGGTATTTTTGTTTTGAGCCCTCACAGTTGGTTTCTGGGTCTTTACTTGTGCAAAGAAAGATCTCTCAGGATTGTTTGCTGAGTGTTGTTTGTACGTATTTGTCATTTTTGTGTCCTATTCTTACTGCTAAATTAATCACGTCCTTCTTTTTGTTTTGTCGCGTTACTTGTGCTTTATTAGTCTTTGTCTTTGCTTTCTACAGGCAGTGGGGTGAATACAATTGTAAATTGCCTTGTCGGAAAATGAATGTAATTAAGCAGTTATTTGCCTTATTCAAGCAACATAATAACGGTCATGGCAAATGTCAATTTTAAACTTATTTCACTAAATGAGGGGGGCATTGGGTTTTTCGGTTTTGCGGTTTTGGCCATTTTTTAGATCGGTTTTTCGGTTTTCGCAACAAAGAACTGCGGTTTTTCGGTTTTGGTGTCTTTTGCGGTTTGCGGGTTTTCCTCCTATTAGCATTTGGTTTTCGGTTTCCGGAAAAAATACTAGCGGTTTTTCGGATTTGGTATTTGTTGTGGTTTTCGTTTTGCCCATTTGGTTTCCGGTTTCTCTGCGGTAATTCTGCCTTCAATTATCAGTCCAGTTTATCCCCAGAAAAGGGTATACGTGTCACGTGACTAATCCATTGTTCCCTGAAAATTCGAAAAAAAAAATTCATGCGAAGTACCCATGCCCCTGAACTCTTCGAGATATCACGGCTTTCAGGCTTACATCCGGGATTTTCAATGTCCCAACACAGAGTTCACACATTCAACATGGTGGGCTTGAAGTGAAAGCTGTGTCGCGAAGGTTTTCATAAGGAAATTCGCGCTGAGTTTTGGATCTCATCGTCCAAGATGGCCGCCGTTTCGGCGATGATGTAGAGGTGAGTTGATTTTTGTCGCTTTTTTTTTCATAGCTACCCTTTTCAGGTCTGGAACCAATTTTGTCCGATTGTACCGAGTCTAATTCACATTTACCTGCAATGTCGAACGTGTCAGGACGCTAGTTTCTGGGACAGGTCTGTCTAAACAACAAGCGAGTAAAATTCCACTTTTTCCTTCCTGTACTCAGTACCCGATGACACTGTTTTTTACAGCAAGGATTTTTATAAAAAGCTTTTTTGGTTCATTTTCTAGGCTCTATGACGGAAAAACGTCGGCGTCTTTTAGCCTTGAAGTGCAGAATTTGTGCCAGAAGCGCAAAAAACAATAAACGAAGAAAATCAGCCAGAGAATACGCAGAAACTATAAGGGAAATTTGCCTCAAAATAAGGTAAATTGGGCTAATACCTTGCCTTGTTGAATCATACAGTTAAATTGATCATGCCTTAGCCTCTGGTACTGAATAAAAAATCACCACTGAATTTACAAATTAAAAAAAAAATAATAGTGGGGGCTCAGAATTTCAATTCAAAGCATCCGTCAAGTCCCATACATGAAAATCTAAACAGCAAGGAAGCCTTGCAAACTTGCTGATGTATGATGAAACCTACCCAAATGAACCCTGGAAATATCTAGGTATGTTGTATCTATTGAGTACTGCTAGTTAACCTGCGATCAGAAAAAAAATACACCTGATCGGAGGTTAACTACTCGCAATTAACAACTTCATAGGAAAACTCTTAATATGGGTTTATAGATCAATAAATTTTTCAGTTCACACACTAGGTATCAGGGGCGTATACACAATTTTTCTTTGAAGGGGTGCACCACAATGGCATGGAAAAACTGACTGGAGATGTAAACAAATTTTAAACGCGAATACTTAGCCGCAGGTCATCTTGGGGGGTGGTGTGCTCTCCCTGGATCCAACTCTGAGCATTCTAAAAATAAGTCAACAACTAAAAATAATCAACAACAAAATAATGCAGGGGACCCTTTTTGTAGACTTTGAGATACACAGTTAACATGCTAAATATATTACTTTAGGTTGGTGACTGGCAACCCGGAATATAGTAGGCGCCCCCCCGGGTTTCGATTCCATGTACATGGCAACTTCAAATGGCACCAGGTGTTGAGCCATCACTTATAAAAGACGTCATCCTGGCCCGATTGGTAGATGTAGCTGGAAACGAGGGCATGGAAGTGAAGGTAGATTTTTAGTTGACAATATATAGAAAAAATAGCAACATTCTCTGCCTAAAAGAGAAACAAGGCAAAAAAATGAAACAAAAAAATCAGGAACACGGTGAAGTGGACAATGAAGGGCAATGTCCTTAATCTATTTAATGATTAAGATTTGATCATTGAGATTTAGTGGCTTCCCTACTTTAAAGGCAGTGAGGGGTTTATTGTCTCCAGAAAAATTCAATATTTCACTTTTGTAATGAGCTGATAAATGTGTAGTCATTCCACAATACTACTGCTTATACCAAGGGCTGCCCTGAATAACTCATGAAATAAGATTATATGTACTGCATGTTTTTGTTTGTTTGCTTTATTATATTTCATTTTTTCCATTTGCAGATCACCAGCATGACAGAAAGGCAATGGAAAAAACCGTGTAATTCTCAATAGCTTGCTTTATCTATGTATAAAAAAAGAGCATAAAACATACTCCTTGGCTTATCAAGTTTATATTTCATTTTGTATACTCCTGCTGTATAACTCTAAAGGGCCAAAACATTTTTGCTAAGTGGATATGTTAATTGAATCTTTCTTCATTGGCATACGTATAAAACATATCACCAGACTCTTTATTATTTAGGGAAGTGGTTTAGAGTGAACCTTGGGTTTCCCTTTTCAAGATGTATTTTATTGCATTTTTTTCATCTTGAATAAATCCTATGTTTATGTTTATGACTCAAAAAAAAAAACCTGGGTACAGCTTTGTTCACACCTTCCCGAGCAGCTGAGAAGTGTTTTCATTGACAATGTAAATTAAAACTAACTTGAAAATATGATAGGTCATATTATAATATGAAAAGCAATGACCCTAAGTTAAAAACTGCAAAATAATTCGAAATAAAATTAGATGCATTAAAAAAGTATATACAAACAAAATTGTTTATGGATAATTTTGAGTCACAATTCTTAAATCCACTACAAAAAGGCTTCTCTTCAGGAAGAATGATCGAACGACATCATCATCCTGTGAGGAAATGGTAAAATATATCTGCTATACATTATAATAACAAGCATTTTCATCAGCGTAGATACACCAATATGGCTGTAAAAAGACTAAACTGAACACTGTGTTCATGCAAGAATGTAGTTTTCAGCGAAGAAAATAACCGATCCATATCCAGAAATCGCGGACATTAGAGCCCGCGCCTTTTCGGGCGTCCTACATAGACAGCTCTTTTAAATGATGCATACCGCTGATCGAAGCAGTATAGTTTGGGCTCATATTTCATGATGGTGCACGATGCAATAAGTCGCCTTACAAAACGATGTTTTGGCCCATATAAAAACCACTGACCAAACTAAGTCACTTAACATTCGAATGTACTGAAATTTAGCTTTCGAAGGATGGCTTTTGTAGCGTATTTGAAGCCGGTTCGGCCGAAATATCGCAGTTCCAAGAAAGCGGATTTTTGGACTTTAGCGTGGACTTTCAAATGTATGGCCGAATGCTATTTTTTCGTGGTTTTCAAGTGCAAAAAGTAAACATCAAAATCAATCGGATGGAGCTGAAAATCGTAAGGTTAGTTTGTTCCATGTATAGTTTTAGTGAATCCACTTGCACATTTTTTCGATCCCATTATGTTTACCCGTAATCGCTGTTTATAAACTATGAGTTTTCGGTTTTTCGATGAAATCCCCCTCCACGCCTTATATTTTTTGGCCGCTAAACTGCTCACAGAAAACCGTAAAAAGTAAACATAAAATTCGAAGTATCCACCTTATTTTTTGTACTGTATCTTTCTTGATAGACCAGTTTACCATGAACCGGTTGCACATTTATACTTTAACAAATTGATCAAGAGATATCTCTCGAAATTTTTCAATCTCCATACATTTCTTTGTTGTTGTTGCGTTCCCTTCGATGGTCAATTTACCGCAGGATTTGTTGACCGTGGGCTCAAATGTCTGCGATTTCTGGATATGAACCTGTGTGTCCACTTAGTTCGTTTTCAGGCGTACAACTCGCTCACAACCAGTGCACTGCTCAGCGACAATCCTTATCGGAACCTGCGTTTATGAAATCGTCTGCACGCACTGACCAAGATGAACAACATCACACTCTTCAAGCTCCGTTCGAGCTCTGCAAATTGATCTTTGAAAGAATCAACAAGGTTGAAGGTTGAAATTGAAATTTTTGCAATTGAAATGCAGTTAACATAATTAAGAACTCTATTTTTGTAGAATATTGCGGCCAAGAAACGGCGCATCGTCCGCCATTTTTATTTTACATGAGTTCCAAGGTGCTTCGTCTCGTGACTTGAATGTTTTGATCCGACTCTGAAAACAATGGATTCGTTACGTCACGCGTATACCCTTTTCTGGGGATAACCTGGACTGATTATGCTTCCCAACCACTTGCCAAGACCCTGCAGCTAAGAAAGTCCACGAATAGCCTTCTAGACCCTTTTACGTAGTCGTCATTTGATAGGAATGCGTCACAAGCCCAAATATAGCCTCCGGAGGAAGGCCGTATCTCAAATGTTGCGCGGCTCAAATAACGTCCATTAAAGACTTTGACCTTGAACTAAGGACCACTGAGGCTAGTAAATATGAATAGTTCAGCAAGATGAATTAGGGTCATCGACTAATTTTCTATTTGAGCAAGGTCACGGTATGGGAGGGCTGTGAGGTTCAATAATCGCCTGCTATTTTAAAAGGAAAGTTAACCTATTGGCACTTGTGCTGCCCGTAACCGCCTGTGGCGAGAGTTGGCCTTTGTTCCATTTCTGACGTCATCACCTATGTCCAAGAAAGGCATCACTCACTTGTACTCAAGCTCTGCAGGAGAACAAGATCTTTCAAATAATACCCAGATCAAAGTGATTGGGTTAACTGAGCTGGAAATACGCACGAAAACACGGCTTAGAAATTTGAGTGAAAAACCTGCCGTATTGCTGCATTATACGTTGCATATTCCATTATCTACCCTTGGCTGCTCCATGGTATGAATTTCCCATCTCGATGATACTTTCTCCGAAATTCGTGGACTGAAAGCCCAGTAGAAGGCCAACAACTGCAGCGGAAAAGGAGAAAAAGGAAAAGCGAAGAAATTTAAGATCGGAGGGCCAGAAATTTGATTTATGCGCTGCCCGAGCAAACATTTCTTTAAACGCAATGCTAGTAGAAAGAAAACCTGCTTGTATGTTCAAAATGCAGGTTGGAGTAGATTAATTTCTCTTGTAAATGAACAGAAATGTCAAAAATGTTTTAAGAAAAGCCCCTTTTTTTCTTTAAAAATCTCCAGGTGCCAATAATAATATTATTGGTTAAGGTTAGGGCTTCGGAAATTGGGATTTTGTGTGCGGTTCGGTTTTGATCGAAACTTATTGCGGTTTTCGGTTTTGCATGATTTTTTGTGCGGTTTTTCGGTTTCTTATAGGCCCCAACGCCCCCCTCCTAAATGCTCGGGGGATTCGGGAATTGAGCAAAAGGAAATCCATTTTCTCGTGGCTGCGAAGGCAAAAAGCAGACATAGCTTTCTTGCAAGAAACGTATAGCACGTGTGATGTAGTCGACAAATGGAGATTTCAGTGGCCTGGAAAAATTTTTTACTCGCATGGCACCAATCATAGCAAAGGAGTTATGATACTTGTTAGTGATAAATTGCAATTCGAACTTAAGTCCGAAGTTCAAGACAAGGATGGTCGTTATATTTTGATTGATGCGATTATTCAAGACTCTCCCTTTTTATTGTTAAATATTTATGCTCCTAATAACACCGCAGAGCAGTGTACTTTCTTCTCAGGCATTTTGAACACCTTGGAAGAAGCAACTCATGATTTGAGCCGTCAGCTCATTATCGGAGGGGATTTTAATGCTCATTTAGATCCTGAGCTAGACAGCGCAGGCGGGAAAACAATTAGGAAAGACTCGGTTAAAAATATAATAGACATCAAACTGGCTTTTGATTTGGTCGACATCTGGCGAATCAGGAACACTGATAAAAAACAATATACATGGAGGCAGAAGAGACCTCTTATTCATCGGCGTTTGGATTATTGGCTAATTAGTGACTGCCTTCAGGATATAACTGAACACACTGACATTATCCCCTCAATAAAGTCCGACCACTCGGCTATTACTTTGCAAATAAATAACATTGAAGATCAAGTTCGTGGCCCTTCACACTGGTGTTTCAATTCGAGCCTTTTAAACGACGAAAACTACGTTGAGTTAATTACCGCTAAGTATTGTGAGTGGATACAGGAATTTGCAGATGTTCAAGACAAACGCCTTCTTTGGGATTTGATTAAATATAAAATAAGGCAATTCACTATTTCCTACAGTGAGGGAAAGGCCAAAGAAAGAAGAAGTAAGTTTCAAGATGTTGAAAACAGATTAAAAGAGAATGAAAAATTATGTGCAGAGAATCCAACCGAGGAAAATATTGAAGCTCTTGAAGAGTTAAAAATCGAATATAATTCTTTGTATGACTACTTCACCCAAGGCAATATTATACGTTCGAGGGCGAATTGGTATGAGAAAGGGGAAAAAAATAATAAATACTTTCTAAGCCTTGAGAAAAAAAATAAAATGAAAATTTGCATAAGGAGATTAGTGAACAAACACGGAGAAGAAATCACAAACAGTAAAGCCATCATGGCCGAATTAAAAGGTTTTTATCAAGATCTTTATGACAACAAGGATAAGGATACTTGCGTGGATGATATTCGTAGTTACATTGGAAACTTATAATTAGGAATACCCCAACTATCAGAGAAGCTGCAGCGTCAGTGTGAAGGGTCCCTAACATACGCTGAGTGTTTAAATGTTCTAGACACTTTAAAAAATAACAAATCGCCGGGCAACGATGGTTTGACAGCGGAGTTTTATAAAAAATTCTGGCCTTTAATGGCAACATTATTGGTTGACTCTCTGAATACGGCTTTCGTTCACGGGAAGCTATCAAATTCGCAAAGACAGGGAATAATTCGACTTATCGAGAAGAAAGATAAAGATAAAAGATTTGTGGAAATTGGAGACCTATATCTTTACTAAATGTAGATTACAAAATTGGATCCAAAGCCCTGGCTACAAGGTTAGAGAAAGTTCTCCCTGAAATTATACACGAGAATCAATGCGCATATGTGAAGGGCAGAACTATCTTTGATGCAGTGAGATCAATTGGTGATATCATGGAGTATACTAAGCTAAAAAATACCCCCGGGCTGATGACCACCTTCGACTTCAAAAAGGCCTTTGACTCAATAAGCTGGCAATTTCTCACAGAAGCATTACGATCCTTTAATTTCGGAGAATCGTTTATTCGTTGGGTAAAGGTACTTTATTCAGATATTTCAAGTTGTGTGATGAACAACGGCTTTGTTTCTGAACTTTTTGAAATCAAACGTGGTGTTCGACAAGGTCACCCACTATCCCCTTATCTTTTTATCATTGCACTTAAAACTGTAAATGTGGCTATACGTAAAAATAAAGAAATTGAAGGAATTACATTAGGGAAAAACGAAATTAAGCTCAGTATTTTCGCAGACGATTTAACCACTTTTGTTAAAAACACAAAATCATTTCGCCTGTTAGTCATGCTGTTGGAGAACTTTGGTAACATGTCAGGGTTGAAAATAAACGAGGAAAAAATGGAAGCATATTGGTTGGGAAGTTTGCATGCAGCCCCAGAGGACATCGGAATTTCCACAGTTAATAAACCAATGCAAATTTTGGGGATATACTTCACCTACGACTGGCAAAAGTATCAGGAACTTAATTTCGAGAGTATCATCAAGTCTATCAAAAAATCTATCAATCTTTGGAATTGGAGAAACCTAACACTTCTTGGACGAATACAGATAATCAAGACGTACGCAATGCCTAAATTTATGTTTAGAGCAGCACAAATACCGCTAACAAAAGATATCATCAAAGAAATCAACACAGTTTTATTCCAGTTTGTGTGGAGAGGCCGCAAAGATAAAATAAAACGCCTGTCTCTAATCGGTGACTACAAGGATGGCGGGTTAAGAATGCCGCACGTAGAATCCCTTATAAAAGCTCAAAGGATTACATGTCTCAAAAAGTATTTAGATGGAAACAAAAGCACATGGAAATTATTTCTAGATCACTATCTTAGGGACTATGGAGGCTCCTTCCTGTTGAAATGTAACTATGATGTGTCTGACCTACCACGTTGTTTACCTAAGTTTTATCGAGAATGTCTTTGTGAGTGGTCTTCATATAATGCGGATAGTTCCTGTGTCTCCTCTCCATCTCAAGTGCTCAACGAAATCATTTGGAACAACAAATCTATTCGCAGAGATGGCAGACCTTTGTACAGAAACAAAATTAGAAATAAAGGTATACTAAGACTCGGAGATATCTTAACTCTCAGGGATTATAAATTAAAATCTTGGGATCAGATGAAAAAGAATGGCATAACAAATGCAGAGTATTTACTTTTAATGGGTATCTATAATGCAATTCCCAAAGACTGGATAAACGTATTTTAATACGTTTATACGTTTATCCAGGACTCAATCGAATTCGTCAAGGGGGACTTAGCGAATCATTCCTTTGTTGTGTGGTGACATTAAAAGGCGGAATGACTTTATGGAATGGCATGTGACACAAGGTGCAAAACATCGTGCGGATGACATGAGCAATGACTTTTTTGCGCGATTTCCAATGGGTGCCACTTTAAGTAAAAATGAACTGGACCAGGTCCCGGTTGCATAAAGAAACTCAAGATTAAGTGGGAATTTCTGCAACTGTTCTTTATTTTCCTGAGGATTTTTTCGCACCGTCGTTGTGTTTCCTATACTCTTCAATCCTTCTTTCTACCGATTTATCCATAATAGCATGCAAGAAAATCCTCCGGAACCTGGGCTATTATTTAATCTTAAATCATTTTAATTAATTTTAATTTTTATTTCTACTTTAATTAAACCACTACTCACTTAATGATTTTGCCCATTTCCATACCCCGAAGGTCTACAAATGACAGTTAACTAACATGTTAATTTTACAGTAGATGGCGTTGCAATCTCATGAACGACAGCTTCAACTTGCGTAGATAAATAAAAAACATTTTAATAAAAGTTTTGACTTTTTTCAAACTTGTGGCAGTTAGCAGGGATAAGTTTTAGGATTGCGATAACTGACAAATAGTATGAGAAGTATATCGAAAACAGCAACGTCTCCTTTGTAATTTTAAATAAACGTTTATTGGATAAGCGAATACTTCAAAATAACCACCTTGATCTTCCTTGCGATTATGACCCCTTTGATCAGGAATAATAAATTTAACTAATCGTCACATTTATGCATGTTAGGTGCAGATTCTCTCCACCAAACGTTAGGTTACTAGCAAAGTGTAAATCAACGCAGAAGTCACCCATGAGATTTTAGCGCGAGACAAAACGCGCAAACAGCTGAAAAGTGCAATGTTTAGAATCCACATGCAAATTACAGTTCCTCTCATTCGCACCAAAGTCACGTTTTGTCTGTATCTCAAGCTTAACAATAGAACGAGAAGTCAGTCCACGCTGATTGCTGTTAGTGTACACAAAGACACTACGATGAGACTTCTACCAGCAATATCATTTATGGTCACAACGATATAACAAAGCTGTAGTCGCTGATGTGCTATGGACATTAACTGAACAGTAAACAGAGGTTGTGCAAAAACACCAACGAAAAGATCTGTAAGCGTTAGGCACCGAAACAGGAGTTTTGATTGCTGATGAAGGGAAGATTTCTTGCAAAGAGTAACCAAGATAAGAATATTCTCCAGCGATGCGGTGATGGACAAAAAAATATTCAAAGCTGTTAGTGAATACAGATAAAATTGCCGTGTAGAGACGCCTTACAAGTCACTTTAATGGTCGATTAGCTCGAAGAAGTACCTATTCTTAGTAAAATTCGCCATTAGTCTTGACGATAAGACAGTCAATGTCATTCAGTACGTTATCCCGAAATTCGCCTTTTTGTCAGAGACTGTAAGTCGTCTTTTCTGCGATCAAAAGACTTACCGGTCAATAGACCTGAAATTGAGTGATGTCACAGCTAATATTTGCAACTGAATGGACAACCACTTTCACTATCATTGGACGGTTTTTATGACTGCAATTTATTATGTGAAGATATACAGGAAGAAAGATATTGATCGTGAAGGTTAGTCAAACTGTAATTAAACTGAATTAATTCAGAAGTTCGATTAATCACGAACATAAGAGCGATTAAATCATTTGCTCTGATCCAAAATGGTCATAATTAGTAATGTTGAGAGATTGCCTGCGTTAAAAAATTTTAACGTAGAATAGCGATGTCATTAGTGAATATTTGAATGGAGTCCACCACAGTTCTGAAACTTAGCAACTGCAGATGGCTTGAAATCTCATGCATGATAGCTTAAAATTTCATAGAAAAGAAATAGGTGCACGAAAAACATCTTTTTAAAATCTTTTTGAAGTTCCAACTTTCTGTAGTTTAGGATTTTCCATTAGTACATGAAAGCCAAGCCGAAAACTTGGTTTGTTTGACTTCCAATCTCCAATCATGAATGATATCACCCACCTCCGTTCCTCGTGGGTTTACAAATGACAATTAACATGTATAATTTACTGTAGATAACGTTGACTGCAAGCTCTATGCAAGGCAGCTTCAATTTGCGGAGGAAAGAAAAATTGCTAAAAAAAGTTAATGTTTTGACATCTTTCATCGTTTTGGCATCTTCAGGATTGCGATAACTTGTAAATGGCATTTATTTGGGATACGCGAATAGTTCAGAGGAACTTCCTTAAACTTCTACTTGAAGAAATCTATCCCTTTTATCAGGACAAGAGAGGATACCCCTTCATCCTGTCTTGATCAGGGATAATAAATCCAACTAAACGTTACTATGACATTTATGCGTGTTAGATACACATTGTCTCATTATTCACGGTATCGTTCTCTAATCCGGTGCTTTCAAAGAAACCAAAACTTTATTAACTATTTTTTAAATCTCGTGTCTCGTGGGCGTACACTACCGTTAACATGCCTCTTTAGACCAGTGTATTATGGCTTTCGAGCCAGGTCCTTCAAGCTTAAATCCAATAATTAAAACAGCCTGGTTAGCCCTGGTATCCCTAGCCTGGTTAACAGTTGCCGCATCAAGCCAGATAGGCCGCCAGCTTTCGGCTTGAATGAAATAATGACGCTACTCGGATGACAACGTGGCGAAAAATGCTATTGCACTTTTATCTCAATTAAGTCATAAAAAGCTCTCAAAGCTTCGTTAAGCGAATACAATTCATTAATGATTTTTGGCAACATCCGGCTACTTTTTCTTTCATCTCAACGTTTTACTTGAAGGAAACCTACAAATAGCGATGCGGAAGGATACGGTTGTTAAAATTAATGCCTAAAATGTTATGGCGCTTCATTGTTGAGCCTGAATTTGATATGTTCATAGATACAAAGTAGACAAAACTGAAAAGTGAGGCCTCTGAAAGGGGAAGGCTATTAAAAAGTTAGAAAATACGATTAGCTACGTAGTTTTCATAGCCCAGTCCATCACGAGCGTTGCGCGAAGTGTTGGTAAGACGTGTAGTCATAAATTATGTGCTTACTCCAGAAGTTCTCAAACATACAGAATGTAGTCATTGATGCTCGCACGTCGCAAAGAGCTTACAATATTGTATATTGTAGTTTTAAAGAAGATGATGATAATATTTGTCACAATCAGAATGAATTACGTCACTGAGAACTGGTATGTAGCCAGAAAACCAAGTCATGTCTTCTTTGACTACTTACGTGTTTTGAAACAGTCTCAGCATTTTAAAAGCAGCTGAAAAGGGACAAACCTGACCTGAAAATTGAGATTCTGAGTTATCAAAAAAAAAAGGTACCAATGTGCCACTATTACTTTAAAAAAACATCAACAAGAATAAATACGCTTTCAAAACTGGCATAGGCCCTTTATATTAAGTAAGTAGTGTTACAAAGCATTTGTCGTAAATAAATATAATGAATATATGTAGTTAGTAAAATCTGGACTAATCATATTGGATTCCCATAATTTTGATTGGCTTAATGTAGCTAATTTATCAGCTCATATACCTGCTGCGACCAAATATGGTCAATGAACATTCAACAACAAAGTGAGCAGCAACCCGGCGAGAAAAAGGGACGAGAAAAATCACTTTGCAGCGAATTTGAATTACGGAGAAATTCCAAGAACATCACTGAGCCACAAATCAAAATTGTTCCGAAGTGCTCGATTCTTAGGACGACAGGAAACTGCGTAGAAATAGAAATTTGAGTATTTAGCGTTGTGTTTAGAATTAATTCTTTCATCGTCATGTCGATCATTAAAATTGTACAAAAGGTGGGTTTTATCAGGGAGGCTTTCCGCTAGCAAATATCAAGACAAGACAAGATAAAACACAGTAAAATTGGAGAGAGCTTTCACGCATTCCTGGCGGCCCAGTACGGAAATCATGAAGCAATCTAAACAAGTACTGAAGACTGACCTACTAACAAAGAAGGAAGGGCGACATTTTTGTGGCTATACCATGCAAAATTAACATTGGTGTACCTGCACTCGTTATAGCACTGTGTACCAACAGCTCCAAATGTTCAGATACAAATCGGATTCCATGTAAAAAAAAAAAGTTGAATCTCTTTCCCGTTGTTTGAGTGTTGTTTTTACCATTCCGTCCGCAACTTCTAAACTGAGAACCACCGCGTTTCGTTCTTTCCGTTTAACAAATAAGGTGGTGAATTCTAACGTTCCTCACTACAGTAATCTTGTTTCCAAGCTGCATAGGAATTACCTGTTCAAGTTTAAATTCTGTCTTCAGTTCAATCAAACAGGTACATGGTGGCTCCGTTGTGCGCAAAGAGGCAACGATCAAAAGATTTTTCCCAAAAGTTGTACCAGTTTGTTCACTTCCAAGCAGTTTAATTGATTCATTCAGGTTTGCAAAGAAACTCTGCAACACCTCACTCGTTCAGTCATGTGATTCTTGTTTCCTTTTTATCTCTCTTCCCATTTTTTCTTTATTAATAAAACAACTACTCTTTGACTACTAGAGTACTCAAGCTTACTGGATATCCCAGTGATTATATCCCCTCGAAGAATATATATTGTTAAATTTACAATGCAGTGGGACACCTATAAACAGAAGTAAATAGGTGATGTGAAAAGATTGAGCCGTGCTCAAGAACACCCTCATCGCAAAAATGGCTTGATAACCATTGTAAAATATGACGATATAACATGTAAATTACAGTTTTTTACGTGCAATATGTAATGTGCTACGACTTATACATGCCTTATAGCGATGATGCTTACATTGGAAGTGGTTTGATGATCATTTTCTCATAACTTTCAGAGCTCGCGTTCGATAACTTGATATTTGTTTTCGAGGTTGGAAAAAGACATTCCTTTCGATTTAGTTAATCGATCTTCTAAAGCCACAACAGAAAAATGCTACTTAAGCCTCTCTCACCTTTTTTCCGTATTTCATTCAACTGACCTTCAATTGATGACATTCAAAATCGTAGTGAGACTAGCAACTTGATGAAAGAAATTGTCTCACTATGTCCTTCACTGCTTGTCTGACTCCTCTCATCTTCCAGCAGTAAAGAATTGGGTTAAGGGACGAGTTTAATAAGGTAAGAGTTATTGCGATTTTAGTAGCAAGATTATGGGATAAAGTGAATGGGTTTGATAGCGCTGTAAGTATACCAAACGGAAGATAACAAGCAATCAATGTCACTTGCACCCACCGTGAAGAGGTTACTGTCTTTCTGTATCGTGCAACGTTCATGGGAATTCCTTCTTCGTTAGGTTGTCTTTGATGGGCGTGGTCTTGCATTTCAACTTGGTGATGGCGAAGAGTCAAATAAATCTTCATGTAACAGAAAGCTGAGGTTACTAGCAAAGTGTAAATCAACGCAGAAGACGCCCATGAGATTATAGTCCGTGACAAAATACGTAAACTGGAAACTGCAATGCTCAAAATCCAAATAAAAATTACAGTTCCTCTCGTTCGCCTCAAAGTCACAGTTTGTCTGTATCTCAAGCCCAACAACAGAGCGAGAAGTCTGTCCACGCTGATTGCAGTTAGTGTACACAAAGACGCTGCGCTAAGACCTCTAGCAGGGATATCAATTATGGTCACAACGGTATAACAAAGCTGCAGTTGATGATTTGCTATGGTAATTAACTGAACAGCAAGGAGAGGTTGCACGAAAACACCAACCAAAAGATCTGTAAGAGTTAGGCTACGAAAGAGGAGTTTTGATGGCAGATGAAGGGAAGATTCCTTTTGAAGAGCAATCAAGATAAGAATATTCCCTAGCGATGCGGTGATGGAGAGGAGTACATTTAAAGCTGCTAGTGAATACACGTAGAGATTGCCATGTAGTGACGCCGTACAAGACACTTGGATGAGCTCGGAGAAGTACCCATTCTTAGAAAAATTCGCCATTGGCCTTGAAGATAAGACAATAAATGTTATTCAGTATATTGCTCCGAATCACTAGCTTTTTTGTCCGAAATCGTACCTGCTCTCTGTTTCGTGACGCAAAAACTAATTTAACCTCACCTGCCTTTGAAATATTTATCAATCGTTATTATTCAGATCACGAATTGTCGCTATGCCCACGTATGGTCAGGAAGCCCTCAATATCTGTCATCCGTACATGACAGTTATCCCTCTGTATACTAGCTGAACGTACTTGGAAGTGCACTGCAGATTTCCTTGTTGATATATTTAACAATTATTCGCCGAAGGCGAAGTAATTATTGGCAAATATTTACTGAGCCTAAGGCGAATAATTTTGTTAGTATAATTTAACCTGCGATCAGGCTCTATTTTCGTTTCGTTCGGTGAAACATTCAGGCTGGACGGGCGAAACGAAAAATAGAGCCTGATACAATATATTAATTCTTCTACGGAACGTCTACGCCCACTTTTTTGATTGATTGACATTCAACAAAACAGCCAATCAAAATTTCTTCTGCTTGCACGATCCTCGGTATCCAAATTTCCCATAACGGCAATTTGCAAAAAGTCACGCAAATGTCGGCAAAAATAAGAAAATCGTATCATCATATGTATTAGGCACTAACACTCAAATTTACACGATTGTTAACTTCAAGGTTCCGGTATTGTACATGGTTGCTCTGTCTGAGCTGAAACTGAATTGAACGAAAATTCAAAACACGACGAGGTTGTCGTGTACCAAAATAATTGCTGCATGCTTGAATCCTTTCCAAATTTCAGGTGGTATCCGGAAATATTCTCTTCGTATTTGTCACCGATTTTCTGCGTAAAAAACCTTGGGCAATTAAAAGAAATACCTTCAGTTTCATTCTTTAGAATAAAGATATAAATAAAACCGTTTATAAACAATTGAGATTAGCAGCGAATTTTATCTCTAAACAGCAGCGAATTTTAAAACGAAGAACATTTATTATAAAACTATTCAGATCCTTTGATGTCAATGTCAGAGATCAATAAAACGACATAAGTATTAAACACTGAATGAATAAACTGAAACTCGTTATTGCGATGTGATTGCGGCTCTCGCCAAACATCAGTTTACCGTAAGTTTACCGAATTATCGATTGACTTGTTGATCATTCTTGGCGAAAGATACTTGTTCGTCTACTGTTCGTTTTGTTTCGTAAAACGCGGAAACAACCACTACTTTGTTCGTATTATCAATACTAGCTGAAAGCCGTCAAATGAAAATTCTGAGACACGATGCGATAAAACGGAATACGTACTTCACTGTTGCTGTACTTCTCTGCTCGAGGTGAGAGACAGCTTGCGTCAAAACGAACGCCATTCTCAGGAGAGAAAGAAATGATGACAATTCTCCTAGAACGACAAGAATTTATTAGAGCAACACATTTTACTTCGGCAGACTTGTTCCTTGGTTGTTCCTTTGCGATGGCGGTCGGATCGAAACTGTGAGCGAGTCTCGTAGACAATTTACTTCCGTTGACAGCTCTATTGTTAAAGGGCCAATCAGATTGCGAGCTTCCCGCGGCCAAAATTTGGCCGCCGACACAAGGTCCTGTGAGAGATTTCATCAGGCCCTATTTTAGCGAGCGACCAACGTAAGAGAATATGAGAGCGATGCTAAAATTTGGCCTGATTGCAGGTTAGTATAATTTAGAGATGTGGACACCAAAAAGTAAAAAAAAAATAGAGCTAAATCTTGACAAACAATACACGAAAAAAAATAACTTAGCTTAGCAGCCGCGCCTTGACATGTTATATTCACCGGGTAACGCGGTGAAAATAACATTAAAATTATACTATATATATATATATATATAAACAAACTCTTGAACTTGGTTTGAATGTATTTCAGAGAGCGCTCAACTCTTAGAGGAGCATCCGCCTGCACTACTAAAGAATATCCCGGAAAACATAAGCAAGAGACTAACCAGCATTTTATCAAGCAAGAATGTTTTTGACGCAGCCATCCCTCCTTACCAAAAAAAAGCCCTTGACGAAAGTGGCTACAGCTACAAGATAACATCATAAACCACAGCCAGCCGAAAAGCACAACAAAAATCGCCAAAGAAGAGTTATATGGTATAACCCACCATGGAACTCTAACGTGAAGACCAATCTGGGAAGAAGTTTCCTAAATATCGTCGACAGATGCTTCTCAAAAAATCACCCATTACACAAGATCTTTAACCGCCACACACTAAAGCTAAGCTACTCCTGCATGCCAAATATGAAAACAATCATCTCGTCACGCAACAAAAAGCTGCTATCAGATTGCAACCAGTCCCGAAATTCAACACAAACACTCGACAAAGAGTGTAACTGCCGAAAAAAAGATCAATGCCCCCTCGAAGGAAAATGCCTGACATCAAACGTAGTCTACCAAGCAACAGTCACAACTGAAATATCAACAGATTCATACGTAGGACTCGCGACAGACTTCAAAGAACGCTACAGAAACCACGCATCTTCCTTCCGACATCAAAACAAGAGACTCGAGACTGAATTATCAAAGCACCTATGGACACTCAAAGACAACAACAAGCCTTTCAACCTAAAGTGGAAAATCATCAAACAATGCAAACCTTACAACAAAATTACTAAGAAATGTAATTTATGTCTTTTTGAAAAATACATAATCATCTGTAAAAAGGATCTCTGCAGTCTAAACAAGCGAAATGAGTTGGCAAGTTCATGCCCCCACAGAAACAGATACCTCCTCAAGAACTTTGCGATAAAGTACCACAATCTCCCAAACTATGAATGACAATCGCATTATTTATATGATAAAATAACGCTGTCTTTATATCTCATAGCAACCGTATTTCCGCAATAACAATCACATTATTTATATGATAAAATAACGCTGTTTTTATATCTCATAGCAACCGTATTTCCGCTTTTTTTGCCAGTTATTGTAATTTAACGGTCAATCGTTGATATTACCTGAACTCACGCCCGATGTTGTTTTTGGTGTTTCTGTTATATGGTGGATTAAACCATATAACATTTCTCCCGCGTTTGGGCTTCTGTGATGGTGTTTCCTGAGGTGGGGGTTTGAATTCAACCTTGAATGTATCTTTTCCATGAATGTATCTTTTCCATGAATGTATCTTTTCCATCGGGCCACAAACTGAGGAAAATTTTTAATAGGAACACCCTAAAACTCAGCTACAGTTGCATGCCTAGCGTCAAACAAATCATAGATGGCCACAACAAAGCCATTCTAAAGAAAGCAGATACAACAACACCACAGCGAGACGAAGGTAAGAAGTGTAACTGTAGAAAGAAGGAGGATTGCCCACTGAATGGTGAATGTATGGTGGATGAAGTCGTGTACCAAGCCACGGTCACAACCGAAAACACAACAGAAACATACATCGGCCTCACAGCGAACAACTTCAAGGCAAGGTATTGGAACCATCAGATGTCCTTTAGACACGAAAAGAGAAAAAGTGAGACTGAACTAAGCAAACACATCTGGCAGCTCAAAAGGGAAAACAAGGAATTCAAAGTCACGTGGAAAATCCTTGCCAAGGCTAAACCTTACACAAACATTAAATTCTTTTTAATCTGTAGGCCGCACATGGCAACACTTAACAAGCGAAATGAGCTTATCTCAACATGCAGGCATCGGTGCAAGTTCATTTTAAGGTTAATTCAGCACGTTAAAGACATAAATTTTAGCGCGAGCATTTAGTGAGGCTAGTTAAACTTTGGCATAAGCATCGTAGACGATCGAGCGCGCGCGCGCGCGCGCTGTTCAATTAACAATTGGTTCATGCTTAGCGTGCGTACATCGAGTTATGGATGCACGCGGGAAGTTTGGAGAGCACGAGAGAAGCGTAAGAGTCGCTCGAGGCGCAGCCGAGAGCAACTCTAGCTTCTTGAGTGCTCTCCAAACGTCCGAAGTGCATCCATAACTCGATGTACGTACAGCTAAAAGCATGAACCAATTGTTTTATAACATAGCTAGTGGAAATGCCGAAATAGTAGTTTTTTGAAGTTTTTCGCAGGATGCCGCAGTTCCATTTCGCTTCCGTTGAAACTGTAAATTATAAGCAATACGATTCAGTGCGCAGTTGATTCAAAACTCAGTCACTGGTTACCATAAAAATCTTGAAAGAACGAGAAAAAAAAAAACGAGAAAGAGAAAAACAAGGAACAATAATCGATCACATGACTGAAAGAAAAAGGCGCCAAAACACCTTGCGAAGTGTTGCCGCGTAGTTGCAGCGTTTCTTTGTAAAGCTGAATGAATCAATGAAATTGCTCCGAAGTGAACGTACGAGAATAATTTTTTGAAGAAGTCTTCCAATTATCGCTCTAAGATGTGGTATAAGATTGTTGTTTCCTGAAAAAAACTGTTGTATTCATCCTCCAAAGCGGATTGAAGCTGTATGATTTCAGCATTGTAGCCACGAGTCTGAGTTGAAACGAGCACAAAACAAAGCGGAGGCCGCGGACGGAATGTGGTTTAACAACAATGAATCAAACAACTGGGAAAGCGATCATTCGACTTATTTTGGATTACATTTTACTTTGTTTGAACATTTGGAGCTGCTTGAACACAGAGCTACATTGACTACAGGTAAAACGATGTTATTTTGTGTAGTATATAGCCGAAAAAATTTCGTCCTTTCTGGTTGTCAGTGCTTATTTAGCTTGATTTTGGTAGTGAGTCACCCAAAACGTGTGACACATTATTAAACGGTTCGCTTCAATTATACTGTTTTATTTTGTGTCATGTCTTGATATTTTGGTTTTAAAAGTTTTTCTTATAAAACCTACCTTTAGTGAACATTCGTTGAGGGAAGACGGTGAATGAAATCGTAAACACAACGCCAAAGACTAATTAAGTTTGAGTTTCTTCACTTTTTCACAAAGTTCCTTGCTCGTCCTAAGAAATCAAACACTCTGCAACAATTTCGCTGTTGTAATCTCTCTCTAGTTTAACTCTCAGTGCTGTAAGGTGATTTTTCTTGGTCATTTACTCGCCGAGTTGCTCGCGAAGAAGACACTTTTGGTCGCTATAGGCAGAAAAAAGCAAGTGCATCCATAACTCAACTGCTTCGTTTTCGTTGGTCTTGCTCTTGTTTGTTGGCTGCTTTCTGGCTAAAAAGTCAATGCCAAAAGAAAAATTTGGAAGTTCTTCGCTAGTTTCTTCCACTGACTATCGGAAAGTTCAGCAACAGGAACTCGCCGCTTAACTCGACGGGAACTTTGCAGCAAAATACAACTGCACACGTCATGTTATATACGCACGGCCGTGCGTATATAGAGATATACACCATGATGGTTCAATAGGAATTCGATAGGACCAGCGCGCGAGCTATGTTATAATGTAAAATTTAAAATTGTAACCGTTTATAACACGATCAAAACAATGATGTAGACTTTAACGACTCAGTGTAAGATGGAGTTTAACTGATGAGTGGGTCACCTCTTCGGTGGCCTACGAAGCAAGTTTGTATTAAATGTCCATTCACTCAAGATTTGAGTAGTCTTATTCCCAGTATTTTTGTGGTTTTATATATATATATATATATATAACTACTTTTCACAAGCATCCGTCGCCACCGTAAATCTTCATAAAAAAATATATGTTATCACAAATGAAGACAAGCATTAAACTTTTTTCACACACCTATATTTCGACGCCTTTTAGGCGTCTTCTTCAGGGTGAATAACCGTTGCCCTGCACGCGCCATACTATAAAAACAAGTTTCAAATGGAGCATCCACGCGCGCGCGCTACAACAAATCGTTAACTACCCTGCACGCGCGCGCCCACTAACTTTACATAAATCTACGTACGCCTTGAGCGCCTATTTTGTACAAAGAAAAAATCATTGTCATTCAATCCATTCGGATCTAGTGTGTTAAGTTTATAGGCCCATTGACCCTCTTTCTCGCGCAACTGTTGTTCTCCATTCACCCGGTCTATCAATTGGATCTTAACGTCACTCAGTCCATTATGTCCCTCACCACAAAAATGTCTGTACAATAGATCATCGGCCCTTTTCTCTGCCTGCGTCAACATTCCGTGTCGCCTAATCCTAGACTTATGGTTATTAAACCTCAGTCTAAATTTCGTAGTTGTGGAGCCCACATATTGCAACGAACATTTCTTACATGTAATTAAGTACACTACATAACTAGAATTACAGTTAAGGTTGTAATTGATCGAATAACTTTTATCGTCATGTGAACTCTTGAACCGACTGTTCCCATCCATGTATTTGCAAACTTCACATCTCCTCGACGAACATTTCACTGTCCCTAATACCAAATCCCTTGGTTTACGACTTTCCACCTTTGCACGTACCAAATAGTCCCCCAAGCTCTTTGGTTTTCTAAAAGCCACAAATGGAACATTCTTGATGGCGTTTTTACACCTATCCGACGACTCCAGAATAGGATGAAGCTCCCTGAGAATTTTGCTGATGTCTGGCAAACGAGGATGGTATGTTACCACAAAAGGTGTTTTTGTAGAGCGTGGTTGGTTGCTTTTACTCAGAACTTCATCCCTTGTCATCCTTCTAACCTTATCAACTTGACCCTCAACGTACGCCTTCCTATAGCCCCTCTCCACCAAAAACTCCACCAAGTCTCTCACTCTCTCTTCAAAAAAACAAGACTTTGAACAAATTCTACGTAATCGCATCGCCTGGGCAAATGGAATACTTTTTTTACATGCACCCGGATGACAAGAACTGTGATGTAAATATTGATGACTGTCTGTGGGCTTAATAAACACGTCAGTCTCCAAAACGCCCGACTCATTTAACACCTTGACGTCTAGAAATTCAATCTCGTGATCCGACCATTTGCAGGTGAATTTGATCGTATCATGCGCGTTGTTAAGGTAATCAATGAATTCTTTCAGCTTCTCCTCTCCCTCCGTCCAAACAATAAAAATGTCATCAATATACCGCCACCAAATATGCGGTTTGACCTCCGCATTTTGAATCAAACGTCCCTCTAATCTGTCCATAAATATGTTCGCATACGAAGGAGCCATCCGCGTCCCTATCGCTGTCCCCCTCTTCTGAAGATAATGTTTACCATTGAATTCAAAGTTATTACTCTTTAGAACCAACTCTGCAAACGACAATACATCCTCAGTAAGAGATCCTCGCTGTTCTGAGTCAACCTGACCGTCCAATGTACTTAGTGCTTCCTTCAAAGCCTCCAAACCCTCATTGTGTGGAATGTGAGGGTATAACCCAACAACATCTATCGTGCACAATATCGCCCCCTCCGGCAGCTCTCCAATTTGTCCCAACTTGTGTAAAAAGTCATTGGTATCTTTGATGTATGATTTAATTTCCGGTACTAATGGTCGCACTTTTTGATCTACAAACGCAGATATCTTTTCTGTAGGGGTGCCACATCCTGAGATAACTGGTCTGCCTGGACATCCCCGTTTATGTATTTTTGGCAATAGGTAAAACCTACCAGGCTTCACATCCTCTGACACCATCAAATAATCCTTTGTTTTATCATCAATGTTCCCTTTCTCCCAACTCTCACGAATCTTTTCATTGATCTTTTTCACCATGTCCCGAGTAGGATCTCCGTCCAATAACACGTACACTTCTGAATCATTCAATTGACCCACTGCCTCATTTATATAGGCCTCCCTATCCATGACCACCACTGCAGAACCCTTATCAGCTTGTTTGATAATAATATCATCATAATTCCGTAAATTCTCTAAGGCCCTCTGTTCGTCTTGTGTCAAATTACGCTGACATTTTACATTTAAATCATGTGATTGAATTGTTCTTTCAAGGGCTTCAACGTATGCCTCAATAGCCATTTCCCTGTTTCTATCCGGGCACCATGTCGATTTCGTTCTAAGCGCCGGCATCTCGGAAAAATCTCCATCGACGTCATCTTCGCAATAGAAATACTCTCTCAGCCTTATTCGCCTTATGTAATCTCTTATATCCTTCCTGACATTGTAAACATCAATCCTTTCCGGAGTTGGGCAAAATTTCAGTCCCTTCGATAAAAGTGATATTTCCGCCTCTGTGAGATGTCTCTTAGACAAATTGACAACAATTCGATCCCCAGTATCAAGCCCAGCACCCGTGTCTAAACCATTCCCCCTCGCTGGTGGCCTAATATTCTCTTCTCTGATTTCAGTAAAACTAGCTGCCGACTCCTCCCCGAACGTCCTAATGACATTGTTCACGATTTCATGTCGCATATCACCACCATCTCTTGCTTCTTGTATTACACTATCTAAATCGCTGTGTACTTCTCTTAAATCCACCAATAAAATTGGACAGTCTACTGGTAAAGGATTTACACCACCTAGATTCTCCTCCGAGCTCAAATCTTCCACTTCGACTTCACTATTCTCATGTCGTTCATACTCTCTCCTACTCACTTGTTCTCTAATGTCAGATATGAAATCTTCGATTTGTTCCAGTGAAAATCCACTCTCTGCTTGGTTTCTCCCCCTTCTATTATCCTCCCTCACGTCCCAATCCCCCACGCCGGAACTCTCCCTCGTTTCAGCCCGCTCATTCTCCTCCCGTAAGACCATTAACTTATTCCTTTTTCTCTCTAAAAGCGCATCATTCAATTTACCACAAATTACAGAAATCCTCCTTACCATCTCATCCAATGTCTCCTCACCATAGCGATCCGTAATGAAACGTTTTATCTCCGAAATCTCTGCCGTTATTCTTCGCTCCACGTTCAAGGTTTCTCGCACCAAAACGTCCTGCAATTCCTTCGACGCATCCACTAAAATAGATCTCCAGTCCTCTTCAAAGCATCCAGAAGTAACCTCAATATTGGCCTTTTTGTTAAGTCGAAGTCCTTTCGCTACCATGTTCTCCTCTTTACAAACGTTTAAAAAACGATTGTGATGTTCATAACTCAAACGTCTCTTACACAAATTTAAAAACTTGAAAAAATAGTATGATTCCGTCTTCTCCATCGATGCTAATAATTAACAACTTTTCACAAGCATCCGTCGCCACCGTAAATCTTCATAAAAAAATATATGTTATCACAAATGAAGACAAGCATTAAACTTTTTTCACACACCTATATTTCGACGCCTTTTAGGCGTCTTCTTCAGGGTGAATAACCGTTGCCCTGCACGCGCCATACTATAAAAACAAGTTTCAAATGGAGCATCCACGCGCGCGCGCTACAACAAATCGTTAACTACCCTGCACGCGCGCGCCCACTAACTTTACATAAATCTACGGGTGAATGGAGAACAACAGTTGCGCGAGAAAGAGGGTCAATGGGCCTATAAACTTAACACACTAGATCCGAATGGATTGAATGACAATGATTTTTTCTTTGTACAAAATAGGCGCTCAAGGCGTACGTAGATTTATGTAAAGTTAGTGGGCGCGCGCGTGCAGGGTAGTTAACGATTTGTTGTAGCGCGCGCGCGTGGATGCTCCATTTGAAACTTGTTTTTATAGTATGGCGCGTGCAGGGCAACGGTTATTCACCCTGAAGAAGACGCCTAAAAGGCGTCGAAATATAGGTGTGTGAAAAAAGTTTAATGCTTGTCTTCATTTGTGATAACATATATATATATATATATATATATATATATATATATATATATATATATATAATATAAAAAGATAATGAATTGAAGGCTTCATCAGCTATTAAAGTGCTCAATAGATAAACTAGAGCAATATGTAGATTTGCAGAGTTGGATTATTTGGTCGAAGACATTTATTGCTACTCAGAGTTTCATGATTCTTGCGAAGCAATCATCAGGCAACTGCCAAAAATAACGGATACATGAGAATATATACAAAATTTGAAAATACAGAACAATACCTAGTGGCGTGACGTAGACGGATATGATTGGCTAATCTAAGCGAGCACAGTATTTAACAGGAATTTTTTGGAATGTCTACATGTAGATATCAGTTCGCTTCTATTGTTTAGAGTTGACATTTCGGGTTTACATATAATAAAATATTTTTCCCATAAACACAAATTACATCTCTTGCTTACATTTGAATATGAACGGGCCTGCTTCACCTTACGCCATTTGATGTTATACATAATATTCCTATCTTTTAGGCTCCAAATATATTTACTTAATTCGGTTGCGTGTTTATATCGCTCGTTCCTAAATGAGCATACATGGTTTCTGTATCTTAACTTGAAAGTTGTGTGTATATATATATATATATATAAACAAAAAAAATGCAAATGGTTTCACACAATCGAGTGAGTGCTCGATGCAAATACATGCAGAGCGGAATACTATAATTAAAAGATGGAGACTGCACGGACAGTTACTTAAGTTTCACGCACAAGGCGATCATCAGACTGTGCCGTTAATGGCAGTCGAAAGAAAATTTAAACTACATTCATGGAGGGCGGTTTGAGCGATCCTGCTTCTGATTGGCTGCATAAAACTTGTTTTCGTGCCTGCACTTTGTGATTAATTCAGATCTCTTATTAAGGAGAGTAGATCTGTCAGCGGATAGAATGCAGAGCTTCTCTGTCAGACACAAATTGCAGCGCGACGGGTTTCCCCTGTAAGAGCTTGCTTGCGTGACAATTGACCACTTGATCGAGAAATCGGTGTTTTTGTCTCTTTGGTCCCAGATGTACTTTGATAGGACAGTGTCGTGGGAATGCTTACGGTGCTTGAAAGAGAGCTTGTGGTTGTTGTATCTAGTTTTGAAGCTGTGTTCTGCCATGCCAATATAAACCTTTGTTTCGCCGGATGTGGTAGTGACAGTTGCTTTGTAGACGATGTTGTTGACAAGGCATGCACGGTCAAGAGGGCAAAGGTCCTTGTTTCTGCAGTTGCATGATTTAGACTCGGCGCGTGTGCCGCTATTTGCTAGGATCTTAGCGTTGTGGCTCTTGATGATGCTTGACATGTTCCCCGTGCAGCTATAGCTGACCTTCACATTACTCCTGTTGAATATCTTGTGTAATACGTGCGATTTGGGGAAGTGCTTGTCGATAAGGCGGAGGAACGAACTCGCAATGTTCGTCTGGACATTCTCGCTGTATGGCGGATTGAACCAAATGATGTTTCTTGGTCTGTTCATGGGTCAAGAGAGGTAATTCGCCTATGTTCGATGTAGCAATGGGCAGCTACGATGGCGCTGAAGTGTGTGAGCTGGTGGGTCTATATATCCTACACAAGCTTACATCCGCCTATCCCAATGGAAACATCGGCCTGTACAGGGATGATGGCCTGGCCGTATTTAGGAATATGAGCGCAAGATCTCTTGACAAGATGAGAAAAGATTTTTCAAAGATTATTGGAGAGCTAGGCCTTCAAATAACAGCCCAATCAAATTTGAAAATTGTCAATTACCTTGACGTGACACTGAATCTCTCTACCGGAAAGTTTTGCCCGTATAGAAAGCCAGACAACTATCCGCTTTACATAAACGCAAAGTCCAACCACCCACCTTCTATAATCAAGCACCTACCTGCAACTGTAAGCACCAGAATTTCAAGCTTATCTTGTGATGCCGACGAATTTAATAAGGCCTCGCGGGTCTACAATGATGCCCTCAAGACCAGCGGCTATCGTGAGTGCCTTCAATATGCGAGGAACAACAACCAAACAAGCCACAGACGCAGGAACAGACCAAGAAACATCATTTGGTTCAATCCGCCATACAGCGAGAATGTCCAGACGAACATTGCGAGTTCGTTCCTCCGCCTTATCGACAAGCACTTCCCCAAATCGCACGTATTACACAAGATATTCAACAGGAGTAATGTGAAGGTCAGCTATAGCTGCACGGGGAACATGTCAAGCATCATCAAGAGCCACAACGCTAAGATCCTAGCAAATAGCGGCACACGCGCCGAGTCTAAATCATGCAACTGCAGAAACAAGGACCTTTGCCCTCTTGACCGTGCATGCCTTGTCAACAACATCGTCTACAAAGCAACTGTCACTACCACATCCGGCGAAACAAAGGTTTATATTGGCATGGCAGAACACAGCTTCAAAACTAGATACAACAACCACAAGCTCTCTTTCAAGCACCGTAAGCATTCCCACGACACTGTCCTATCAAAGTACATCTGGGACCAAAGAGACAAAAACACCGATTTCTCGATCAAGTGGTCAATTGTCACGCAAGCAAGCTCTTACAGGGGAAACCCGTCGCGCTGCAATTTGTGTCTGACAGAGAAGCTCTGCATTCTATCCGCTGACAGATCTACTCTCCTTAATAAGAGATCTGAATTAATCACAAAGTGCAGGCACGAAAACAAGTTTTATGCAGCCAATCAGAAGCAGGATCGCTCAAACCGCCCTCCATGAATGTAGTTTAAATTTTCTTTCGACTGCCATTAACGGCACAGTCTGATGATCGCCTTGTGCGTGAAACTTAAGTAACTGTCCGTGCAGTCTCCATCTTTTAATTATAGTATATATATATATATATATATATATAACTACTTTTCACAAGCATCCGTCGCCACCGTAAATCTTCATAAAAAAATACATGTTATCACAAATGAAGACAATCATTAAACTTTTTTCACACACCTATATTTCGACGCCTTTTAGGCGTCTTCTTCAGGGTGAATAACCGTTGCCCTGCACGCGCCATACTATAAAAACAAGTTTCAAATGGAGCATCCACGCGCGCGCGCTACAACAAATCGTCAACTACCCTGCACGCGCGCGCCCACTAACTTTACATAAATCTACGTACGCCTTGAGCGCCTATTTTGTACAAAGAAAAAATCATTGTCATTCAATCCATTCGGATCTAGTGTGTTTAGTTTATAGGCCCATTGACCCTCCTTCTCGCGCAACTGTTGTTCTCCATTCACCCGGTCTATCAATTGGATCTTAACGTCACTCAGTCCATTATGTCCTTCACCACAAAAATGTCTGTACAATAGATCATCGGCCCTTTTCTCTGCCTGCGTCAACATTCCGTGTCGCCTAATCCTAGACTTATGGTTATTAAACCTCAGTCTAAATTTCGTAGTTGTGGAGCCCACATATTGCAACGAACATTTCTTACATGTAATTAAGTACACTACATAACTAGAATTACAGTTAAGGTTGTAATTGATCGAATAACTTTTATCGTCATGTGAACTCTTGAACCGACTGTTCCCATCCATGTATTTGCAAACGCCACATCTCCTCGACGAACATTTCACTGTCCCTAAGACCAAATCCCTTGGTTTCCGACTTTCCACCTTTGCACGTACCAAATAGTCCCCCAAGCTCTTTGGTTTTCTAAAAGCCACAAATGGAACATTCTTGATGGCGTTTTTACACCTATCCGACGACTCCAGAATAGGATGAAGCTCCCTGAGAATTTTGCTGATGTCTGGCAAACGAGGATGGTATGTTACCACAAAAGGTGTTTTTGTAGAGCGTGGTTGGTTGCTTTTACTCAGAACTTCATCCCTTGTCATCCTTCTAACTTTATCAACTTGACCCTCAACGTACGCCTTCCTATAGCCCCTCCCCACCAAAAACTCCACCAAGTCTCTCACTCTCTCTTCAAAAAAACAAGACTTTGAACAAATTCTACGTAATCGCATCGCCTGGGCAAATGGAATACTTTTTTTACATGCACCCGGATGACAAGAACTGTGATGTAAATATTGATGACTGTCTGTGGGCTTAATAAACACGTCAGTCTCCAAAACGCCCGACTCATTTAACACCTTGACGTCTAGGAATTCAATCTCGTGATCCGACCATTTGCAGGTGAATTTGATCGTATCATGCGCGTTGTTAAGGTAATCAATGAATTCTTTCAGCTTCTCCTCTCCCTCCGTCCAAACAATAAAAATGTCATCAATATACCGCCACCAAATATGCGGTTTGACCTCCGCATTTTGAATCAAACGTCTCTCTAATCTGTCCATAAATATGTTCGCATATGAAGGAGCCATCCGCGTCCCTATCGCTGTCCCCCTCTTCTGAAGATAATGTTTACCATTGAATTCAAAGTTATTACTCTTTAGAACCAACTCTGCAAACGACAATACATCCTCAGTAAGAGATCCTCGCTGTTCTGAGTCAACCTGACCGTCCAATGTACTTAGTGCTTCCTTCAAAGCCTCCATACCCTCATTATGTGGAATGTGAGGGTATAACCCAACAACATCTATCGTGCACAATATCGCCCCCTCCGGCACCTCTCCAATTCGTCCCAACTTGTGTAAACTTTTTACACAAGTTGGGACGAATTGGAGAGGTGCCGGAGGGGGCGATATTGTGCACGATAGATGTTGTTGGGTTATACCCTCACATTCCACATAATGAGAGTATGGAGGCTTTGAAGGAAGCACTAAGTACATTGGACGGTCAGGTTGACTCAGAACAGCGAGGATCTCTTACTGAGGATGTATTGTCGTTTGCAGAGTTGGTTCTAAAGAGTAATAACTTTGAATTCAATGGTAAACATTATCTTCAGAAGAGGGGGACAGCGATAGGGACGCGGATGGCTCCTTCATATGCGAACATATTTATGGACAGATTAGAGAGACGTTTGATTCAAAATGCGGAGGTCAAACCGCATATTTGGTGGCGGTATATTGATGACATTTTTATTGTTTGGACGGAGGGAGAGGAGAAGCTGAAAGAATTCATTGATTACCTTAACAACGCGCATGATACGATCAAATTCACCTGCAAATGGTCGGATCACGAGATTGAATTCCTAGACGTCAAGGTGTTAAATGAGTCGGGCGTTTTGGAGACTGACGTGTTTATTAAGCCCACAGACAGTCATCAATATTTACATCACAGTTCTTGTCATCCGGGTGCATGTAAAAAAAGTATTCCATTTGCCCAGGCGATGCGATTACGTAGAATTTGTTCAAAGTCTTGTTTTTTTGAAGAGAGAGTGAGAGACTTGGTGGAGTTTTTGGTGGGGAGGGGCTATAGGAAGGCGTACGTTGAGGGTCAAGTTGATAAAGTTAGAAGGATGACAAGGGATGAAGTTCTGAGTAAAAGCAACCAACCACGCTCTACAAAAACACCTTTTGTGGTAACATACCATCCTCGTTTGCCAGACATCAGCAAAATTCTCAGGGAGCTTCATCCTATTCTGGAGTCGTCGGATAGGTGTAAAAACGCCATCAAGAATGTTCCATTTGTGGCTTTTAGAAAACCAAAGAGCTTGGGGGACTATTTGGTACGTGCAAAGGTGGAAAGTCGGAAACCAAGGGATTTGGTCTTAGGGACAGTGAAATGTTCGTCGAGGAGATGTGGCGTTTGCAAATACATGGATGGGAACAGTCGGTTCAAGAGTTCACATGACGATAAAAGTTATTCGATCAATTACAACCTTAACTGTAATTCTAGTTATGTAGTGTACTTAATTACATGTAAGAAATGTTCGTTGCAATATGTGGGCTCCACAACTACGAAATTTAGACTGAGGTTTAATAACCATAAGTCTAGGATTAGGCGACACGGAATGTTGACGCAGGCAGAGAAAAGGGCCGATGATCTATTGTACAGACATTTTTGTGGTGAAGGACATAATGGACTGAGTGACGTTAAGATCCAATTGATAGACCGGGTGAATGGAGAACAACAGTTGCGCGAGAAGGAGGGTCAATGGGCCTATAAACTAAACACACTAGATCCGAATGGATTGAATGACAATGATTTTTTCTTTGTACAAAATAGGCGCTCAAGGCGTACGTAGATTTATGTAAAGTTAGTGGGCGCGCGCGTGCAGGGTAGTTGACGATTTGTTGTAGCGCGCGCGCGTGGATGCTCCATTTGAAACTTGTTTTTATAGTATGGCGCGTGCAGGGCAACGGTTATTCACCCTGAAGAAGACGCCTAAAAGGCGTCGAAATATAGGTGTGTGAAAAAAGTTTAATGATTGTCTTCATTTGTGATAACATATATATATATATATATATATATATAACCACAAAAATACTGGAAATAAGACTTGCCGATATTTCGTCTTTATTAGTAAAAGACTTCGTCAGGGCAACTTATTTCCAGTATTTTTGTGGTTTTATATGCTTATTTCTGGAGAAAAGATCTAGACAAATGATGTTTTTGATGGACTATATTTAACAATTATTCTACGAGGGCGCGCTGGATATCGAATGATAGATAACCAACTCGGCGCTACGCGCCTCGTTGGTTATAATCATTTGATATCCAGCAAGCCCGAGTAGAATAATTGTTTTATTAAAAACTTAACCATTATTATTTTAAAAAAATCAGAAAGAACGGGAAAAATGAGAAAAGAAATTTAAGCGGAACAAGAATCGATCACATGACTGAACGAAAAAGGCGCCAAAACCTTGCGAAGTGTTGCAGTGTTTCATTGCAAAGCTGAATGAATCAATGAAAACTGCTCGAAAGTGAACAAAGTAGCTCACGTTTTGGAAAAAAATCTAATTATTGGCTCTGAAATATGGTACATGTTTGATTTTTCCTGAACATTGTTGTAATCATCGTTCAAAGCGGATTGAAGCTGTGCAGTTTCACCATATAGCTGCTGGAGTTGAAACTGAACAAGTTTGTAATCTGTTCGCACAACGGAGCCATCATGTGCGTGTTTGATCGAACTGAAGACAGAACAAATTTGAACAGTTGAACTTGAAGAGGTATTTTCTATGCAGCTCAGAAGCAAGATTACTGTAGCGAGGAACATTAGAATTCGCCATCATAGTTTGTTAAACGCAAAGCGCAAAATGCAGTTGTTCTCGGTTTAGAGGTTGCGGACGGAATGGTAAAAACAACATTCAAACAACTGGAAAAGCGATTCAACTCCCTTTACATGGCATCCAATTTCTATCTGAGCATTTGGACCTGTTGGAACACAGAGCTACAACAAGTGCAGGTAAACCAGTGTCCTGATTTTGCATGTTAGAGCCGAATAACAATCTCGCCCTTCCTTCCTTCTTGGTAGTTTGCAGCTGTATTTTTTTAACCACTTGTTTAGACTGCTTCATGATTTTCGCACCGACTCGCCATGAATGTGTGATAGTTTTTATTAAATGCTCCAGCCCCATTTCATTGTGTTTTATTTTATGTCTTGTCTTGATATTTTGAAGTGGAAATTCTTTTTGATAATACCTACCGTTTGTTCAATTTCAATGATCGACGTGACGATCGATGAAAGAAGTTAATTGTAAACACAACGCTTAATGCTTAAATTTCTATTTCTGCACAGTTTCTTCAAACAATTTTGACTTGTGTTAGACGACGCTGTTGGTGATGCTTGTTGGTGACGTTGTTGGAATTTCTGCTTGATTTAAATTTGGTGGCAAGTGATTTTTCTCGTCCATTTTTCTCGCCGGGTTGCCTGCGAGGAAAAAAACTTTCAGCTCACTTTGTTGTTGAGTGTTCATTGACCATATTTGGTCGCAGCAGGTATATGAGCTGATAGCCTAGCTCCGTTGAGCCAATCAAAATGCTAGAAATCCAATATACCTAGTCCAGTTTTTAATAAATATATATATATAAACAAACACAAAGTGGAAACCCTAAAAATTGTCCTGAACGGGATTTGAACCCGCGTCCTCGACTTTCTAGTGCCGATGTGTTAACCACTACACCATCAGGACGACCACGCAACAACGCAGCCGAACTTAAGGCTTTGACTGGTTTAAGTTTATTTGTGTTTGAGCAAATAAAGCTGAAAAGTCTTAACTGGAGTTGGCTACTTGACCATCACTAATATACATTCTATATACAATATATAGATTGCTTCACTCGTTCTATGAGTGCTTTATGCATAGATATGCAGAGCAAAATTCTAATGCAAAGACGGAAAGTTGTAACTCGAGTTTCACGCACTAAGCGATCATCAGACTTATGCTCCGCACGAGCAGGACGTGTCAGTTTTAAGTTTTGAATTTTCAAATTCAAGGACGGTTGGAGCCACGCTTCTTCTGATTGGTTGTGAAGAACTTGTTTTCGTGGCGACATTTGGTAACAAGTTCAGATTTCTTGTTAAGAAGGGAAACATCGCGAGCAGTTAAGATGCAAGGTTTTTCCGACAGACATAAATTGCCTCGGGAAGGGTTTCCTTTGTAAGCATTTGCCTTCTTGATAACACGTCGTTTGATTTCGTAGCTGGTGTTGCTGTCCCTTAAGTCCCAGATGTGCTTTGATAGTACAGTGTCATGCGAATGTTTTCGGTCCTTGAACGAGAGTTTGTGGTTATTGTACCTTAATTGTCTTGAAATCGTTCTCTGTCATTCCAATGTAAGTTTTCCTGTCATGGGAAGTTGTCGTGACTGTAGCTTCGTAGATAACGTTGCTTGTAAGGCATTCACCATCAAGAGGGCAGAGATTCTTATTTCTGCAATTGCACTTTCGTTTGTTTTCAACATCATCGCAACATTCCTTCAGGATCTTCTGATTGTGGTTTTTGACTATGTTGGCCGTGTTCGTTGTGTAGCTGTAGCTGACTTCAAGGTTGTTTCTGTTGAATACCTTGTGAAGCTTGTTCGATTTTGGAAAGTGTTTGTCAATTAATTGGAGAGAAGATTTTGCAACATTTGTTTGAACATTTTGGCTGTAGGGTGGATTAAACCAGATTATATTCCTTGATCTGTTTTTGCTCTTGTTGACCCCTTGGTTTTGATTCCTTACATACTGGAGGCTTTCAAGCCCGTAACCAGGATTTTTTGTGGGGGGGGGGGGGTGCTAACGAGGCCAAAGTGGACCATTTCTACCGAAATTTATTTTGTTATTGTCTGATCCGTTTATTTAGGAAAGTAGCGATACATGAGAAATTGCAACGGCAAAGTACAGGGTAGGAACTGAATATTACATTTGTCGAATACAACTGTTTGAATAAAGTTATAAATGACTAATTTTTACAATGTAAAATGATACATCAAATACTGCAGGACTAACCCTTCAGGATTGTCCCGAGCTCCAGCCTCTGTGGGTGTTTGGTGGCAAACAGATTTACCACCTCATCCAAATCAATTTTAACTTGATATTGGATGTGCATTAGTGCGAGGGACGAACGCCTTTCCTGGCCCATGCAAATATCGTCGTGGTTAGCTGCCGAGCCGCCAAGAAGTTGCCTGTATTGTCACAACTCTCACCGTTCAAGACTTCGTTATCTCCACGCAGGGCAACGACTGTCGACCACAGAAAAGGATGGCTTCTGAAACACATTCTTCCTCTTCTTGTCATTTAATCGGTTGTTCACTCTGGGTTTTCAACAGAATTAAGGAAGGATTCGGTGGCGATCATTGCATTGTGATAGTACTTCATTTGCTTATGTCTTTTTGCCTTTTCTTGAAGCTTATGCCAGTTTATCAAAGGCTTGTTAACAAAAGCGCCCTTATCTTTCCTGCAATGCATAGGTATCATCAAAGCACAGTGTTTACAGAATACTCCATCTGCTGATGGGGTGTAGAACACTGCTGAAGCAATCGCATTGGACAATGTTGGAAACTTGTAGTTAATCGATGGCACAAAATGACTTTTAATCAAGTGATATCTCTGACCAACTGGCAGCTTGTTTGCAAAAGAACCATATTCCTCAAAGGTCGTCGAAAACGTTCCGATGTCATTTATTTCTTGTTGCATCACTGGTTCTAAGTGATGCCACGTTAGATTGCCACCAGTAATTCTTAGGTACTGGAGCTTGCGCAGTCTCTACCCTAACAGTGCGTAATTGCGCAATTGTTAAGAAAGTTCACATCGGCTTCTCATAGAATATTGACATCAGGAATATGACGATAAGAGACGAGTAGAAACATAAAATTATTTTCCCTCTTTGTGACTCGAAAACTTCTTTTTTGATGGTTTGGGATGCCCGTGGATTTCCAGAAGGATTAACCCTCCCCCCGAATTGTTACTCTTTGTTCCCTTACTGGCTCTTTATTAAGCAATGTAATTTTGTTTCATATTGAGGAATACTGAGTAAATCTCAGAGCATAGTACTGGGATCAAGACTGGTGGATATCGTGAAAATAAGCGTGATTTAAAATGGTAGTTAACTGAGATAGACCTGAAGTCGTGGTCTCGGCCGGGCTGTTGTCGCAGACTGCACTGTCATTGCCAGTGGCTGAAAGCTCTTCGCGGGGAACTTTACTGACCCATGTATCGAGAGATACATACTGTTCTCTCCTACCCATAACTTATTACACAAAAAACTGATTTTGCATCTTCGGACGTTCGTGCGCTCGTACAAATAGAGAATACTACCCGACGCGTTAACAGACGTGTCTGACAAAAATCGCGAGATCGCTCTCGTGTCATTGGCTCGCTCGTCTAGACTCCCGTGTAAAGCGTGCAGCACGTTGATTTCATTATCCATTTAGATGAACTCGGACATCTTTGCGCTCATTGAAATGTTCTGAGTGGCTCAAGCTACTAGAGTGCAGCTGGTTTTAGTCTGCCAGTGAATACATTACTGCTATTCCACCTTTTGGTTTTGTTTAACTATCACTGTTAAGCTTTAGTTGTTAAGCTACTAGAGTGCAGCTGGTTTTAGTCTGCCAGTGAATACATTACTGCTATTCCCACCGTTTGGTTTAGTTTAACTATCACTGTTAAGTTTTAAAGATTTACTAGTACCCTTCAGTTTAACCGACTGTACTCCTTAGCTTGGACATTGAGTATCAAAATGTGGACCTTTGGGGCCTGTGAGGGGGTGCGAACGCACCCCGTGCACCCCCCTGGTTACGGGCGTGGGCTTTCGTTGTACCCGCTGGACTTTAGGGCATCATTGTATAACTGTGAGGATTTGTTGAACTCGTTTGAGTAGCAAGACAAATTCGAGATCCTTTTGCTTATTGAGGCTGGAATTTGTCTAATAACGGAGGGAGGGTGGTTGGACTTGGCGTTGATGTACAATGGACTGTTGTCAGGTTTTCTGAATGGGTAATACTTTCCGGTTGTGAGATTTAACGTGACATCTAGGCTCCAACCGTCCTTGAATTTGAAAATTCAAAACTTAAAACTGACACCTGCTCGTGCGAAACATTAGTCTGATGATCGCTTAGTGCGTGAAACTCGAGTTACAACTTTCCGTCTTTATGTTAGTACTTTGCTCCGCATAGTATATATATTTAACAATTATTCTGCGAGGGCGCGCTGGATATCGAAAGATAGATAACCAACGAGGCGCGTAGCGCCGAGTTGGTTATAATCATTTGATATCCAGCAAGCCCGAGTAGAATAATTGTTTTATTAAAAACTTAACCACTATTAAAAAAAAATCAAGAAAGAACGGGAAAAATGAGAAAAGAAATAAAAAGGGAACAAGAATCGATCACATGACCGAACGAAAAAGGCGCCAAAACCTTGCGAAGTGTTGCAGCGTTTCATTGCAGAGCTGAATGAATCAGTGAAAACTGCTCGAAAGTGAACAAAGTGGCACAAGCTTTGGAAAAAAATCTTCTAATTTTTGGCTCTGAAATATGGCACATGTTTGATTTTTCTCCTGAAACATTGTTGTAGTCATCGTTCAAAGCGGATTGAAGCTGTACAATTTCACCATGTTAGCTGCTGGAGTTGAAACTGAACAAGTTTATAATCTGTTCGCACAACGGAGCCATGTGCGTGTTTGATCGAACTGAAGACAGAACAAATTTGAACTTGAAGAGGTAATTTCTATGTATCTCAGAAGCAAGATTACTGTAGCGAGGAACATTAGAATTCACCATCATAGTTTGTTAAACGCAAAGCGCAAAATACAGTTGTTCTCGGTTTAGAGGTTGCGGACGGCCGGAATGGTAAAAACAACATTCAAACAACTGGAAAAGCGATTCAACTACGTTTACATGGCATCCGATTTCTATCTGAGCATTTGGTCCTGTTGGAACACAGAGCTACAACGAGCCGGCAGGTAAACCAGTGTCAATTTTGCGTGTTAAAGCCGAAAAAAATCTCGCCTTTTCTTCCTTCTTGGTAGTTTGCAGCTGTATTTTTTCCTAGTACTTGTTTAGACTGCTTCATGATCTTCGCATCGACTCGCCGTGAATGTGTGATAGTTTTTATTAAATGCTTCCGCCTCATTTCACTGTTTTATTTTATGTCTTGTCTTGATATTTTGAAGTGGAAAGCCTTCCTGATAAAACCTACCGTTTGTTCAATTTCAACATAGTTTGATTTCAATGACCGACGTGACGATCGATGAAAGAAATTTTAAATTGTAAACACAACGCTTAATGTTTGAATTTCTATTTCTGCACAGTTTCTTCAAACAATTTTCACTTGTGTAAGACGACGCTGTTGGTGATGCTTGTTGGTGACGCTGTTGGAATTTCTGCTTAATTTAAATTCGCTGCCAAGTGATTTCTCTCGTCCATTTTTCTTGCCGGGTCGCTCGCGAGGAAAAAACTTTCAGCTCACTTTGTTGTTGAGTGTTCATTGACCATATTTGGTCGCAGCAGGTATATGACCTGATAGTGTAGCTCCGTTCAGCCAATCAAAATGTTAGAAATCGAATATACCTAGTCCAGTTTTTAATAAATATATATATAACTAACTGCAGACAGTACTGTTTCGGCCTTCTGGGCCTCATCAGTGCAGTGCTGATGCTGGAGTTGAGGTTAGCGGCCATATAACCACCTCAGACGATCCAACACATGTGGTATCATCGTACCATGTCAGAGTGCTCAAACTAGTAAACTAGTGAGCTACGCATATATATATATATATGTATATATATATATATATATATATATATATATATATATATATATATATATATATATATATATATATATGAAATGTAATGGTCAAGAGGCCAACTCCAATATACAATGAAGCTAAGTTGGTTTTATTCGCTCAACGATTCGACCATCACCTCACCATGGCCTGGCCTGGCCTCTTGACCATTACATTTCTAATTTTATTTGAGTTATCTCAAGAGTCCACGATCGCTTTAGTGATCCTCCATACAGCACGTACAGTTGGTACCGGATTTGCATTGTTTGCTAGACCTCTTACAAGTTGTGTGTTTGTTATATATATATATATATATATATATATATATATATAACAGATGATGAACAGATCAACTGTAGATTTGACTTGGCATTTTATTACTATTTAGTTTCGTACTACACAACTTGTGTGCAGCACTCATCAGATAAAATTGCCAAATGCGAATTTACCTCTTTACACTGATTTAAAATACACATGCGACCGTTGGAAATATGATAGCTACAAAAAGTGAACGCTTTTACAAAACAATAGAAAGTGAAAAATTATAAATAAACTCTGTTATTATTGCGTGACAAGAGAAGCTTCAAAATTTAGCATTTTTCAGGAGGAATTTGTTTGCGTGTCTACATGAAGTTATCAGTTCATTTCGTTTGTTCAGAGAGCCTAACTCAGGTTTACAAATAATAAAGTACTTCTCCCAGAGGCATAGATTACATCGATTAGAAGCGGGGTTATATGGGGCAGCTTGCTTTAAAATTTTCCAAGTGACTTTGAACTTCGACTTATTGTCTTTCAAATGCCAGATGTGTTTACTTAGCTCGGTGCTGAACCTTTTGTTTGAATTGGAAAATGATGTTTTATGGTTTGAGTAAAAGAATTTTCAGTTAGCCCGACGTAGGTTTGGGGAGGGTTGTTGTCGTCTGTCGTGAAGGTCGCCTGGTAGATAACCGATTCCTCGAGGCAATTTCCATCCATAGGACACTCAGCTGGTTTTCTGCAGTTGCACGTTTTAGGCGGCACGATCTTTGAGTGCAAAATGCAGCAAAAATGGATTTATTATGGCCGTCGATGTTCTGTTTTAGGTTGGACATGCAGCTGAAGCTGATCTTAACTGTGTTACGGTTGAAGATCTTATGTAACACATGCTCCTTGGGGAATTCTTCGTCAAGGATCTTGAGAAAGGCTCGACCGACGTTGGTAGCTACATTTTTGCTGTAAGGGGGGTTATCCAAATTATCTCCCTCTTTCGATTCTTTCTTCCGGGGCTTGCGGGCTGGATTGGCGTTTGGGGTGAAAAGGTAAGATGATGTGTGTATCCGCTTTTGTTGAGGGCTTTCTGGTAGATTGGCGCTGCTTTATTGAAAGATTCTTCATCATAAGAAATCTCAGATAGTCCATGAGCCAAGTCCCAAAAAATGGATTTTCGTAGCACCCCCCTTAATACCTAGTGAAACAGGTATCAAATTAAAGCTAAAGGACTGAATTTTCTAAAACTACTTGTTACCAGGATGGTAACTGGTGCATAAGGGAGATAGGGCAAGGTTTTTTCGAGGAGGTGGTAGGGATGCTTTTTACCTTGTAAATACAAGTGATGAAAAAACGTTGATACAACTCACAAAATACTAGCCCAAAAATGATTAAATCTTTTACAAATATGCTTTAAATAAGTATTTTGTCATATCTCACACTTTTCATGATTTTAAAACCAGCCTTTTGTAGCCGTTGCCATGGAAACCATGTATATTTCTTATTGTTCTGTATCTCGTTAATTACAAATGCTGTTTATCATGATTACAACCCAGTTATCACGAAAAAATATTCTTTTGTTTTCTCCTTGTAATTTCATTTGTTTATTTGTACAACAACGAATGTCAAAAATCTTTGTTTCATCATGTACTAAGTAAGCAAAAACAATAGAATGCATGTAATAACAAATAAGGCTACACTCAAGCTAGAGAAATCAAAATACGTTAAGCTGAGTCTCTAGATAACTGCGTGTTGCTCTGTTATTTAGCAATACATTTTCTCGATAGCAATTCAGCACGACATCACTTAATGTTGAAGAAATAAAGAATATTACAACAAACAGATTGCAAATGTCAGTATTTTACAACAACAAGAAAACGACAACACCGATATTCGTCTGGAAACGGATTTAACTTCATGCAAAAGTCTGTTTTAGCCATAGCCCGAGTCCAGTGCTTAACTAATCATTTTCATCCTCGTCGTTGTCAACAACATCGTCATCTCCATCTTTAAGGTCTGTTGCACTGTTTGTGCAGTCTTCAGAGCACGTACAAGCTTCTGTGCAAGGCAAGCCATTACCGACACATGAGCACCGCCTCGTTTGGCAATTGCCGCGGCACCCACAGCAAACTAATTCCATCACAGCCTGTGGAGCTGGGGCCAGGTCTGTCCAAACGATCTCAAGGCGTCCTTCGTTCAGTTGCCATCCATGGTTTACCGGTTCTTGTTCAATTCTTGGCTGTAATGCTTTCTTCCACAGAAAAGCTTGGTAGTTAGCTCGCTTTAGGTGGTAGTGGAGAGCAGCGCTTGTTGGCGGGAGTTGATGAGATTGCACATTTTTTCCTTTGCAGAACATTTTGTAGCGTAGGTCATTGACCTGCTTGCATAGATTATCATTGTATAACCTGCAAACCACCTCTTCTAACCTGGTTTTGCTGTGCGCGCTCAGGGGAAGGCTCTCTCCAAGGACTCCAACACTGTCTCTTATGACTTGGTTATCTCTTACCATTTCAAACGCCTTTTTCTTGCCCCTGCCGGCAAATGAACTCACAGCGTCACAACCTGTTAACGCATGCAAACTAGGGAGGACTCGGCATACCCCAGGACCCAGCTTCTCACACAGTCGGGGAACGCTTATTAAGCGTGATCTGTTTCTTGTTCCACTTATCAAAGTCAGTTCGGCAGGAATGGCTGACTGGTGGTGGCATGCCAACACTTCAACATCTGTATCCGAGGAGACTATGGCGACCCTTTGATGTCCATGTGAAGATGCGTGGGACGCATGGAGGAACATTCGTGTATCTGCTTCCTCTTGGTCCGTGTACAGTTCGGTTTCGTCAGTTGCTGTCATACGTCCATGTTTGACTACAAGCTTTTTGCAATGGTTGCCATGGGTAACATACATAACACGGCTGTCGATCCTTTCTACATATTCTTGCTTCGACCACTCCTGAGACAGGAACTCTAGAAGACGCACTTTGTTGCTACCACATGACAAGTACTTCTTCCACTGGCGTGGACAGAACTGCTGGGAGCTAGTAATGGAGACGGCTAGTTGACCGGTATTGCTCCTTCTTTCCCTCTCTGTGTTCTTGATGGAGATGACTGGGTACTGATCTCCCACAAAGTCAACTCTTCTTGCTTGCCCTGCCTGCATCAGCATTCTCTTGAAAATCATAACTGCCAAGTCGGAGAATCTCTCTGGTATCTTCTTCATCGTTTGAAGCATTGCCATTGCATCGATGATGACTGCAGTTGTTTGAGCTGGCATGCGATGAAGACACTCTACGCCATCCTCTAGAAGTTTAGGTAGAGCTGCTTTGTCGGTTTTCACCAGCGCGCCATCAAACAGCGCCAGCGACCATGGAAGTGGGCCCAGCTCGTGGACTAGCAACTGTCGTAGATCCACTTGCCTGCTTTGGCCAATAACGAGTAATCGTGCAAAAAGATTTCTGTCTGTTCTTAGAATGACAGTCTTTCCTTCCTTTGACACAGTTGTCTTCTTTTGAAGGTCACGGAACGTTCCAAGCTTTAACTTGGAGAGTAGGTCAAAGAAACCCACAGAATCACTCAGCAGTCTGTCCTCAACAAACGCGGTGAGAGCTACTGTTCCTTTGTCTTTGGCGGCCAGCAAATCTAACTTGATGGTTTCTGTCACTACACAACCAGAACTAAGACTGGCAAGTTCCTCTGATGGTTCAAATGGATCCGTCCAATTGCTGACAACCTCCATTACTTTACTTACATCTTCTTCATCGCGTTTCATTCGAGACTTCCCAGCTTCCTTGTGAGGTCGATTATCTTCTTTCTTGCTTGTCATCATACGACACTTGTCAACAAAACGGGCACGAGAATGCGCAGTCAGGAGCCATCGCTGTACCGCATTCTTTTTGAGACTGAAGCCAACGATGCCACCGTTTGTTTTTGTACTTCTGTTTAACGTCTGCTCTATGGTCTGGTCAACGGGCAGTTGAGAAAATCCATGTTCACTGTTCCTCTGTACGCCAAAATCTCCATTTTCTAACATCATTTGAGCTTCAGGGTGGGTTTCTGGGAGCTGAATCATGTGCATCAGGTAAACAGGAAGGTAACGAGCATAATTCACATGGTCGTAGGCGAAATACCATGGCAGCATTTCCCTGATGCACTCAAGATGGAGGGGCCAATTGCCTTCTCTGGTTGCTCTAATAAATGTCAGCAGCAACGAGACCATTTCAAAGTACGATCTCCAGAACATTTTTAGGGGACCATTGTCTTCCTCGTCATATAACTTGAAAAGATCTAGAATCTTGATGAAGTCTGCCATCGCAAGAAGCCTATTAAATTTCTCAGCGGAAAAGTCCTTTCTGATATCTACTATAGCATTTGTGAGTTCTAAGTAGATGGTTGGGTGACCGTTGTCCTGAAGCCACGACTTGAATCCTTTCCACTGTAGCCGCTGCAGTGCTTCAAATACAATCTAAAATGATAAACAGACAATATCAAATTTACTTGAGTGCCCTATTACATGCTGCAAAATATTTTTAAAATGTCTCACAAACACCAGGATACAGCGAACAAAATTTGCTCTCTTATTTTTTCGTCTGATGTTCCGCAGCTACCGAACGCCATACAACTCGTGAGTTGATTAGTCATTAACTATTTGTTACAATGAAGCCCCGATATTAAGAAATATTTATGGTCGATGTTTTGTGACAAACGTGAAATTGTCGGTAAAACGTAAAAATATATATATAAAAGCTGCAATGTTGCGAGTGGCCGTTTTTTAGTGGCGGAACAACAAGCTTTTGTCGGTTATGGGGCCATATCTCTTTCGAGTCTTGTGCTAGAAAAAGTGAAATAAGATTTGCTAAGTAGCGCACGTCACCTTTTGAATAATATTGAACTTCTTAACAACTTACCTTATGCGTACGTATTGCGCGATTGTGGTGGCGGCCCTCTAGCACCGCCGAGACAGATCCTGATCCAACAATTCCACTTTCCGTCAGGATGTCTCCAAGACCTGCATCTCCAAATCGCTTGCCGATCGCCGCCAAGAAAGAGCAAATTGTGTGAAAAGAGCCCATCCTAACAACGATGCGCTGAAATGTTTCTTGGTTTTGCCAGATGACTTCAAGAGCTTTAGCGTAAATAGTCTGATCAAGGACAATGATAACATTTTGCTGGCCAAGCTGATCAGCAATTTGCAATGATCTCTGAAGAAGATTGTACACTGTTGGCATCTCAGTAGGGCTTGCATCAATAACTTGGCAGTAGCCTATAGAACTTTCACGAGGAACATCTTTCTGCTTGAGTTTAATGTTGAAAGCTGTCCATGCTGGGATCACTTGGCTTCGATCATTTGCCAATGTGAAGATACTATTATCAATGGGTTGTCGGCACAGCATCCATCCAAAGTCGATTGATCTTGCATATGCACGAGTATCGGGATTAGTCATGATCACATCTTGCACACCAATGTGAAATTGACTGGGGCCTTGTCGGGGACCGGAGTGGAAGGGCAGTACGTCTGTAGGGATGTATGTCAAGGTGCGGTTCCGTTTAGGACGAGACTCTTTGGCAGCCATTTCAGTGGGTGGCGCGCAAGTAAGAGACTTTCTCTGGATCACTATTCCATTCGTGCAATGGGTAGTCCCCTTCCCTAAAGAAAGAGTCCATGATTTAATAGCAAACAAAGACACAGATAGTATAGTTATGTGTACTGTAGAAAGGTATCTGTAAGATAGAGGTATGCTAGCAAAATAAGTTAACTGTACGTTGAGAGAAACAATTTCCTCTGAAAATAAAACAAGTGCAGAACGTTAAAGCGTACCCGACAATGTCTCTTCTAGCAGGTCATTGTTATCCCAACAAAACACCGCTGGCACTCCCATACTGCACGAACCAGGTACTACGATCCCATCCTGTTCCTTTTCTATCTCCTTTTCAGCCAGTGCAGTCTCAAGTTCCTCGATTTGAGAGTAGGAAAGGGCATGGCCAAACCTGTTCAGTATTGTTACAAGTTCAGCATTACCCGTTAGGCTTTTGACAGTTAAAGGTAAAGTAACATGCTTAGGCGTCTTGATACGACCACGACTTACACAATGAATCTGATCTTGTGCAAGCGAAAGGACTATTCGGTGAACGTCGGGTGAGACTCCACACACTCTCTTGTTACAATATTCAACATCGGAAGAGGAAATCCAGGCTAACATATTGTACAACATGTCTGGTACTATACTATCATTGCAGTCTAGATCATCTTCAGTGGGTGGCCATGACATAACTGGTTTCATTTCCGTCAGCAAACTCCGAATCATCTTAGCTGCATGATAGACGTGAAAATACTTTTCATTTGCTTTGGCTTCTGGAGGAACTTCCTCTGTCCCGTCCTCATCTTTCCATTGCTCGCCACTAGTACTTGCAATGGTTTCTACGACTTCTCCGGTTGTCACGCGGGAACTGTAAATTATCTCTGATTGGGATCGATCCTGAGGCTGGTGGTACGAGAGTCTGTTCCCGAAAGACTTGATTAAACGATTTTTCAACTTTGAGGACCTGTAACTGGGTGCAGACACTCCTTCTTCGGATAACTTACTAACGAAACGTTCTAGCAACTCTGAAATCTTCACAGTCTTTTCCCCCTTGAGGACTGCATCTTTAACAAATTCTCTAATGCTGCTGAACGCTCTGTTATAGCTTTCGCTAGCTATGTCCTCGTCTTCGCAATTTTTCTCTTCCAATTTTGCAAGGGCTCCTGGTCGCACATATTGAACGTAACAGGATTTGTGATACTTTATTCCAATTGCTATTGTGTCTTTGCCTTGTAATTGTAATAAAAGGCGTCTGTCATCCCGAATCTCAGCGGCCTTAAGTAGTGATGCACTGCCAGTGGCTGTCTTGTTTAAACTTAACGGCTCTCTTGATCTTGCTCCTTTGTTCTTTGTAAGCTTTGTTTTGTGTTGTTGACAAATAGCACATTTGTTTATGTCAAACGCATCAACCTGGGACCTTAACATGCGTTTTGCTGGCGGAGGCTCGGTAATAGAATCATCATTATCTTCCACAGGGTCTTGGATGAGAATATTGCGTTGCTTCTCAACGGCCCTTGCGACTTTGACCTTATCAGTGTATACTTGATAACATCGTCTGTGGTATTTGCCCTTTGGCCCTTCCTCCCAGAAACCGTTCATTTTGGACCATATATCATCTCTCCGTCTCTTTGCGCACGTTTGAAATGTAAGCCAACTTTTTCCAGAAAAGTTAGTTAACGTTCCTGACTCATCTTCTACGTGACACAAACATTTATCCCAGTTTGGAGATTGACCTAGCTGACGTTTTCTTGGATGCGATGGTTGAACTGAGGAAGAAGGTTGTTTCTCTGCCATTGCCTGACCGTTACATCATCCATGGGAATAAAAAAACCTAAATGTATAAATCACACGAGGTAATTTTCTACTTTTGAAACAATTGCATTTAAATCTCTTAAACAAATACAAGTTCCATGCTCCTGTAACATTATTCGATTTTTCTATTTCAAATCTCATTATTAATTCAGATGGTACTGGTTCGTGATAAGTTCTTAAAATGTTGTTAAAATAACATGTTTATGTCAAATGGTCTATAAAATTCTTTAATCTACACTAAAAAACCGATTAAAAGATAATAGGAGACTTCTTTTGCGAAAAAAAAAAACAATTTCCTACCTTCTGCTGATTCAGCAAATTTCCAAGATGGCGGACCCAGCCATGTGGTTCCTAAGTGCATGATGGGACAAGGGCTCGAAATGCATTGTGGTAGCAACAAGCTAACGCGGTTTCAATGGGACTACCCATAACAATGGATTTTTTCATGACAATTGGGTTATTAACGTAAGAATACGACATTTGTAATTAAAGAAATATCCGAAATGGTGTTTATTTACCGTTTCCATGGCAACGGGAAAAAGGCTCATCCGAAAATCACGAAAAGTTTGAAATGTGACAAAATACTAATTTTAAGAATATTTCTAAAAAAAATTAGCAACTTAGGGCGTGTATTTCGCTCTTTTTAATATAGATTTGTCATGACTTGTTTTTACAAAGCAAAACCTCTCTCCATACTCCCCCCGTAAAAACATGCCATTTCTCTCTTATGCATCACTTATCGTCCTGGTAACAAGTGGATTGAGATAATTTAGACCTTTAGCTTTAATTTGATACCAATTTCACTAGGTATCAAGGGGGGTGCTACGAAAACCTATTTTTAGGCCCCTTTTGAAATTTGGCTCATGGACTAAGACAGTCGTCTATTAATAGATTGTGGGATGTTGTCGATAATACGCGGCGGGTGATTAGATTTCTTGTTGACATAGACCGGGATGTTATTAGGCTTGTTATATGGCATGTGTTTACCACTGGAGAGGTTGAGGGTGACATCAAGGAAGTTTACGACCTTTTTGTTGGCTTCGATCGTTTTTTAAGGCCATGCTTGCCGAAGATGTTGCAAAGGTCTTTCTTGACTTGCTCTGCTTGTCGAGGCGATGGCTGGGTTATTCCAAGGCCGTCGTCTCTGTACAAGCCAAAGTTGTAGCCATGTTTCTCTTTGATGGTGTGTAGGAGGTGGGCGCCAACGAGCTCACATGACTCTGCACCGTCGTAGCTGCCCATGGTTACATCGAAAAGGTTAGAAGTTGTTTTCTTTCCCCATGGTTCACCTGTGTTGTAGAGGAGGGACTTCTTCGCGTGGAGGATTATGTGGCGTTCCTCGTCAGTGATGTTTACGTAGCTCGAAGCGAATTGTAGTGCTGCGTTAAGAAGGTCAACAGAGATAGAGGGATAAAAATCGACCACGTCGAAAGCGATGAACGTGTATCTCTCTTTATGCTCTATGCTATTGAACCAGTTTAGGACAGCCCTTTTAATTTTCCCCTCTCTTTTTTCCCTTTCTTTCTTGATTTTTTTTTTTAAATAGTGGTTAAGTTTTTAATAAAACAATTATTCTACTCGGGCTTCGTTGGTTATCTATCATTCGATATCCAGCGCGCCCTCGTAGAATAATTGTTAAATATATAAATTATATATTTAACAATTATTCTACGCGGACGCCCCCCAGGGATTTTGTTGTCTATCGGCCCTTTGGGGCTCCAAAGGCTTCGATTTGGGATTTTGTTATGATCCATGTTTGCGTAAACGTAGGTTGCTTTCCTTTTGACTGCTCTTTCTTTTGCCGCATTGCAAATGTCATCTTTTTGAATTAGTAGTTTTTAGTTTTTAGTCTTATCTGTCATCTTTTGTTATTTATTATTTTTATAGTAGCAAATTTACCGTCTTTTGTTAAATTTTTGCCTTGTATCGTTCATTTTTTTAGTGTTGTACCTGTATCTACACTTTGTAATTACGTTTAATTGTTAGTATTGTTTAGTTTTCCTTTTTTCGTTATATAATCGTTGTACTATATTGTTTTTATTTTTGAATGTTAGCATCACTTATCCTCGTTTTAGTATTGTTATAATCACGCCGGTTACGTAACTCATAGCGTTGTATTGTATTTTGCGTCTTGTTTTGTTCTGTAATCTTATTTAAGGTAGATTTGATAAGTTCAATTTTTCATGTAACTGATGAAGGTCTAAGACCGAAACGTTTTTATTTTTTATTAATTTTTTAACTTTTTAGTCGTCAGAAGTTGTCCGTCCTCGCTTTCCTTCAACGAGTATATATATATATATATATATATATATATATATATATATATATATATATATATATATGTAAACTTCTCACAAGCATCCATTCTTGTAGAAAAGAGACGCGAGGGGAGAGAGGGGAGAAGAAGAAAAGTCTTCTGGCACTCATAATTTTTATATTGCCGCTCGACCGAGCGGTACCGTTATCAAAAGTCCGATACAGCTTTGCTGGCTTTCTGGCTATGGTACCGGTGGCCCGAGATTTGCTAGGGGGCTTTCTGTCAAACTGAAAAAGAATCCCTAGAAGCAGTGAAGTCGATGGAACTCGGTAAATCACCTGGTACAGATGGTCTTCCCGCTGAATTTTATAAAGTGTTCTGGAAGAATATATCTCCTTATCTTATAAGTTCCCTTAATAGAAGCTATCGCAAGGGTAAGTTAGCGATAACCCAGAGGACAGGTATCATATCATTGATCCCCAAGAAAGACAAAGCGTTAAACGAATTAAAGAACTGGAGGCCTATAACCCTACTAAATTGCGACTACAAAATTGCGTCTAAGGCAATCGCTTCTCGTCTCAAGACTGTGTTGTCGGATCTAATAGAGTACGATCAGACTGGCTTCTTGAAAGGCCGTTCTATTGCAGAAAACATTCGCTTAATCAACAATGTTATTTCATACACACACTCAAAAGGTATTCCTGGATTACTCCTCTTCGTTGATTTTGAAAAAGCTTTCGATACTATCGAATGGTCTTTTGTTCGAAAAACCCTAGAGCATTTTGGTTTTGGTTCATCTTTTATTAATTGGATCAGTCTATTTTATACCGATATCCAAAGCTGTATAATAAACAATGGCTGGTCAGGGGTTTCTTCGAGTTGGGTAGGGGTGTAAGGCAGGGCTGTCCGCTCTCACCTTACATTTTCATTCTTTGTGTCGAGGTGCTAGCCACCGCTACACGCAGGGATAACGAAATTGAAGGAATCTCTGTAGGAAATGTCCAATGTATATGATTAGTCAGTTTGCAGATGACACTACAATGTTTCTAGATGGCTCACAAGTGTCACTTGAGAGATCCTTTGCATTGCTAGACAGCTTCGGTCAATTGTCTGGCATGCAAGTTAACTGCGAAAAAACTGAAGTTCTTTGGATAGGATCCAAGACAGGTTCAAATCAAATTATGTGCCCAGAAAAAAACTTGACATGGGCAAGTTAAGGCTTTAGGTGTTTGGTTTTGTACGGACCAAAATTTAGGAATGAAAATGAATTATGAAGAGAAGGTTCGGAAAGTTGAGGATATCCTTAACAATTGGCAAAATAAGAGATTAACGCTTTCTTTCGGGAAAAATTACAGTTATAAAGGCTTTAGCTGCATCTCATCTTGTATACGTTATGTCGTCACTATGCACATGTTCTAAATCGTTAAAAGCAACAAATGACCTGCTTTTCAAATTCTTATGGGATGGGAAAGGGGACAAAATTAACGGACTGAAATGATAGCTGATTATTGCGATGGTGGTCAAAAAATGTTAGACATAATGGAATTTAATAAATCTTTGAAGATTGCGTGGATATTAAAATATATTTCTGATGAGTGCAACTCTAAATGGAAGTGTTTTTTTTTTTATTTCCATCTTTCTAAATTGGGAGGCAAATTAGTTTTTCTTGGGAACTTGAGCAAAAAAGACGCTACGAAACTCAGTGTCAAAGATAATTTCCTCCAAGAACTTATAGAGATTTGGGCCGACTTTAACTACAGAGATTCTTTTGACTCCCAACGTGACTTTAGTGGTAGTCTGATATGGAACAACTCATTAGTAAGAATTGCTGGTGAGGTTGTCTTCTACAAGAACTGGGCAAAAACCGGAGTAAAAAATATCAAAGACCTCATGAATGATGAGTATGAGGTCATAACTTATAGAAACTTTAAAGAGAAGTATTGTTTTCATGTTTCCTTCCTTGAATTTTATGGAGTAGCCTCGGCCATAAGGTCTGCCAAAAAGACTTTGAAAATGAAATCACAAAGTGAAAACGATCAAGGGATTTCAGTACAAAAACTGTTTGCAGCAACTAAGCCAACCAAATTAGCTTATGAAATTCTAATAAATAAAAAATCTACTCGCCCTAAAAAGAGTCAGCAAAAATGGGTAAGAGACTGTAAACTTCAATCTGTGGAGGATTTGAACTGGACTTTTATTTATTCATTTCCAAGGATATGCGCAGTAAGTACTAAACTAAGGAATTTCCAGTTGAAATTCCTCCACAGACGTATAGCAACGAATTCCTTTCTTTTCAAAATTCGAATATCGGATACAGCTCTTTGTTACTTGTGCAAAACAGATGAGGAAACACTAATTCATCTTTACTGGAAATGCTCAGTTACAAAATCTTTTTGGCAAAGTGTGAAATAATTTTCGTTTCAATCCATCTTATACCAGCCTCGCACGTTTTATATAGACATGTATGAATGCTTAGGCTTCGGAAGAGATCATTACTAAACCACTGTTTGCTCCTTGCAAGATATTATATCCGTTATTGTAAATTCAAGAATGTCTCTCCATGTATCGGAGAATACGTGCAACGGCTGAAATTCAATTTTGAAATTGAAAAACAAGTTTCTATGGTGACAGGTTCAGAGAACAAATTTCAGCAGAGATGGTGCAAAATTCTCCAGGCACTATAAGAAGTGGCTTCTTACACAACTTTAATCTCCTCCTTTTCTTTAATCCAAAACCAATTTTTGCTTAAAGTATTTTTTTAGCCGGTTTCCTCCCCTCTTTTTTATCCTGCTCTCCGTCTACTTTGCCTTCAATTTGTTCTACCCCCCCTTTTTTTTCTTTTAGTTATTTATTTATTTATCTATTTATTTATTTATTTATTTCTTTATTTGTTTCAGTCATGTGAACCTGTGTAAATGTGAACTGTTACAGTAAAGTGTTAACTGAAAAAAAATTAATTACATAGTTTTAAAGTACAAAGGTTAAATAATGTTCGTCGTTTGTTTCGTTTTAAAAGAATCTTTTTTACGCTCTCACCGGCTTCCTAAAGTTGAGTGAGAATTTGACCCGTTTAGAGACCCTAAAACCGCCATTTTTTGGATTTTTCAAACTTTTTTAATTTTTGTCCCTTAAATAACTCGTTGGAACTTTGGATTATATTTTCTTGAATTAGCTTACTCAAAGGGATGTTTTGGCAAAATAAAAAAAAATTCGATTTTTTGGTGAGTGTCAAGTTTTCTTGTTTTGGCCGAGCACCCTAATAATGTGACTGACAGTCCCTCAGCGTTACTGTGTAGACATGTATGAATGTTTAGGCTTCGGAAGAGATCATTACTAAACCACTGTTTGCTCCTTGCAAGATATTATATCCGTTATTGTAAATTCAAGAATGTCTCTCCATGTATCGGAGAATACGTGCAACGGCTGAAATTCAATTTTGAAATTGAAAAACAAGTTTCTATGGTGACAGGTTCAGAGAACAAATTTCAGCAGAGATGGTGCAAAATTCTCCAGACACTATAAGAAGTGGCTTCTTACACAACTTTAATCTCCTCCTTTTCTTTAATCCAAAACCAATTTTTGCTTAAGTATTTTTTTCAGCCGGTTTCCTCCCCTCTTTTTTATCCTGCTCTCCGTCTACTTTGCCTTCAATTTGTTCTTTTCCCCCCCTTTTTTTTTCTTTTAGTTATTTATTTATTTATCTATTTATTTATTTATTTCTTTATTTGTTTCAGTCATGTGAACCTGTGTAAATGTGAACTGTTACAGTAAAGTGTTAACTGAAAAAAAAATTAATTACATAGTTTTAAAGTACAAAGGTTAAATAATGTTCGTCGTTTGTTTCGTTTTAAAAGAATCTTTTTTACGCTCTCACCGGCTTCCTAAAGTTGAGTGAGAATTTGACCCGTTTAGAGACCCTAAAACCGCCATTTTTTGGATTTTTCAAACTTTTTTAATTTTTGTCCCTTAAATAACTCGTTGGAACTTTGGATTATTTTTTCTTGAATTAGCTTACTCAAAGGGATGTTTTGGCAAAATAAAAAAAATTCGATTTTTTGGTGAGTGTCAAGTTTTCTTGTTTTGGCTGATGCACCCTTGTGACTGACAGTCCCTCAGCGTTGACAGATAGATAAACATGAATACAACTTCCCTTCGACTAAGTTAATGCAGGCGACATTGCAGAATTCAGAACAATGGACCTTTTCACAGTCCCTCTTCACCAATCTAGTTCCTATACGAACGCCTCCAATGATGAATAAATCGTACTTTTCTATAGCGATGATGTCTATGATATTGAACATGGCTTGATGGACATTTTCGCAAAACGTTTAGAGCCCGCGTTCATTACTGAGGGATTTTTGTTTACCAGATTGGAGCAAAAAAAATATTCCTGTGGATTTAATCAATCTTCAACGCCTCAGAATACTACTAATCTGCAATTAGAAAGGCAAAATTGTCTGATTATGTCCTTCACCACTTGTCTCACTCCTCTGATCTTCCAGCAGTAAAGAATTGGGTTAAGAGATGAGTTTAATAAGATAAGAGTTAATGAGATTCTAGCAGCCAAATTATGGGATGAAGTGTATGGGTGTGACAGAGCTGCAACTATACCATATGGAAGATAACAAGCCACTAATGTCAACTGCACCCACAGTGCCGTGGATACTGTCTTTCTGTATCGTGCAATATTTAGGGGATTTCCTTTTCTGTTAGGTTGTCCTTGGTTTGCTTGGTCTTGCATTTCAACTTGATGATGACGAAGAGTCAGATAGATCTTTATGTAACAGAAAGCTGAGGTTACTAGCAACGTGTAAATGGACGCAGCAGTAACCCATGAGATTGTGGCGCGTGACACAATCCGTAAACTGGAAAGTGCAGTGATTAAAATCCACATGCAAATTACAGTTCCTCTCACTCGCCTCAAAGTCACCGTTTGTCTGTATCTCAAGCCCAGCAACAGAGCGAGAAGTCTGTCCAAGCTGATCGCCGTCAGTGTAAACAAAGACACTGCGCTGAGACTTCTACCAGCGATGTCAATTATACTCATAGCGATATAACAAAGTTCTAGTCGCTGATGTGCTATGGAAGTTAGCTGAACAGCAAATAGAGGTTGTAGGAAAACACCAACGAGAAGATCTGTAAGCGTTAGGCACCGAAACAGGAATTTGGATGGCGGATGAAGGGAAGATTCCTTGCAAAGGGCAACTGAGATAAGAATATTCCCCAGCGAAGCGGTTATAGACAAAAAAATATTCAAAGCTGCTAGTGAATACATATAGAGATTGCCGTGTAGGGACGCCGTACAAGACACTTGGATTAGCTCGAAGAAGAACCTATTATTAGTAAAATTCGCCATTAGTCTTGAAGATAAGACAACCAATGTCCTTCAGTACGTTATTCCGAAATTCGCCTTTTTGTCAAAGACTGTAAGTCCTCTTTTCTGCGATCAAAAGACTTAATTAATTTCACCAGCTGCTTTTGAAATATTTATCAGCCAATAGACGTGAAATTGAGTGACGTCATAGTTAATATTTGCAGCTGAATGGACAATCAATTTCTCTATGATTGGACGGCTTTGAAGTCTGTAGTTTATTTTGTGAAGATATATAGATAGAAAGATATTGATCATGGAGCTTGCTTAAATTGTAATTAAATTCAATTCAAATCAGAAGTTCAGTTTATCACGAACATAAGTCGGTAAATTGTCGGAAATAAAACTAGTGACGTCACTGTTGGCGAGGTGAAAAATTGCGGGAATTCAATTTTGAATTAGGTTCGAAGTGCGAGGAATTGAGCGGAAAATCATGGTATTTGTGCTGTAATAAGAGTAAAGTAAGTAAGTAATTTTCAGTAAGTTTCCAGAAGATCCAAAACTGCGGAAAGAATGGCTCAGAAAATGAAAAGAGAATCGTTCCAACCTACAAAACATTCAAAACGTTCATGCGCCTTCACACCACAGACAGGTAACCAAAGCGTAATATGATCAGTTATTGTATGGAGCTGAAATTTAACCGAAAATGATCGGAGGATTTCCGTGGAAAATACCTAAAAATCGCAATAAAGTTTGAAAAACCTTATCTGTTGTGTGTCAGTTGCTTTGTTTTTACGGCCGGCTTTTCTGAGCTTCTGGAGGCCGTTTTGGGTGATAAGTTACGGCGGTATAAACCATCCATGTCCGCCGAAGAACGGAGCGACTTCAGACGGACATCGTAGAAAGTTGAAGGTAAGAATTTTGCATAATATAACTATGAATAGCTTGAATCTTTACAGATGGTTGTTCGTTCTTTGAGTTAGCTGAATTGAGAATTAACGTTATAGCAGTTACCAAACAATAACCTCGGGTTTTTGACGCATAGAACTAAGGACACTAAAGCTAAAATATTGTATTTACAATCGTTATATGTCGAGGTTACGAAAATAATTTTCAAGCTCTAAATAAATATTATTGACAAACTAAAATATCTCATTTTTATCGCCTTCATATAGCGGCGGGAATTAGTAATAGCTCCATGCAGTTTTGGAGAATGATATTTTACTATCACACATATTTGACCCTTTATATTTTTAAACATTATATCAAGACACTTTCTGATGAGCTTCTGTATCTAACAAGTCAGTTTTCTTAGTATGGTGCTGTACAAAGAGAACTACAGTGCTGCAGGCCCTTCCTAAGCCTTTCAAGAAAAAGAGGCAGTTGTAATACAATATAAACCCAGTTTTAATAAACTAGCCTAATTGCTAAGTGCCCGCTGGCTTTTCACTGGCAAGCAGTGCTTCAGGCTGTTCCATGTCCTTCCATGTTCATGTCGTTTAGGTGAGGCAGAAGTGATATCATTTCAAGATGAGCAGTCCCTAAGTTTACGACATGTGTGTATCACTTAACTTCTCATCAAACATTACTCCAAGCACGAAATGTTAGAAATATTTTCGTGACGTTATCACTGGGAAATTTTTTTGATTACCATTTTAAACTGATTATTTCATATTTGTGAATTGTATTTTTGTCGTGTTGTAAGTAATGTACTCGAACTCAAACTGGCCAGAACTGCGTTCATTTTATTATTCATAAGTTCAGATTAAAAACCTTTAAAATTAATTCGATCGGCTATTCAACGTCTTTCGAAACGGTGTAGATCTTGATTTAGCTCTAATTACTCGATCAGTTCTAACTTCACTATCGGAAAATTCTACTGTACCTTTCTTTTTTTTTTCACTGTTTATTTTTCTTAATCTCGTTTTAATGTATAATCTTAAAAGCATATTTCACCACTGAAACCTTTGCAGTCTAGACAAGACTCACTGACAACTGAAACAACTGGTCTGTCTGATAATGTCCTTCACTGCTTGTCTCACTCCTCTGATCTTCCAGCAGTAAAGAATTGGGTTGAGAGACGAGTTAAACAAGATAAGAGTTACTGTTACTCTGCTAGAAAGATAGTTGTAAGGGACGTTGAAATGTGATACAAATGCATCTACACCATATGGAAGATAACAAACCACTAATACCAAGTGCACCCATAATGCAGTAGACACTGTCTTTCTGTATCGTGCAATGTTCAGAGGAATTCTTCCTCTGTTCGGTTGTCCTTCGTTTGCTTGTTCTTGCATTTCAACTTGATGATGGCGAAGATTCAAATAGATAGTAATGTAACAGAAAGTGGAGACCATTAGAAATGTGAAGATCAACGCAGAAATGACCCAGAACGTCACAGAGCGCAACCAGAGACGTAAAGTGCAAAATACTGTAATGTTTACAATCCAAATGCAAATCACAATTCCACGTATTCGCCTCAAAGTTACTGTTTGTTTGTATCTTAATCCCAGCACCAAAGCGAGAAGTCTGTCCAGGCTGATCGCAGTCAGTGTCCATAAAGACACTGCACTCAAGGTTCTACCTGCGATATCATTTGCCTTTACAACGGTGTAACAAAGTTGTAGCCGCTGAAGTGCTATGGAAATTAACTCCACAGCGAACAGAGGTTGCGAGAACAAACCAACACAAAGGTCCGTAGCAGATAAGCATTGAAACAGGAGTTTTGATGGCGGATGAAGGGAAGGCTCCTTACGAAGAGCGATAAAGATAAGAATATTCCCGAGCGATGCGGTAATGGAGAAAAGAATATTCAAAGCTGCTAGCAAATGCAGATGGTGTTTTTCGTGTGCGGACGCCGTACAAGCCACAACTTCCTCAGTTGAATTCGTCATTATTCTTCAAGGTGAGACAGTGTGCCATTTCGAAACTTTTCATTTTAATCGTAAGATCTTAAGTCCTCTGACAAACTAATGCATTTGTCATAAAAGGCTAATATTTGCAAGTGAATTGAAAACTACTTGATAATTGGTCAGTTTTTAAGATGACAGTCTATTATGTAGATAAAGCGTGACACATTGTGAATATAATTCATACTTAGTAAACAGTTTATTACAATCAAGTGAACTAACCATGCATGTGTTTGACCTAGCTAATAAATGGTCATTTGTAATGATTTTCATGCTGACCTGCGTTCATTAAAGCTAACTTTTAAAATGGAACTCAGAAAACGAGGCGGACAACATGAAACGTGGGCAGGTGATTATTAGCGGAGCCTGCGGGCAAAGCCCGCCAGCGAAGCTCCATTGCTAAGGAAATATGGTAACCTATCAATCCGAGAAATTTTGGTTGTGACGTAATAGTCACGTGACCGTCCGTCCGTACGTCCGTACATCCGTACATCCGTACATCCGTACGTCCGTCCGTCCGCACACTCTGTGGGAGGGGGAGGGGAGTCCCAAGACAACCCGACGGGGGCAGAGAATGCCATCTTTTCTTGGCGGGAAATTGCACGGTGCTTTAGGGCAACCGGCATTTTTCTTGGCGGGAAATCGCATGACCATCGTCGCTTTTGAAAAAGAGGTTTCTTTAAAAGCTTAAGCTTCTTTAGCATTTAACGATTGCTCGAGAGTAATGAAGTTTTATACTTGACAAAAAAACATCTAATATATATAAATGGAAAGAAAAAGTTCAAAAGAATACTGGTAGAAGGCGAAAAGTTCAAGTTACGAAAGCTGCATTCAAAGGACTTCATCGCTTTGTTTTCTTCACGGCGGAGAGTTTGCCCTGTTCTGAAACACAACCGAGTAAGTGAAGTTTTTAAAAGGTCTAAGGTACATGATTTCGAGTATTACGATGAAAGAAATTACGTTTTAAAATGTAAATTTGATTTATGCCATTAGAAATGTGTTATTTACTTTTGACTTTAAAAAAATATTAGAAAACGCGCTCAGATTTGTGACAGATTCTTGAATATTTTGCCATGCTGAGCCGATTTCACTCGCGTGGACCGACCTACGATTTTGGAAGTGTAACGCGAATTGCATTTAAGTATAAACATAGGGGTTTTCGAATAAATGTTTTTCAAAAATGATTTCTCTGTCCATTATTTTGTGTTTGTTTATTCATAACAGTAGGTCTACGCACAGCCGCAAGACAACTGCACAAGCTTTGCTTTCAGTTTTCACCGTCCGGTCCATCTCTTTGTGCAACTGTCGATTTTCTTGTCCTAGAAGTTTTCAATAGTAATAATCTTTTAAGCGAAGCAGTTGTCGGTTTAAAGCTATTTTATCCGAAAAGCTTCCGAAAACAGTTTTGTGCGTTCCTCAAAGCGCCTAACTTTATATAGGCTTACTTCGCATCCGCAAAACTTATGCCGGCATAATAACAATTTAATTAAAGCGTGTTTGGCGTTTCTTTGTTTTGAATCTTGATTGTCTCTAGTTAGAGAACGAAATATAACAGTTATTTGAAAAACTATAAGCGAAGCAGTTGTCGGTTTAAACCTATTATGCCCGAAAAGCTTCCAAAAACAGTTCGGTGCATTTTTTAAAGCGCTCGAATTTCAGACAATTTGAATCCGCAAAACTTATGCAACAGAGTTAAGAATGTTTGGACGGTGTTTGTTCGTTTGTTTTCAATCTCGATGGTCTCAAGTTAGAGAACGAAATATAAGCGAAGCAGTTTTGAGTTTAAAGCTATTTTATCCCGTAAGTAATGTGTGTTCCTCAAAGTACTTGAATTTTTTCGCGGCTGCTAAAACCTACGCGATATTTCTTCGATAAGTTTATTACAAGTGCTTCGAAGCTCCCCAGATCCTTTGTTTCGGGTAATCCCAGTAAAATGCCGGTGAAATGTCAGTATAAATTTTTGACCAGACTAATATTTTTATTTAGTGGCAGTTCATGTTATTTGTTAACATCCGAACGCGATGAAGATAACCCATTTAAACAGTCGAATAATTTTATTTTGTTTTTGTAAATGAGCGCCGTTTCAAGTTCATTCAAGCGAACAGCCAATAAACCAAGGAGATTTGACAAGCCTTCACAGTTAATGACAGGATATGGAAACATTGCAAACACCAAGCTAGATGGCTCGTGAGTAAAATAATCAAGCTGTGCTCAGCCTCTAGAACGACCTTTCGAGCTTGGTTTTACAGAACAGATCCCCAAAATATTCGGACAATTCGGAACACTTTCAGGCTTTTTGAGAAACAATTTTCGAAAGCGAACGAGCTAAAAAAGCCCCGAAATGTATTTCAGACCGAAAAGTTTCAGGACTATTTTTGAGAAACGAACACCAGTTTATCCTTCGCGGCTCCGCTTTTAGGCTTGGCTAAATCTATATATTAGCCGTTATAATTATACCAATTTCTCCCAGTCACCTGCCTTGATTATCGCTTTGCGGGTGGCAAGATAGTTTTTTAAAATTATTTAACGGCTATGAAATAAACTTGAAATTGAAATGCTAGAAATACCCCCTTTGTATAAAAATCAACGCTCCATGAAATTAACGTCACTGAATTATAAAAAATCGCGTTCATTTAAGTAGTGTTAATTTTGTGTGAGCGTTAACTTATAAAATATTCTGCGTTGTTAATTAAGTGGAGCCTTAATTTCCCCGACCTTGATTTCCATCATTTTAATCCCAAATTCTGGACTGACCCCAGTCCAAGCATTCTTCACACCTATTGTAGAAATCCAACAGCTTTCCCCCGTTAAGGCAGAATTTAACGCACAAATTGCCCCACACACCTGTAGATCCGCGTTGTTCGGATTTTTAAATTTAATCATGAAATAGATTTGTTTCAGTTGTGACAGCAAACTGTTTCTTTGTGTTAATCGTGTTGTTTTCCCTCATTTTAAAGTGTTACCCTCTCTTTGGTGTTAATTTTCATTACCAGGAGTAATTTTCCCTTCAACTGGCGTTAATTTAAGTCGCGTTAATTACAAATACTTTTTTTAACACAAGCGTTAATTTCCTATAACAAGTTAAGGTCTATGACAGAATCCTTCGAAAACCATTTGGTGTCAAAATTCATCAAGAGTTGCTATATATTGGCTAATTCGTGGCATTGTGTTACAACTGTTTGAAGTTTTAAGCATCACAAGCCGTCATCTTGGATTTTGAAAGAAGAGGAAAATTGGGGAGAGTAGATGAGTAGGCATTAGGTTTTGCAAAATTCGAACACGGCATCCACAAATGGCTCGAGATGGTGGCCCTCGTGCGCCCCCAGAAAACGCCTGCATTGCAAACTAGAGCATCACCATATTTGTTATTTTGAACTACACAATGTTGTCTTGAAGAGATATTGAAAAGTCGTTTCCTTCTACTGTTTATTTCATTTTATTTGTAATATAATTAAAATTGAAATCAGTAAAAGAAGACTTACAAGCGTTCGATCTGTAACATAAATGGGGCTCTCTTTTTTCATGCTGGAATTGGTCAGCCATCGACGCCTATTTTTATAAGATTGTTTCCAGCATCTGGGTCTTTCTTAGGAACTGTAGACGTGATGGTGATTTTTGCAGAAGTCGGAGATGGTGAACTTGGAACTGTCGAAGTGGAAATTTCCGAAAATAGATAAGTCAAAATGGAAGCTGAGATTGCAGTTGTCGAAATGGAAGCTGCCGAGCTGTGAACTAACGAGGCAGAAGTTGATGAGAAGTAAAATGTGGAGATAGGACACGTCGAGATGCGAGATAGCGAGTAAGAAGATGTCGAGATGGCACATGTCAAGATGGGAGATGTTGAGATGGGAGCTAGCGAAGTGGACGATGTCCTTGCCCCTTGAGTTTCTATAAAGTAACAATGACACAAATTGTCACGACTCATGGATGTTACCAACTAATTAGTGTACAAAACCTGGCTTTTAGCCACCGAAAACGGTACGAGGCGTAACCAGTTGAGGATAGTGTAATCCATGCGGGCATCTTTTATCTTCGGATTAACTGAGAATGATGTGGAATACATACATACAGGGGTCAACTTAATAAAACATTTACAAGTGTATTTACAAGTGTAGCTATTGGTTTCAACCTCTGAAACAATAGCTACACTTGTAAATTACACTTGTAAATTTTCTATTAAATTGACCTCAGTATACAGCCACACTGTACAACAGAGGGAGATTTAGTGAAACTACCAAGTATTAGTTAAGAAACTTCAAGATGCCGTAGAGGTATCATATGTTGATAACCACCCGTGCAAAGTTACCATACTATACAGAACTATACGAGAGATTAGCATGTGAGAGTATATCCCCCAGACAAGCGTTATTCCATAGGTAATGCCTTTCAGGTTATTTTTAGATCGACTCAGATCGTGGAGTCCCTAGAGCTTTCAGATTCACCGCTTGAATAGTCTTCAGATCTGTCCTCTAAGTGAAACCAGGAAGGGCGATTCTTCTTCTTGCGACATCCCCCTGACGTGTTTGGGACAGAAACTTCGTTATATTTGCGTTCATCCACAAAACGTATGTTCAACGAGATCTTGATTCTTCACGTCGTCCGCCATTTTTTACGCAAAGAACGTGTGGCTCTGTGTGAGGGTCATCAACGCGGAAAACATTCTCGTCACATGATTGGATATTGCTTAACTCTGTCGGGACTCCACGATCTCTGAATCGATTTTTAAGAAAATAACCTGAGAGACATGACCTATGGAATAAAGCTTGTGTGGGGGATATACTCTCTTACGTGATAATCTCTTGATACCGTTAATTACTGCATACAAGCTGATTTCAATACTATAACGACCACATCCATCAGTATTAACACTACACACTTGTGGACCATAAAAATAACGACATAAAATTTTCAAAACTCAAGTGGAACAACGAGCCGCAGGCGAGTTGTTTCACCGCCAACGGGAGTTTGTTGAGACAGTCAGTCGAATCTCGCGTACTCTTTATTCTAAACGTTTGTCAACTTCGCTGAAAGGGGGCAGCTAAAAAAATAATACCTGGTACTGTACTCTGTCGAAGTATTGCAAAATGAATCCTGAATGTCAGACGTTTTGTCGGCAGTATAGGACGATCTTTGTCTACGTTCGCGTTCTTTATCTTCTCAATTGCATTAAACAAAATTAAGCAAACTCAGATAAGACATATTCATAGCGACTAGTGCATTGGTAATTCTAGAAAATGTGACAATTCCTCAGATGAGACATTCCCTACCTAGCCACAACAATCGTCCAAAAATGTTGTGTGCTGATTATTCAAACGAAATTTAAACATGGTTTAAAACCCGTGGGTCAAATGGACGACCAGAATGTGTAAGCGTCATTTACCGTGAGGGAAAGCATATAACACAGCCCACGAAGCCAACTAGTAACTTATACTGACCTTCTTATGAGTAGATTAAAAACTACTTAAAATACTCTTTAAGGTGGCATACTACAGTTTTCAGAAAAAAACAGATAACCTTTTTAAATCTTTAGTTTAAATCCAACAGGAGTTTTTTTTGGGGTCATTTGTTGTTACAACTGTTGAAAGAAGTTTAGAATCTACGAGAAGCTTAGAAAATTTCAGACCGAGCTCTAAGAGGAGGGTGCTAACGGGGTTAGTAGTTAACTGACAATTGGCCAAAAAAATAGTAGTTAACTGATAAATTAAAAGTTGACAGTTAACTGACATTTTAATAATTACATTGAATACGATTGTTGATGTTTTAAAAACAGCAAAGATTTTCTTAACAGCAAAGCTTTTTCGTGATATTTACCTGTCACGCTGCATGATCTGGTAACAGAATTTACTGTTATTTGAGTCACTTCCGATGCAAAAGTGCCAGCCATGAGGAAGCGTAACTTGGACCTTGATCTCTGTGATGGCTTTGAGTGGCGTGGTGAAAGTAGCCTGCGTTGCAGGCGGGGAAAGGGGAGGGCAAAGGGGAGAAATTTTTCGCGAGGGTGGAGGAAGTTGGAGGAAGGGAGAGGAAGGGAGTCGTGCAGGCTTCCAAACCCATTTTATAACTATGTTGAATGAAAATTGAGAAACACATTAATTTCGAGTACTTAAAAGGCATAAATTAATTGTGTCCAATCAGAGCGTTCGATTGGGCCCTTGATTGTCACATAAGTAATTCTGACCAATCACGATTTCGGCGAAAGTAAAATACGGCTGAAATCGTGATGGCCTGGTAGTAGGTGCGCTCTCTCCCTTCCTCTCGCGCTCGCGAATAATTTCTGCCCTTTTCCCTCCCCTTTCCGCGCCTGCCACGCAGGCTATCGTCATCTCGATAAAAAACTTAGAATAACTTATTAAAAGTTTTTATCGAGATGATGACAAAAGGGTTGGCATTCGAACGACACAGAGGTCGCGTGCCGTTTGACTTAGCAAAACAGGATTCAATGGACATAGTATGAAAACATTTGACAGATTTTATGGGAGTTAAACAACAAGCGGTAAAGTTTGGACTCGGTGCGTTTGACTTGAAGCTGTTCCGATAAGATAATTGATTGTCCAACACGCGTACGTGGGTTGACCTCGTTTGGCCTGATTTAGATCACATCAATAATTGATTACGGGCCTGAATGACTGTCTCTCTGAGCAGACTGAACAAAAACAAAAACAACTTTCTCATCTTTCTTAATAGTTGGGACTGTCTTTCTCTGTCATTATGGGTAAGATTTCTGATTTGATTGTTTTTTTATTATTATTATTATTATTTTCATGTCTGGAAGTTGCAATTTATTTATTGATTTGAGTAAGGTCTATCCGCAAGGATGATTGACGTATTGAAGTGAGGAAAAATTCGGGTTACCATAGAGTTCCGAAAGAAAGGGGGGCCGCTACTTTCGGAATTAGCAGGCCTAAGGGACCGCTACTCGGGTCCTAGAAAGTGGCTAGAAATAAACACCTATACAAAAGAAAATGAAAACCTGTAAGACATAATTTTGCTTATGAAGAAAATGTCGAATTTTGGCCCTTAGGCGAATTCCTAAAAAATCTCCGTCTTCCAGATTTTTCTAATATTTTGTCGACAAGTGATAGTTTACTAAAAAGTGACTCTGAAATTTTCACTGTGGGTTATATGGTCAGTTTTTGAGTCTGTCAGTCAGTTTTGAGTAGATTGGGGTCGATTTGCTACTTTTTTGCGACCTTCTTTGTGAGCAAAAATGAGTATGCGTGCAACTTAAGTGTGCGCTGACGTGACGCAATATGGCGCGTGCGATAAACATGAGAATTTTTATGACAACTTCTCGAGGTTTTTGTAACGTTTTTACACCTATTTTATACTGGTAGCGCCTTCTTACTGTGTCAAGACTTTATCCATTCGTGATGGAGGATGATAACACTACGCGACGAGCGATTTCTACAAGCCAGGTCTCAGAGGTGTTTTCAGCTTTTTCTCGATGTAGGCGTCAAGTACTGCAAGCGTGAAAAAAATGGCGCCAGAGAGAATTTCTTAGCACATGCAAGTGTGTGTCAGAAAAACTGTAGTAAGCCACCTTAAACCAGGTCTAACTAGGACCTCGTTTGAATAATCGGCCCTGTGTCTTTTGGATGCATCGACAGACTTAACCAAGGGCAATGGCCCGTTTTCCCTTCAACATTGGCATGATAACAGAACTTTGGAAGCTCTTTCTGGTTATGATTTGTTTCTCTTTATTTGTTTGTTTGTTTTTAGCTAAGGCGAATGTGAAGAAGTAAACAACGACGTGAGCTACGATATCGCCTTTTAAAAACAAGAACACTGTGACGCCAAACAGAAGACTATGAATACAGTTGTTACTAAACTTGGATTGCAACAGTTTCCTGCTTGTGTAGCTTTTTCGTGCCAAAGCAACAGTTTGTCAACACGTTCTCGCATACCAATCACTTTGTAGAAAATTACATACGGAGAACTCAGTGAGAACTTGGCCTGTCTACCATGGAACTCGCCTTGAAATAAAAGAATCCAAAAATTGACTTACCTAGTGGAATGGGCTTTCCAGAAAAATCCACCTGAAATTATTGACGTCATGATCAGCGTTATTAATTTGGATTCCGAATAAATAGTGAACATTAGCATAACTTTACCGTAAAATAATCAGATAATTAGGAAAAAACAAAGGTTAATAACATCATTATTACATGAGAGCCAAGGTGGAGGGAAGTGTCTGCGTCACAGCTAACTAACGTATAAATCAGGCCACGTAAAACGCAAACCCCCACCCCCCCCCCAAAAAAAAACAAGAAAGCCTAAGACATTTACCCCAGCCCAAATGGCAATTACCTAATTTTGTTGTGAAAGTGAGTTCTGTGCCTTCTAAGTTTCTGTTAATGAACTTTGTTAACGGATTAAAATTGAAATGGGCGAACCGTAAAGCATTCTAGCGTGGACAAAAAGGAGTTGGAATGACAGTCCAAATAAGAGGTCGAGGGCAACCAAGAACAAAGTGGCCATGGAGGCACGACCGAGTTTGAAACTAGGAAAGGCTGGACCAGCCTGGAAAACGAAACTATAGTACAGGGTTACATCAGCTGGGAATAAACACTTCGCCAAATATTTTGTACTTAAAATGCTATTGAATAAATGTACATTAACAAGTCAAAGAAATTATGACTGTTATAATCGACAGACCTCAAAAATGATTCGAACTTGTGATGTTTTATTACTTTGGATTGTTTTTTCCACAATAGGGGGTTAATTTAAGAGAAGAAGGAAACATTAAGGTATTTGAGCGTTTGTTTAAGGTAAAGTGCTTAATCAAAGGTTGACGTTTAAGGTTTTACTCTCAAAATTTCAAAGGGACAAAACGAAAGAAAAAGTCATTTGGAAAAAGATCGAAATGGGACCCCCATCACGCTTTGATAAGTAGTTTTCACTGAACCACACTCTGAAGTTTCAACCATAAAACCAATTTTCAACCAATTTTGAGTCGCATAAGTTTTGATAACGAATTTTGAAGGAGAAAAGTCGTGCTGGTATTGTGATTGTATTAAACTTCTTTCACACCTGGTTAAAAAAAAAAACGTTGCTAAGTTAGTTGGTTACCCACAAGTTTCTTTGACTTTCTTTACTAAAAGCAAGGACATATAACGAAACTCTTTTCAAATTCCTGCCATGGCATGATCAATAACGGAATACCATCTTCTCTAATACGATTTAAATTAGCTGGGTGGACCATATACGGTGCACGTATTTCCTATCCCAAATAGCAAACCATCAAAACTAACAAAACGTAGCGATGATAAAAGGCCACTAAATCCGAAACTTAAAGGAGGGTCGGTACATTGTTAAGAACTTATATTTTTATTCAAAGAGCCATGATAAAATACCAATATCCTACCTTTTCCAAATAAAAATATCCTTCTCGTTTCAAAAGCATTTCTGTATTTATTGTCTGCCCTTTAAAGAGCACGCAGGTCCCATCATCCTCCTTGAAATTTCCACCTTTACAATCTTTTAGCCTCGCACACAGGTGAGAACAGGACAACAAAGAGTCAACATTTCCATTCCAAACAGGATCTCCACCAAGAGAAAAAGAGTTTTCTTCGAATTTAAAGAAATCTCCATGTTCCTCTGCTTTTGTAGTTACCGTTAAGCACAATATCACAAACACTGTGTTTCGTAGCATCTGTAAAAATTTGGAAGGAGAGAGTAGAAAGCAAATGTTAAGGAAGTATATCAAATAGATCTAGAAAGAATTGAACTACTCTCCCATCTATAATCACACCCACCTTCTCGGAAAGTTTGAGTCCATGGAAGAAATCCTAAAGCGCGACCATTGGAATGAAAGCCGTCAAATAAGGAGTATGGAGTAAGATTTTTAGCTCCAGTTTATTCATTTATTTATTTCTTTTCATTTCTAATTAGTGTCTCCATTAACCGTATAGCTAAATACCTTGATCTATCTATACACAAATAGATGCGATACTTACCTGTTGCACTGCTTATTATGATGTACATTGGTAAAGTTCTTACGTTTGATCCTGTGTATGAAATGGTATACACAGGATGCATGGCCGTGTAAGCTAGTTAACGCTTGTAAGCAATTTTCTTTTCTACGGTGGATGGTTCTGCTTTATGGAGTTTGAGGTTGAAATCCTAAGTGTGACTATTCCGAAAAGTTGTTTTCAAATAAAATATCCCACTCAGCAATTATATTTTGAACGCCCTCTATTATTGACCGGCCTTTTTAAAAGCTTAAGGATTAAATGAGGAACTACTTACGTATTTTCTTTAAAAAAAACTGAATGAACTTTATGTATCTGTTGCCACAAAAATTTGCAACCTAACCCAGTGAAGACGTAGCAATTTCATGCATCTACAGTACCTAATATAAATAAGGGCGCAAGAAACAGAGCTTTAAACCAAATATAGAAAACGAGTTTCTCTAATGAAGCAATTATTTTGATTTTATGACCCTCACTTCTACATGTCGTTTTTGACACGAGTTAATTTTGTTTCTATTTGTTTTGCTCTTTTTCTTGTAATAACAGAAAATTCGTTTTTGAATTTTTTTTATAATTTTGATGATTCGACCCACGATATATATTGAAAAAGCAAAAACGGTCCATCAGGAAAACATATTCCTGTCAGTCAATAAACAAGAAGCGGTTTTTTTAATTATCTTTGAATCGACAGGTGAACTGATAACCCGCTTGAGATTGAGAATTGAAATGTTACATGTGATGTTGGTCACTTTTGTACGGACACGTATTGGCCTTTTACGTAACACAGAAAAACGAAGCATTAAGATGGTGCCAAAGCGGCATTTGCTCACGATTTTACTAGGTGCAGGGAAAGGTCAGAAAACTTCAGAATTTTTTTATTGATTTGAACCAGAAAATGCACAGATCGCAATAATTTTTAAAAGGTATTTCGGCGAAAAGGAAAATTTTCCTCTAAGCAAAAGAGCTTATTTTATTTGGCCCTAATAAAGGAAATTTATTTAAATGATCCTGCACAAGTCATGATTTAAGGTGGCTCGCGACTATCTATTTTCGCGGAGGCTCCATGTTATCATCCAAATTTTCGGCAAGTAAGCTTTAACCGATTTCAGTGATTTTTAGTAGTCTAAACAAAAAATGCTCGAATTTTACAAAACTTTTAAAAAAGTTCAAAAATTAAGAGATACAAGCGCCATTCGAAGACCAACCTTTTCAGGGAAACGCCAATATTTCCACCAAACAAAGATATGTTTTTTTCTAATTAAGGTCAATAAGTTCTAAGAATTTAAGGTTTACTGTGAGCAAGTTTCTACGAAATCGGCTGTGTAGAAATTTCTACCGGTTGATTGTTGAATTATTTTTTGAAGTCAACCTCCCCGCCGCGAGCCATCTTAAATCTCAGATGATATTTGAATTAAATTACGGACAAACCTTGTTGTAGAAATTGTGTCCATATCAAGCGGATTAATTTTTCGGGAAACTGTGGAAAGTCTAGGCTGGGATCTAGGAAACTGCTCGTAACAACCAGCTATCTGTGAAGGGTCTTGCTCGACTTCACCTGCTATCTCGCTTAATCAACGATAAAGAAGTGTGTAGCCAATATAGGAAATCTATTTGGTAACGTAGTAAACTCAACGAAAGTGATAATTTTCTTTCTTGCTCTCGATAGCCATAAATTTACGATTTTGTTCCAGCTGATTTTTACGCATATCCAGTTTGCAAGTGTATGAAAACCCGTCACTGAGACGAAGAGTGATTTTCTCCTGATTTTTTAAATCATAATGCCGTGTGATAAAGTTACATAATTATAATCGATTTTGCATCCAATATTTGCCCAGGAATAGCAAACCGGACTTATCACTTTTGGTTTGGTACCCCCCCCCCCCCCAGCTCTTTCCTGTTTTATAGTGTGGGACGTAACGATTATGAAATAAATTTAAATGATCACAAGTTCGTAGTAAAGCTAAGTTTAATTGCGCTCTTTAACAGAAGTGAAATTCCGATCAAATATTCCACTTTTTTCTTCAAGATGACGTCACTCAGAAATCATCTGATCCGGACCCGGACCCAGACCCTCCATCGACTGCTTCGCACTGACCCCAGTAGATATTCGTTTTCATGTTGCAAACATATCCAGACACGCAAGGACAGGCTTGTAAGTTTTTATGAAAAGAATACATGGCAAATATTTAAGACGATTTCCGCTCAACGTTCGAGCAGTAAGTGCAAAAATTAAGTTACCAAAAAAATACTTGCAGCACTGTCACATTTTGAGAACAGATAAGAAGAACTTATCGTTACTTTTGCTCCCAAGGTGACCCCGCGAGAGAAAATTGGATTTGAAGTTATCCATATTTCAATTAAAAAGACGCTTCATGTCGGTTCAAAACAAAATGGCGCCCGTTTTTAGCATACTTTTACGAGATTTGAAATTAATTTTCTTGAGAATGCTTGAGAATTTCCTCGCGGGGTCACTTGGGCAAGTGAACTAGAGTGAGATGTTTCAAATAGCATTTAAAATGTTACCGTGCTATGAGTAGTTTTTTGGTAAATATTTTTTGCACTTATTGCTCGAACGTTGAGCGGAAATCATCTTAAAAACTTTTAAACACACTTTATAATAAGACTATTAAATTCATCAAGTTGTCTTCAAATAGTGTTTAATAGAAGTTTTGAAAAATTGCCTTCATGTGTTATAACAAAGCATACCCTATCGTTGATCACTGACCAACAAACAACGATGAAGGCCAGAACCTGTGAGATTCACGGATTTGGGATGGATCAATGCCATAACGTCTAGTAATTTATATTATAATTATTATAAGCCCTAATGGTGATGCACAAGAGACCCTTTCTAACTGTAGTAGTTGGGTGCTGTATAGCAGTATCATACAGAAAGAAACGGCTATCTCCTTAAATTGGAGGAGAGAGGTTCGAGGTAGCCACTGTACTATAGCATGATAAGGGAAAGGTTTTCCCTTTTTTAATAGCAATAGGTTCCGGATAATGGGAGCCAAATACACTAACCTCTATCATGACTACACTACGCGATAGGTAGCTAGCGTTTCACTTTGCATTCATTAACCGGAGGACAAGTTAATTTTTTAGCTAAGTGCAGTTTGAAGAAATTTTCGTTTGTCTATCCTCTTGAAAAATAGCCTAACCTCAATCTAAATGCAAAGATTTGCTAACGAAGATTTTTTTAAATGACGTTACGAACATGCGCATCGCATTAGGATAAAGGATAAAGTCGCACTCGGGCCAAGGAGGCCCACACGGCCGGACTATATGGCACATATGCACATATTTTGGAAGAACATTTCGTGAAACGGTTTTCCATTTTGATTTATTGCGTGGACATTTTTAGAGTGGTTTCGTCTGGGCAAACGTTACAGCACAGAAAGAAGGCCGTTTCGAATTGTCTCTGCGCGAGCGAGATGATTATGTCTTAAATAAACCCAGCCGCTTTCGCTTGTTAGTGCACGGAAGTGGCAGACGCCGCAACGTTTTGCTTCTGTCTTTGGGAGCTTTTTGACTTTTATGTAAACCAAAACAGCGGCGCGTGTCCAGCCGCTAGTGCAGTGCTCCGTCACGTTTCACGGCAGGGGATGTTCGCGCTCGCTCGCTTGTTCGTTTCCCTCGACTATCCCTGAGCGGAAAGAGAGACTGCTCGCAGTCATAGTACCGATCATATGGATATGTGACACACAGGCGATTCAGTGATCGCATCTACTACTTATGTTAGTTCAGTAGACTGAATGGGTTTTATCACTACGACCAGTGAGTCTTTTTTATCAGAAATCGCAGGCATTGATTGTACAGAAAGCATTTTTGTAGCTTTGAATACTCGTGATCTCTCATTGCTAAAAGGAAATCTTATCTAATAAGCGATATCCATACAGTATTCAAACTTCGCGGGTGCCTTATTTTAGACGCAATTTGGATAAACACTCCATTTACAGATGTCTGCATTTAGTTTATTACAATAGAGTTTAGCTACTTATTGTTTATTCATGGTAGCCATTGTTATACGGTAAGACAAAGACTTGACTCGGAACACGCGCGAATTTTGAACCTCGGATTTTCAAGCGTAAAAGTCTGGACCTTCTTCTGCTCGAATTTGGACGAAAAAACTACCAGGGTGTAGGGAAAACATGTATCTGCGATAATCCGCTGTGTTCGTTATTTTAAATGAAACACATACGCCATTGAATTCCTAACCTCATGTTGAAGACTTTTACAAAATTCTCTATCTCTTTCAAATCTGAAAGTTTCTTTTCCAAGATTTTTAATACATTGTGCATAAATACAGAAAAATTGTTTCAGCCCCTGCCCTAAAAATGGCTAAATGAAACACCATTATGCAAGGTCATCCAGGTTTAACTTCAATTTTAAATTATAATTTATTTTCTCATTGAAGAGTATTGGCTTTTTGCCTTCATGTTTAAGTTCTTCTCTTTTTTTTTCAAACTAAATAAAACTTACGTTTGGACTCTAAGATTTTATATTTTTCTAAAGTCTTTTCGGTCAACGCTTCAAGATTAATCTTGGCCATGGATTGGAGTCAATTAAATTGTAAATGATTGGCGCACTGCAATTGCTGCACTATAATAATTGTTCGAGCAACTGTTAAGCCGCGGAGACTGCTAATGTTAAATGGTATTCAAACAGAACGTAGTTTGTTTGATTCTGGTCTCTTCACCGTTCTGTTTCGTTTGACTAGAAACTTCACTTCAGATCATCTTACTCTCTACTCAAGTAAATTAAAAATGAATGTTATTAAAATTTAAATTGGGTTGTTTCGGTTTGTATAGTAGGGTTCTAATTTGGGGATTAATTTAGCTTTCCTAAATAACAGTCCTACCTATTAAGGCCAGGCTAGCTTGCTCTGATTTGGGCTGTAATGGATTTTGACGGGGCCATTTGGCGTAAAATTATGACCAAAATAGCTTCGAATCATAATTTCCCCCGGGAAATATGGGCTAATTTCAGGGGCACACAACGAATCGTTTCGGTGAAATATCCGTTTGGAACCGGATTTCATTGTGAAGAAACAAATAGTTTTCTTTGGCAAAATGTTACCTCAAACTTTCGTAACATAGTAAATTTAATTTTCTTTTTGTTTCTTACCTTTTCGAATAAAGAATCTGTATGGCTCTGTATGGCTCGCACAAAAAGTCAAACACCTGGCTAGTGCTCAACTACACGCTCATTATTGCAAAATACCACATTTTCACCACAAGTGTAAGCAATGGCAACCTGGATTTTGAAGGTTTCCTCTCACACCTGAAAAGCAAGCTTACTATTCTGCGAACAATAGCATCTACAAATAACAATCTGGAGCAATTTACAGAAACTTGGGCCGCTGTGTTATAGGGCTAGAGGTTTGTGTGTGTGCTTCTCTGTGCGTCCGTCGCTTTGCTGTTAGCTGCGCTAATGCTCTTATACAATTCGTTTACCTGCGTTTTTTTTTTGTTTGTTTTGTGCCCTGTAGAGTAGTGCAGGATATTGTATTATTTTGTAATTTTAGTATCATAAGTTACTGTTTAGCAATTAAATATTATACGTTATTGTTAAGTATTTCATTGTAAATTTCGCTTGTAGCCTACTAAGTTTGTATCGTTGTAAAACAGTGTAGAGTACTTTTATAACATGTAATTATGTATTGTGCGTTAGTGTATAGTTTTCATTGTATAGTAGCGTGTAGATTTGTAATTGCACTAAAAAAAAAAATAAAAAAAATAAAAAATAAAAAAAAAAAGAATCTGAAGCGATAAACCTGTCTTAACTTTAAGAAATATCCATTTAAGGTGTTTCGAAACAGTTTTTTCGGGACCATACCTAACTGTTTGAATCGGCTCTTAAACAGTCTTCATCTTGTCGGATCAACTTGAAAATTTGCACTACTTGTTGGTTTTGGATTGAACTTTAGCGAGGTTTACGTTTTGTGAAAATCGATATTTCCATGACAACGATAAACAAAAATCCTCGAAAACAGTAAAATTGAAATTTTGCGCGATCCAGATTTCACTTTGAAAAGCAAATACCAAAATCTTAAACTGTAGTGTATGGCAAACAAAATATACAAGAACAAAAAAATTCTGTATGTTTGTTTTGAAGTAAATCGCAAAAACATTTTCAACCTTAGTTTTTGCATAGAAATAATAAATGCACCGAAAAATAATCAAAGATTTTATGAAATGGCTAGAAAATACTGTTAAAATGTGTCTTTTACTTACTATTTTACGCCTAGAAAGTTTTGTTGAAATTGGTGTTCGCGAACTCGAGAACGAATTGTTTTTCTAAGATCATTCGCGTAATCATTTTGTGGTAATTTTTGAATCTGGGCACTTTTGCGAAAATCTTAAGAACGGCTCGATAGATTTTTTAAAAACATTAAACACGCCTGCTTGACAATGTGACTAATTTTAGTATTGAGTCTTATTAACATTGATTCACTGGAACACTTTTAGATTTAACGTTAAAGAGGACGTATGAACCGACGGAAAAGCTTGCGTTACAAATTCACAGTTGGCAAGTTAATGCTAATATATTCAAAGTAATGCGTAATTCATTGCCTCGTGATTTTAATTTGGTTTCTTTGTTCTTTGTTGCCCTGTAGATTACAACGAAAAGTAAAAATCACGGAAGAATGCATTGCGCATTACTTTGAATATATTAGCATTTACTTGCCAACTGTTAATATGTAACGCAAGCCTTTCCGTCGATTCATACGTCGTCTTTAACGTGTAATTTAAAAGTGTTCCAGTAAATCAATGTTAATAAGACTCAATACTAAAATTGGTTACATCATCAAGCACGCGTGTTTAATGTTTTAAAAAAATCTATCGAGTCGTTCTTAAAATTTTCGCAAAAGCGCTCAAATTCAAGAATTACCACGAAATGATTACGCGAATGATCTTAGAAAAACAATTCCTTCTCGAGATCGCGAACACCAGTTTTAACAAAACCTTCTAGGCGTAAAACACTAAGTAGAAGACACATCTTAACAGTATTTTCTAACCATTTTATCAAAGCATTGATTATTTTTCAATGCATTTAGTATTATTATGCAAAAACTAAGGTTGGAAGTGTTTTTGCGATTTACTTCAAAACAAACATACAGAAATCTTTTATTCTCGTATATTTTGTTTGCCATACACCACAGTTTAAGATGTTGGTATTTGCTTTTCAAATTGAAATCTGGATCGCGCAAAATTTCAATTTAACTGTTTTCGAGGATTTTTGTTTATCGTTGTCATGGAAATATCGATTTTCACAAAATGTAAACCACACTAAAGTTCAATCCAAAACCAACAAGTACTGCAAATTTCACGTTGATCTGACAAGAAGAAGACTGTCTAAGAGCCGATTCAAAAAGTTAGGTATGGTCCCAAAAAAACTGTATCGAAACACCTTAAAAGACCTCAAAACAAACTGAGAAAACAGAAAACGGCATTTAAAGTGTGTTTCCCAAATTTCTTCATTGGATGCCCCTGTAATTTGGCACTTTTGGGAGCTAAAATTTACCAAATAAAACTGTTACAACGTACCGTTGATCCCTTGGGGGAGGAAAAAACCCTGCAATGGCCTTTAATTATATTCCGATAAGAGGGAAGTATGGTAGCATTAAAATGCTGCAGAAATCGGTGCTAAGAACATTCATGAAAACTAAATTTCTCTTTACATTATCACTATTTGCTCAAACATTCAAGTGATGAGAATAAAGGAAGTGATCACCAAGGATAAGGTGTCTTGATTTTTAGACAGTTTTTCCTTACTAGTTTCACAAGAAGTATATGGTGAACAGTAAGGAGAATATGCATTTTTATATCAGGGATTAAAGGGTTAAATCAGTTGAAGTGGTCTCGTACTTATTATACTTACGGTCACAAACAATAAAGGACACTCACTGTTAACACATGTATATCCGCTCTTGCAGTAACTGTCGTATCCCTCGTAGCAGTACGAGCTGTACTCCTCGCAGATTCCAGGGGGAAAGCGGCAGGCCTGGTTGCCGGGGCAGTCTTTGTGCCTGGTACACTCAAGTTTCTGACAAAACCCTTTCTTGCATATTTCCCTATATCCACAGTCCTGGAAGTGAGAGCAAAGCCTCTGACCTTTCCGACAAGCTCGGTAGTATCCGTCGCAGTACTGGTCTGTAGGACAGTGACTGTGGTGGGTACATTGCCTCTTGGCACAGCACCGTCCACTATAACAATAGAACGCCTCCTTAAGGCAGTGCGTATTACCGCAAGGAAACTAAAAGAAAGAAAATAAGCAAAAATTAAGCTTAGCTCGGAAGTAACTTGTTACAATTGTCTTAACCCTCCTTTTAAAGTTCCCTGAAGCAGTTGAAATCTCAATTTAGGAAAACCGCAAATTTCGATTCGCGTTGTAAAACAATGAGAACCAAAAGCACTATAAAAGAGTACTGCCGTAATGGTTTCATTTGAACGGTTACACCAGAGGAATGAGGCGTAGATTCAAATATGTGGATATTTTTTTAGATATTTTGTGATATTTCAGTAAGGGTCACTGTATTGAGAAATGATCACCAAAGATAAATGTCTTGATGTTTAAATAAATTCTCTCGACTTGAAACAGTCACGAAATACAATATGAACATTGAGGAGAACAATCCCATACATGTTGGTATTGATTTAAAGTGTTAATGCAAAAGACTTCAGCTGCATGTGCACGGGATGTTCGAAATTCCCTTTGCACAGACTTTATAATTGTCCGTGAGAATACGTTCTTAAAAATGGCAGTTTTCTTAGAGTAAATCATATTGGATTTCGTCCTGTTTTCGTTTCGATTTGAACGGTAATGGACGAACACAAACGTCGCTTACAAAAGATTTGCAAATGAGGAGTACACGTGGCTGGCAAGTGCGTTTTTCAACTTAATTGGTAAATTTAAATTTATAACTATTCTCTGTGATTCAACCATGTTATATAGAAAATATTTCGTTTCGTTTTTGGAGTTTATTCATTTAGGACTTGAAATGGATCTAAATGATTGCGAGATGATGTCACATATATTCCATAAACTCATTTTCAAAAATAAGACCTCTTCCGCGTGATGCGTTGTTAATAAAAATTGCCCTCAAATCCCTTAAGTCAATTGTAGCACCTTAATAAAATCACGAAAGGGCTAAACACTTACATAAGGACCTTCTGCATTGTCATCTTCCACTTTGACCTCCCCATAGACAGCAATCGCCAACGATACTAGCGCTGTAAAACCTATAAGAAACTTCATCTTTATAGTGTGCAATGGGCCAGCTTGTATTCTCTGTGTTGAAAGGTGAAACAACTCGCAACTTATACTGCTTAGCCATCGTTTTTCGCCACGTAAATATTGCAGCCACTCAAAGTAAGTTTGAATAAGCCTGTATTCTGAACAAATGTTTGTGGACTCTTTCTGCAGGTGTGTTTTTTGTTTGGCTAAATGTTTTACGCATTTTCTTTCACTTTACTGCACGATGTTTGTCTTGATGATGAAGTCTTTCAAACCGGCATCTTTTCATTAATATTAAAATTACATTTTTTTTACTCAGGCTGTATGAAGTGTACTTTGGAGAAAAGACTTTAAAGAGCAAGTGCGAATATTTCGCCAGCTGGCCTCGGCGTCAACGTTCGCCATTTCATCTGATTGAACTTGCTTAATTTGTTTAAGTGAGGAACATACAAAAACATCAGAGGGTCTGAAGCAGGTCAAAAAAGATAACTTGGTCGGATTTTCATTAAAGCGAGAGCATTTTTAACAAACAGATTATCAAAATTGAGATATTGAAAAATATATACTCACACTTAATTAGCACTGTTGGTCAAAGACGGTATTGATAATCATTAATTAATTATTTCAATTAATGTTGTCGGATTCAAATCCGAGGCTCAAGTAAATGTTCGAAATAACTGTTCTTTGTAGTGAAGAAAATGGTTGGCTTGTAAATGAAATTTCTATATTGCAATCTTAGAACTGCCTGCATCTGGGGCCCGTTTCTCGAAAGTCCCGGTAACTTTTCGGGCCCGGTGCTATATTTTAAAGTCAAAATCTATAGAATGGTGGTGTAGCTTTTAGCCCGCGAACCAGTTCGACTTGTTTCGTTAACTTAGAATTTTACTGCGTGGCCTTAAAAACCAACAAAATTTGAATTCTTAAGGTAAATTTTACGCTCATAAAATAGCTTTCCAGTTAGGGCCCGTTTCTCGAAACTCCCGATAACTTTCCGGGTCCGGTGAGTATTATGTCGATCTCATTTATTTGTCAGCTAATGGCAATTATTGGCGCAAACTCCGGGGGGGGGGGTACTCCGGATTTCAAGTGACGGGGATGATCGAAGGATTTTTTTGGGTTTGAAAGTTTTGATTCCGGAATATTTTTGGGCAGGAAAATTTGGCAAGTATTTTTTTGGGTAGCTTGATTTAAGTAGACATTTTTTTGGGTATTCAAAACAATCTGAAGATTCGTGGTAGTGCCCGCGTATCCCGGTCGCGTAGTTCTACGAATAAAGTACAACCAAACTTGTTCCTGCCCGGGTGGTCTTGTTTAGAGTAGTCATTCATAATGTTATTGTTGAAACAGAAGATGTTCGTGGGTGTCTCTAGTGTTGTAAGAATGACTACCAGATGTGGAAAAGATAAAATTAGCTGGTATCATGAATACAAACAAACACAAACATTCAATTTCTAGTGGGTTTTTTCGTGTTATATCATTTTAGTCTTTCGTGTTATATCATTTTAGGCTCGGATTTCGGCATGGGATTTTTTGTAGGTTAATTTTTGTTCCAGGGATTTTTTGGGGTTTTGTTGGAAGCCCTAGGGATTTTTTAGGGTTTTGATTTTTGCCCCCATTCGATCATCCCCGTCATTTGACACTTGGAGTACCCCCCCGGGGCGCAAACTTAGCAATATGCTTCACGAAATTATAAAGGTTAAAATTTAGCTTTCAAAATCAATAAAAATTGTATACCTATTCGAGAATATTGTGCACACAAAATAGTTTTCGGGCCCGGAAAGTTATCAGGAATTTCGAGAAACGGGCCGCTGGATCGGTGTGTGTGGGGGGGGGGGGGGGGGGGAGGGAGGGGGAGTTAAGCACAAATGATTTACCAAATACCCATGTTTCAGTGAAAAATGCTTCTTACCTAATCGTAGCCCTCGGCGATCCCTTCCCCCTCCCCAACACTTTGAATAACGTATTTCACGTATACCTTGGTCAACCTGCTACATAATAAAAGTAGTCACGTGCGCAATCGGGCGAGTCAACGTTACATGCCTTGTTGGCTAATAACTCGATTTGTACATCTAAACATCGTGAAATAAATGCTGTTCCTTGTTATGACTTAACACTTGTTTCTCGCTCCACAAGAAATGTATCTTAGCTTCATTTTAAAGTTCATCTATTATTAAAAGCGACATTTTTTTCTGGCTCAAGGAGTAAGCGAGTAACTTCTTACGTACCATTCTGTAAAAATTAAAGCTGAATAAACCGAATTTATCTGTTGATACAAAATCTGCAAATGAGTACGTCAGTGCCGAGACATAGTAAATCGAGGTACTCTTCATTATCTGACATAAATGAGGGATCCAAAGAAAAGCTATAAATACCTTGTAAATCAAATAAATGTCGACGTTTAAAAAGATTTTCATAACAAACGAATTTCTTTATTTTGATTTTTATGACCCTGGGCTCACATCTAGTTTTTGAGACGGGTTAATTTTGTTTCTCCACGATCTGCTTTTTTAATGAGAGAAAGCTCGTTTCAAGCCATCAACTTTTTTACAATTTAAGCACACATATCTATGTAGCTGTCTAATCGTTACCTTTTCGAAAGAGAGTTATTGGTTTGACCTGAAAAGCGAAAAGCAACGATGCTACATCAAGACAATACATCGCTATCAAGTGAATTAACGCTTCTTTATTTTCTTCAAACTTAAGTGTCTACTCAAACTTTGAATTTTGTTTTGTGTCGTCTAGTTTATTCACAGCTACTGTGATTTTTGGGTGGATTCATTTGCAGCATACGCGTATAGATGTCGCTTTAGCGCGTGGGAATTTTCTTTTGTTTTTAGCCAGAAAACAATAGAAAATTCGCACGTGCCAAGGCGTCAGCTATATGCGTATGCTGCCAATGAATCCACCCAATTTATGTTATTTTTTTATCATTGCATTACAAAATGACATTTTTTATTGCAACACTACTTGCATACATTACTTACTACCCTGCTTACTTACATAAGGATTTAGCCACACTTGTTACAGACCTTAACTTTAGTGCTACTTTACACGACATGCAAGTCACATGTGGCACCTCTATCATACAGTATTGCAAATTATAACATGATCTTATAGAAATAAATGTAAAGAAGATCCTCGCAGTTATTAACGCAGCTTGTGCAGTTGCGAAAAGAAAGCCTGAAAAAAATCAGGTTTGCCGGGATTCGAACCCTGACCTCAGGGTTCGAATCCCGGCAAGCCTGATTTTTTCAGGCTTTCTTTTCGCAACTGCAATTTTAAATATTCATTCCATTTCGAAGAAATCACCTTAACTTTGGCTCTAACAATAAAATAATCCCGGATAGTAACTTAATGATTTATAGCTTTACAGAAACGTTAACGGGTGTGACTTAGAAAGTGAATTACAGTCAAGACCTCCATATTTCGGACACCGTTGGGACTACAAAAAGCGTCTGTATTAGACGGATTAGTTTTAGGGTAAATCCATGGGCTGGGACGGGAAACTGAGCTAAGAAGGATGTCCGTATAAAACGGATGTTCGTAAAGGGTGCCGCTGGACTGTATTTTCCCTTTTATCAACGATAAAGAAGTGTGTAGCCAATGGGAAATCTAACGTAACAAACTCGATTAGAATAATAATTTATTTGGTAAATCGGTAAATCAAATTTAACGTCATAGTGTGGGGAGTTAAGAGGCGCTGCCTGTAAGGATCGAGCAAAGTTGGAAATCGGCCCAAAAATCAAAATTTTGAAACTTTGTCAGAATAAAGCCTATTACATGCCTGATTCAGTGGCATAATTTGTTTTCTTCAAAACTCGAAAATTTTATTTTGGGACGCATTTATTTTAAGGGGGCATTTTTTTGTTGTGAAAACCGAAAAAATGCAAAATTTGAAAAATTGGTAAAAAATTACCAAAAACTTTGAAGCCAATAAAACTTAAGGCAAATATTAAGGGTAATCTATAGATGTCAGTCATATATATTTCATCTGGATCAATAATGTTTTTGTCTAAGAAAAGTATGTTCAAAGATGGCTCCATTTTCCTAATACTCGTACAGTCAGGGACTATGCTTCATTTCCCGGGATATATCTCGAGTAGTAGACAGAGTTTGGATAATTTGTTTACACCTTTTGAAGGGACTTATGTTGGTGTAGTTTTTGATATAAAAATTCCTGCTAGCAATCATTATGTGTTTCCAGAAGAGCGCCTCAAAAAAGCCCAAAATTCGACTTTTCTTGGGACGCCTTCTCAGGCGACACGGTCTGGAGGGCTGGTAACGAAAATGCAAGCACTGGTAATAAGCTATATAATATGACAAAAACTGCTTTGTTTATTTTTATTTATTCGACTGTGTCTCTGTTTTATTGCCAAATATTTTTGGTTCTGCTAGTCCGATGAACCTTACAGATATACACGCGGCGTTCCTTCCTACGCTGGTGTAGCTACACCTTCGCACGCCGTGAAACACACGAGTAACGCTTCTTCAATCCATTAAACCTGTCGATGGACGTTTTTGTTCATTGATAATGAATTGCCTGTAGTTGTTCTGCTATGCAGGAGTGGTGCCGCTGTATATTGCATGTCAAGAGTAGCTCGAAATTTTTGGCTTGCCGTTAGGTCCTGGTCCTTGGAAAATTCACTAGAAAATCCTATGTGGGAAAAATATTTGCATAAGAGGGTATATACACGAAACTTCACTTGACACATCTCAATCGAGAAGAAAATCTTTTAACGATGCGTAAAGACCGGGACTTTCGAACAAAGAAGCTGAGTAAAAGAGTTGGTAGGAGTTTGTTTATTTGCAATTTGCATGCGTGGGAAAGTACCAAAGTTTAGTGTTGTAATTCAATTATAGCATTCGTCGCGCTTGATATGTTACAGGTGCTAAAAACATCCAGATCCTACAGTACTTCTACTTGTTCTAAACTTCCCAGGAAAACACGTTATCGGAATTCACAAAGGTATTCTGACTATTTTAAAATATAATGTTGTTTCACAATCTTTGTTTTCTTGGAGGATAGTTCAAAATTCAAGACGTCATATTTACTGAGAAAACCTCGCCTGCCGACCTGTCAATCAATTGCAAAACAATTCTGCTCGATAGACGTGCACGAATGCTCGAAGCGCCTCCAAACCCCAGAACTTGAAGCATGTGAATTGTGTAGCAGAACGTTTTGTTCGTAAAAGTGCCGAAAATGGATAAATGTGGGAATGGAAAGCTTTCCGGGACAGAGTGTGGTTCAGTTACTGTGAAAGATACAGAGATCACTGAATATCAAGCGCTAAGTGATTGTCAGCGCGACATAACAGGGCACTTAGATATGTTGAAAATGCGTGGAGAGGACGTGTCGTCTAAGAAAGAGCTGATTTTGATGGGGGCAGGTGAGGACATCTTCATGCCCCTCTCTTCAGCATCTTTCCCTATAGGGTGTGATTTGTCCACGGTCTCCTTTTCTATGTATTAGGAGTATTTGAGGGGACCGCTGCCGTAAACTTTCAGTTGTGTCCAAAGCCCCGAGATTCCTTTGGCATCAAATGGAGAGGGCGGAAAAAACTTTACTAGGTCCCAGAGAGGGTCGCATCTCCCGCTCAAAAAAGCACACGGGTGATCGCACTATCACTAAGAAGCTGTCGGAGGAAATATTCAACAGGACTGGATGACTAACACCTATCGGCTCAGGTATTCATCTGTATTATTTTTATTTGTTAGGAATGTCGCACTAACTACCGTATCCGCTAACAAGGCTCTATTATATGTTGTCATTCTTCCAGCAATCCGTGGGCAGTGCCGCGAAAAGCTGAACACAAGCATTGCGACCCATGAAGGGAAGTCAAAAGAGGCGTGGAAAAATAGTGAACGTAAACATTTTGCAGTGGGTCCCTCATGCCTGTAGAGACCTACTCTTCTTTTTTATTACTTTGTCTTCTGTTTACTATCCATACAACGTATAAAGAGAGAACGCTTTAGTAGCCTAGGCTGTGCCACAGGCTAATTCAGCGTAGTGGGCATCCCGTGGCGACGAGCAAGCAATGCAGCAGACTCGTACCCAGTCGCTTGTTAGTAGGAAAATGGAGCGCGCAAGGGAATGTGGGGCCAGAAGAGGACGCGCAGAGGATTATGGGAGTCCTCCTTTAGACCCACAATTCCTTGCGCTCTCTCTCCTTTTTTTTAAGCAAGCGACTGGGTAAGAGTCTGGGGGTACAGTGGGCGTGGGACAGAGCAGAAAAAAGGGGAAAAAGCGCATCGCTTCGGCCAATTGTATGAAATAAACGTTGCTCCCCCGTCTAAAGACCTCCCCTGGAATTTCCGTTTTCGTCTTGCACTTCCCTGGGGTTTCTGGCCTTCAAACAGACCCCTTCCCCTTGAAAAAGAAGTCCGCAAAACCCCAACCCCCCCCCCCCCCCCAGTCTCTAGTCTCCCAGCGCGTTTCAGTTTCAACACAGGACGTAGGTTTATCCAATAATTTATTTAAAAGAAAAACAATGCACGTAAATGTACAGGGTTTCAAATAAAAGATGAAGGAAAGAAGAGGGAAAGGTGATAGAATTACACCAATGAAGGGGCCACAAAATGACACCCAACCTTTCGGCATTACCTGAAGGGAATGCGGAGACGACACACGGAAATCGGCGTTATGCTATGGTCTGCTGCCATTTGAGTAGTAATTTACGTTATATTTTCATTTTTAATTTTTAACGTAGGCACTTGAGAGCGTTTCTGTGGCCAGTGAAGTCAGCTTCCTGGGAGATGAACAAGAAGAGAGTATGGAAGCACTTACACGAGACCTGGAGAGGTTGGCCATTAGCCCTGACAGTACTCTGTCCCAGCCTTCCTCATCCCAGGAAGAGACACGGTCGACGATTGATGACAGCATCAGCCAAGCCACGTGTGCACAATACCCCAGACCTCCACATAACACTGACGAAGGCAAAGTAGCAGCTTTGCAATGATTCTTGGATGAGTGCAGTATTGGGCCTCTCGGCTCTATGAGGAAGCGTCCTTGGAGTGAAGCCACCTCGAAAACGCATGACTGCTACACCCATAAAAGCCAGTGAAATCATCGCGGAAGTCCTAAAAATACACAGTGGCTCCCCTTGTCTGCCGGAGGGATGGGCTGGTCGGAAGTCCGCTAAACCACACCACCGGTTCAATTCCAAGCAAAAGAGATACTTGGAGGGAAAGTTTAAACATGGCGAGACCACGGGGGTCAAGGCCAACCCAGATGACGTCTGGAAGGGGATGAGATGCCTGAGAGACGAGAACGGGAAGCGAATCCTCACCGTGGAGGAGTTCCTGTGTCCCAAAAAAATATTCTTATTCTTCTCTAGTATGGCATGTAAGAGAAGAGATGCCACCGAATCCGATGATGAGGCTGAAGAATTTGCGAGGAAGCAGGCGGCCGTCCACTCGGATGTGATGGAAGCGCTACAGCAGAAAATCACTCATCACTTGCTGTTCTCTGGAAGGACCTGTGCCTGATGACAGAGTCAGAGATCGAAAGCCTCAAGATGACCCAGATGCGCTCCATGGTTGTCCACTTTTCCATGAAGGTTAAGGGACGAAAGAAGGAGGCGTATCGAGATGCCATTATTGCGTTTTTGAATAGGTCCTCTTGTAAGCAGTAATTCTAGTTACCCTTTTATTATTAACAATATGGTTGCAGGGCTAGGTTGTTACTTAGGACCAAAAATGCGTGGCGGCATCCATCCCTACTATGGACCACATTTCTACGCCTTTTTGTGGTTTCAGATATTTTTCTTCCCGCAATCCCTGTGTCAAAGTCAGTGATACCGCAAATTTACGTCGCCAGTTATTTTCCAGTACTTTCCCCCAAAAAACTACACAATCCGATGGCATGTAACATGAACAGATTTTGTAACTAGTCTGTCAATCAAAGGCAGGATGATCACCTATAAGTTTCCTGCACAAGAGGAATTTAAGCAGAGAGAGTTCTTAGTTGAGAGAAAGTGGGAATAACAAATCAACGACCCGTGCACCAATCGTCCGGTATTACAACAACTTACTTGTGTGGCTCATTGCGTAAGAAATGACCAAAATATCTGTAATAAATCGGAGACAGCGTCGAAAAATAAAAAAAAACAAAGCAGATTCTGTCATTTTGTAGTGTCTTAATTGCCACAACTGGAAATTCTGTAACTCGTAACCAGTCCTCCAGACCGTATCGCCCAGAAGGCATTTCGAGAAAAGTCGAATTTTAGGCAATTTTGAGGAGCTCTTCTGCAAAGACATAATGGTTGCCCACGGAAATTCTTGTATTAAAAACTACACCAACATAAGCCCTTTCGAAACGTGTAAACCAATTTTCCAAAGTCTGTCTGCTACTCGAGAAATATCCCGGGAAATGAAGCATAGTCCCTAACTGTATGAATATCAGGAAAAAGGCGCCATCTTTGAACATACTTTTCTTAGACAAAAAAATTATTTACCCAAATAAAATATATATGACTGATATCTATAGATTGCCATTAATAACTGGGTTAAGTTTCATTGGCTACGATGTTTTTTGTAAATTTTTACCGATTTTCAAATTTTGCATTTTTTCGGTTTTCACAGCAAAAAATGCCCCCTTAAAATGAACGCGTCCCAAAATAAAATTTTCGAGTTTTAGAAAAAACAAATTATGCCAATGAATCAGGCATGTAATAGGCTTTATTCTGACTAAGTTTCAAAATTTTGAGTTTTGGGCCGATTTCCAACTTTGCTCGATGCTTACAGGCAGCGCCTCTTAAGTCGCCTAATCTCCCGAGCCATGGGCTCATGAGTAAACACTTGACGTCAAGGTCGAATTGGAATTTAGAAATGTTGGTTTTTATGGAGTGTGGAAAACCGGAGTACCCGGAGAAAAACGCTCGGAGCAAGGACGAGAACCAACAACAAAGTCAACCCACATATGACACCGGGACCGGGAATCGCACCCGGGCCACACTGGTGGAAGGCGAGTGCTCTCACCACTGCGCCATCCCTCCTCCCCCATTCATGTTCTTGGTAGCCATAAACTTACAATCTAGAGGCAGCTGATTTCTACATTAGCTGATCCAGTTGTCGAAAGCGTGAAAATCACACGATAATGACGTTAAACCCTGATTTGGATTTCTATTTTGGCGGCTCGATGGCGACGAAAGGACATCTTGATTCTTCTTCATACTGCCACTGTGGTTTCCGAATAATGGCGTAGAAAAATGAACAAAAAGGTGAAAGTTGGGAGCGTTTTTTTACAATTTTTTCTACTTTATTGTGCAGAAGGATTGTGAATAAATGACAACAAGTTCATAGTGAGCCTAAGTTATTGCACTCTTTAACAAAGCATAATTCCATGCTAACATGCATGGTGAAGTCACTCAGTAATCATCTGATCCAGCCCCGGACCCAGACCCTCCATCCACTGCCTCACACTGACCCCAGTAGATATTCGTTTTTATGTTGCAAACATATCCGGACACGCAAGGACAGGCTTGTAAATTTTGCTGAAAAAAAGTGTATAGTATGTAATATATATACATGTATAAAACTTTCTAAAAGACCAACTTATACAAATTAATTCATCAAGGTTCCTTTTGATAGAATTTGCTAGAACTTCTAAAGAAATTAGTTTTACGTTTAATGTCAAAGCACATTTATTTAGCAATCGTGATTATCGACTAATAAGCGTTAAAATAAAGTCAAAACCAGTGAGATTCACGGATTCGCGATGGTTCAGCGATAACGTGAGTAATTTATAATTTTTATAAGCCCTGATCTTAAAAGACAAGAAATCCTTTTTAAACTATTTTCATCCTTTTTAGTTGTAGCAAAGTTTTTTACGACGATAACCAAGAGAAACGGCCATCTTTTCGACATTGAGAAGAAGGGCTCGAGGAAGCACGCTAGGGGAAAGATTTTCGTTTTTGAGTAACCCTTTCAGCCCTGATATGAAAATGCATATTCTCCTTACTGTTCTCCATACATTTCTGATGGAACTAGTGAGGAGAATTTGTCTAAATATCAAGAAATCTTGTCCTTGGTGATCACTTCCTTTATTCCCATCACTTGAATGTTTAAACACGTAGTGAGAATGTAAAGAGAAATTTCATTTTCGTCATTGATAGGGCTTAAAGGATTAACTGAGTTGTTGTCAAGTAAATCGTGGCTTTATCACAAATTGTCATAGGAGCTCATTAATATGTGTCAATGTCCGGCCATCCTGTGCGATGAGGTATTTTCCGGTTGGAACAACAAGCCAGTCATAAAGTTCCGTGATGGGTAGCTAGGGTGTTTCTCTGTCGAACAGATTTTCATTCTCTCTGCTCTAGATAAAATGTAGGCAGCTTGGAAAAGGGGAAAGATCTGGTAACGAAAATTTCTTCGGCAATGTAACGGGCATACGCATCGTGTTATTCATCTCCCTAGTATCAAGTTCATTTAAGTTCTTTACCTGCAGTGGGCACCAGGCCCCTGGCTTGCGCAAATTCTGACACTCCCCTCCTCTGTCGCCTTTCCCTTCCATAGCACAGTACTGACCCTTGGTACAGTCGCCATCTTTCATACAGAAGTTCGGCTGAGGTTTGCAAAATCCTTTATCACAGTGGTCGCCAATCTTGCAGTGGTAGTTATTGGAGCACTCCATCTTCTTGCATTGGTCTACAAAAACAACATATTTTCTTTTTGCACGCAAACTGATCAAAATTATTACAATTATTTATTTTAATTTTCCAAGGATTTTTTTAACCACAGAACCAAGAAACGGTTGCTTATGAAACACAAACATCATTTTTAAATTCGTAGCGTCATATTGAAGGCTTCTGTTGAATGCTTTATCTCCTTCATGCTTAAATTTACTAATCTTAAACAAAAAGTTCAAAGAACTGTTTCAGCCTCAACATTCCAAATCAGTTCTGATATTTGTAGGGCTTATTTCGGAGTAAAACCGGTTCCGGCCCAGCCGCTGTCCGGTAAGTAGGAGTGTTATTTTATTAGCAGAGCCAAGTGACAAACAATAAGAGATACTCACTTTCAACACAAGTATATCCTCTCTTGCAATAATTGTCGTATCCCTCGTAGCAGTACGAGCTGTACTCCCCGCAGATTCCAAGGGGGTAGCGGCAGGCCTGGTTGCCGGGGCAGTCCTTATGCTCGGTACACTCACGCTTCTGACAAACCCCTCCCTTGCAGATTTGCCCATAATCACACTCGTGGCCGTAAGAGCACCTCCTCTCGCCCTTCCTACAAGCCTGGAAATATCTGTCACAGTACTGGTCCCAGGGACAGTCACCATGATGTCTACATTTCCTCTTTTCTTTGCGCGGCATTCTCCACTATAACAGTAGAACGCGTCCTTAAGGCAGTACGTATTTAACCGCAAGGAAACTAAAAGTAATAAAATAAGACAAAAATAAACGTAGCTCGGAAGTAGCTTGTTATAACTGATTTTGAAAGGGTCAAGACCCTCCCAAGAGCACCTCAAATCGAATTTTAAGAAATTCCGGCAAATTTCTCATTTTGCAGAACAATGAAAACCAATAGCACCGCAATGCATGCTGATGAGATTTGATTTGAATGTTAACATTATAGAGTAATAAAAGACTAGAAAGACTAGATGCAAATGCCAGGATACTTTTTAGTTATTTAGAATTTACCAGAATGTTACATATTTAGAGAAATCGTGTTATTTTAGTAATAGGAATTTAGAATTTTTGTTTAGGCTTTAAGAGTTAACTTATCTCAGTAGTTTCTTGGTGTTTGGCGTTACGTTTGTTCTACTCGATTCAAAGCTGCCAACAGTAATCTGACTCAAGCTTGATATATACTGCTTTGTGCTATCATAGCCTGATGCAAACATTAGAAGGATTTTGAAAGAAAAGGAAAGCAACTGTGTAAATCCTAGCTTGAGGGACAAGCGTTTACATAAACTATTCTACATTCTTCTACACTCCCTCCCGTGTTTGCATCAAGTTAAAAACCCTGTGCGACCACGTTCCATCAACGACCGCTTTTCCAAAGTAAAGAAATTTTCTTAGTGAAGTCACTAGGCCTAAGCGGCCACTTTTCTGTCTGACAGAGTGAATTTTTCAATTTTTTTTAAACCTTCGGTAAGCGACCAGATGGTATCCCATCTCGCCGGGTTTAAACTGAAACTGAACAAAATAGCGCCGTAAAACCCTAATATAACGTATTTGTTAATGTAAAGTACTTGTGATCCGCTTTCTACGCTAAAGATACTACACTTCATTTTAGGTGATATTTTTACTTGTGCATGAATTAAAGAAAAGTAACTTCCGAAGAAAACCAAAATTTTGGCCTCTTGTGGTCTGACTTCTTTTATGCGACTACCTCGCACATTTTGGATGGTCGCTTACGCTTACGCTTTTTGGACATTTTGGATGGTCGCTTACGGAAGGTTCAACAGTTACTGTACAATCTATTAAAACCTTTCTGGGGTTAAAGTTTTGTTATCAAGCAGCGACCTTGCTATCGTGGTGATCTCAAACCGTATTTAACTTTCTGCTCATCAATAGTAAGCCGGAAAAATGGTAGATAAGCTATGTACCAATAGTGAGAAGCGTTAATTTCAGTCTCCCCACCATATTACTACTCGTTAAAACTCACAGGCCATGAGGTAATTGCCTTGACGTTTAATCAGATTCTCCCAACTAGAACCATGAGAAATATATTTAGAGCATTGAAAAAGAACGCACATAGAGTATATTACACGGAGGTGCGACGATATAAATTTTATTTTCGAGCAGTATAAACAATATTGTTCTTTACCATGAGAAAATAAAATTCATATCTTCAAGCCGCCGTTTAATTTTCTTTTTATTGTATAGACAAGAGTGTTTTGTACAAACAACAGTGTAAAACTGAGCGGGAAATGACGCCATGGGAAATGACGCAAAACGTTCTTGTCTATATAATAGATGTTGATATTCAGTCCAGAGCATTTCCACTTTTGGAAATGTGCGAAACAATAGCGTGACGTCACAACATGGCGGCTTTGAAATATCACCTATAGTAGATTCAACTGAAAGTTTTAATTTGCATTTTTTCGAACCTTCCCAGCCTGCTTTGCCCGTGTATTAGTAACACAACAACAAAGGCAGCATTGAAGAAGTGTTGTGCAGGGTATTGTGGGAAATGGAGGCGAAATGTGTGCTTAGGTGAGGTTTTACATTCGATACATACGTCAGTTTTGCTTGTTTTCTCAAGCGCTTTTTCATCTTCAATTTACTATATCTCTCATGAAAATTTTTTTTAGGCTTTGAAAAAATTCAGAGACATTCTATAGGTATTCTAGTTCTTTAGTGCGAAACCTGGCGATGGGCCGCGCTTTTGGTGGGCCGGCCGCGCTTTGTTTTGTGAATCAATTTGTGCGACCAAATGCCATTGCTCTGAACTAGTCTATTTGGGCGCCGAGTCTTTTCCTTCGTTTCAGGATGCATATCAGAGATCGTTGCGGGATATGTGCTGGACTGGTATATATTGATAAGAGAACATGTGAGGTTTCTTTGTTTGAGTCAGAGTCCAAGGCTCTATGGAACGTCGATATCGGAAAAGACTCGGCCGAAATCCAACCAGTCTAGATTTGCTAATAGACGTGCGAACGACAGAAGCAGGAGTACCCAACGACTGTTTTAGGGGAAATCGATTGTAGAGTGAACTAAACATCACCTGCGGGTCCCCGCGACAATCTTGTTTAATATTTAACTTTCCTGGGAAAAAAATACCCGCTCTTCACTGCCAGCGAGCAGGACTTTTAATCAATAAAAATCCCAGCCAGCATCAATTTTGAGGTTTGTCAACGAGCCAGCAGAGTTAAAATCGCCAAAAAAAGAAACATCCAGCCAGCGTAGAGGAAATATTTCCAGTTTGCCAGCAAGTGATCATGCATACCATTTCTTATGTTAACATGTAGCTGTCGACACGCCCCTCTCTACCTGTTTCGCGTTCGCTTGCTTGATAGCGGCTATTCACGCGCGCGTCACGTTTCCATGCCGCAGGATTTCCGCGCTCGCTCGCGTGTTCTTTTTGATCGACTATCCCTGAGCGGGAACGGAGACTGCTTGTAGTCAGACCACAATTTGTTTTTAGAGTCTAATAGCCAGGAAAAAAAAAACAAACAAGCCATTTTTCCCCAGCCAGAGACAATTTCCCAGCAAGCCGGGTGTTTACGAAACATCCCAGCCAGTTAACTATCTAATGTTTAACTTTCCCAGCCAGCTCAATTCCAGCCTGTCGAGCGGGTTTTTTGTCGAGCGGCCCCGTCAGGTACTCCTGCAGAAGGAAACATGTGAATCTTCTAGAGAGGCTTACTGACACATGTTTGACTAAAGCGGCGTTCAGCCCTTTGTCTGGCAGGTTGCATAGCTGTAAAGAAGCTAAAACTTCAATTTCTTGACTCCGTGATGCGAAACACACCATCTTGCAACAGTATCACGACAAGCTGGGCCCGGCGTTTCAAACAATAAACTGGTGGTGCAGATAATATTTTTATCCTTTATTGTCGGAAAATCGTTCACGACAGGCTGAAAAACCTATCAAGGTCCTAATTGAGCTAAACGTAACTTACCTAATATGCCAAGAACGGCATTAAAACTGCTTTGAGTCGCTCAGTAGACACAATCGGAACAATCACACCAAAGCCGCAGGAATCCAGAAAAAGACATGACCTTCATATGACCTTCAGTGTTATGCAAAGGAGGTGTTATGCTTTATTTTGTGTTTCTATCTAGCATCGGTTAAGGGCAAATCGATGAAACTGTTTAAGACAGAAAAGTTAGCTGCGAAATATGGATCTGTAAAGCTGATCATAAGTTAATAAAAAGATATAAGCTTATTCTGTTTTACCTGTGTTAAATCATTTCATATGTCGGCAAATGTGTCCTAATATTTGTACTATTGCGCGACCACTGAAGCGAAATTCAAGCGCTACTCGCAATTCATTCCTGGCTAAAAAATATGGAATCCATGGTTCTCTTTTTGCACGCAACTTATCCAGGCAAGAAATAAACGTAAATAGATTGGTCTTCGCATAGTTTCCTTTTATTCATCTGAAACAGACGACCCGATCTGTTACAAACCGCAGCCCGCTGCGTGTCCAGAAGAAAAATAACCTTCATACAAGCGCTTGACAAACGCTCATCGCAACTTATTTCTGGCTAAAAGATGTTTAGACAATGTTTCTGCAAGCAGTCAATCGCAGGCAGTAATAAACGTAAAGTTGACTGCAAATATTGCTGGATTGTTCCATTCATATCTGAGAACATGAAATCTCATGAAAACAGGCCTCGCATCAGGTGACTCCAAAGTCGCGCTCTGATTGGGTAATTGTTTGTTTTGGTCCGCCGGTCAAAACATTTCCAAAAGTGGAAATGCTCTGGACTGATGATATTGGGACTTTTAAGCTTTAATAGTGTTAGTGCTCGAGACCCCTGCTGAATATGCATACAAGATGCTATTCTTGAGTATTCACACTGACTTCGAATATTCTTGAGAATGTTTCCTTTATTATGTATAGAGATTTCGGAGTATAAGTGAATTGGAATGCACATATGAACGATTTATTAATGACGACAATTTGTAACTATTCTCTGTGATATACAATCAAGTGCTTCTTTTGGGAGTTTATCTTTGTTTTTTCATATTCATCTTAAGCACTTGAAGTGGATCTAAATTAAATGATCACAAGATGGTGGTAGTTATGTATTAACTAAATATATTTTTAATACTGAGTCCTGCATTCCGCGTGACATCCTGCTTTCCATAAAAATTACCCTCAAACTCTTTAATGGAATTGTAGTACCTTACAACCTCAAAAGGGTTAAGAACTTACATAAGGATTTTCCGCATTTTCATCTTCCACTTTCACTTCTCCGTAGACAGCAATCGCCAAAGATATTAGCGCTGTAAAACCTAGAAGAAACTACATTTTAAACGTGTTTCGGACCAGCTTCTAATTCTGTAAAAGGAAGTAAAGTTCTCGCAACTTATACTGCTTAGCTATAGCCTGTCGCCACGTAAATTTTGCAGCCACACATTGCAAGTTTAAAAAAGCCAGTATTCTGTACAAATGTTTATAAAGTCTCTCTGCAGGTGTATTTTTTTGTTTGGCTAAATGTTTTACATAGTTTCACTGTAATGCAGAATGTTTGTTTTGATGTCGAAGTCTTTTAAACCGGCATCTTTTTATTAATATAACGATTGCCTTTTGTTTTATTCAGGCTCTTAGAAGTGCATTTTAAGAAGAAGGTTTTTGAGAGCGAGTGGAAATATTTCATCAGGTGGCCTCGCCGTCAATGTTCTTCGTTTCATCGCTTTTGAATTTGCCGGCTTTTGTTTAAGTAAAGTGAAAAAATAGAGGGTCTGAAGCACGCGTCAATAGGGATAACCTTCGCTCGAATTTTAAAGTAAAACTATATGAACTAACTTAAATCGCAGGTTAATTACGTAAAACATAACAAGCACCCAGAACCAGTATGGATAATACTCTGAATAAGACACATAAATAAAGAATCTAAGAATATTAGTGGTCAGAATGTGTTCGACAAGACAGTGTGCACAGCGTTTTCATTTTGTAAGTTGTCAACAAAACGAGGAAGTAAGTCGGAAGTAACCTAACAAAAAGAAACTTTGTTTGCGCAGATGAACTCCTTTTTTTGTCTTTCTTTAACTAGGCCACGATGTTAACACGTGACTATATTTCATTTCTACGGTACTTTGCATCTTTGTTGTTTACATCTTTGTTGTTGGAACTTTTGCTGAAGACAAAAGCTGCACAAACAAGTTTTACCACCGTATAGTCAATAGCTCTTGACTTACTGAGTGTTTTTGGAATATTCAAAAACTACTATATGAGCAACTATGCTTTTGCACATTATGCTAGCATTTTTTCGAGCATTTTAGTGAGGCAGAAGAATTTTGTAAAAGCACTATTGGAGCATTTTAGTGATGTATTTCCAGAAAAAAAATTCCAGAGGAAATAAGAATATGAATCGATTTCAGAGAGAAAATAAACGGCTACATTGAAACATCAGATAGTTCCTTCAGTACCACAACAAATAGCTTTGTTTTCTGGAGTAGTCGATTGCTTGGCCTTTTAAAAGAATGAACGGAGTGTTACCATATTAATTTGCCTTATTGATATACAGTAAAAACCCGCGTATAAGAACCTAAAATTTAAGAACCTGTTAGGCTAAAGTTTTTATTTCAAACCCCCTTTTCATAAGAACCTATTTAGCCTAAAATTTTCAATAGGTTCTTATTTTACAAAAATGAAGGCATCAGGAAATGTAACACAGCATTTTATGGACACTGCAGCATGAAAGACATGCATGCTAGTACTTTGGAAAGATAAATCTACTGTATGGTTATCATCTAAACTGTATTCTAGATAATTATTTAATACAGCAATATATTCCATATCACATATGTCCTGTAGGGTCCTGTAGTTATCTGTACTGATCGCTAGTGCCCCTATCAAATTAAGAACCTATTTAAGAACCTAAGTAGCCTAAAATCCCACTAAATACCATTTCTATAAGAACCTGTTTAGGCTATGTTGGAAAAATCTAGGTTCTTATACGCGGGTTTTTACTGTACTAGATGTTGTTGTTAGAGTTAAAAATTTTATCATTATAGTGAGCATTTTAGTTGGAAAAATGGAGCATTAAGTCAGAGTATTTTAATTTTAGTGGGGAAACAAAGGCATAATGTACAAAAACCTATGAGTAACCCTACGCAAGCATGGAGTTATTTTTTCGTGCAAGACAACAATTTAGGAAAGTTAGAGTACGCACCGAGAAGAACTGGAAAATATAAGAGTGCATTACTCTGCTTTTAGTCCCGCACCGTCAAATGCCTTGATTTTGGGAAAGAAGAAAGTCACATAATATCACATAACCTTTGTATAATTTTACACTTTCTGTTACATGAAGCTCTTGTAAGCGACCATCCAAGTATAACCTTCGAAGTTTGGAACAACGCACCCCGCTGAGACATCCTTGCGCAAGATCAAAGAAAACACTTGGTGGTCGTGCGTTAATGGTTAATTGCTGCACCGAAAATGTGGAATGCTCTTTCCAAAGACACCAGGGATGCAACTTACACTAGAACTTTTAATTCAATGCTTAACACACATCTTCTTACTTCATATTTTTATTGCAATTTAGCATTTGATTTTTAACGCCAATTCTTCTTTTTATCCATGTGAGCATTTTGAATGAATATTTTTATTTTAGCGCATCTGAACATTGTATGAATTTTTGCCCTGTATAAATTAATTATTATCTTATTTAATATCACTAAAAGAGGATCGTTTTTTTCAATTTTTTTTATTATTTCCTTTCACTTCACATTGCAATATCAACATTAATTACTTATAGTACTTGTACTGACAAACAAAAACTAAAGCTTAATTAATTACAATACAAACAACAACAACAACAACAACAAAAACAAGGTGACAAAACTGCATCGCTGCCATTGAACGAATCGAGGTGGCAAAATTACTAGACAAACATTAAAGACTCGCACCTACAGAAAAAACATATCCAACGTAGAGCGGAAATTAATAATAGTCCCTCTGAAATTTAGTATAGCTTTCCCATACGCACTCGCCGATTAAATTTACAAAAAAAAAATACTACTCGGTACTTTGGCGATAAGATAACCAGACTAGTATGAATAGCAACCTAAATAATCCTTTACAAAGGAATCAATGCTCCGTCTATGTATAATTTGTCCGGCTCGGTAAGACTAAAAAAGGTACGCTTACCATCCTTCCTTGCGTCAGAAAGTTTCTTCCCTTGGTCTTTTCTTCGTCGGACAATTTCTCTAGGGAGCTCTGCAGATATTCCATAGCCAGTGTCTTTCAAAGCTCTGGCTTTTGAAAAAATAAACTCTCTATCACCGTAGCGAAGAGCGAAGAGCGAAGAGCGAAGAAAGCGAGCAATTATTGGTCTTGGGCGTTCATCATCATTTACTTTGCCTACTCTGTGGACTCGCTGGAATTCGATGTTACTTGTGTCGACTTCTAGTTTACTCTCCAAGAAAGCTGTTAGGACGCTGAGTGAATCTTCCTGTTCGCCTTTTTCTTGAATTCCATAGAAGAGCAAATTTTCACGCCTAGAGTAAACTTCGGCGAATAAAAATTTGTCTTCGAGAGCTTTACATGTCTTCTCGTAATTTGCTTTCACTTTTCCTTCTGCAGAGTTAAGTTCATTAACCTGCTTGTTGAGCTCATTCAGGCCATCTTCCATCCCCTTCCCTTCCGCTCCTGTTTCGGACTGATTCGCTTCAAGTTGATGGACTCGAACATCCAGCTTGTCATATTTCTTCTCTAGACTTGAGACAGAGGAAGTAATCTGTTCTAGTTTCTTGTTCATTTCCACTATCTGTGCGAGAATGCGATCGATTTTTGACCCAAAGTTTTCCGTCATTCCTAAGGCGTCTAAAATTTTGTCAGACGAGGAATCAAGTAGTGAACAACTCTCACTCATAGAAGTTTCTTTGACCGTTTTCTCCTCCGGAGAGCGTAAATCGCAGTCTGACACACTTGAAACGCTTGACGCGTCTTTGCAGTTTTTCCTTTTGTCGGACATAAGTCGTCTTGGCCAATATTTAGTTGTTTAAGAAACGGAAAGTGCAGAGAAGCTTTCTACACGTCTACTCCCTCCGCATGCCTCAACCCAGTTCAAAAGAGGATCGTTTTTGTGAGATGTCTACATGCAGTATTGGTTACACTCGCCACTTACCTTACACGGTGATTGATCGAAGGGAGGTAATTGATGGAAGAGAGTTCATCGTATGAATAGCATGAAAAAGGAAGATATCTTAGGCTGTACCTACTCCAGCACGATCAAATTTTAAGTTTTTTGATACGACAACAACGCGTAATAAACCTGAATTTTCGACAAAAAAGCAATGCGTGGTAAGAAAAATTGTGTTCCTTTCTTTTTTTAGATAACACTACAAGTCACACTTTCGTTACGCAATTTCTATTCAAAGAATTTCTTGCCACATTTTCTTTCTTTGGTGACTGTTTTTCAACCGTTGCGTCATCTTAACTCGAATGGCAGCAGTTGAGATTTTACCCAATGCAGTGGCCGCGCTGTTCATGGTATCGAGTCGTTTCGTACCCAGCTAGTTCCATATTCAGCATGAATTTTTCTCCTGAAGTATACGTCAACTTTTTTAACATATCTACGTAATATCTAAATTCAAACTATGTTGAGCCGTCAACGATTAAAGAAAAGGGGATTTTTATTATATTCTCTTTAATTAAAAATAAACTGCTGCACCGCACTATTTACGCGCCAAGATAATTCATCACTCGGGACGAAGCCGGATTGAACTATAGCATTCATAATTGTAGCGAGGCACTAAAAGGGACGTGATTGAAGCAAAGCGATTGAAGGACGAAGGGCTAAAAAATGTTTTGTGTCTCGACGAGTGACACTAGTGAAATCATACTTAAGTCAGGGAAAAGTTAAGGCATTCTTTGTGATCAGTCCAAGACACTCGTGGTCAATCGTGATCACTCGAAGAAACTCGTGTTAGGTCGAAGCCACTCGTGAGTACTTTTAGACGCAATCGAATGGACTAGAGCACAAAACTACAAAATAACTCTTCAATGCAACCAAAATAACATGTTTAATTCGTTGCACTTGCTTATTACAACGCTATAATACAGGGTACAATAGTTAGAATTAGAGTTATGACTTGCACATTTAACGTACCCTGCTTTCCTTTATAATATTTGTGTTTATATCATGTTTATGTATACGGCTTTTTTGTATTATCGCGTATCTTACTTGGATGCCTTGTCATTAAGTTTCGTGTATGCATATATAAATTTACTCCCTAACGTATTCAACTTTCCCGTTCAACATTGTTAAACTTTCATCTTTAAGTACAATAATTGTCGTTAGTTTGTACTAATCTGACAATGGGACGGTCGCAGCCTCGTACCCAGTCGTCCCCGGCGAAAAATCAAATGTGGTCGTGTTCGGCCCCAGGCCTCACGCTGTCACTCGATGAGCACGTTAACGACTGGGGACAAGGCTGGGGCGTTCGGCGGCCGCTGAGCGGAACTAAGGGTGCAGATTACAAACTTCGGCAAAATAAACGCTTTTAGGTACCCTTTTGGTTGAAGTTGAGTTAACAAGTATGGTGCTAAGAAAGTTTGATAGCCATGAAACATTCAACAATGCATGCCGGGGTGATGTTGTATCCGTTTGAGTGATTCAAGGCTAATAAATTATTCAGGTTAAGTAGCATGGTTCCATATCATTGTCAAAACCAAGCCTGTGATTAATTTGCCATTTAATTGCACCACGTTTCATTTTCACCAGGAAAGCATTGGCACAGTGGAAATAGTTTCTTCCAAAAAAATTATTTCCACCCAGAGGAGATGGATGCCCTCCTATCCTAATGTAATGCTTGTTTCTGTCTATCAGACTCTGAGCAGTTTTCTTGGCCTGATCCCCCCAAAGCATCCAAGCCGATGGCTGGGAAGCGTAACTGATATATGCTACAACCTTCCTTGTGAATTGCCGCCAGTATTTTTGATGGGACCCTGCCTCACCCTGTATAACAGTTAGCGCTGCGTTTAACAGCAGAACCCCTTCATTTAACCATGGAGATAAATCACCGTTGGTGAGGCTTACAGCCATCCCTTCCAGTTTCAACTCTACGATCATGTTGAATACACTTGGGACACCTCGGGGGTCTTCGTTTGGCTTCAGGCTGAATGCAAGGCCTGTTGCTTTGCCTGGTTGGGGGGTGGGATCCTGGCCTATAATGACAGCTTTGATTTTATCGGGGGTCACGGTAAAGGCCTTAAACATATGCGGCATTGGAGGTTCAATCACATTTACCTTGGCATCATTTTCGAGTACCTTGGATATCAGCCCTATATTATTCTTAACCTCTTTATTCTTCAGAAAATTGTCCCATCCCGCTGGAAAACAGTTATGCTTGTACACAAAGTCGTCAAGAGTAACTGTTTTGTATGTTGCTGTGCTGCAGTCGAACGGCTCTTTTTTCTTTTCTTTCTCTTCTTTCTCTCCTTTCTTTTTTTCCTCTTCTTCAGGTTTTTCAACTTTCATGGCAGGATCTCTTTTCGCTATGTTAGTTGTGTTGGCTGATGAAGCAAAACCCATCCCTACAAGTAATTAGAATATCAGTCGAATTAAGAAAATGTTGTATTCACTTGACTTATCAACCTGGGGATAAAACCTTATCGCGGTGGTGAGGCTTGTACGTCTCAATGATCCCAAGAGCTATGCCGGCAGCCGACTTGGGTCCAGGTAGGTTCAACCATGCAGAATTGGTCGGAGGTGAATCACTAGTAAACAAAACTGCCCCTGGCCCTTCAGGTTTGGGTTCTGCCCGGGGCCAACCATACATCTTGTAAAAAACCCCTTACTTACCAGCCCCTTAGGGATTTATAAACCTTATGGCACTCTGAGGACTAAGTGAGATTCAGTTAACTAATAAATAGTCTGAGATCTACTAGTTATACTTCATAATTGGAGATCCTTAGAAGATCCTTACTTCTTTTTGTCATAGTTATTTGCCATAGTTTGTCATAGTTTGTCAACTGTTTGTCATAGTTTGTGTGTGCATTAAGTCCCAGTATTGTTTTCCTCTGATCTTTGATGAGATGCAGGAAAATACGAGAGATCTAAACCTACGACCATTTTTTTTTCAAAACGCATAGTAGGAAGTGAACAGACGTAATTTCCCTCTCTATTAACTTGCAGGTTCTTTCAGAACAAATTTTCCATATTTTTTTATAAATTTATGCTCTGTAACTTAAGCTTAAAATTAACATTGTTACTTTCACTAAAATTAATAGGTGTACTTGTTTCAACTTAAATTACTACAAAAGTTTTTGATATCCCAAAACTGAGGTCGAGCTCGACTCCCGGGCGGCCTGTGCAATAGCCTGCCCGTCAAAGTCTCCTACAAAAAAGTGCAACGTCTCAGATGTGGGTGCTCTTGGCAGGTGGGAAACGTAGGATTCATCTGCATCTACAGGTTAACAAATCGACAACCTTTTCGTGAGGGTACTAAGACCACTAATGAGATGCAATTTTCGGGCGAGGCAAGACTGCCATCTGTACGAGTCGAAAATTATCTTTTTTGGATCAGTTGGAAGCAGTGTTGTAGAAAGCTTATATTACGTGTGTACCTTTGCAAATCCTGCTTACAAAAAGAAACAGCACAATGGAAAGCACAGACGTCATATTCATGATGCAGCGATGACCTGAAGATAGAAATGGTAAATACGTTAAATTATAATCATTATCACCTTAAAAAGTGACAATAGTTAGAACAGCTGGTAAAGATCTGGTTTTTTTTTACAAGTGTTACGGGTAATTGACAACAAAACTTTAGTTTTGAACTAGAAAATCGTGCCTTGTCCTTTTTTGTTTGGTTTTGTGCCGTGTGACTCTCAGCCAATTTCGCAGAATTTTCGAGAATCGAACTCTAGACTCCGTAAAAATAGAGGGCATCGGGGAAGGAGTTTAAGTCTTGCTTGTAATATGGGCAGAATTGCGTTAAAATACCGTTTCTTTCCGCAATACGCTTACGTTTAACGAAACAAAATAGCTGAGAAAACTTGCAAGCGGCGGCGACTTGTTCTACTCTCTTGTTCTTTTTTTCTCACATCAATTTTTCATCTTTTTTGGTTGAGTGCCAAATTCTGCTTGCTAAATTAAGTTCAACCATTCCTTCTCCTCTATAAATTTTATGCTTTTAATTATCCTTCTACCGCTTCATCCGGAGATATTCCAGTTAAAATCTACATATATAACAGAATTACTTACGATAGCGTGGAAACCTTGCGATTTTGTAACCTGAAAACACAAAATTAATGTGAACAAAGAAAGCTTTAAACGTACCCTACATGGGAAATACCGTGATAGGTCAAATAAAAATTAGGAGTTTCCAACTTAATTTAATCTGTTTTATGCATAATTCATGATAAACTGTAGCTTCAATGTCGCTATCAAGTGGCTGATTTATTACGAAGGACTCCGATGACTTTTAATTAGTTTTGTACCAAAAATGGAGAGGGAAGGGCCGTTTAAGATACATTGATCTTTTAGTAAGCGAAGCTTTGGTAAACAAAAATAGCTTTCCAAAATAGCTTTACAGGTTACACATTAACAAATCTGATAAGCGTGAGATGTAAGGAGTTCCTTATCTGAGCCGCACACGCTTAAAAGCCGACCAGAAAAATATCAAGTCACCCCTTCATTCACATCTGCTGTTCACCTTCGACCACCTGCGCTTTGCGATTTTTTGTCTTTGTCCTGGTTTTGTTTACCGATTCCAAAAATCAGAAGCCTTTTTTTTTCTTTCATGACCTTGTATTTCTAACAAGTGTTCAGTGAAGAATTGCGGTCAACTGCTACTGACGTTGAAAGGTAAATTCCAAAACTCTTGAAATCGCTGAAAATTCTTGAAACATTTTAAGCAAACCGTTTAATTTTTGCTAAAAACTGGCCCCAACCCACAAAAACTGAGCTAGTTGGAAAAAAATTGTGACTTTTGAGAATCGCACGTTTGCAAACCCGCAAAATATCAAGAAATTAAGGTTTTTATAATCTGTTGTTCGCTTGTGACCACCTGTACTCTGTGATAATTTCCGTTTAAGTTCTGCTTTTGTTTACCAACTCAAACAGTCAGTGGAGAAGAGCTGGTCTCCCAAACGAGGCCAAAAGACATTGAAAGTAGTTATAGGACAGCAGTTCTAGGACAGCCGTTAAAGGTGTGCTATTTGCCATAAAACTTTACCCTCTGGACTGAAAGCTTTGTACGTTTTACTTTTTATGCGTGACTCTCAACCAATTTCCTACGATCTTCATCTAAACTTCTCAAACAAAAGAGGCATCGAGGTAAGAGCTTCTCTTGCGTTTAAGATAGGGAGAACTGTTAGAAATTTTCACTCAGCTTCGTTTCGGGGCGCCTGGTTCTCGACCAAGTTTTTTGGTTGATTTTCAACATTATTGTCTAAGGTTTAAGCAAAATTAATTTCATTTCTTCAGCTATTCTTAAAAACGTTATTAAAATGGCTGGCCACAGAAAATTCTGCAAAAAAGTAGCCTTAGCTATTTTTCAAGGCAAATCGGCATTTTACGTGTGTTTGTTTATACGAAACACTTTGATATGATAAAAGCAAGACCGGTTTATTATGATGTTTGTATCTGGCGCAATACTACCCGGCATTAACATCATTTCTTTTCCCGAAACGAACACTTGATTACCCAAATAATTACCAGAGATAAGTGTATATCCCTTGATTGGTGAAATATTTTATGAATAACAATCTTTAATGGCCGTGGATGCTGGATGCTGGGTTCGTAATACAGATACTTCTCAACTTTCAAAATTTCCAAAAACATAAATTTTGCCACGCGTACTAAACTCAACAATTCAGCATTTTCACGTCTTATTTTCATCTAAATGTATATTTTCGGGGCGGAATTTCAAATTCTTTTGCCTCGAGTAAGAGGATATAAAGAAATTGCCAACTGAAGTTGTCGGATAATAGGCAAAATATTATAGGGCAATAAGCTTGCTCCTTTATAAAATAAATCAGGTCAAAAAACAAACCAACGGAGACTTGAAGAACTTACCCTGCTAGGAAGATTCCGTGAAAGGACTAATAAAAATTTGGGGTTTCCAACTTAATTTAAGCCACCTTTTATAAAATTCATGAGACTTTAGCTGAAATAAATTTATTATGGAGGACACAAATTCTTGTTCACTTAGTTCATTGTACCAACAATAGAAAGGGGAGGGCCGTACAAGATCCATTAAGGCCATTAGTAAACAGGTAGAGAGATCTTTGGTCATTAAAAATATATTTTGCTCATCAGCTTGACAGGTTCGTTACACATTCACGAACCCGATAAGCGTGAGTTTTGGGGAGTTCCTTATCATTTCGATCACGCACTTCTTTTCTGTTGACTTTGTGATTTAAGCCAAAGCAGTTCCCCGTAGCTAGTCTTTGCAATTTTCTGTTAAGAAAATATTGATTTCATTTGAGTTATTAGCAATATTTAGTGATTAAAATGGAAACCCCGGGGGTGGGGGGACTCCTATATGAAAGTGACAGGGATGCTCGTCGTCTCGCTTAGGGGTGTAAATTGCAGATTTGGGTCTCACTTAGGGTGTTAAGAACAGAAAGCCAATGTTTTTACTCATACAGGTATCGCTTAGGGTAGACTATGAACGAAAACTCAAGATTTATGAAAGTGCTTCTAAAATCTAATAATAGAACACAGCATTCGATGTAAACATCTTTAGCGCAATTCAAATCACCGCAGCTCTTATTTGGTTGTCTGTTTTAGCATGGTCTCCTTTCAGGATCAAATTAAGCCTGAGGCACGCCCAGATTGGTCTCCTTCAGGGTTTTAATTCTAATTTTCCGACGAGCATCCCCGTCCATTTCATATGGGAGTCACCCCCCCCCCCCCTTCCCCATCGGGATGGAAAACTCTGAAATCCTGTTATGTAAGTCTTAACTCAGGCCAGTGTTGTGGTTATTAGTAATTTTTCTCGACCTTTCGTGAATAAAACCGTAAATTACCGGAAACAAAATCTTCATTCAATTAGTAAGAAGCTGAGTATACAAAATTGCAAAGCTTCTAATTCTTTTTTCACAGACTGCGTTTCTCAAAAATCCTGAAAATGATTCGGTTAACTGCGCTGCTACTGTCTTTGAAGAGTTCCACAAATTCTTAAAATAGCTGATGTTTTATGAAACAAATTGACATCACTTTTATTAAAAACTGCCATCAACCTACACACCAAAATGAATCGAAAAAAGTAATTCTTCTGAGAAACACACGATTGCAAGCCAACAAAATTTTAAATTGTGATTTTTTTTTGGTTTGTTTGTGACCACCTTTTGTTCACTTGCTCATGCGAACACTTGATGGTATTAAGTGAATCTGTTATAAACCGCTTTCATTGCCATAGGAGGCCAAAACAAAAATAAGTGATAGCGGTTAGGACCATTGTACCCTTAAATTAAATTTTGTACATGACTCTCAAGTTTTGTATTAATTCTGCACTGTTATTAAGCGAGGCAAAATAACTGAGCAAAATTTTAAGGGGGCGTCGACTTGTTATACTCTCAGGTTCTTTTTTGTTAAATTTGATTTCCATCTCTTTTGCTAAGCGCCGAATGCTGCTCTTTTTCGCTCCCTAATACTTCACAAAATCGCTAAATTACGTCGCTCGCTAAAGGGGGGAAATATGTATCATCGCTAAACTTATAGATCAAGAGGTTAATCTGTTCGTTTTACGATGCAACTTATGTCCTTAAAACAAGCTGTCCACTGGTTCAACCGATTTTTTTTAGGTATTGTTCTAGTTAAGAGCTATTTATGGCACAATCACGTAAAGAACAACCTACTCGTACCAGTTTCCGACCAATTAAACTTAAGCTGTAATTTTGTGTTTCCCTTGAAAGTTTGCGGCAAGCTATGTATCCTAAATAAAGCCAATTTTCCAGCTTTCGATTGTTTGTTTTGACGGGCTTTAAGCTGGACAGTCACGTATAGAAGACCCCGTTCTGTTTAGATTAGTAACTAAAGACATCGGAGGTAAGATTTGACGCTTTTCACTGCTCAGTGAAACTTACGTTATACAACGAAGTGTCTCTTATACCTGCGATATTTTCGACGAAAGTCAAGATATTTGGTTTAAGGATAGTTAAGGGGATAAAGTGTTTCAGAGCTTTAACAAAGTTCACATTAGATTCGAAACTTTCTAAAGTAATAGGACTTAAACTTTTTCACCAAGCTTCGCGATTGCATGGGTGCCCAGTTTCCGTTCAGTTATCTGTTAAATTCCAATTTTATGGTAGCAGTTTGATATAAAATTAATTTCTGGTAGTTCCTTAGAAAATTCTGAAACAGGTGGCCTAACTTCATATCCAAGGGTATCATTAATTTTTCCCTTTGTTTGTTTCGCATCACTTTGATAATAAAGGCAACACCTATTTATTAGAACAGCTAAGGGAAATAAGTGTTTCAGAGCTGCGCTTTATCGAGGCTGAAACTAGATTTGAGACTTCTAAAGTAATAAGAGTAAACATTTTCACTAAGCTTCCGACAAGTTTTCTGCTGAAGTCCAGTTTTATTGTATAAGTTTAATATAAAATTAATTTCTAGTAGTACTTCGGAAAATTCTGAAACAAGAAGCCTTACTTCACATTCGAGATTAATCGTTCTCTTTTTGTTTGTTTCGCTTCACTTTGCAATTTGATAAGAAAAGCAACGCCTAGTTATTATATGACTACTGAAATAATTACCGGAGACAAGTATATATTTCTTGATTGATGAAATGTTTTATGAATAACAAACTTATATGGCTCGAGTAAGGGAAGTTTGTTTCGAGTAAGGGGAGATAGAGTAATTGCAAGCTGAAGTTGTCGGATACTAGGCAAAATACAATAAGGCAACTACTCTTCTCCTTTATAAAATAAATCAGATCAAAATACAAACCAATAGAAACTTTAAGAACTTACCCTGCCTGGAAGATTCCGTAACAAAGACTACTAGAAATTAGGGGTTTTCCAACCTAATTTAAGTCACTTTATATATAATTTATAAAAAAAAAAACCTTAGCTGAACTAAATTTAATATGGACTGGACACAAATTCCTGTTCACTTAGTTCATTGTACCAACAATAGCCAATTTTCCAGCTTTCGATTGTTTGTTTTGACGGACTTTAAGCTGGACGGTCACGTATGGAAGACGTTGTTCTGTTTAGATTAGTAACATAAGCCATCGAAGGTAAGATTTGACGCTTTACACTGCTCAGTGAAACGTACGTTATACAACGAAGGGTCTCTAATACTTGCGATATTTTCGACGATTTGGACGATTTTTGGACGATTTTTTCCACGATTTTGGACGATTTGCCTTGACAATAGTTAAGAGGACTAAGAGTTTCAGAGCTTTATCGAAGTTGAAACTAGATTCGAGATCGGGTGCCCAATTTCCGTCCAGTTTTCTGTTGAAGTCCAATTTTATTGAAGCAGTTTGATACAAAGTTAATTTCTGGTAGTACCTCAGAAATTTCTGAAACAAATAGTCTTACTTAATATTCGAGGTTGTCTTGTTTGTTTCGCATCACTTTGATAATGAAGGCAACACCTATTTATTGTGATTTATTATGACTACCGATTGAAATAATTACCAGAGATAAGTATGTATCTCTTTTTTGATGTTTTTTTTTATGAATAACTAACTAACGAATCGGATAACTAACGATCGGATGTTTTGGGAAAAAATCAAGAAATCCAAGATGGCGGATCCAAAATGGTCACCATTTAAAAATATGACGTAATGTTGAGCCGTCAACGATTGAAGAAAAGGGTTTTTTTTTATTATATTCCCTTTAATTAAAAATAAACTGCTGCACCGCACTATTTACGCGCCAAGATAATTCATCACTCGGGACGAAGCCGGATTGAACTATAGTATTCATAATTGTAGCGAGGCACTAAAAGGGACGTGATTGAAGCAAAGCGATTGACGGACGAAGGGCTAAAAAATGTTTTGTGTCCCGACGAGTGACACTAGTGAAATCATACTTAATTCAGGGAAAAGTTAAGGCATTCTTTGTGATCAGTCCAAGACACTCGTGGTCAATCGTGATCACTCGAAGACACTCGTGTTAGGTCGAAGCCACTCGTGAGTACTTTTAGACACAATCGAATAGACTAGAGCACAACGATTGAAGAAAAGGGGTTTTTTATTATATTCTCTTTAATTAAAAATGAACTGCTGCACCGCACTATTTACGCGCCAAGATAATTCATCACTCGGGACGAAGCCGGATTGAACTATAGTATTCATAATTGTAGCGAGGCACTAAAAGGGACGTGATTGAAGCAAAGCGATTGACGGACGAAGGGCTAAAAAATGTTTTGTGTCTCGACGAGTGACACTAGTGAAATCATACTTAAGTCAGGGAAAAGTTAAGGCATTCTTTGTGATCAGTCCAAGACACTCGTGGTCAATCGTGATCACTCGAAGAAACTCGTGTTAGGTCGAAGCCACTCGTGAGTACTTTTAGACACAATCGAATGGACTAGAGCACAAAACTACAAAATAACTCTTCAATGCAACCAAAATAACATGTTTAATTCGTTGCACTTGCTTATTACAACGCTATAATAAAGGGTACAATAGTTAGAATTAGAGTTATGACTTGTACATTTAACGTACCCTGCTTTCCTTTATAATATTTGTGTTTATATCACGTTTATGTATACGGCTTTTTTGTATTATCGCGTATCTTACTTGGATGCCTTGTCATTAAGTCTCGTGTATGCATATATAAATTTACTCCCTAACGTATTCAACGTTCCCGTTTAACATTGTTAAACTTTCATCTTTAAGTACAATAATTGTCGTTAGTTTGTACTAATCTGACAATGGGACGGTCGCAGCCTCGTACCCAGTCGTCCCCGGCGAAAAATCAAATGTGGTTGTGTTCGGCCCCAGGCCTCACGCTGTCACTCGATGAGCACGTTAACGACTGGGGACAAGGCTGGGGCGTTTGGGGGCCGCTGAGCGGAACTAAGGGTGCAGATTACAAACTTCGGCAAAATAAACGCGTTTAGGTACCCTTTTGGTTGAAGTTGAGTTAACAAGTATGGTGCTAAGAAAGTTTGATAGCCATGAAGCATTCAACAGTGCATGCCGGGATGATGTTGTATCCGTTTGACAGAGCGTCACAGAGGAGTGATTTAAGGCTAATAAATTATTCAGGTTAAGGTGATTCCATTCAATTGCATTGCACATCGTTTCTGCGCATCATTTATTTCGTGATTAGCGCGCGCACGAGCGCGCGCGCGTTCGGAACTTGATAGGTTTTCTACGGAAGCTGAGCTGTTCAGAGAAATAAATGGTCGTTTTCTCCCAAACGAACTCGGTGACCCCACTTTTTTATTCCATTTATTTAAGGAAAATACGACTTTACATGATATATTCAAATTTGAAGAATTTTCCATTATTCAATTTTGAAACATTCCGGTTGATTCACTGTTACAGTCAGATTTTAGGCGTTTAACTGGAACCGTGCAGACGCTCGATTTGCCTTTTATTTCAAATTGGTTTCATTGTTATGGCAATTTTAAGACGTTTTACTGTAACATTGTACTTCTATCATAAGAATAATGCTTATATTTCATTGCCAGTTAAACTTTGTTGAAGTAATGGGTGTTTCTAGTACAAGGATAGGTTTTTTTTAATATTGCTGTCTAAACATAGCAAAGTACCTCTATACTACAGCCCCGTAGCGTGAAATCAGACACGGTGACCCTCTCTTTTTATTTTATTTTCTTAATGTACTAGGTGTAATTGGTAACTCTGCAAAGTTTCAACAAATTCTCATTACAACTTCTTTTTCGATGGAATCACCTTAAGTAGCATGGTTCCATATCATTGTCAAAACCAAGCCTGTGATTAATTTGCCATTTAATTGCACCACGTTTCATTTTCACCAGGAAAGCATTGGCACAGTGGAAATAGTTTCTTCCAAAAAAATTATTTCCACCCAGAGGAGATGGATGCCCTCCTATCCTAATGTAATGCTTGTTTGTGTCTATCAGCCTCTGAGCAGTTTTCTTGGCCTGATCCCCCCAAAGAATCCAAGCCGATGGCTGGGAAGCGTAACTGATATATGCTACAACCTTCCTTGTGAATTGCCGCCAGTATTTTTGATGGGACCCTGCCTCACCCCGTATAACAGTTAGCGCTGCGTTTAACAGCAGAACCCCTTCATTTAACCATGGAGATAAATCACCGTTGGTGAGGCTTACAGCCATCCCTTCCAGTTTCAACTCTACGATCATGTTGAATACACTTGGGACACCTCGGGGGTCTTCGTTTGGCTTCAGGCTGAATGCAAGGCCTGTTGCTTTGCCTGGTTGGGGGGTGGGTTCTGTTGACTTTGTGATTTAAGCCAAAGCAGTTCCCCGTAGCTAGTCTTTGCAATTTTCTGTTAAGAAAATATTGATTTCATTTGAGTTATTAGCAATATTTAGTGATTAAAATGGAAACCCCGGGGGTGGGGGGACTCCTATATGAAAGTGACAGGGATGCTCGTCGTCTCGCTTAGGGGTGTAAATTGCAGATTTGGGTCTCACTTAGGGTGTTAAGAACAGAAAGCCAATGTTTTTACTCATACAGGTATCGCTTAGGGTAGACTATGAACGAAAACTCAAGATTTATGAAAGTGCTTCTAAAATCTAATAATAGAACACAGCATTCGATGTAAACATCTTTAGCGCAATTCAAATCACCGCAGCTCTTATTTGGTTGTCTGTTTTAGCATGGTCTCCTTTCAGGATCAAATTAAGCCTGAGGCACGCCCAGATTGGTCTCCTTCAGGGTTTTAATTCTAATTTTCCGACGAGCATCCCCGTCCATTTCATATGGGAGTCACCCCCCCCCCCCCCCTTCCCCATCGGGATGGAAAACTCTGAAATCCTGTTATGTAAGTCTTAACTCAGGCCAGTGTTGTGGTTATTAGTAATTTTTCTCGACCTTTCGTGAATAAAACCGTAAATTACCGGAAACAAAATCTTCATTCAATTAGTAAGAAGCTGAGTATACAAAATTGCAAAGCTTCTAATTCTTTTTTCACAGACTGCGTTTCTCAAAAATCCTGAAAATGATTCGGTTAACTGCGCTGCTACTGTCTTTGAAGAGTTCCACAAATTCTTAAAATAGCTGATGTTTTATGAAACAAATTGACATCACTTTTATTAAAAACTGCCATCAACCTACACACCAAAATGAATCGAAAAAAGTAATTCTTCTGAGAAACACACGATTGCAAGCCAACAAAATTTTAAATTGTGATTTTTTTTTGGTTTGTTTGTGACCACCTTTTGTTCACTTGCTCATGCGAACACTTGATGGTATTAAGTGAATCTGTTATAAACCGCTTTCATTGCCATAGGAGGCCAAAACAAAAATAAGTGATAGCGGTTAGGACCATTGTACCCTTAAATTAAATTTTGTACATGACTCTCAAGTTTTGTATTAATTCTGCACTGTTATTAAGCGAGGCAAAATAACTGAGCAAAATTTTAAGGGGGCGTCGACTTGTTATACTCTCAGGTTCTTTTTTGTTAAATTTGATTTCCATCTCTTTTGCTAAGCGCCGAATGCTGCTCTTTTTCGCTCCCTAATACTTCACAAAATCGCTAAATTACGTCGCTCGCTAAAGGGGGGAAATATGTATCATCGCTAAACTTATAGATCAAGAGGTTAATCTGTTCGTTTTACGATGCAACTTATGTCCTTAAAACAAGCTGTCCACTGGTTCAACCGATTTTTTTTAGGTATTGTTCTAGTTAAGAGCTATTTATGGCACAATCACGTAAAGAACAACCTACTCGTACCAGTTTCCGACCAATTAAACTTAAGCTGTAATTTTGTGTTTCCCTTGAAAGTTTGCGGCAAGCTATGTATCCTAAATAAAGCCAATTTTCCAGCTTTCGATTGTTTGTTTTGACGGGCTTTAAGCTGGACAGTCACGTATAGAAGACCCCGTTCTGTTTAGATTAGTAACTAAAGACATCGGAGGTAAGATTTGACGCTTTTCACTGCTCAGTGAAACTTACGTTATACAACGAAGTGTCTCTTATACCTGCGATATTTTCGACGAAAGTCAAGATATTTGGTTTAAGGATAGTTAAGGGGATAAAGTGTTTCAGAGCTTTAACAAAGTTCACATTAGATTCGAAACTTTCTAAAGTAATAGGACTTAAACTTTTTCACCAAGCTTCGCGATTGCATGGGTGCCCAGTTTCCGTTCAGTTATCTGTTAAATTCCAATTTTATGGTAGCAGTTTGATATAAAATTAATTTCTGGTAGTTCCTTAGAAAATTCTGAAACAGGTGGCCTAACTTCATATCCAAGGGTATCATTAATTTTTCCCTTTGTTTGTTTCGCATCACTTTGATAATAAAGGCAACACCTATTTATTAGAACAGCTAAGGGAAATAAGTGTTTCAGAGCTGCGCTTTATCGAGGCTGAAACTAGATTTGAGACTTCTAAAGTAATAAGAGTAAACATTTTCACTAAGCTTCCGACAAGTTTTCTGCTGAAGTCCAGTTTTATTGTATAAGTTTAATATAAAATTAATTTCTAGTAGTACTTCGGAAAATTCTGAAACAAGAAGCCTTACTTCACATTCGAGATTAATCGTTCTCTTTTTGTTTGTTTCGCTTCACTTTGCAATTTGATAAGAAAAGCAACGCCTAGTTATTATATGACTACTGAAATAATTACCGGAGACAAGTATATATTTCTTGATTGATGAAATGTTTTATGAATAACAAACTTATATGGCTCGAGTAAGGGAAGTTTGTTTCGAGTAAGGGGAGATAGAGTAATTGCAAGCTGAAGTTGTCGGATACTAGGCAAAATACAATAAGGCAACTACTCTTCTCCTTTATAAAATAAATCAGATCAAAATACAAACCAATAGAAACTTTAAGAACTTACCCTGCCTGGAAGATTCCGTAACAAAGACTACTAGAAATTAGGGGTTTTCCAACCTAATTTAAGTCACTTTATATATAATTTATAAAAAAAAAAACCTTAGCTGAACTAAATTTAATATGGACTGGACACAAATTCCTGTTCACTTAGTTCATTGTACCAACAATAGCCAATTTTCCAGCTTTCGATTGTTTGTTTTGACGGACTTTAAGCTGGACGGTCACGTATGGAAGACGTTGTTCTGTTTAGATTAGTAACATAAGCCATCGAAGGTAAGATTTGACGCTTTACACTGCTCAGTGAAACGTACGTTATACAACGAAGGGTCTCTAATACTTGCGATATTTTCGACGATTTGGACGATTTTTGGACGATTTTTTCCACGATTTTGGACGATTTGCCTTGACAATAGTTAAGAGGACTAAGAGTTTCAGAGCTTTATCGAAGTTGAAACTAGATTCGAGATCGGGTGCCCAATTTCCGTCCAGTTTTCTGTTGAAGTCCAATTTTATTGAAGCAGTTTGATACAAAGTTAATTTCTGGTAGTACCTCAGAAATTTCTGAAACAAATAGTCTTACTTAATATTCGAGGTTGTCTTGTTTGTTTCGCATCACTTTGATAATGAAGGCAACACCTATTTATTGTGATTTATTATGACTACCGATTGAAATAATTACCAGAGATAAGTATGTATCTCTTTTTTGATGTTTTTTTTTTATGAATAACTAACTAACGAATCGGATAACTAACGATCGGATGTTTTGGGAAAAAATCAAGAAATCCAAGATGGCGGATCCAAAATGGTCACCATTTAAAAATATGACGTAATGTTGAGCCGTCAACGATTGAAGAAAAGGGTTTTTTTTTATTATATTCCCTTTAATTAAAAATAAACTGCTGCGCCGCACTATTTACGCGCCAAGATAATTCATCACTCGGGACGAAGCCGGATTGAACTATAGTATTCATAATTGTAGCGAGGCACTAAAAGGGACGTGATTGAAGCAAAGCGATTGACGGACGAAGGGCTAAAAAATGTTTTGTGTCCCGACGAGTGACACTAGTGAAATCATACTTAATTCAGGGAAAAGTTAAGGCATTCTTTGTGATCAGTCCAAGACACTCGTGGTCAATCGTGATCACTCGAAGACACTCGTGTTAGGTCGAAGCCACTCGTGAGTACTTTTAGACACAATCGAATAGACTAGAGCACAACGATTGAAGAAAAGGGGTTTTTTATTATATTCTCTTTAATTAAAAATGAACTGCTGCACCGCACTATTTACGCGCCAAGATAATTCATCACTCGGGACGAAGCCGGATTGAACTATAGTATTCATAATTGTAGCGAGGCACTAAAAGGGACGTGATTGAAGCAAAGCGATTGACGGACGAAGGGCTAAAAAATGTTTTGTGTCTCGACGAGTGACACTAGTGAAATCATACTTAAGTCAGGGAAAAGTTAAGGCATTCTTTGTGATCAGTCCAAGACACTCGTGGTCAATCGTGATCACTCGAAGAAACTCGTGTTAGGTCGAAGCCACTCGTGAGTACTTTTAGACACAATCGAATGGACTAGAGCACAAAACTACAAAATAACTCTTCAATGCAACCAAAATAACATGTTTAATTCGTTGCACTTGCTTATTACAACGCTATAATAAAGGGTACAATAGTTAGAATTAGAGTTATGACTTGTACATTTAACGTACCCTGCTTTCCTTTATAATATTTGTGTTTATATCACGTTTATGTATACGGCTTTTTTGTATTATCGCGTATCTTACTTGGATGCCTTGTCATTAAGTCTCGTGTATGCATATATAAATTTACTCCCTAACGTATTCAACGTTCCCGTTTAACATTGTTAAACTTTCATCTTTAAGTACAATAATTGTCGTTAGTTTGTACTAATCTGACAATGGGACGGTCGCAGCCTCGTACCCAGTCGTCCCCGGCGAAAAATCAAATGTGGTTGTGTTCGGCCCCAGGCCTCACGCTGTCACTCGATGAGCACGTTAACGACTGGGGACAAGGCTGGGGCGTTTGGGGGCCGCTGAGCGGAACTAAGGGTGCAGATTACAAACTTCGGCAAAATAAACGCGTTTAGGTACCCTTTTGGTTGAAGTTGAGTTAACAAGTATGGTGCTAAGAAAGTTTGATAGCCATGAAGCATTCAACAGTGCATGCCGGGATGATGTTGTATCCGTTTGACAGAGCGTCACAGAGGAGTGATTTAAGGCTAATAAATTATTCAGGTTAAGGTGATTCCATTCAATTGCATTGCACATCGTTTCTGCGCATCATTTATTTCGTGATTAGCGCGCGCACGAGCGCGCGCGCGTTCGGAACTTGATAGGTTTTCTACGGAAGCTGAGCTGTTCAGAGAAATAAATGGTCGTTTTCTCCCAAACGAACTCGGTGACCCCACTTTTTTATTCCATTTATTTAAGGAAAATACGACTTTACATGATATATTCAAATTTGAAGAATTTTCCATTATTCAATTTTGAAACATTCCGGTTGATTCACTGTTACAGTCAGATTTTAGGCGTTTAACTGGAACCGTGCAGACGCTCGATTTGCCTTTTATTTCAAATTGGTTTCATTGTTATGGCAATTTTAAGACGTTTTACTGTAACATTGTACTTCTATCATAAGAATAATGCTTATATTTCATTGCCAGTTAAACTTTGTTGAAGTAATGGGTGTTTCTAGTACAAGGATAGGTTTTTTTTAATATTGCTGTCTAAACATAGCAAAGTACCTCTATACTACAGCCCCGTAGCGTGAAATCAGACACGGTGACCCTCTCTTTTTATTTTATTTTCTTAATGTACTAGGTGTAATTGGTAACTCTGCAAAGTTTCAACAAATTCTCATTACAACTTCTTTTTCGATGGAATCACCTTAAGTAGCATGGTTCCATATCATTGTCAAAACCAAGCCTGTGATTAATTTGCCATTTAATTGCACCACGTTTCATTTTCACCAGGAAAGCATTGGCACAGTGGAAATAGTTTCTTCCAAAAAAATTATTTCCACCCAGAGGAGATGGATGCCCTCCTATCCTAATGTAATGCTTGTTTGTGTCTATCAGCCTCTGAGCAGTTTTCTTGGCCTGATCCCCCCAAAGAATCCAAGCCGATGGCTGGGAAGCGTAACTGATATATGCTACAACCTTCCTTGTGAATTGCCGCCAGTATTTTTGATGGGACCCTGCCTCACCCCGTATAACAGTTAGCGCTGCGTTTAACAGCAGAACCCCTTCATTTAACCATGGAGATAAATCACCGTTGGTGAGGCTTACAGCCATCCCTTCCAGTTTCAACTCTACGATCATGTTGAATACACTTGGGACACCTCTGGGGTCTTCAGTTGGCTTCAGGCTGAATGCCAGGCCTGTTGCTTTGCCTGGTTGGGGGGTGGGATCCTGGCCTATAATAACAGCTTTGATTTTGTCGGGGCTCACGGTAAAGGCCTTAAACATATGCGGCATTGGAGGTTCAATCACTTTTCCCTTGGCATAATTTTCGAGTACCTTGGATATCGCCACTATATCATTCTTAACCTGATCATCCTTCAGAAAATTGTCCCATCCCGCTGGAAAACAGTTATGCTTGTACACAAAGTCGTCAAGAGTAACTGTTTTGTATGTTGCTGTGCTGCAGTCGAACGGCTCTTTTTTCCCTTCTTTCTCTTCTTTCTGCCCTTTCTTTTTTTCCTCTTCTTCAGGTTTTTCAACTTTCATGGCAGGATCTCTTTTCTCTATGTGAGTTCTGTTGGCTGATAAGGCAAAACCCACTCCTACAAGTAATTGGAATATCAATCAGATTTTAAGAAAATGTTTTTCACTTGACGTATCAACCCGGGCATGTCATCTTGTCTCGGTGGTGAGGCTTGTACGTCTCAATGATCCCAAGAGCTATGCCGGCAGCCGACTTATGCCCTGGGGCCCGTTTCTCGAACCTCTCGATAACTTTCCGGGCCCGAAAACTATTTAAGGTGCTCAATATTTTCCGATAGCTATACATTTTCATGGCTTTTGAAAGCTGAATTTTAATCTTTATAATTTCTTGAAGCATATTGCTAAGTTTGCGCCAATAATAACCATTTGGTGATAAATAAATGAGCTCGAAAAATTACCTACCGGGCCCGGAAAGTTATCGGGAGTTTCGAGAAACGGGCCCCTGGTACGTAAGTTCAACCATGCAGAATTGGTCGGAGGGGAGACACTGGTAAAAGGACTGCACCTGGCCCTCCAGGTTGGGGTTGAGCGTGGGGCCAACCATACACCCTTTAAAAAATTCCTACTTACAAGCCCCTTAGGATTTATGTACCTCATGGCACTATGAGGACTGAGTAAGATTCAGTTGACTAATAAACATCCACTAGAGAGAGTGGATGTAGAGATCCACTAGATTTATACTTCTTAACTGGAGATCCTTAGAAGGTCCTTCTTTTAAGAAGCCCTATTTGTTATAGTTTGTGATGCATAAAGCCCCAGTATTGTTTCCCACTGTTCTTTGATGAGATGCAGGAAACTACAAAGGACCTAAACCTGTGACCAACCTGTTTGTCAAAACGTGTGGTAGGAAGTGAACAGACGTAATTTCCCTCTCTATTAACTTGCAGGTTCTTTCAGAACAAATTTTCCATATTTTTTTTTTATAAATTTATGTTCTGTAACTTAAGCTTAAAATTAACAATGTTACTTTCACCAAAATTAATAGGTGTATTTGTTTCAACTTAAATTACTACAAAAGTTTTTGATATCCCAAAACTGAGGTCGAGTTCGACTCCTGTGCGGCCTGTGCGATAGCCTGCCCGTCAAAGTCTCCTACAAAAAAGTGCAACGTCTCAGATGTGGATGCTCTCGGCAGGTGGGAAACGTAGGATTCGTCTGCAGCTACAGGTTAAACAAATCGACAAACTTTTCGTGAGGGTACTAAGACCACTAATGAGATGCAATTTTCGGGCGAGGCAAGACTGCCATCTGTACGAGTCGAAAATTATCTTTTTTGCATCAGTTTTAAGCAGTGTTTTAGAAAGCTTATATTACGTGTGCACCTTTGCAAATCCTGCTTACAAAAAGAAACAGCACAATGGAAAGCACAGACGTCATATTCATGATGCAGCGATGACCTGAAGACAGAAATGGTAAATACGTTAAATTATTATCATTATCACCTTAAAAAGTGGCAATAGTTAGAACAGCTGGTAAAGATCTGTTTTTTTTTTTTACAAGTGTTACGGGTAATTGACAACAAAACTTTAGTTTTGAACTAGAAAATCGTACCTTGTCCTTTTTTGTTTGGTTTTGTGCCGTGTGACTCTCAGCCAATTTCGCAGAATTTTCAAGAATCGAACTCTAGACTCCGTAAAAGCAGAGGGCATCGGGAAGGAGTTTAAGTTGTGCTTGTAATATGGGCAGAATTGCGTTAAAATACCTTTTTTTCCGCAATAAGCTTACGTTTAACGAAACAAAATAGCTGATAAAACTTACAAGCGGCGGCGACTTGTTCTACTCTCGTGTTCTTTTTTTCTCAAATCAATTTTTCATCTTTTATTTGTTGAGTGCCAAATTCTGCTTGCTAATTTAAGTTCAATCATTCCTTCTCCTCTATAAATTTTATGCTTTTAATTATCCTTCTACCGCTTCATCCGGAGATATTCCAGTTAAAATCTACATAAATAACAGAATCACTTACGATAGCGTGGAAACCTTGCAATTTTGTAACCTGAAAACACAAAACTAATGTGAACAAAGACGGCTTTAAACGTACCCTACATGGGAAATACCGTGATAGGACAAATAAATATTAGGAGTTTCCAACTTAATTTAATCTGTTTTATGCATAATCATGATAAATTTTAGCTTCAATGTCGCTATCAAGTGGCTGATTTATTACGGAGGACTCCGATGACTTTTAATTAGTTTTGTACCAAAAAGGGAGAGGGAAGGGCCGTTTAAGATACATTGATCTTTTAGTAAGCGAAGCTTTGGTAAACAAAAATAGCTTTCCAAAATAGCTTTACATGTTACACATTAACAAATCCGATAAGCGTGAGATGTAAGTAGTTCCTTATCTGAGCCGCATACGCTTAAAAGCCGGCCAGAAAAATATCAAGTCACCCTTTCATTCACATCTCCTGTTCACTTGCGACCACCTGCGCTTTGCGATTTTTTGTCTTTGTCCTGGTTTTGTTTACCGATTCCAAAAATCAGAAGCCTTTTTTTCTTTCATGACCTTGTATTTCTAACAAGTGTTCAGTGAAAAATTGCGGTCAACTGCTACTGACGCTGTAAAGTAAATTCCAAAACTCTTGAAATCGCTGAAAATTCTTGAAACATTTTAAGCAAACCGTTTAATTTTTGCTAAAAACTGGCCCCAAACCACAAAAACTGAGCTAGTTGGAAAAAAATTATGACTTTTGAGAATTGCACGTTTGCAAGCCCGCAAAATATCAAGAAGTTAAGGTTTTTATAATCTGTTGTTCGCTTGTGACCACCTGTACTCTGTGATAATTTCCGTTTAAGTTCTGCTTTTGTTTACCGACTCAAACAGTCAGTGGAGAAGAGCTGGTCTCCCAAACGAGGCCAAAAGACATTGAAAGTAGTTATAGGACAGTAGTTCTAGGACAGCCGTTAAAGATGTGCTATTTGCCATAAAACTTTACCCCCTGGACTGAAAGCCTTGTACGTTTTTCTTTTTATGCATGACTCTCAACCAATTTCCTACGATCTTCATCTAAACTTCTCAAACAAAAGAGGCATCGAAGTAAGAGCTTCTCTTGCGTTTAAGATAGGGAGAACTGTTAGAAATTTTCACTCAGCTTCGAGTTGGGGCGCCTGGTTCTCGACCAAGTTTTTTGGTTGATTTTCAACATTATTGTCTAAGGTTTAAGCAAAATTGATTTCATTTCTTCAGCTATTCTTAAAAACGTTATTAAAATGGCTGGCCACAGAAAATTCTGCAAAAAAGTAGCCTTAGTTATTTTTCAAGGCAAATTGGCATTTTACGTGTGTTTGTTTATACGAAACACTTTGATATGATAAAAGCAAGACCGATTTATTATGATGTTTGTATCTGGCGCAATGTTACCCGGCATTAATATCATTTTTTTCCCGAAACGAACACTTGATTACCCAAATAATTACCAGAGATAAGTGTATATCCCTTGATTGATGAAATATTTTATGAATAACAATCTTTAATGGCCGTGGATGCTGGATGCTGGGCTCGTAATACAGATACTTCTCAACTTTCAAAATTTCCAAAAACATAAATTGTGGCACGCGTACTAAACTCAAAAATTCAGCATTTTCACGTCTTATTTTTATCTAAATGTATATTTTCGGGGCGGAATTTCAAATTCTCTTGCGTCGAGTAAGAGGATATAAAGAAATTGCCAACTGAAGTTGTCGGATAATAGGCAAAATATTATAGGGCAATAAGCTTGCTCCTTTATAAAATAAATCAGGTCAAAAAACAAACCAACGGAGACTTTAAGAACTTACCCTGCTTGGAAGATTCCGTGAAATGACTAACAGAAATGAGGGGTTTCTAACTTAATTTAACCCACCTCATATATAATTCATGAAAAACTCTAGCTGAAATAAATTTATTATGGAGGACACAAATGCCTGTTCACTTAGTTCATTGTACCAACAAAAGAGAGGCCGTACAAAATCCATTAAGGCCATTAGTAAACAGGTAGATAGATCTTTGGTCATTAAAAATTTATTTTGCTCATCAGCTTTACAGGTTCGTTACACATTCACGAACCCGATAAGCGTGAGTTTTGGGGAGTTCCTTATCACTTCGATCACGCACTTCTTTTCTGTTGACTTTGTGATTTAAGCCAAAGCAGTTCCCCGTAGCTAGTCTTTGCAATTTTCTGTTAAGAAAATATTGATTTCATTTGACTTATTAGCAATATTTAGTGATTAAAATGGGAACCCCCCCACCCTTCCCCCTCGGAATGGAAAACTCTGAAATCCTTTTATGTAAGTCTTAACTCAGGCCAGTGTTGTGGTTGTTAGTAATTTTTCTCGACCTTTCGTGGATAAAACCGTAAATTACCGGAAACAAAATCTTCATTCAATTAGTAAGAAGCTGAGTATACAAAATTGCAAGGCTTCTAATTCTTTTTTCACAGACTGCGTTTCTCAAAAATCCTGAAAATGATTCGGTTAACTGCGCTGCTACTGTCTTTGAAAAGTTCCACAAATTCTTAAAATAGCTGATGTTTTATGAAACAAATTGAGATCACTTTTATTAAAAACTGCCATCAACCTACACACCAAAATGAATCGAAAAAATAATTCTTCTGAGAAACACACGATTGCAAGCCAACAAAATTTTAAAATGTGATTTTTTTTTTTTTTGGTTTGTTTGTGACCACCTTTTGTTCACTTGCTCATGCGAGCACTTGATGGTATTAAGTGTCAATCTGTTATAAAAGGCTTTCATTGCGATAGGAGGCCAAAACAAAAATAAGTGATAGCAGTTAGGACCATTGTGCCCTTAAATTAAATTTTGTACATGAGGCAAAATAACTGAGCAAAGTTTTAAGGGGGCGACGACTTGTTATACTCTCAGGTTTTTTTTTTCTGTTAAATTTGATTTCCATCTCTTTTGCTAAGCGCCGAATGCTGCTCTTTTTCGCTCCCTAATACTTCACAAAATCGCTAAATTACATTGCTCGCTAAAGGGGGGAAATATGTAACATCGCTAAACTTATAGATCAAGAGCTTAATCTGTTCGTTTTACGATGCAACTTATGTCCTTAAAACAAGCTGTCTACTGGTTCAACCGATTTTTTTTAGGTATTGTTCTAGTTAAGAGCTATTTATGGCACAATCACGTAAAGAACAACCTACTCGTACCAGTTTCCGACCAATTAAACTTAAGCTGTAATTTTGTGTTTCCCTTGAAAGTTTGCGGCAAGCTATGTATCCTAGATATAGCCAATTTTCCAGCTTTCGATTGTTTGTTTTGACGGGCTTTAAGCTGGACAGTCACGTATAGAAGACCCCGTTCTGTTTAGATTAGTAACTAAAGACATCGGAGGTAAGATTTGACGCTTTTCACTGCTCAGTGAAACTTACGTTATACAACGAAGTGTCTCTTATACCTGCGATATTTTCGACGAAAGTCAAGATATTTGGTTTAAGGATAGTTAAGGGGATTAAGTGTTTCAGAGCTTTAACAAAGTTCAAATTAGATTCGAAACTTTCTAAAGTAATAGGACTTAAACTTTTTCACCAAGCTTCGCGTTTGGGTGCCCAGTTTCCGTTCAGTTATCTGTTAAATTCCAATTTTATGGTAGCAGTTTGATATAAAATTAATTTCTGGTAGTTCCTTAGAAAATTCTGAAACAGGTGGCCTAACTTCATATCCAAGGGTATCATTAATTTTTCCCTTTGTTTGTTTCGCATCACTTTGATAATAAAGGCAACACCTATTTATTAGAATAGCTAAGGGAAATAAGTGTTTCAGAGCTGCGCTTTATCGAAGCTGAAACTAGATTTGAGACTTCTAAAGTAATAGGAGTAAACACTTTCACTAAGCTTCCGACAAGTTTTCTGCTGAAGTCCAGTTTTATTGTATAAGTTTAATATAAAATTAATTTCTGGTAGTACTTCGGAAAATTCTGAAACAAGAAGCCTTACTTCACATTCGAGATTAATCGTTCTCTTTTTGTTTGTTTCGCTTCACTTTGCAATTTGATAAGAAAAGCAACGCCTAGTTATTATATGACTACTGAAATAATTACCGGAGACAAGTATATATTTCTTGTTTGATGAAATGTTTTATGAATAACAAACTTAAATGGCTCGAGTAAGGGAAGTTTGTTTCGAGTAAGGGGAGATAGAGTAATTGCAAGCTGAAGTTGTCGGATACTAGGCAAAATACAATAAGGCAACTACTCTTCTCCTTTATAAAATAAATCAGATCAAAATACAAACCAATAGAAACTTTAAGAACTTACCCTGCCTGGAAGATTCCGTAACAAAGACTACTAGAAATTAGGGGTTTTCCAACCTAATTTAAGTCACTTTATATATAATTTATAAAAAAAAAACCTTAGCTGAACTAAATTTAATATGGACTGGACACAAATTCCTGTTCACTTAGTTCATTGTACCAACAATAGCCAATTTTCCAGCTTTCGATTGTTTGTTTTGACGGACTTTAAGCTGGACGGTCACGTATGGAAGACGTTGTTCTGTTTAGATTAGTAACATAAGCCATCGAAGGTAAGATTTGACGCTTTACACTGCTCAGTGAAACGTACGTTATACAACGAAGGGTCTCTAATACTTGCGATATTTTCGACGATTTGGACGATTTTTGGACGATTTTTTCCACGATTTTGGACGATTTGCCTTGACAATAGTTAAGAGGACTAAGAGTTTCAGAGCTTTATCGAAGTTGAAACTAGATTCGAGATCGGGTGCCCAATTTCCGTCCAGTTTTCTGTTGAAGTCCAATTTTATTGAAGCAGTTTGATACAAAGTTAATTTCTGGTAGTACCTCAGAAATTTCTGAAACAAATAGTCTTACTTAATATTCGAGGTTGTCTTGTTTGTTTCGCATCACTTTGATAATGAAGGCAACACCTATTTATTGTGATTTATTATGACTACCGATTGAAATAATTACCAGAGATAAGTATGTATCTCTTTTTTGATGTTTTTTTTTATGAATAACTAACTTAAATGGTCGCGATCGGATGCTGGGTTCTTAGAAGGGATACTCCTCTACGTCCGAGATTTCCAAAAACTTAGTTTGTGCCGCGAATACTAAACTAAAACAAATTCAACATTTCCACATCGTATTTGTAACTAAGTGTATGTTTACAGGGTGGAATGTCAAATTTTTTTGTCTCGAGTAAGGAAGATAGAGCAGTTGCAAACTGAAGTTGTAGGATAATAGGCAAAATACTGTAGAGCAACAAGCTTGTTCCTTTATAAAATAAATCAGATCAAATTATAAAAACAACAGAGACTTTAAGAACTTACCCTGCTTGCAAGATTCTGTGAAATGACTTATAGAAATTAGGGGGTTTCCAACTTAATTTAAGCAGCCTTTTCTGTAATTCATGAAAAACTTAAGTTGAAATATACTTATTATGGAGGACACAAATTCCTGTCCACTTGGTTCTTTGTGCCAAAAATGGAGTGGGGAGGGCCGTACAAGATCCACTAAGGCCATTAGTAAACAGGTAGATAGATCTTTGGTCATTAAAAATATATTTTGCACAATGGCTTTACAGGTTACACATTTACGAACCCGATAAGCGTGAGTTTTGGGGAGCTTCTTATCACTTTGATCACGCACTTCCTTTCTGTTGACTTTGTGCTTTGAGACAAAGCAGTTTGACTTGCATCCTGTAGCTAGTCTTTGCAATTTTCTGTTAGAAAAGTGTCGATTTCATTTGAGCTATTAGCAACTTTTGTGATTAAAATGGAGACCTCTGAAATCCTTTTATAAAATAACTGAGCAAACTTTAAAGGCAGCGTTGACTTGTTATGCTCTCGTGTTCTTTTTTGTTGAATTTGATTTCCCTCTCTTTTGCTAAGCGCCGAATGCTGCTCTTTTTTGCTCCCTTATTGTTCACGAAATCGCTAAATTACATTGCCCCCTAAAAGGGCGCAAAAAATGTAAAATCGCTCAACTCGTAGTAGTTAAACTGTTCATTGTACGCTGCAACTTATGTCCTAAAAACAAGCTGTCTTACGCTTCAGCCGGTTATTTTCAGGTGCTGTTCGAGTTAGGAGCTATGAATAGCGCAATCACGGAAAGACCAGCCTACTCAGGTACCAGTATCCGACCAGTAAAAATTAAACTGAAATTTTTGTGCTGTTTTGTTTTGACGGGCTTTAAGCCGGACGGACACGGATAGAAGACGCCGTATTGTTTACATTAGCAACTAAAGACATCGAAAGTGAGATTTGACACTTTTCATTGCTCAGTGTGAAACTTACGTCATACAACAAAGGGTCTCTCGCGATATTTCAGATAAGTATATACATCTCTTGATTGATGAAATGTTTTATGAATAACAAACTTAAATATAATGGCCGTGATCGGCCGCTGCGGGTTAACTTGTGCCGCGGACAACTAAAAAAAATCAATCTGTTCACATCTTATGTAAGTGTATGTTTACAGGGTGGAATTTCATTTTTTTTTCCAGTAAGGGGAGATGGAGCAATTGCAAACTGAAGTTGTCGGATAATAGGCAAAATACAATAAGGCAACAAGCCTGCTCCTTTATAAAATAAATCAGATCAAATTACAAATCAACAAAGACTTTAAGAACTTACCCTGCGTGGAAAAGTCCGTGAAAGGGCTAAAAGAAATTAAGGGGTTTCCAACTTAATTTAAACCACCTTACATATAATTCAGGAAAAACTTAAGCTAAAAAAAATTAATATGGAGGACACAAATTCCTGTTCACTTAGTTCATTGTACCAAAAGTGGAGAGGGGAGGGCCGTACAAGATCCATTAAGGCCATTAGTAAACAGGTAAATAGATCTTTGGTCATTAAGAATATATTTTGCACAATACCTTTACAGGTTACATGTTCACGAACCCGATAAGCGTGAGTTTTGGGAAGTTTCTTATCACTTCCATCACGCACTTCCTTTCTGTTGACTTTCTGATTTGAGACGAACCAGTTTGGCTGGCATCCTGTTGCTAGTATTTGCAATTTTCTGTTAGAAAACAGAAAAGGTGTTATTCGCAATACTTTTTGATTGCAATGGAGTCCTCTGAAATCCTTTTATGGTTATTGATTTTTATGCTCCATCGACTAAGGTTAATAATTTTGCTCATTTACCTGTAAGTCTTAACTCAGGCCAGTGTTGTGGTTATTTGCGGTTTTCCTCAAACTTTCATTAACAGAATCGTAAATTACCGTAAACAAAATCTTCACTTAATAATCAAGGGGTTGAGTTTACAAAATTGCAGAAGCTTCTAATTCTTTTTTCACAGACTGCGTTTCTCAAAACTCCCAAAAAATAATCGGTTAACTGCGCTCAGCTACTGCCTTGAAAAATTCCAAAAATTCTTAAAATGGCCACTGTTGTATGAAATAAATTGAGATCTCTTCTACTAAAACTGCTATAACCTACAAACTAAACTTACGTAAAAAAATCATTCTTTTAAGAAACGCACGATTGGAAGCCCACAAAATATTAAATTATCACTGTTTTTTGTGTGTCCACCCTTTGTTCACCAAATAAAACAGTTTTTAAACAAAATGAGCTGGTGATAATCTTAAACCTCTTTTAAACGTTTCATTACCGAAGAAGGCCAAGAATAAGTGATAGCAGTTAGGACAGATTTGCTTTTTGTTACATACATTGCACGTATAATGATAACAGTAAACCGTCACTTAACCCTTTCACTGCCAAATTAAGAGTACCTAAAATCAAAATAGTGATATATAAATAGTTACCACAAAGAAGAACTTATGATCAGGTTTCATTTGAATGGTCACATCCTTGAATTTTCACAGACTGAGAAGCTAGAATCACACCATAAGTAATCCTGGTCAACTCGTCATATTCTCGTTTTTCTTTTTTGAAAAATCTGATTTCCAGTCTCTTTTGTTAAGCGCCGAATGCTGCTCTTTTTTGATCTCTAATACTTCACAAAATCGAATCATTAAGTCGCTCGCTAAATGCAAAATATTTAAAATTGCCAAATTTAACTTGTGCATTTTTTTGAAGTAGTTTTTTGTAATAGTTTTTAGATATATATATATATAGTGTTGATTGACTATCCATTTTATTGTAACTAGTTTTTATTGTAACTCTTAGTAAAGGGCTTCTAGTTAAGTATTAGCGCTGCTTTTATGAGCCACCCTCTCTAAATAAAGATTTTACTTGCCTACTTACTAAATTTAAAATCTTTAAAAAAATCGTAGACTTCAGGTAACTAACCGGAAGCTTTCCCTGTTACAAGTGTAAAAAAGGCAAAACATATATTTTTCTTTACAAAACTAATTGTGTTTCAGTAGGTTTGTTTATACTAAACTTATAAAAGAAGCAGGGCTTCTATAATAAACTAATTTGAATTAAACTTATGTAATTCAAATTATGTTGTCCCTTTTAATTTTAATATACTCGTAGATCTAGAAGTTAAACAGTTCCTCCTACTCTGCAACCTATATCCTTAATATAAGCTGTCTACCACTTCAACCACTTATTTTTACGTGTTGTTTTAGTTCAGTTAGAGTTATGTATAGCAGAATCATGTAACGAAAAACCTACTGGTACCAGTATCCGTCAACAAGGAAACTTTTTGTATTTCCCTTGGAAAATTGTAGCAAGCTATGTATCCTGAAACCACCCCATTATTTCAGCTTTGGATTGTTTGTTTTGGCGGGCTTAAAGCTGGACGGACACGTGTATAGAAGACGCCGTTCTGTTTAGATGAGTAAGACATCGAAGGTAAGATTTGACGCTTTTCACTGCGCAGTATTATTAACGTTATACAAAGATGGGTCTCTTACTTGCGATATTTTCGAGGAAATATCAAAATATTTGTCTTGAGAATAGTAACAGAGGATTACGTTTTTCAGAGCTTTATCGAAGTTCAAAATAGATTCCAAACTTTCTAAAGTAACAGGAGTTAAAAATTTATATTGAGCTTAAGATTTCCAGTTTCCGACCAGTTTTGTGTTGAAATTCAATTTTATTGTATAAGTTTGATACAAAATTAATCTCAGGTAGCATTTTCGTGGTCTGGGAAACTCCACGTGAGCGCATCCAAAATCCGGCTATTTGGCCTTCACAGTGCATGCTCCTCAGTTTAAGATCAAAATGGCGGCGCTACATGATGAAGCTATCACTTTAGCTTAAAGGTCAAATAAACCAAAATTTCGACATTTTTTCTTTCAATCCAATTTACTTGGTATGTGTTGATTTGCTATCAAATAAACATATTCTGAAGTTTCAAGTCAATTGGACTCAGGATCGCAGAGATAATGGCACGTGAAAAGTGCTACTTTTTGGCCTTCATAATCGTAGAGTGGTCGGGAAAGTTGTCGGTAAATTGTCGGAAATAACACTAGTGACGTCACTGTTGGCGAGCAGGAAAATTGGGGGGATTCGAAGTGTGAGGACTTGAGCGGAAAATCATGGTGTTTTGTGCTGTTATGAGTGTAAAGTAAGTAATTTTAAGTTTCCAGAAGATCCAGAACTGCCTCAAGAATGGCTCAAAGAATGAAAGGAGGATCGTTTCAACCCACAAAACACTGATTGACGTGTCTGTGCAGACCAGTTTACACCACAGGTAACCAAAGCGATTCGATCGAAAATAATCGGCGGTTTTCCATGGAAAATACTTAAAAATCCAAATAAAGTTTGAAGAACCTTACCTGTTATGTGTTTGCTGTGTTTTTGCCGGTTTTCCGAGCTTGTGGAGGTTGTTTTGAGCGGTAAGTTACAGCGGTATAAACCATCCATATCCGCCCAAGAACGGAGCAACTTCACACGGGAATTGCAATTATTGCGTGTTCAGCATTTGCACAACGTAGAAATTTAGAGGTAAGAATTTTGCATTTTGTTCACTATAACTATGACTAGCTTGTATCTTGTGATGGTTGTTAGCTCTTTCAGTTAGTTTATTTGAGAATTATAAGTCATAGCAGTTACTAAGCATTAACGATAACCTCGGGTTTTTGGCGCATAAATTAGGCTTCAATAATTATAAACAAACGTAAATTTCGAGCTCTGAATGTAATATTTTTCACACACTAAAATATTTCAGTTTTATCGCTTTCATACAGCGGCTGCAGGCCCTTCTTAAGCCTCTCACAAGCCAACACTCAAGACAACCAACAACATAAACCCAGATTTAATAAACTGGCCTAGTTTCTAAGTGTTGTGGCTTTTCACTGGCAAGCAGGTCCCAGGGGGGGTACTCCGGATTTCAAGTGACGGGGATAATCGAAGGATTTTTTGTTGGGGGGGGGTTGAAATTTTCCATTCCGGGATGTTTTTGAGTACGAAAATTTGGCAAGTATTTTTTTGGGTGGCTTGATTTAAGTAGAGATTTTTTGGGTATTCAAAACAATCTGAAGAATTGTGGTAGTGCCTGTGTATCCTGGCCGCGTAGTTCTGCGAATATTAAGTACTGACAACCAAACTTGTTTCGTGGTTGTTTTAATTATATTTAACGATGGTGTCACATTACATTGCATATGTTTCATAAAACCGGTTATACAATAGTCCGCAAAGTGTCCCGGGTGTATCTCACAAGGCTTCAATTCATTCAACTGATATCTCATCCATCGTGTTTATCACCCGGCATTATCCTCACTGGAATTCCCTTTTGCTGCAGTGAATTCTTGATATCTTTTGCTTGTGTCTTGTGGGTTAATCCTTTCTGGAAATTTTAGAGGCTCGAAAATTCGGCATGGGATTTTGGGGGGTTAGTTTTTGGTCCAGGGATTTTTTGGGTCCCTTGGAGGCCCTACGGATTTTTTTGGGTTTTGATTTTTGCCCCCATTCGATCATCCCCGTCACTTGAAATCCAGAGTACCCTCCTGGGAAGCAGGTGTTCCAGGCTGTTCCATGTTCATGTTTTTTAGGGGAGGCAGAAATGACATCATATCAAGACGAACATGCCCCTATCAAGTTTATGACAGGTGTATCACTTAACATAGTTATGGGGTCCACCCTTTGTACAGCTAATATCTAAGTACTTTCAGGAGGGGGAAATGGTTGACCCATATAAACTGAAGGAATTGATTGTTGTTTGAAACAAAAAAAAAACTTCTTTTGTGGGTTGTCGCATATGTTCCTTGTCACTCCAAGAAGTACTAATACCTCTTGAAAAGTTGTTCCCGCCAGCATGAATTTCTGACATTATAGTACCTTAAAACCCTTAACACCCTAAGTGGTACCAAAGCATGAATTGTAATCACGGTGACCCCTTCACTACACTATGGGAGCCCCTCCCCTCTCACCTCCTAGGTTAAGTACCACTCTGTAGTAATTGAAGAAAATACAAAGTTTAGAAACATTTCAAAGAGTAGTACAACTGAAATTATGAATATATGAATTTCATATATTTGAACTGCGGAATGAAGAAATAAATGTAAAGAAGATCCTCGCAGTTATTAACGCAACTTACGCAGTTGCGAAAAGAAAGCCTGAAAAAATCAGGCTTGCCGGGATTCGAACCCTGACCTCTGCGATACCGGTGCAGCGCTCTAACCAATTGAGCTAACAAGCCAACTGGGAGCTGGTCATTAAATTGGTTCGTAATATACCCGGGAAAGATGAAGATGAAATTATGAATATATGAATTTCATATATTTGAACTGCGGAATGAAGAAATAAATGTAAAGAAGATCCTCGCAGTTATTAACGCAACTTACGCAGTTGCGAAAAGAAAGCCTGAAAAAAATCAGGCTTGCCGGGATTCGAACCCTGACCTCTGCGATACCGGTGCAGCGCTCTAACCAATTGAGCTAACAAGCCAACTGGGAGCTGGTCATTAAATTGGTTCGTAATATACCCGGGAAAGATGAAGATGAAATTATGAATATATGAATTTCATATATTTGAACTGCGGAATGAAGAAATAAATGTAAAGAAGATCCTCGCAGTTATTAACGCAACTTACGCAGTTGCGAAAAGAAAGCCTGAAAAAATCAGGCTTGCCGGGATTCGAACCCTGACCTCTGCGATACCGGTGCAGCGCTCTAACCAATTGAGCTAACAAGCCAACTGGGAGCTGGTCATTAAATTGGTTCGTAATATACCCGGGAAAGATGAAGATGAAATTATGAATATATGAATTTCATATATTTGAACTGCGGAATGAAGAAATAAATGTAAAGAAGATCCTCGCAGTTATTAACGCAACTTACGCAGTTGCGAAAAGAAAGCCTGAAAAAAAAAAAATCAGGCTTGCCGGGATTCGAACCCTGACCTCTGCGATACCGGTGCAGCGCTCTAACCAATTGAGCTAACAAGCCAACTGGGAGCTGGTCATTAAATTGGTTCGTAATATACCCGGGAAAGATGAAGATGAAATTATGAATATATGAATTTCATATATTTGAACTGCGGAATGAAGAAATAAATGTAAAGAAGATCCTCGCAGTTATTAACGCAACTTACGCAGTTGCGAAAAGAAAGCCTGAAAAAATCAGGCTTGCCGGGATTCGAACCCTGACCTCTGCGATACCGGTGCAGCGCTCTAACCAATTGAGCTAACAAGCCAACTGGGAGCTGGTCATTAAATTGGTTCGTAATATACCCGGGAAAGATGAAGATGAAATTATGAATATATGAATTTCATATATTTGAACTGCGGAATGAAGAAATAAATGTAAAGAAGATCCTCGCAGTTATTAACGCAACTTACGCAGTTGCGAAAAGAAAGCCTGAAAAAATCAGGCTTGCCGGGATTCGAACCCTGACCTCTGCGATACCGGTGCAGCGCTCTAACCAATTGAGCTAACAAGCCAACTGGGAGCTGGTCATTAAATTGGTTCGTAATATACCCGGGAAAGATGAAGATGAAATTATGAATATATGAATTTCATATATTTGAACTGCGGAATGAAGAAATAAATGTAAAGAAGATCCTCGCAGTTATTAACGCAACTTACGCAGTTGCGAAAAGAAAGCCTGAAAAAAATCAGGCTTGCCGGGATTCGAACCCTGACCTCTGCGATACCGGTGCAGCGCTCTAACCAATTGAGCTAACAAGCCAACTGGGAGCTGGTCATTAAATTGGTTCGTAATATACCCGGGAAAGATGAAGATGAAATTATGAATATAATTATGAATTTCATATATTTGAACTGCGGAATGAAGAAATAAATGTAAAGAAGATCCTCGCAGTTATTAACGCAACTTATTCATAATTTCATCTTCATCTTTCCCGGGTATATTACGAACCAATTTAATGACCAGCTCCCAGTTGGCTTGTTAGCTCAATTGGTTAGAGCGCTGCACCGGTATCGCAGAGGTCAGGGTTCGAATCCCGGCAAGCCTGATTTTTTCAGGCTTTCTTTTCGCAACTGCGTAAGTTGCGTTAATAACTGCGAGGATCTTCTTTACATTTATTTCTTCATTCCGCAGTTCAAATATATGAAATTCATATATTCATAATTTCATCTTCATCTTTCCCGGGTATATTACGAACCAATTTAATGACCAGCTCCCAGTTGGCTTGTTAGCTCAATTGGTTAGAGCGCTGCACCGGTATCGCAGAGGTCAGGGTTCGAATCCCGGCAAGCCTGATTTTTTTTTTTTCAGGCTTTCTTTTCGCAACTGCGTAAGTTGCGTTAATAACTGCGAGGATCTTCTTTACATTTATTTCTTCATTCCGCAGTTCAAATATATGAAATTCATATATTCATAATTTCATCTTCATCTTTCCCGGGTATATTACGAACCAATTTAATGACCAGCTCCCAGTTGGCTTGTTAGCTCAATTGGTTAGAGCGCTGCACCGGTATCGCAGAGGTCAGGGTTCGAATCCCGGCAAGCCTAATTTTTTTTTTTTCAGGCTTTCTTTTCGCAACTGCGTAAGTTGCGTTAATAACTGCGAGGATCTTCTTTACATTTATTTCTTCATTCCGCAGTTCAAATATATGAAATTCATATATTCATAATTTCATCTTCATCTTTCCCGGGTATATTACGAACCAATTTAATGACCAGCTCCCAGTTGGCTTGTTAGCTCAATTGGTTAGAGCGCTGCACCGGTATCGCAGAGGTCAGGGTTCGAATCCCGGCAAGCCTGATTTTTTCAGGCTTTCTTTTCGCAACTGCGTAAGTTGCGTTAATAACTGCGAGGATCTTCTTTACATTTATTTCTTCATTCCGCAGTTCAAATATATGAAATTCATATATTCATAATTTCATCTTCATCTTTCCCGGGTATATTACGAACCAATTTAATGACCAGCTCCCAGTTGGCTTGTTAGCTCAATTGGTTAGAGCGCTGCACCGGTATCGCAGAGGTCAGGGTTCGAATCCCGGCAAGCCTGATTTTTTCAGGCTTTCTTTTCGCAACTGCGTAAGTTGCGTTAATAACTGCGAGGATCTTCTTTACATTTATTTCTTCATTCCGCAGTTCAAATATATGAAATTCATATATTCATAATTTCATCTTCATCTTTCCCGGGTATATTACGAACCAATTTAATGACCAGCTCCCAGTTGGCTTGTTAGCTCAATTGGTTAGAGCGCTGCACCGGTATCGCAGAGGTCAGGGTTCGAATCCCGGCAAGCCTGATTTTTTCAGGCTTTCTTTTCGCAACTGCGTAAGTTGCGTTAATAACTGCGAGGATCTTCTTTACATTTATTAGTAGTACAACTGTCAACCAAATATGATGTTAATATTATCTAGCAAGACTGCCAAGCTGTTAATGGACATATTCAAAGCCCTTTCAGTTTCCACTTTTACTTGGGAAGCTCTCTCTAATTTTTAAAACCAGACAAGATAGAATGGCTATTGGGATTTGTCGTCCCAGCGTCATAAGTATCCAGTAAGTGTATTGCCTATAAGCAACATTACTGTATACATGTTCTGAGAACGAAAGAGGAAACAACAGACTCATAAGATATATACACGGATGAGTAAAAGGTAACTCATCAGTAAAGGGATTAAATAAATATGTCAACTACAAAATTAAAACTATGTTAAATAAATAAACAGGTTAGCTAACCAGTAACAACAGTAGAAAAACACCATTAACTCGATTTCACATTCATAGAAATAATGAAATCACATTTGATTTGTTTAAGCTAAAATTTGAGAGTTTGTTTTTGCTTTCAACTAACAATTATTATATTACTTATATGTTGTACTGGTAGTACAACTGATTGTAAACCCAATACTTGTTAAACTATATACATCAAAGGAGTCATAAAGTGCACAAGGTTGCTAAGAACTTAGCAAGGTATACTGTTTATTTATTCATGTTCATTCATGTAATAAGGATTTTTGTAATTGTCAATTCATTATTGTTAGATAGATAGATAAAACTTTATTTTAACACGATAATAATAAAAGCTAAAAGCTTGTGGGGTCGTGTATTTAAATTTAAGATTAAAATTACAATTAAATATCTAAAATTACAATTCTTATGTTTACAGTAAAATTAATTATTTAATTAATTACTAACTAGAACTGTTACTATACTAGATGATTAAAATAAACTAACTAAAAGCTAATTATATATAAAATCACTATGTCTGTGGCGGGTTGTTGAAGCCGACAGGGCGTTAAAATTAAATTCTTTAAAATATGCTCTATTTACAACATGCTTTCTTAGCTCTAAAAAACTTGAAAAACTCTTCTGTTGATTGTGGTATTCAACAATGTTCCAAAGTACAGATCCCTTGTATCTGAGTGAATCCTTCATGAATCGTGAGTTGAATCTTGGTATCGAAGATAGTTGTTTTCCTCGGAGCGAATAGCCGTGACTGGAGTTGTCTAGTATCGATTTCATCAGAGGCTCGGGCAGATCTTTTACTACTTTTACGTCACCTTTTGTCAAATATCTTAGTATTTAGCACACAACCTCATAAGCATTGCAACATCTCATCATGTATTAATGAAGGATCTTTCCTCATGAACACAATTTATAAGTGATTCATTTTATATAATAATAATAATAATATTTAACCAGGGAGCCCACTCGCCTTGGCGGTTTTCAATGGGGCCCTGCAAATTATAATAAAAATAAAAATTAAAAACTAAGAAAAGAGATAAAAATTGATATTACAATATAAAACTAATTTAAAATACTTTAACAATTAGTTAGGGCATAATTTAAAAAGTTTTAAGTTTTGCCTTAAATGAAGACAATGATTTGCTGTTTTTAATGTCATTGTCTAGGTTGTTCCAGTCCTTAGAGGCTTGATAAATGAAAGTTTGCTTGCCCCAACTGGTACGCACGCGAGGAAGGTGTAAATCATTGCTTCTGCGAGTTTGATAAGAATGAAAACTACTATTGCGTCTGATTTTGGGACCAAAATATGTAATTTTCCCTCCCCACTGGTCCCCTGGTTCCTCCCCTGCTCTCAGGGGTTTTTCTTTCTCTTTTCCCAAACAAAATTCAACCGCAAAGCAGCTCTCAGTGTGCCCACTGTCATACCAAACATGTAATTTTCCTTACCCATCTTGAGAACCAGATGTGTAATTTTTCCCACCCATTTTCAGAACTGACAAAACATAACTGTCACCCCCGAATCAATTACCATTTTCAGACCTGACTTTTAAGTCAACAACCATTTTCAGACCAAAAAGGCTTTAAAACCATACTCATTTGGGTTGCACCAATCTATACATGGAGTTTGTTCTCTGCCCCCCCACCCCCCCCCCCAAAAAAAAGAGCCCAAAGCAAACTTACGTTAATATGTACATACTCCAGCCTTCATTTTCAAAATACTGATTATAATCTGTCTCAATGACAGCTGGATTTAAAAAATTCTCGTCATCTGTCTCTAGGACATAGCAGGTGGTATCTTATCACAGGATTTGGGAATTGCACGACAGCGAAACACTTTCTCGCCCAGCTGGCATTAGTACACAGTTGCCAAAATTTAAATGCACCTAAATTTTGAGCCTAAGATTGTATACATGCAAAACAACAAACAAACACAGTCACTAGTAGCCTCCCACGCAGTCGTTTTTTGTGGGGAGGAAGGTAATACGACTCCCCTAAAAACGACTGCGTGGGAGGCTAAGTCACTAGTAACACTTTGCGATGTAGACAGATACATTCAACAAGATTCAAATACATTCAACAAGAACCTTAACCTGTTTTCGGCTATGTTCAAAATTTGAGCTGGATTTCCTGCCGCTGTTGCCGCGAGGATGAAAACCGTACTCACACAGGAACCATAATGGATACATGTCTAAGAAGCTTTGCTTTACTCTAGTCAGTAAGGCATAACAACAAACATCGATCATGATAAGTGTTCAAAAGGGCCGCAATGAACAACAAAAATGCCTCAAATAAGGTGGTAACGCATTTATTAACAATTATACGGCGAACTTTTACAGTGTAATGAATAAATAAGCTTAAACGCTCACCACTAAACTTTACCAATTCCGTCGTTTACTTTCGAAGCCATTGCTGTCGGTCGAATATCATCCGAGATTTTGCAGTCCGATTCTGTGGCAATTAGCTTAAACTGGTATGGCTCTACGTTAAATGCCACAGGTTTGAGCTCCTCGGCCATTTTCAACGCAAAGAAAACGGGTGAAAACAGAGAATTTTCCAAAAAATGACAACAATACTCTTCAATACTCGCCTTTCGATCTTGAGCTTTCTTTGCTCATCAACAGTGACGTCACAGAATCAGCGGTCGTTTCCATTTCTTCCATTAAGGCGCGCGGTCATTTCAGAAACGATTTCGTGAAACCTTCGGATATCTTCGTACTTTTGGCTTTATTACTCCTTTTAAGGTCTCAGGAAGGAAAATTTCGGTCCAGTTTGGCTTTATAATGATTTCTTTTTGTGTCAAGACGCGTTTAAACGGCTAAAGCGGAAATATCAAAATTTGGGTTTATTTGACCTTTAAGCTGGTAACCCTCCGAATTTAAGTTAAATGAACAAATGTCGGTTATCAAAGTTGTTTTATGTTCAAAGAGTGATGTGTTAGGGGTTTTTACCCACAGGGTTCGGAAAGTCACTTATTTTTCATGAGCTGAGCGATGTTTTCGAGTTCGTGGACGCCAAAGGACAACAAGTGAAAGACAAAGCAATCACCATTGTAATCATTGTCACCATTGACGATCATAGATATTATACAGAAGAGAATTGCAACAATGACAAATTACGTTCGTGTTACACGGTATTTTTTGGCGTTTTGCTCATGGTTGCAGCTCTGTAAACTGTTTCGCCGCAGGATATTCTCGATTCCAGCGGTCTTTCTTTTTCGCGCCAACTTCCCGTTGTAAGCCCTTTCTTCTTCCTGCGAACTGCCGGTTGTACGTTCACATTTTTTTGTGCGTAACAGATTGTCTAACGGCAAAGCAATCAGAGCCGGATCCGTCCCAGGGCTTTTCAAACCTCTTCTCTCCCTCCGTCATGCACAGAAGAGAAGAAAACTTTCACAGCGGTTAAAGCGCAACAAACAACGTCACTTCTGGTTTTTCAGAGCCTTGACCTTTGCATCAGTTCAAACTTTTACGGGCGCGAAGTTCGTATGAAAACGATTCATAAAATGTCTCGATAAACCAAATTTCGCGCCGATAAAACTTGTGGATGCCTGCTACTTCATTCTGAACACATGCTCAAAGTAAAAAGCTTAAGTTTTCAGAAACGGGTTAAGTTTTGCGGTTAAAGTGAAACTTTCGACATTGACCTGTATTTTCTTTCGTAAAATTATGGCAGGAACTGCGCACGCGTCGTGCGTTTGACCACTGTGAAAAGAAAACTAGGGTGGCGAATGCGTCACGCGTGACAAAAAAACGAATAAAATTCACCAACATCTACTTCGCTTTCGGCGAATAACTGTTAAATAATGCACTTTTAATAAAGCAATTTTCCGTGGGAAACCGCTGAAACACATTACTGTTGGCATGGCATTGAATCACAAGGGCAAGGAAACTGTTATATCTCATGCCAAAAATCTCCTTGAAACAGATTCCGTAGTAAATAATTACATATACAAATAAAAAAACAAAAAAATAAAATATAAGCTGATAAAATTTTAAAGGAAAGGGGGAAAGGCCAATATGGAGAAATGAATAGGGTATGATTACATGATGGTGTCCTTTTGAGGTATGACGTAATTCGTTCGTCATCTGACGTCATCAACTCACGTTGTGGACAGCCAAAAAAACTTTTGGGACGTACTATCTGCCTGCTTATTGTCGTTGCCTTAGCCTTAATAGTCTGGGGACGGGGGGAGAACCACTTCCCCGACCCGGTCCCACACGAGAAAAATACCCGGTCTGAAAAAGGTTAAGCGGCCAGTCTCGCTCATCCTCCAAGTGTGACCGCTTTATAGAGGTTTGACTAGCCGGTGTAGCAAGCGTGTCCGTTGGTTTTTTCCAAAAAAAAAAAGAAAAGATGCCTCGCTCGTGCGGAGAAACATACGAAAACGCTTGTTACGCAGGTTAATAAAGTTTGACTCACTGAGAAAAGTTTATCTTTCGTGAAAAGGCTTGAAGGAATAGGAGGTGTAAAACGTTTCTAAGTCTTATTCTTTACATTTAAGTATTCGACTTAAGCAGAAAACGTTTCAACTTTAAAGAATATTTTCATTTTACTTATAGTCAAGGTACTACGTAACATAATCTTACACTTGTGGTTTAACAATTCTATCGGTTACTTTCTAAAATTACACGGATGATGTCCTAAAGATTACGTGACAAGACTATTATGATGCTAATTTATGTTGTAATAAAACAGGCTTCTTTTCTTGTACATCTTGTACAACGGCAACCTTGATGTACTTGATTCCAACTTTCTCTCCTAATGTTGTAAACCTCAAGAGTCAGTCCTTTGCTGGGCATCTGATCAGTCGGTTATTGTAGCCAGCGGTCTTCACGAAGCCTCCGTCATGCGCAGTGTAGCACGAGCCCCAGCGTTCATCCAACTTGAGAGTGAAGACAAACTGACCCGGATAGAAAGAGTCACTCGGTTTTGGAGTGACTGCATGAGTTTAGTTTGTATGGAGGACAAAGTTGTTCCTGACTTCCCCTCAACTCCAAAGCAGGGAGCTTTGGTACCATAATTCAACTTATCGGGAGCTTTAAACCCGATAAAATTGGTGCCGTCTGACACACCATATCTGGTATCGCTGTCAACTAAGTTGCCAATGCTAAGATCTTCTCCGACCGTGATCTCCAGAGTCATCGGAATGGAATCTGTCATAACGCCAGCGGGAATTATGGGAACTTTGAGAAGAGCGGGATTATCTACTGCGCCTGCGTTGAATGTCAGTTGTTCAGCGGTAAATGTACCATGACTATCAATTTATGACGCATGCGCTTCCAGCCAAGTAGGAGTCATGGTCTGCTGATACATACTTTTTCTCTACAAGAAGAATAAAATCTCATTCAGTAACAAAACTCTAACAAGTTTTATGCAGGTTCAATATTTTGCACTGTACTTCATCTGTTTGCACACCTTGGCTTTCTGTTGTACTACTTTTCAAAGAAATACTCAGTCAATCTCTTTGCTTTGGGGTAACTTATATCAACTGTAAACTGGCAAAGCATATGACTTACCTCAGCTTGACAGAAGTCAGATATTGGGCAGGAATAGACGACCTGAGAACAATAAGGAAAAAGCGAAGATTTGGAGCAAGGACTACGGAATTTGAAGTGGACTATTTATTCCTTTTGTGCATTGGTCAGTTTGACAGCATACCATCGACGATTTTTAGTCTAACTGAGGAAGGCGTTTTGGAAATTTGCTGTAACCTTCCAACGAAGTGGTTCATCAAAAAGTTGCTTCGGAGGGAAAAATGCAACCTTTGAGATATTAGTGAACAGTAACTAGTGCGCAATGAATTGGTGTCTTTCCTTTTCTGATAAAAACTGCTGACTGCATGTTTTAGCCGCTATTAGTATAATTACTCAGGTGATTATAGAGAAGCGCACGCACTGATTGGTGGAAGATTAAGTCATATCTTGCTATAATCACCCCGAGCTAGGTGATTATAATACTGAAGCACTAATTTTTAAAATGACCACCGCGCGACTTTTGATGTTTCTGGAGAAAAGGAAAAAATGCATTTGCTCTGATAATTACCTGAGCAATTATTCTAAAACAATTATTCTCCTCAAGCTCGGCGAATATTGTGGAATAATCCCCTTGACTTCGTCTCGGGGATTATTCCACAGTATTCACTTCGCTCTCTGCGAATAATTGTTAATTATCTTTTCCTCAGTGCACGAGCCGGAGGTGTCCCGTGAATCCTCCAATCTGATTGGTTCCGGTAACGGGCAGAATCTTCCTATCTCTGAACGCGGTCAAGATAACCGCGCGAAAACCATTGAATGGAATTGAACAACATCAAACCTCAGTTGAACTCGGAAAAGTTTTGTAGGTTATGGCTACTCACAATTCTCACGTGTTGTAAGTGGAAAGTCCAATAAGGAGGGGGATTAAAGCCCTTAAAGGCAACTACCGTATTCACGCGAGTAAGCGCCGCGGCGCTCTTTAAATTTTTAGTGTTTCCGACGCCGGCTTATTTGGGGACGGCGCTTATTTGAGGGCGGCGCTCTTTAAAAAATCATAATATTTGTGAACGATAGCAAGCAAATGTTAACAAGGAAAAAATAATGAAATATACCCAATTCGCACTGAAAAGCATGATAATACAGGAGAATAAATTTCGGAGGCTGGTTTAGTTTGACTTGTGCCGTACTTGTTTATTAGTTTGGCTCCTCTAACACTGATTCAGTCTGATGATGCTTCGATGAGGCGCGCATTGTTGTCAATGAATGCGGCGCTTATTCGAGGGCGGAGCTCTTTAATATTTTTGCCCTCATATGCGGCCCTTAATCGAGTAAATACGGTACTTGTTTTGATTTTGTGTTTGTTTGTAACTTAGCATGGCCGGCGGTTCGTGGTTTGTTGTTGATGTCACTTTACACAGCAGTTTAGTTTTTAAATTGCGCTCGCTGCAATGCCTTTTGACTCCGATACTTACTTTAAATGACTTCATTTTCCAGTTTTTTCTCTTCGTTTATCGAGGTTTCGCATACTTTCATTCAGGAATGTGTGTTTAACTGGAACTTTGCGTTTTCATCTGCCATGAATGATGATAAATTAAGCCAGCGCACAGTTCGCTTTGATTAAAACTGAGGCTATCCTAAACAGCTTCACTAAATAATAAAATTGTTTATTTCCGAAGAGCCAGCACTCCGGGAAATGCCGGTTTGAGTTCCTTTTTAAATAAGGTTTTGCATTTAGTTAGCTAAATTAATTGCTGTTAATTGCGGTTGTTTTTTTTTTTTTGTTTGTTTGTTTTTCTCGTGCCAGCTACGATCCTCCACGTGAATGTCTTTCCTTGAAAAACAACCTCTTCGAGATGGTAGGGTAGTATTTCGTCAAGAAAATTAAGCTTAAACTTTGAAGAGTTTATGATTACATTCGCTCCCCAGTTTCCTGGCACCTGACTCAATGAAACTTACGCTCATATCTGCAACCTTCCAAGATTGCCTTGCAAACCCGCGAATGATGGAAAAAAATAAATATGTTATTTACCGGCCTAGGTCGGTCCGTATAGGGAAAAACTGTGCCCCCGGTCTTGAGTACGGCCCTCAACCTGCGGCCTCGGGCAGTACTCAAGACCACGGGCACAGTTTTCCGTATACGGACCTCCCGGCCGGTAAATAACATATATTTAATACCACAAATTCGATCAGGAAACTCTGGCTCCTAGTAAGTCAAGTTTACGTACTGTACATTTGTTTTCAAAAGGCAAGCTTAGGTTGAAAGAGTAAAGGCTGGTTTCCTTATGATCGCTACGATCGCTACCAAAATAGTTGAGCAGTCGTTGCGGCTTTGATCGCTGAGCAGTTTCCATATAAGCTGGTTTCCATATGATTGCTGTGATCGCTACGTTCGCAAAAATGGGTTTTCCACATGATCGCAACGATTGCTGAACGTTTTTTCCAGCGATTGCAGCGATCGTAGCGATCATATGCCCAGGAAACCTACCCTGCGAACAGAGGCCCTTCGATCTTCCTAGATAAGTCGGGAAGAGGAAGGGACCTCTGCCAGCCGCCTCGACTTTCCCTGTTGAGCATGCGCTAAATTCAAATGTAACCAAGCCTTGCTCGGCTCGCTTCAGTTCACATGTTTACTGAATGACAGCCGCGTCCACAACAAAATAATCTGACTTCGGTCGTAACACAAGAGAGTTGAGAAAAGCTATAATTAAACCGTAAGGTTGAGGATAATTCTGTTCGAATTTATGTCACAGGTTGAAAAGTTATCAGCCTCGAAATATTTTTGCTGATCAAGAAACTGCGTTTTGTCGACTGTCAACATGTTGTTATCCAATTAGCAGGTCACCGAAGTCTTGCAGAGAAATCTTGGTCTTCAAGATATTTATATTATTTTGTACCTCTTTTTGCCCCCGTCATTCAGAAGTATTTTCGTGTTGAGTCTCTTTCGTCCTCAACATTCTCGGCTTTCATTCAACAAAATGCATTTGTGTCGAGTTTGTTTCGTATTCAAACTTTTCGGCCGTCATGCGGTAAATTATATTTTGCACTGAGAACGTTTCGTCTTCAAAATTACCGGTCGCCAGTCGGCAAATAATTGTTTCTCTTGCCGTTTGCTTGTCTCGCCGTTGGCCAAAATAAATGTAATTTCGCCATAAAAATAAGCGTTGAATTGCACATTCGCGTAGCCCTTCGCATCGATTCTCGCTCAAACCAGAAGTAAAATTTTACCCCTATTATGATTGGTGCGAAAGCAACGGCAACCCCTATTCTTTTGTTCCAGTTGGTAAATTAGCGATTAGCCATGGCCGGTTGGCAAACAGACAAAAGAATATTTACCACACAGAAAATTAACCAAGGCCTTCGACTTGTGTTGTGTGAGATTGCTTATTAAATGAGTATTCACTCTTCCCAGTGCACTTTTCACGGCTTTATCAAAGCCATCCTTCGAAAGAGAAACGTCTGCTGTTGTGAACTTCACGAGCGTATATACCGAACGTACCGTGGGCGCGTATTTAGTCAGCAATTTCTAACAAAGCACATGCGCACTGAGCAAAAAACGGGAAAACTGGTTTCAAACCGGACTGACTCATCCGTTTCGGTGGATGAGCGGAGGTCGAGGCGGCTGGCAGAGGTGTTTTCCTCTTCCCGACTTATCTAGGAAGATCGAAGGGCCTCTGCTCGCAGGGTAATGGAAACCAGCCTTACACTCAAACTAAGGGCGAGTTTTTTTATCCACAATTCTGGAATAAGAATGGTTGGTACGGAATGCTAGGAATAATTCGGACTGTCTGCATAAAAAAACGCCCGTCAAGATGCGCGGTTCTGGCACGAGTAAACATTGCGTAACAAATATGGCGGCCGACGAAGAGGCTGCCATTGCAGCCGTTATCGCAGCAATTTTTCTTGTAAATAAAGAAGAGGAAAAAAATAGGGAGGCTGTTTTGGATTTGCCGAATGTTTTGGCAGTCCTATAAACAAAGGAGAGGAGACACATCCCTTGAATCACGGGCTATGCTTATTGCCGACGGAGAGTAGCCATTTTTCTTCATGTCGTCGGCAATCATTTGCCAAATTGCCTTTTTCTTGTACGAAACATCACTGAAAAAAACCTCGTACTTTTGGTACAATGAAATTAGAAGCAATGTTTCATTGTGTCCAAAAGTGTAACCTGAATTTTTCTCCGGTAGAGACGTATTTGAATCCGCAGCGCTCATCTCGCCGTCCGCCATCTTGGATTTTCATTCGCAACATTCTGTTCATTCTGCCCCTGGGAGCAGAAGGGATGGAATAGCGTTCTGTCCATTCTGGAATAGGAATGCGGAATAGAAAAACGCGCGCATTTTACATTCTGGCCATTCTCATTCCAGAATTGTGAATAAAAAAACGCGCCCTAAAAAAACGATGAACAGTCCGGGCCACAACCAGAACTGGATATATATTTTCCTGTAATTTGATTGGTTCAGATGCTAAACCAAAACATTGGCTTGCGCGAAAGGACTAAGTTCCAGATAAATTTCTCGTACAAGAAATAGAGAATGCTTGTAGGATTACCGTGAAAATCAACCTTAGTAGGGACAAATCTAAACGATTTTATTCGTCCAAGGATTCGATTCACAGATATCACGATGCTGAGGGCCCAGGAAGCTTTTTGTACAAGTGGTACGCAGGCGACCAGTGCAGTTAAAAGTTTGGACTTGCGTAAATATTTCAAGAGACCGAAGCAATAAGCCGAGAAGAAAACACTGATAGAATGCATGATTTGCAGTGAAAACGGCTTGAGTACCGATACATACGTAGTCGATGAGCTTTTAAAAGCCGAGTACTAGTCTATGTTTGTTGTGAGCGAAGATATTTCGGCCTGGAGTGGTCCATTCTATTCTGCAACGGACGCATTACCCTACTTGCTTGAATACAACCCTGATCGAACAAGACTCCTGAAGTATTCTCTTGCTAGACATTAATTTATCAGAGTTCGAATAGCTGAACCTGTGTGAAGAAACATCTTGGGCGCATGCTAACTGGTACGTACGCACGAGTTGAACTTGCCACATGTATGCAACGCTTACAAGTTTCTGTCGTTTGTTCAGTGCAAACCCCAGTGTAATTGGCAGTAATGGCCAGCTGGTGCTCAGATACCGTGTCGACATGGACAAAATTTGGCAAAGGTATTTCACATGGCTGAAATTCAGATTTTGAAACAACCCTGAGAAACTGAATCCTTTAGCTTTCTAAAATGAAATGGATGTGCAGAGTGCATTGTATGTTGCAAATAATAATACTAATAATAAATAGGTAAATATATAAATAAATAAATTGGTTTTCACAGGAGACAAGAAAAGAAGTTTCTTTTTATTTGTCCCTTTGCTGATTACTTACATCTTGTAATGTGAAAATGGTCTGTCAATATAGGTGGAATTGAGATTAACTAAATTTTTGATAGGCACATGAAGGCCCCAGAGTGTTGGCAGTGTATGCTCGATTGGATGGTATGTGAATATTCCATACAAAATATGAGAGCATTTTTACGGTACCAACAAATTCCATATTTTCTCAAATAAGCATCCCCAGTTTTTAATTAATAGTTGCCTGTGTCCAGCTGACATTAATTTGAAGGAAACCTTTACTTGAGGTGTATTTTTTTGGCATATTTGACAGCCCCATTCCTTTTCCTCATATGTACTAAATACACAAACAAGAGCAAACTGGAAAACATTATTTAGCTGTAACTATGTCAAATGGACAGGAAACATAATTCAGGAGAAATGTATTCTTATTGGGAAAATTTCATGTGCAGACGTTTTCCTCAAGACTGGCATGCATTATGAGGGGGTGGTGAATGGTCCTCTGGAAAACAAGGGTCTCAGCAATTTTCATTTTGTCTTGAAAATTTCGCACCACCAAAGGATTGCTCTCGGAAACCTTTTTATGTGCTGTCACTTATTGCAAATCCATGAATAAGCACCCAAGGCACTTATTTCAATATTTATAGGATGAGGCGGGGAGTGCTTATTCAAAGGAGGCATTTATTTGAGGGGAGGCACTTATTTAATTTTTCACAAATCGTGACCATTTGGATAGTAATTTTTGTAATTTGCTTGTGAACAACCTTATCTACATAACAGAGTGGCTTACTACTCAGGGTTAATTTCAAAAGTCGTTTGCATTTGCTGCAGTTTGCTTTAATTAGCTCAAGAGCAGTTAAACATTCATTTAGAATTACCAATTACTAAAAAATGACCAGGGATAAATATGACAAACACTACACTCAACCTTTGTTGTCTCATTAGTTGTCTATAAAAAGCAGGCCAGGGGAGGGGGGGCACTTATTTAATTTTTCACAAATCATGACTGGTTGGATACTAATGTTTGTGCAATTGGCTTGTGACCAATCTTATCTACATAACAGAGTGGCTACTCACAGAGTGGCTATTAACCTACTCAGCATTAATTTCAAGTCGTTTGCTGCAGTTTGCAGTTTGTTTTTTGTTTTTTTAAGAGCAGTTAAACATTCAATTAGGATTACCAATGACTAAAAAATGACGAGAGATAAACACGACGAACACCACACTCAACCTTTGTTGTCTCATTAGTCGTCCATAAAAAGCAGGCCAGGGGAGGGGGGTGCTTATTCAAGGGGAAGCGCCTATTTCAAATTTACGATAAGGCTGGGGACACTTGTTGTTTTCAAAGGAACCTCAAACACCGGGACACCAAGAGAACTATTATTTTAAAATGGCCTCATCCAACTGGCATTATAAGTAATTAACAAAGCCAGCATATACTTATTTGGGGTCTAATATTTAAACCCAGAAAACAAAATAAGAATTTGATGCAAATTGAACTGCAATCATTTCATATTCAATTTACTGACAGATGGTTGGGGAAAATATAATTTTGCTAGAAAAAGCCATATGTCAACTTTTGTGCAAGAATCTGCCTCAAACGGAAGTTTTGAAAAATATGGATGTGGTGAGTTGAAGTTCATATTCAAAGTAAATTTGAGATTTTATTGGGTGGAAAGAAGAAAGCAGTTCCATTAATTAATTTCATATTTTTGCTCAACTGACTGTGAACATTTTCACTATTTAGAAGTTTCAGTCAGCTCATTCAGTGTCCCAGTGTTTAACTGTTTCATTTAGAGCATAAATTCAAAGTTTCCGAAACCATGAAAATATGAGTTATGGTTAATTTCCTTCACCCATGTTTCACACTTTCCATCTTGCAGGTCATAACCTAAAGTAAAAGGAAGAATAAATTAAAACGTGCCAATAAGATAGTTAATGCATTTGATATCACAGAAAATACAATACAGAATCACTAGGATATACAGTAATCTGTATTCTTTTAATTCACAGAAATGAAAGGGGTCATGTAGGGATAGCCAGTGCACTTAATACATATGTGTTTTCATTTCTAGAATGTATATTGCGAATTTAGACCAATGCATAACATACATAAGTGGTAATGGTTCATACATTAGTGAGCTGCTTCTGTGTTAGGCAATCAAAAACTAAGCTTATTTAGTATTATTACAACAACACTGGTAGTAAGTACAAGCTTTATGCGTAGGCGACCAGCTCTAGTTGTAACCACTTGTCTGAATTGCCAAGGCGTTCGTTTACGACAGCTTCGACTGTATTATTTCTGTTATCAAAAATTGATGTTTTTGAAGATGGACTCTTGCTTCCACCCCAATCTGTGTGCCCTTTCCCAGAACACAGATCATCTTCAATTGCTTACAATGTAAAATGAACATGGCGTGAGCAGCCCAGTCGATGTATCACTTTACAAACAACACATATGGCGCAACTTATTGTTGCATCTTCAAAAGCACAGCACGACGTTTGGCACCTGGTCAGGTAAATTTTATGCGCTGAGTCACCCCCAATTTCAATCGTTTCACGTCTAAATCTCATGCGAAACTTCAACGGACGCCATTTTTTTTCACACTCGTCTGTTTCTCTATTGTTCAAACGCAAGGTTCCCAAAGTACTGTGGGAAAAGGGCACTTCAAGGTCTAGAAAAGAGCTGAAAAGTGACGCAGCATCGTGTCCCTTAGTGTGGGTGCCATCTTGGAAAGTTGGATGACGTCACGATATATCCAGTTCTGGTTGTGGCCCGGACTGATGAAGACTGAAAATATTCCTGGAATGTGTGTTTTGACCAATCACATGCGAGACCTTGTAACCGCAGAAAACGAATGGCGAGTTGGTTCTCGAGTTATTTCGTAAGACGTCAAGGTTTAATCTTCATCTTTATCTTATAGAAATTAAGTGCTATTCCTTTCTATCTGAGAGCCACACGCACTACGCAAGCAAAAATAGGTTTTGAGCGCTTTTGGAGAATAAAATTTTTCGACAAGCCGACGCAACGATTAGTGTTTCCCACATTTCAAATAAAGGCAACTCAAGCGGCAGTTATTTCACCTTGATATAAAAACTTCAATGCCTCCCTCCAAATTCGCCCATTGATAGCACAGCTGAGTTCGAGCCGGGCTTGCATCATACAACGTCTAGCTGCAAATTTTGAAAATGACACATTTTCAAATTCAGCAACAATACACCAGGCTGCTGAAGAATAAAGAAGGCCGGTTTCGACAATCCGCAGCCGTTGCTACAATGCAGGCCCAACCCAAGCCAAAGACCACTCACACATTTTTCGCTCCCGTAGTGCATGTGGCTCTCGGATAGAAAGAAATAACAATTTAAATTCTTGTAAGTTAAGATGAAGGTGCTTTGATACAAATTGAGAACCAAATCTGTTCCGTGACTGAGAAACCCATTCGTTTTCTGTGGTTTCAAGGTCTTGCGCGTGATTGGTCAAAACACAATGAACATTCCAGAAATGTTTTCAGTGTTCATGGCTTTCTTAGTTTGGGTGTAAAACTTATTTTACAAGATGAGGCCACCTTGGACTCTTAGGTTGATGAGGGTCCACAATAGGTTTGGCGGGATTCGGGGTTTGGCTACTTTTGGGGGCGATATTCGGGATGGAAGCTGAAAACAGGAGCGCGAAGCGGGAATTTCAATTTCGAGCGGGAGCGGGATTTTGTGTTTTTAAGCAGTCGGAATGCGAGAATCGCAAGGGGAACGTAGCGGGATAAGGTATTTGAATTTTTACGAGACTGCATGATTTTACCAGCGCAGGCTGATACAAATGGACCCTTTGTGTATGAAGTGTGTCGGCTTTCAAGTGATGAATCGGCCAAGGCAGAGTAGTCTGAATGCCAAACTAGTATGAGTCTTTTTGTGATGTGTTGATTTCGGACATTTCTATTCTGGTCGCTTTCATCACAAGTCACAAGTGACAAGTCGTGTTGCATTTCTTGGCCTTGTCTACCGTGGGGGGTGCTCCCATATATAACCTATATAGGTATGTGCCACTGTAAAGGGTATAGTTTTCAAGCAGTTTGGTCTGGGATAGGGTATAGAAATCAGGGCGTTTTGGTCTAGAAAAGGGTATCCGATTACCGGGAAAGAAAAATTTAGTCCAAAATGGGTTTGAAAAACTCGGAAATATAAAATCTAAATGAAATCGTCACAACTTTTGTTGATCGAAAGATGGTTTTCCATTAAAAGCACTGTGTGGTTATATTTCTGATAGATAGCTGGAATATAGCTAGTCTGGGATAGGGTAGACCTCAGGGTAGGGATTTTTGGCATCTAGTCTAGAATGGGATTGCAAAAACGACCTAAAAGTGGCCTGGTAAAGGTTAAGGGTTTCAGAGTCCCAGCGGCACACTCCCACCAAAATTTTTTCCGAGTACCCCCACCCCCCACCCCCCCCGCGGGCCTTGTCTGCGTTCTTGACTTTTCCGACCCTTTCCATTGAGCGTTGGTTGGAACAGCTATGGTTAGTCTAGCCGGTATGGCAACAGCGGCGGATGGTAATGTAACGACGGTCGCCGAAAACAGGGTATTCGACATCATAATTTTGTTGCGATATATAATGCCTTTCTCCGAAAAGAACACTTCCGAGCAGAGATTTTCTGAAGGCAAGTAAAGACGCTGAAAGCTTTGAAATAAACTATCAGGTGAATCGACTTTTATAAATCTTTTCTACATTTCATTTTTCAGACCTCATAACTGGACCGATCTTGTATGACCTTTGTGCTCCTAGCCTTGTCTAAGGATACAACCATTTATATACAGCTGGGTGTAGAAAACAATAGGCACAACCACCCCTGCTTTTAAATATTCTGTTGGTTGTCTTCCAAAATAAAGCAGGACCGAGAATATAGTAACAAAAAATCTTTGCCAATCTTCACTTTTCACTGATACCTGGACAAGATAAGGTAAAACAGGATAACACAAACAAAACACACGTGACCGACCGCTCCGGATTTACGCGCGCAACTGATCGCTCAGGCTACTCGCACATATCTCACGTGACTCACTAGTGAGTGGGTCTGGTGTCGAAATAGAATTTGGAGCGGTCGGTCACGTATTTTTCATCGCTATGACAGAAAAAGCAGATCAGTTGTCTTTGGTTTCGGAAGATGCCCTCTTAAACGACGAGTCAACCTACAGCGAAACTACTTCCAGGCAAGATCAGCTTGTGCACCATGTTTGTTGTCAGCTATAATTTGTAGCTATTTTGTCTGTATATGTTTTTTGGAATTAAATCTGTTCTTGTTATTTTGTGCTCGTTGTTGCACTGCAATCACGAGCACTCACTCGTCTCACTTGACTCACTAATGAGTAGGAGTGGTGTCGAAATAGAATTAGGAAGTTAAACGAGACTTACCTGTAAGTTGAAGTTTGGCTCTAATTCAGTCTATGAAGATACCAGTCACGAACTACGGAGTCACGTGCCCACCCTTTTTTCTTTTTCTGGGTGATGAGAGACTTTTTCACTTGGTCTTCCTTCCCTCCCTTATTTTTTCTTGGCAATCACTCACATTTAAAGACTGATCGCTCGGGCTACTCGCACATATCTCACGTCACTCCCTAGTTCGTGACTGGTGTCCTCATAGAATTAAAGCCAAACTTCAACTTACAGGTAAGTCTCGTTTAACTTTCTAATTATTTCACCAATCTTGTTCAGAATGAAAGTGACCTCTTAATTTGGTTTATATATGGAACCACTGCAAATGCTGTTTACTCCATCGACGATCGAGTTCCATCTAAACCTTTTTGTAAAGCTTAAAATGTACCTACTGTATTCGGGCTATTTATTTTGTTTTATTATTCGCCTGGCAATCAGCAGCTAAACAAGCCTAAGAATTTGGCGTTTCAATATCACTGCATTCCCTTAGACCTACGAAAATACATATGCTGGGAGAGTGCTCTTTTGAGTTATGGCCGTTTTTTAGTAGAAAGATCGGTTATATGCCTCTTTTTTTTACAAACAATCTATTCATTTTTGCCCTAGATTTCGTATCTGGTTTTGTCAGATTTCCTCTCTTGATAGACGAGGAGTTCAAGTCGGTTTTTATTTGCTTTATTTGTAGATCATTGAGCCTTCTGTGTTTAAAGTATTAGCACTGTGATATTAGACTCTTCTTAATCTGTTTCACAAAATAAATAGAGTAAAGTCCCGAAAAAGGCTAGCTTATTCATCCTGTTTTAATTAATTTTAAGGTTTATTTTATTCCTCAAAGTTCTGTTTTTTCTGTTATTTTCTGTTATTTTTTGTTATTTCTCTGGATGTGAGACTTTAAAGGTTTTTTAAAAGGAAAAAAAGGAAATACGACTAAATTTAATGTAAGGAAAAAACGGATATTTTCCTGGTATTTTCCCCTTTTATTCTTTAAACAGACATAAAATACAATGCTTCTTATTTTTGTCTTTAGTCCCTTAATTAACCAGTTGTAAAAGAAAAACCCACTGCTCTTGTTTCACATTCTTCTTTTGCTATAAATGTATCCCCTTAAAGTTCTTAGTCTGTCTAATGATGCTGATTACATAAAGCAGACTTTTCTTTTGTCGCTCTAAGCGTCATCTTGTATAATGGAGACCTTGATGAACCTGATCCCAACTCTTTCTCCTTTATCGCTTTTGTAAACTTCCAGGGTGAGTCCTTTGTTGAGCATCAGTCGGTTATTGTAGACAGCGGTCCTCACGAAGCCCCCGTCATGCGCAATATAGCACGAGCCCCAGCGCTCATCCAACTTGAAAGTGAAGACAAACTGACCGGGGTAGAAAGAATCGCTGGGACTTGGGGTGACAGCTGAGTCAAACTGTATGGAGGATAACGTTGCGCCTGACAGCCCTTCAACCCCGTACCATGGAGCGTATTTACCGTAATTCCCCTTGTCAAGAACTGCAAACCCAATAAACCTGGTGCCGTCTGACACGCCATATCTCATGTCGCTGTCAGCTGTGTTGCCAATGCTGACATCATTTGCAACTGTGATCTCAACAGCCAGCGGAGTGGAAACTTTGAGGACTCCAGCAGAAATCATGGGAACTTTGAGAAGAGCGGCGTCATTTGCTGCGCCTGCGTTGAATGTTAGTTGTTGGGGGGTCGACGTACGAGAACTGTCAATGTACGACGCATGGGCTTCCAGCCAAGTAGGAGTCATGGTCTGCTGGTAAATCACTTTTCCCTGAAAAGGGAGTAAAATCTCATTAAATTATGAATATATGAAAATCATATATTTGAACTGCGGAATGAAGAAATAAATGTAAAGAAAATCCTCGCAGTTATTAACGCAACTTCTGCAGTTGCGAAAAGAAAGCCTGAAAAAAATCAGGCTTGCCAATTAAAAAACCAATTTAATGACCAGCTCCCAGTTGGCTTGTTAGAGCGCTGCACCGGTATCGCAGAGGTCAGGGTTCGAATCCCGGCAAGCCTGATTTTTTTTCAGGCTTTCTTTTCGCAACTGCAGAAGTTGCGTTAATAACTGCGAGGATTTTCTTTACATTTATTTCTTCATTCCGCAGTTCAAATATATGATTTTCATATATTCATAATTTCATCTTCATCTTCCCCGGGTATATTACGAACCAATTTAATGACCAGCTCCCAGTTGGCTTGTTAGCTCAATTGGTTAGAGCGCTGCACCGGTATCGCAGAGGTCAGGGTTCGAATCCCGGCAAGCCTGATTTTTTTCAGGCTTTCTTTTCGCAACTGCAGAAGTTGCGTTAATAACTGCGAGGCTTTTCTTTACATTTATTTCTTCATTCCGCAGTTCAAATATATGATTTTCATATATTCATAATTTCATCTTCATCTTCCCCGGGTATATTACGAACCAATTTAATGACCAGCTCCCAGTTGGCTTGTTAGCTCAATTGGTTAGAGCGCTGCACCGGTATCGCAGAGGTCAGGGTTCGAATCCCGGCAAGCCTGATTTTTTTCAGGCTTTCTTTTCGCAACTGCAGAAGTTGCGTTAATAACTGCGAGGATTTTCTTTACATTTATAAAATCTCATTAAGTAACAATATTCTAAATATAAGAAAGAAAGTGTAAAACCGGTCCAATGCTCTGCACTATCCTTTACGAGGTTACAATGTTGTGTTTGTATACTTTGTAAGCTTAATCTGCTTGCTTTTGAATTACTTACATCACCTTTAAGCTGGAAAAGCACGCGACTTACCTGCGCTTTGCAGGAGTCTGTTGAACAGCAATGGACGGCCTGAGAACAAAAACAGAGAAAGCGCAATTTAGAGCAGCCTAATTTTTAAAGCAGACATTCCTCTTGTGCTAAGAGGTCCGCCGTGCATTCTATTCACAATTTTAGGTCTAACTTTCCAAGATTTTACTTTAACATCGAAATAAACTCGTTCAAAAGATTAATTCAGATAGAATTATGCAAATTGCACCAATTTTTTTACTGTCGCGCAAATTATGTCAACCATAACGTGTTTGAAAATGGATTAATATTCAATATTTTCGACATTGGAGAAACTGCTTCGAAGAAAGCTACCACGTAACAATTGCTTGGAGTAGGAACTTTGTCAAAAGGTTCTGATACATTTCGGCTCGATTTTTCGCTTCAATCGCCTTAAAGAAGCTTAGTTATGTTCACGGATCTTATGGTCTAACTTGCAAATTTGTTACAAAATCGGCTGACCGTAAATTTGTTGAAGACTGCGACATGTCAACAATAGACTGGTTTTTCTCAAAATCTCTTAAAGCAGTTTAATTGTTTTTTGTTTTTTTGTTTTTTTCAAATATTGGTCGCAGTTTTCACTGCACATGTAAATACAGTATGTACTTTAGCAAACTAGTGAAATGCCGAGAGGTTGTGCTCGACACAAGTTTTCGGCTTTCAAACAGACTCGATCATGGATTATTTCAAAATCGAGTTAATCTACTTGGCCTTAAACCAGTGTTTGTGAACGAATCCTTTATTTCAAAAACACAAGTTCATGCAATTAAAAAATTTATAACCTTACCCAGTGTTTAATTATTTAATTTTCGAATAAAGCCAACTATACGAAAAATGTATATTTTGCGCAATAAATTTGAAAATTTGTGTTTGCAAATTCCCCACAGAAAATACTACACAGTTTAGAGGCTCAAAATCAATCAGAAAAAACTACATTGCCTGACATGTCAAATTGTTCTGTTTTTGTGCTGTTTTGTTGCGGTGGATGGTGTTTTTCTTTTTCTTTTCCTCTTTCTTTTTATTTATTTTTAAAAGAAGTCTTTTAGAGATCAATCAAGGTTCGGAATACAGAAATTATTTAACACCGTATGGATACTGACAAATTAGATTGTGTTTATGCTGTATTTTTCACATGTAAATTTGAAGTAAGTAAATGGAATTTGCAGTAATTTGCAGTACAACTAGCTCGAACATCTGCAGATTGTTATTAAGAATAGTTTTCTGCTGATTTTTGCCATAACTCTGAAACTGATATTACAAAAGACGTTCGCATCAAACGAGAATTGAGCCAAAGCAGATTGATTTAAGATTCAGGAAGTCAATCTCGCCTAAAACATTGCTATTTTTCCATCTGAAGGGAAACTACACTCTACATCAATTTTATTAGCTTAACTGGGACAGTGTTATATCGTTTTCTACGATGAAATAGCACGTGTACAAAAGATTTTTATAGCCGAAACACATGCATCTAAATGTGTAAAAATCAAGTAAAAGTGACTTACAGGGCAGAAAAATCCACTCAGAGTTAGCAACACCATTGCAGCAATCACAACGCGAGAGAAGAAATTTGGCTTCATGATTTCCTTCACTTCTTGAAAGCCAAAAAAATTCACGCTTTGCACTGAGTCAGGTAGAATCGAATCAAACAACAAACGGGAGTAATGATGACTCACTTCGCTTTCTTTATTGAAATATCCGACAAGAAAATTTTTCTCGCTAGGAGATTGTTTATCTTTTCGAGCCAATCCAATAACAACACACGACTTGAGCCGAGACAATAAACATGTATTTATAGGCCGCGTCGTCTTTTAAGTCGAAAATTTAAAAAATGTTTGTAAACAATTATATTTTTTATTCTTAATATTATTGATAATAGGTATACCAATGGTTGTGTCATTTATCAAACAACCCATTCAGCTAAAAGCGACATGTAGGGCTTTTTTGTCTGATTAGAATGAAATAAAAACGTTGGCAAAAATATTAACACGGTATTGAACTTTGCTATTCTGTGTTTGATGGGCGAGCGGTTTAACAAATTTCAGTTGGTCTTACAGTGAGTGAATCACACTTTAAATTGGTAAAACAGCTCTCGCAAGCCATAAATTTCTGAAAGGTGCAAACAAATACCTAACTTAAAAGAAAGGAATAACACAGTCGCCAAGCAATGAGCTGGATGCACATAGTCCATAACTGATTATTCTGAAATAATTCCATTCGGAGAGTGTGCATTTAGTGTTAAACAGAAGAAGGCCCAATTCTGACTAAACGCTGTATTAAATAAACAGCAAGTAAGATTATTTCCCCCCGGGAAGGAGGGGTTCCTACCTTGTACGGCCCATACGGAGACATTCCGCTGGACAAGGTATTGTTTTTGGCCTCTCTGTCCTAAAAACTAGCCTGCGAATGCAGCCGCCTCTCCACTCTCCGGCCACTTGCCGCGTTCGGAACGCAGCACGCGGCCGGAGCGCGGAGGGCTGCCGTATTGGCAGGCTAGACTCAGTTCGACAGAAGCAAAAGTTAAGAACTTGAGAAAAAAGTATCAAACATCTATAAATGGAAAGAAAAAGTTCAAAAGAATACTCAGTTGTCTTTTTGGTGGAAGGCAAAAAGTCACCGGAATTCATCTTTGCTGTCGGTTCTGCTGCGAACTCGGTCGGCACAACCCAGTTCGAGGGGGGCATTGGGGGTACCCAAAACCGCAATACCGCGAAAAAAATCGGCAAAAACCGCAATACCGCATTGAAAATCGATAGAATACTGAAACCGCATTTCGAAATGCCAGGTTATTGTTTACCATAAGCTGCATCTCGCCATATTGTTCAGAATCACCTTAACCTTTAGTTCATTGTTCGCGTTGGCATTGAATAAATTAAGGTAAATATTTGTTTTATTAGCAAAATTCCAAGCAAAATAGCACAGGAATATCCTCTTGCATGTTCAAAAATAAAATCATCTTATAGACTTACCTCGACCGTTACACTTACTCAACTGTGAAAAAATTGCAATCACTGTGTGTGGACTGCGATTTTTTGAGGCCAGCATACTCAGAGATGTCAGTGACTTAAGTTTTCATCAGCAAACAGTGTTCTTATAGGTCTGCTGATGGATTGCCTTGTAGTTTACAGTCCTTCAAGTCCTTTTATCGTTTTGCTGCACAGTATAGAATACCGGTGTCTCTATTGAACTTTTGATTTATAGGTTGGCGATTACAATACTGATCTCAGCTGTTGTTTTATGTCACTAGAATAAGAAATCACAGGGGATCTTGCAGAGAGAGTCGCCTCAGTACAATAACCGATCGATTGTTGAAGCCAACAACTTTTCCGAACTGGGACCGTGCGCCAAGGAGAAATGTTGCGGAACTACCAATTTCCCCTTGGAGCACTGATTTCCATCAGCACCTTCACTTCGACCTGTTCGTCACTGCTGGCGTCATACTCATCCTCATGGCCTTCAGTCGTGTCATGCGTGTCGTGTAACAATGGTGACTGGTCTGTCTAATACGATACACTGTCGATGGTACATGTACTCGGGTAGAGTGCCATGCTTAACCATCGTTGTTTCTTGGTATACTGTAGGTTGTCTTACAGCAGCTCCATAGGGAGAGGCTCAGCCCAATAGCAATAGAAGAGCACAGTTGGCCTGGGATTTTTTAACGACAGGCAAAGGTTCCAGGATGGGCATCTTTGAAAACGAAATTGTCTCCTCTGGCTTAGGGTACCAGGACTTTTTGATTGGATATTAAAACTATAACATCTTACATTAACTGAAACTGTAACAATAACCATCACGTAACGCTTCATCACGCAAAAAGATTCAAATTATAAACTGTTTCAGAAATGATCAGAAATCGGAATCCGGAAAAAATATTTCGTTTTACCGAATACCGTCGTTCAAAACGCTTAAAAACCGCATACCGAGGATCTGGACAAAACCGCAAAAACGCAAGTAAAGATTGAAATTACCGAAATACCGCACGAAAAATTGTCCAAAACCGCATCACCGTAAACCCCAATGTCCCCCTCCAGTTCATTTCGCAGCATCTGGCCACGGTCTCGACGCCAAATATGGCAGAGCTAGTGCCGTTTGGGTTTTTTCCGTCCACAACTATAGTTTTTGCGGCGGCCCGAACAAAACACCAGCGTGTTCATGTCTACGGCATCTTGCAACGGGAAAAGAAATGAGTAGTAAAATTAACAACTCCGAGTAGTGGTGGCGTGCCTAGTGTAGACGTGTGTATGTCGGTCTGCGATGCCGGTGAACGGGCTCGATACTCAGAGCAGACATAATTTGTCTTTTTTTTTTCTTTCCATTTTTTTCTTCCTTTTTTTAATTGAACGACTTGAATGAGAGTATTTTCACAAATTAATAAGTACCAGCAAACAAAATGCGGGGCTCCGCTTTGAGACTTGGCTATATCTATTTATTAAAAACTGGACTAGGTATATTGGATTTCTACTATTCTGATTGGCTGGACGGAGCCAGGCTATCAGCTCATATACCTGCTGTGACCAAATATGGACAACGAACACTCAACAACAAAATGAACAAAGTGAGCTGGAAGTTTTTTCCTCGCCAGCAGCCCGGCGAGAAAAATAGACAAGAAAAATCACTTGGCAGCGAATTTGAATTAAGCAGAAATTCCAACAGCGCCACTAACAGCGTCGTCTAACACAAGTCAAAATTGTTTGAAGAACCTGTGCAGAAAAAGAAATTAGAAATTTAAGCATTGAGCGTTGTGGTTACAATTAATTTCTTTCATCGATCGTCACGTCGATCATTAAAATTGAACAAACGGTAGGTTTTATCAGGAAGCCTTTCCACTTCAAAATATCAAGACAAGACAAAATAAAACACAGTGAAATGGGGCAGAAGCATTTAATAACAACTGTCACACATTCATGACGATTCGGTGCGAAAATCATGAAGCAGTCTAAACAAGTACTAAACAAACTACAGCTGCAAACTTACAAGAAGGCCGAAGGAAGGGCGAAATTTTTTTCGGCTTTAACACGCAAAATTGACACTGGTTTACCTGCACTCGTTGTAGCTCTGTGTTCCAACAAGTCCAAATGCTCAGATAGAAATCGGATGCCATGTAAACGGAGTTGAATCGCTTTTCCAGTTGTTTGAATGTTGTTTTTACCATTCCGTCCGCAACACATTCATGACGATTCGGTGCGAAAATCATGAAGCAGTCTAAACAAGTACTAAACAAACTACAGCTGCAAACTTACAAGAAGGCCGAAGGAAGGGCGAAATTTTTTTCGGCTTTAACACGCAAAATTGACACTGTTTACCTGCACTCGTTGTAGCTCTGTGTTCCAACAAGTCCAAATGCTCAGATAGAAATCGGATGCCATGTAAACGGAGTTGAATCGCTTTTCCAGTTGTTTGAATGTTGTTTTTACCATTCCGTCCGCAACCTCTAAACCGAGAACAACTGCATTTTGTGCTTTGCATTAAACAAACTATGATGGTGAATTCTAATGTTCCTCGCTACAGTAATCTTGCTTCTGAGCTGCATAGAAATTACTTCTTCAAGTTCAAATTGGTTCTGTCTTCATTTCGATCAAACACGCACATGATGGCTTCGTTGTGCGAACAGATTACAAACTTGTTCTGTTTCAACTCCAGCAGCTAATATGGTGAAATTGTACAGCTTCAATCCGCTTTGAACGATGATTTCAACAATGTTTCGGGAAAAATCAAACATGTACCATATTTCAGAGTCAATAATTAGAAGAATTTTTTTCCCAAACTTGTGCCACTTCGTTCACTTTCGAGCAGTATTCATTGATTCATTCAGCTTTGCAATGAAACGCTGCAACACTTCGCAAGGTTTTGGCGCCTTTTTCGTTCAGTCATGTGATCGATTCTTGCTCCCTTTTTATCCCTTTTCTCATTTTTCGATTTCTTTCTTGATTTTTTTTAACAAAAATAGTAGTTAAGTTTTTAATAAAACAATTATTCTACTCGGGCTTGATGGATATGAAATGATTATAACCAACTCGGCGCTACGCGCCTCGTTGGTTATCTATCATTTCATATCCAGCGCGCCCTCGTAGAATAATTGTTAAATATTATATCCATGCGAGTCAATTTTGATGGTCATGGAGTCACGTGACCGTACGACGTTCGTCGCACCATGGCTCATGTAAAATGCTCGAAGTGTCTCAATAGTCGCGCCCGATTACATACTGGTGAAAATGGAGGACGTCCCTCGATCTCAAACCCTAACAAACTTTTTTGAGGCTTCAAGTAAAAAGGATGTACTTTCGTGGACATTTGCCACATCTAGGTCGGAGCAATAACCCTTCACTGAACACTGACAAGAAAGAATTCGAATCGCCTGTTATCCCTGTTTTAAACAGACGAAACACGAATCACTCAAAAAGCAAGCCATTGTTTCCCTATTGTTTAATGAAAACAAAACAAAGAAGTTAGCCGTGATTGAGCGCGAAGAGCTTGTGCAGACGAATCCTATAGCGGACTAGCCGCCAGCACCCAAGCCAGCACCAGCCTAATGAGCGTGTGGGGTAGCCTGGGGAGCAGACTACCAGACACGACGAGAACGAAAGAAACAAGTTTGGGTGAAACACTTTTTGGATGAAAAGTTTGTTTCAGGTCAGTGGTAACCAAGAATAAGCAAAACCTGGTCTTAGCTTAAGACCTTTACAGGTAGATTTAGCTAAATTTTTCAGTTTAGTGAACGGATCATGAATATTAATGAACATAAAGGATATCCTGATGCCTCACTCCATTTTAATCTCAAAAGACTGTCCATTTCAAGTGAAACTTTCAAAATGACTAACAGGAAAGTATCGAAGTCTAGTTACACGGTCCTTAGACAGGTTTGACTCAAAGCTCCATACGTTTGCTGAGGGATCTTGACTTAACCTTTTAAACTGATGAAAATGAAATTTCTCTGTACACGATCACTACTTGTTCAAACATTCAGGTGATGAAAATAAAGAAAACGATCACCAAGGATGAGATGACGATATTTAGACACATTCTCATTACTAGTTTCGTAAGAAATGTATGGAGAACAGTAAGGAGAGTATTTATACCTAATCGTACCTTTTTGGTACGCTTCGGCGGCATATCAGGCGAGTTTGGTCGAGCCATGGTTCGTATTTTGGCGAGACGCAGTCGAGCCAAAATACCCATGGTGAGACCAAACGAGCTTGATATGCTGCCGCAGCGTACCAAAAAAGGTGCGATTAGGTATTTACCGTACCCAAATTCGTCCTAAAACCCGGCGTTTTTTTTTTCAGTTACCGTGATCAGTCAGGCGTTGTAGAGCGACACGTATTTACACTTTTCTGGTCGTCAATACTCTTCTCTAACTCCTCATCTGCCATTTTATTAAATTCTTTTGTTTGGAGTTTTATTTTCTGAATCTTGGAAGTCCGAGTTAAGACAGAAATTTGGAAAAGCTGGCTCCATTTTGAAACCAAAAAAGTTTCAGCGCTGTCCGTAAAGTTCACGCGAGCGCCCGCCAGTGTAGCCGCTTCCAATTTTGGCGCGAAATTGTATGTTTTCCCCTCTCTTACCGTTAAACAAATTACTTTCTCTTTTAACAAATGTAATAGTTTTACGTTTCGTTGCATTTCTGTTGTAATTTTCGCCTCTAAAGTCTGCAAAAACATGCGAGTTTCACAAACTGTCCATGATATCGTAGGATATCAGGTCAGTGACTTGATATCGTAGAAAATCATGACAGTAAACAAGGCTTCTGATTGGCTAATTCACACTTTGGGTACGGTAAGCATCAATATCAGGGCTGAAAGGGTTAAGAAAGCATAAACATTACATGAAGTGCAATGGCCTGCACAGATAAGGAACTCCATATAACTCACGCTCAGGGAGTTCGTGAGTGCCTTACCTGTAAAGCTATTGTAGAAAAGCTATTATAACGTTTACCAAACTGCTTTATTTATTAATGGCGTTAATGGAACTTAAACGGCTTTCTCCTACGCACTTTTCAGTGGTACAAAACTAAGTAAAATAATCATAATTGTCCTCCAAAAACAGATTAGGATACAGTGTTTCGATTTGAAATCAAAATTATTCTCTCAAATAAATAAAAATCTTTCTCTCAAATAAATGCTAAATAAATCCTGACCGCCACAGACTTTCTGACCTTCATAATAGATCGCCACTTTATCACGACTTTGCACCTAATGTCATGAATTATGTATAAAACGGCTTAAATTGAGTTGGAAACCACGGATGTCTATTCCTTATCTTGGCATCTTTCAGATGAGGTACGTTTTCGGTGTCTTTGTTCATTTTTATTTTGATGTAATTTCCATGATGCAATTTATTTTAGAAAGCCATTGGCAAGCTTGCTGCGCCAACTGCGCTAAGTAATTCTGTTATACAGGACCCTTTATGGCTCTTGGAAACCCCTATATGGCTAGGACCCCAGTATAACGAAAGATTTTCTTCATCCCAGTAAAGGTAAAATGTATGGATCCGAAAATTACCCCGATAAAACGAACATCTGTAATCACGAAACATTTTGTCAGTCCCTTGGCACCTGGTTGTATCGGGGCTCCACTGTTAAGATTTTCAATAGAAAAGCACTTGAAAATAACCTGTTGAAGCTGTAGAGGGCTAATCGTAAGCTTAAAAGTTGTAGAGAATCTATAGCTAGCAAATGGCCCATCTTCGACCAGTTTAATTGAAAAGAATTATGGACATCACAGTTCTTTCGAGCTGATTGAAATAAGTTTATTATTTAATCCCTGTTTATTGCAGCTCTAAAAATGTGTATCTTAAAACGGCTATTTGTTATATCCTAGCGTTTTTTTTCGATATCGTTTTTAACAACTTTATTATCGTAATTATGTTGTTTTTTGCGCTTTTAGTTTAGAAAATCACTAAACAAAGTTGCTCGGTAAAAACAAAATTTGCCCCAAAATTTAGCCTCAACCCAGGTTATTAACGAAAGCTTTCCCAGTCAGAAAAATGGTAAATATGAAATTGTTTTCCTTTATCTGTGCGTACTCACTGAAAAACAAACTGCAGTGGGTTTATGAGAAAGATGTTTTTATTCTGTTAGTGACAGACATCTCGGAAAAAATCCGAGTTCTCCCAACAGGAGTCGAACCTATGACCTTCTGGCCCCAGTTGTTCAAAAGTTGGATAGCGCTATCCACGGGATAAATCACTAGCCAGAGGATAAGTGTAAGGGAAACCAATTGCGTTATCCACTGGATAGAGATTTATCCGGTAGATAGCGCTATCCAACTTTTGAATAACTGGGGCCTGGTTACTAGTCCAGATGAACATCTGAACTACAGGAGACTCGTGGGAGCTAAGGCCATTAAACTAGGTTCATGTGACAAACGTCCTGCTTACTGTTAGGACTGAAATGTCGATAGGTGGGGCATATTCGCAATGATACAAATGTGATGATGAATTTAAAGCCTGGTGAATACATGAGAACGATGTTTTTATTCGGTTAGTTGACTCCTGTTGGGAGAACTTTTTTCCGAGACGCCTGTGTCACTAAAAGAATAAAAACATCTTTCTCATATATTCAGTGGGTTTGGTGATGCTTAACTCTAAAAACTCGTTTTCAGAAGTTAGCCTAGCAATGAAGTAGAAGTACTTATTAAACGTTTGCTCGATTATTTTGTCTCGCGAAACAATTCTGCGTATCTTACAGGCAAGAGCTCTTATCCCGATGCCCGTTATATTTTGGCAGAGTTTTCAATTCGCGAAAATCCATGCAAAATTGGCTCAGAGTGTTCACCCACAAACACCATTTAAAAATTACAAAGCTTCGACTGCAAAAAAGCAAAGTTTTATAGTCCATGATACGTGCAACACATGTACTTAAAAGCAAATCTTTACCGGTTGTCCTTACAACCGTTACTTTTAATTTTACGATGATAATGATAACAATTTAACATATTTTATATTTCTATCCTTGGTTAATCACAGCATCATGAACATGGCCAGCTTGTTTTCCATTGTGCTGTTGCTGTTTGTAAGCCGAAACTGCCAAGGTACACACAATGTAAGCTCAGTTCTGAAACGGCCTCGCTGATGTTCTTTTGGGTCTTACTTATTATTGCTCATCTAGCCTCATCATCTGACAGATCCGAAAAACGACAATTGTCAACTCCTATATCTACAGGTTTGTTAGCCTACCCATAGATGTCCGTAGAAGTCCTCTTTTTCCTATCTTCAGCAGACATCGTGCAGGAGACATGTCACCTCAGATTAGAGTAGAGACATTTACGAGCGAGCTATCGCACTGAAAGCTGAGCAGTCAGATTTGCCACTGAGCATTTTGGGGATACATAAGAAATCTTCAGAGTAATTTAAGTTGACTGAAATCAGTACCCCATTTATTTTAGCGAAAGTAGAATAAAATGTTAATTTTTAGCCCAAAATTAAAGAGCGGAATAATAAAATTTGAAAGTTGTTTTTTCTAACGTATAACAAAAACTGCCAAACGGGTATATATTGCACAAAAAAGTTGGTCACAGGTTTTTCGCTATCTCGTGTTCTCTGCATCCCATCAAGGATTAAAGAGAAAAATACTTGTGGCTTTTTGCATCTCAAACCAAGACAAATTTGCTTTTTAAAGGACCTCCAGTTACGAAGGATAAATATAGCAGATCAGGGACTGCTTATTAGTAAACTGATTGACAATAATTTTCATAAATCCTGATTGATATTCCGATAATTATTTATAGGCATGGACTTTGGTTCAACACTAAACGAAACTCACATAGAGAAAGGATCTTGTCCGTGTACGTGTACATGTCCATTAACGGAAATCAAAGAGTTGTTCGACTGCAGCACAGCAAAGTACGACAAGGTTACTCTTCACGATTTTGTATACAAGCATTATTGTTTTCCAGAGGGATGGGAAACGTTTTTGGAGATTGAGATAGTTAAGAAAGACATTGAGAAAATATCCGAAGCACTTGAAGAGGATGCTGAGAAATATGCGATTGAACCTCCAATGCCGGATGTGTTTAAAGCCTTTACCGTGAAGCCCGGTGATATCAGAGCTATTATTATAGGCCAGGATCCCACCCCTCAAGCAGGCAAAGCAACAGGCCTTGCGTTTAGCCTGAAGCCAACTGAAGACCCCAGAGATGTCCAAAGTGTAATCAACATGCTCGTAGAGTTGAAATTAGAAGGAATAGATGTGAGTCTGACAAACGGTGATCTAACTCCATGGCTAAAGGAAGGAGTTTTCCTGTTCAACGCAGCGCTAACAGTTAGACAGGATGATGCCGGGTCCCATCTGAATTTATGGGTGGAATTCACAAGGCTGGTGGTAGAGTATGTCAATATGGTTTCGAAGCCATCAGCTTGGATTTTCTGGGGGACTCATGCGCAAGGTGCAGCAAGACTGATCGACGAAAAAAAGCATTACATTAGGAAAGGAGGGCATCCATCTCCTACTGGTGGAGGAAGAAGTGAATTTTTTGGTGGAAACTATTTCCACTGTGCCAATGACTTCTTGGCCAAAAATAAACGTGGTACAATTAACTGGCAAATTAATGACCGCAGCCGTCATGAGACTGATATGAAACCATGCTAAGGGCGTTATCATAACCAAAAAAACTCTTGTCTAAGACTAAATGAATAATTTGATGGCCACGTAATTTTTATCTGTACATGTACATGCACGCGATGTCACTGACTGATGACTTATGACTGATGTTACTATACCCTTGCAGTTTGTAATAATTAAGAGCAAGAATTACACATTATATTTGGTTGCATTAAAAAAGCTTGTTGTTTTCTCCAGTAGTGTATTCGATTGTGTCTATAAAGGTACACACTAGTGATCACCTGTGCAAATGCACCCAAATATCTCGCTGACGAAATTCGAAACATTGCTCTTGATAAATTTATTTCCAACATGATTAATTAAAACACATAATGGAGGCTCAAAATGAGTGGTGGATGGTAAACACTAACTTTATCCTACCAACGTCCAGTGAGACCGGGTATGCATTGGGGAATGCAACATTCCTTTCTTAACTTGTGGCAGCACAAAAATTAGATTAAGCCAGTTTTTCTCCTTTAATAACGGACACGGGGTAGGGGGATGATTGAGTGCATCAAACGCACCTTTTTTCTTTCTGCCAAGTGTTATTTTTTTCCTAGAATCAACTTATGTTCAATGATAGTGTAGACCGTGGGGAAAAAAGCGTCCATTTATTTCATCAAATGGGAAAAATAAAAACAGAAATAATTTATCTTTGAGAAGTGTGCGCAAAAAGAAAAAGTAATTGCAATACGTGTGAGCAATCGGTTTCGTTTCTTCTTTCATTTTACTGACCCAATGAATCAGCTCTGCGTCTGAGATATCACACCTTTCCAAATTAAAACTTGTCAGGACTTCGGACTGCATCACTTTTCTTCGCCTTGCGTTGCACACAACCTCAGTTTTTGTTAGAATTTCAGAATGGTTTTGTTTATTTTACATTTGCTCTCATAAGCAATACCCCGGAAGAACCCATCATCGCGACAGAATTCTCACAATTATTGTAAAAGTTAACGGGGGACAGGCGAGGTTGCACTGTATAAGAAATTCCCTGTTTGTCACAAGAATGAAAATACGTTTACGATTCTTACGAGTATATGCAAGATGTATTTCACATATATATGAACCTAGCAAAAACCTACTGTGGTTTATCAAGAGTCTTAAATCATATACATAGCTCAGTGGTTGAAGATTCGTCACAATGCGTCACCATGGCATTCGCCCCAGTCGAATAAAGGTTTAATACTACATCTTTGTAGTTCTAGCTCGTAAAAAGTCGAAACGTTTAATTTTTAAATTTTGACCAGGCTTAAAACTAACGATACTTTTCTTGATAACATTTACATTGTTTTTCTTGTCACTATTCTAGATATGATTAATCATCCCCTTTTGATTAGTTCCCTGAAAACACAAGGTTGCTGGGACTCTGCTGGCAGCGGCTTATATCAAACCCTGCTAGTCATGCGGTCCGTATTAGCGGAGACAGCGCGCTAGCGCGTCAGCGGAGCTCCATTGCTAAGGAAATTTGGTAACCTATGAAGCCAAAAAATTTTGGTAGTGACGTAATAGTCACGTGACCGTCCGTCCGTACATCCGTACGTCCGTCCGTCCGCACCAGAGGGCTACCAATACAAGCAAAGACAACAAAAGTCAAAAACAAATTTGTTAATGAAAAAAAAAAGTTCAAAAGAACACTTAGTTGCCTTTTTGGTGGAAGGGGAAAATTTCAATTTAGGCGAAAGAAATTAGGCGATAAAGTTCAGGCAAAAAGTTCAAATTTGCCTCGTCGGTTCTGTTCAAACTCGGTCGGCACACCGCTTGAGTTCGCAGCTTTTCGCAGCGGTTTCGACGCCAAATATAGCAGAGCTAGTGCTTTTTGTTTTTTTCTGTCCACAACCATGGTTTTTACGGCGTTTCGAACACATTTTGCCAGGAAAAACACCAGCATTTTCATGCTGATAGGCAGCTTGTCACGAAGAAAGAAATAAGCATTAAAATTAACTCCCAAAAGGGCGTCTAATGCCCATGGCCCAGTGGACTAGTCACCAGCATCTCACGCCGACGAGCCGGGTTCGACACTCAGCGGAAGCAGGTTTTTTTTTTTTCTTTGTTTTTTTTTTTTAATTTAACGACTTGAATGAGAGTATTTTCACAAATTAATAACTGCCAGCAAAAAACAAAACAAAACAAAAAAACGAAAAACAAAAAACAGGCAAAACAAAAAGGGGGGCTCCGCTTTTAGGCTTGGCTAAATCTATATATTAGAGAGTCATGATGGGGTCAACCTTTAACCGCCAAAGGGCTCCAATTTCACCAACTTCGTTCCCAGGGTTTCTCTTCTTCCCGACTCCCAGAGAGAGAAAGAGAAAGAGAAGACGGGAACCTGGAAACGAGGTTGAGGGCATACTTACTGATACTAGTTAACTGGAAGTGAAACAGGTAAAGAAAGAGGGCTTCTAGGAATAAAGAACTTCAAGAAAAGCGCATCTGAGACGCCTCAAGCTCAACAGACTGAGGCTTGCGTTGCCGGGTATCCTGCCCGGATTCGTCTTCGTATGTTAATTTGGTCCTTACTCAGTGTCAGGGTAAACCACAGTGTCTTTTCTGGCTGTTGGCGTGATGGGGGGCGAAACCTTTTCACTAGTGACAAACCGAATTTTGCGGCGATAAAACTTGTGGATTTGTCAGCGAAACTTGCGGATTTGTAGGCGAAATTTGTGGTGAAATTTTTCAACATTGACAAACTGAATTTCGCACCGATAAAACTTGTGGATTTTTTGGCGAAACTTCTGAATTTGTCGGCGAAATTTGTGGCGAAACCTTTCAACATTGACAAACCGAATTTCGCGACGACAAAACTTGTGGATGACAGTTACCTCCTTTTGGACACATAATCAACGTAAAAAGCTTACGTTTTCAGAAACGCCGTTTTAAGTTTCGCGGTTATAATAATTAGAGTGAAGCTTTCAGTCTACCTTTCTCGTTATTTTTTTCGCAAGATTACGGCGGGCACAGCGCACGCGTCTCACATTTGACCGCTGTGAAAGTTTACGGGAGTTTGCGATTTTTAAACGAAAGGTCAGCGGCAAGCAAGAATAACCAGAAACTGATCTTAGCTGCAGACCTTTGCAGGTAGATCAGCAAAATTTTATCGTTAAGTGAACGAAACGTGAATATTAATGAGCACCTGATGCCTCCGTTTTAATCACGAAACACTGAAACATTTTCAATTGGCTCTGACAAAAAAATTAGCAAACTGTAGTTACACGGCTCTTGGACTGGTTTCATGGACTCAAAGCCCTTTGCGTTTCAAGTCAACCGTCGCCAGGAATCTTAGCAGAGAAAGCGTGAATGTTGCATGAAGTGTAATGAGCTGCCCAGATAAGGAACTCCACAAAACTCACGCTCAGCGAGTTCGTGAGTGTGTAACCTGTAAAGCTATTGTAGAGAAGCTATTATAATGTTTACTGAAGCTTTATTTGTTAATGGCCTTAATGGATCTTAAATGGTCCTCCTCTATCTAGTTTTGGCACAAAACAAAGTATAACAATCATTAATGTCCTCCATAACAAATGAGCATACAGTATTTCAATTCGAAATCAAAATCATTCTCAGGTAATGAAAATAAACGCTACTTTGCACTTTGCTACACAGATAAATCCTGACTGCCACAGACTTCCTGACCTTTATAATAGATCAACCACTTTATCATGACATATTGCATCTAACGGCATGAATTATACATAAAACGGCTTAAATTGAGTTGGAAACCACTGATGTCTATTGTTCTTTTCTCGGCATCTTCCAAGCAGGGTACGTTGTTTGTTTCTTTACTCACCGTTCCTTTTTTGTATATTATTACTCGATTTCTTCCACAAAGAAGCAAGTTTTCTGTTGTACAGTTCAAGCTGCCCTGTAATATTGAGTTCTTGACTAGACTAATAAAACGGTAGGCATAAACATTGTAGAGGAGAACGAATAGACCGCCGGACTTCGATACGTTAAGTTAAAAGGATTCTGGTCATCATATAACCTGAATTTCCTAGCTGATTAGAATTAGTTTACTGAAGAATTCCTGTTTGCTGTAGCGTTAAGAATGTGTATTCTAATTGCTTTCTACTTCAAAGTTACAAGCGCCGTTTAACAGTAGCATAAACAAACCCATTGAAACACAAGCACATTTTTAAAAAGAAAATAGTAGTTTTACCCATTTTTACCATTAGTCTGATTGAGGTAGCCTTCGTTAGTTACCTAAACGGCTACTTTTTCTTAAAGATATTGAAATTTAGCAATTCCGATTTTTTTGCATTTAACGAGCAATTTTATTACCAACGCGCAGCTTAATTTTGTGCTTTTCTGACGCGTAAGCGAACAAATTTAACGAGCAATTTTATTACCAACGCGCAGCTTAATTTTGTGCTTTTCTGACGCGTAAGCGAACGAAACCAGCACAAATTAGCACTCAGAACTCGGGAGTGTAACAATATCAGAAGCACCCGACGAAAACATTTTAGCAAAATACTTGAAATATCATTTTCTGCTTTCTTAGATTGTTTCAGAGCTTTGTAAAGGCATAATCAATTATGTAAGCTAATAGAGATTGATCTGTTCAGATTTTTTAGCTGAAAATTTTGGCCGCAGGAGATTTTAGGAAACAAAATTCTATCCGCCGAAATTTCGAGCTGCTGATAACTCTCCGAAAAGGCTATAGCTGACCTTATTTTTCACTCCAAACGACATATTTGTCCCTCCCAAAATGATAGGAACTAATACGACCTCTTGTTACGAAAGTCCCACGTGATGTTTCGCCGTGTTTCAGGCCTTCCGAACAGATATTTCCCGAAACGAACCGTTGGGTCCCCCTATATCCACGCCCTATTAAACGTTTGATTAGCTGTTTTTTCTCTTTAAACAGTAGCACTTTACGTTATTAAAACAAAATGGTATTTGACAACAATTGACCGTATCTTACACGCAAGAGATTACTCTCCTGCTTTTTGTTTTTGCGGAGCTTGAAATTCACGAAATTCTTGCTAAATTGACTAAACGTCACGCACTAGTACTTTTTAAAAAGTAGAAAGCTGCTACTCGAAAAATCAACTCTTTATTGTCAATAATAAATGCAATACAGGCTCTAAAAAGCAGCAAAAACCAGATCGTTAGAGGCTGTCCCAGTCGCTTTTTTATGATAATAATGAGAATGATAATAATTTGACATATTTTCTATTCTGTCTTTAGTTAATCAAAGCATCATGAATACGACTTCTTTGTTTTCCATTGTGGTGTTGGTTTTTGTGAGCAGAACCTGCAAAGGTACGCATGTCAGCTTAACGCCTCACCGATGTTCTTCTGAGGTGTACTTATTGTCCAACTACAGTTGTATCTACAGTTGTATCGAACCCAAAATTACTTCTTGTGAATTATATATGGGTAAAAAAAATGCAATGTGTTTCAGATGGCTCTGAAAGTTTCCAAAATGGAGAGAGGAGAGGCCAACCCGATCGAAAACCGAATAATTCCTTTGAGCCAGTAACAAAAGTGCAAAATATACTCCTTCATTTTGCAACAGAACAAAGTACATTTTTATTAGAGAGAAGGATGAAAATATACATGCGATCTACTATAAGAATTCAGGAACTCCGTCAAGGAAAAAAGACTCAGCTTTGCTTTTTTACAACGCAAAGAATTAGATTGTTCATTGTCAGCAATAAAACTGGAAGAACCTGTTCCCAAGTTGAACTCTAACAAGAATTGCATGATGCACTCAATTTTCGCTTAAAAGGAAAAAATGGCTGGCTACATCCCTGAACATAATTTTCATAAATCCTGATTGATATTCCAATTATTTATAGGCATGGATTTTGCTCCAACACCAAACAAAACTCACACAGAGAAACGATCTACTCCCATGGAAATCAACAGTATCGACTGTAAAACAGCAACATACAAAGAAGTTACTCTTCAGGATTTTGTATACAAGGATAAGTGTTTTCCAGAGGGATGGAAAACGTCTTTGGAAGATATTTCGACTGTTAAGAAAGAGATAGAGACGATATCTAAAGAACTTGAAGGTGATGCTAAAAATATGCGATTGAACCTCTCATGTCGGATATATTTAAAGCCTTTACCGTGAAACCTGATGATATCAAAGCTGTTATCATGGGCCACGATTCCAAGCCCCAACCAGGCAAAGCAACAGGCCTCGCGTTCAGCCTGAAGCCAACCGAAGACCCCAGAGATGTCCCACGGGTATTCAACATGCTCGTAGCGTTGAAATTGGAAGGAATGGATGTGAGCCTGACAAACGGGGATTTAACTCCGTGGCTAAAGGAAGGAGTTTTCCTGTTAAACGCGGCTCTTACAGTAAGACAGGAAAAAGTAGGGTCCCATCAAGATTTGTGGCGGGATTTCACAAGGTTGGCAGTAGAGTATGTCAATTTGGCTTCCAAGCCATCACCTTGGATTATCTTGGGGGATTGTGCTTAAGGCGCTGCCAATTTTATTGACAAGAAAAAGCATTACATCAGGATGAAAGGGTATCCATCTCCTCTTGGTGGAAAAGAAAAAAATGAATTTATTGGTGGAAACAACTTCCACTGTGCTAATGACTTTTTGATCAAAAAGGAAACGTTTTCCAATTGTCTGGCAAATTAATCACCGTAGCGGCGTAAAGACTGAAGTTGAACCATGCTAAGAGCGTAATTACAGCAAAAAAAGAGACTATTTGCTGGCGAATAGAAATTTTATGTTTTTCTTCCGGTTAATATTAATTCATTATGTTGCCTTAGTCACCGGCAGAGATTGTTATGTAATAATGACGGTTATGTAGTCATGCAAGACAAGTGGCAGGACTGGCCTTGTAGGTATTAGTTTTTTTTGAAAAATGTATTTACCCTCTTCAGCAGAGGCGTAGCCGAGGAAGGGGGGATGGGGTGTCCGTGATCTCCTCTTGGGGATAAAGTAATAATAACAATAATAATAATAATAATAATAATAATAATAATAATAACAATAATAACAATAATAAGGCAAATCAGCTATCTCGTGAAAATCCAGTCACGTTTTCTGGATTTGTAAGTCAAGTGATTGATTGTTGTACAAAATAATAGGCTTTCAAATTGCCACAGTGCTTATTGCACAGCCACCTATAGCACACGTTTATTAGTGTCTCTTCCTACGGGACCCCCCAGTAAGAAAAGCTGGCTACACCCCTGCTCAGCTCTTCTTTGGGTTAAAACTCGTGACCTGGCTACCAGGCAGTCAATCATGCTGGGCATCTTCGCTGGTTGACAATTTTCTTTTAAGGTGAGCAATTTATTCCTCCTTGGTTCTATACGTTCAAATGAGAATTCAACGCCAAATCCTATTACAGCAGAACCCTGCTAACTCGAACGCGATTAACTCGAACGCGATTAACTCGAACTCCCCTTAAACTAGAACAAAATCCAATTTCCCCTGGAATTGACCCATTTTTTAGTCATTTGCTATCCGCTAACTCGAACTCGGTTAACTCGAACTCAAAACCATTTCTCTTGAAGTGTTTTCTCAGTCATTTACTATCGGCTAATTCGAACTCCCGCTACGTTGGTTGCAGCTGAAATCGCGGATTGATTTCAGAGAAAGTTGTGAAGATAGGCGAAGTCAGCAACATGAAAATAAATGTGCAAACGTAAAAACGGTGGCCCCTAATGGGAAGGTACTTTTTTTCTATTTGTGCCCATATACAGGGGATTTATTACTCGTGCCTAGGGCTGTTAAAATCTCAAAAGAAAATAGGGGTCACAGTGCATTTTTCAGAGGTAGTTAGTCCCAAATATGGCTAAAAAGTGCCGACTCAGCATTTTTTCAAAATTAGGGAAAAAATGTCAACATCAAAGGTAACCATTATTTGACTTAACAAAAACACAAGCGCGCAAAGCACTTTGGTTGACACTGGCTCTTTAAGTAGGACATGAAGATGTCTAAAACGAAAGGTGCGAAGTAATGAATAACAACAGATATAATTCTCAACATGCTGCGGTACTCCAAATGCGAATTTCCGCTCCTTGGGGGCCATTATTTGATCCAGTAGGTTTGAATGTTTTGCAAAAAAGGCTGGTGATACTGAATATGTTTTTCCTGTGAAAAAAATGGATCACAATATCTAACAGTTGTCCTGCTTTTGAATGATGACATAAAAATGGGGGTTACCGCCCATTTTAAAAGTTAATTTACTTTGTCCTTATAACGCGCACGACATGTTTTTCACGCGGGGGACGACTTTTTGACGCTCTCCTCCCCGGAGGGAAATGAAGTACATGCATGCTGGGAATTCGAACTGGCAAAAACAGGGGGGGTGGGAGGTTACCGGGTACACGTTCTGAAAGCAAGTAAAGCAGAAATTTTCAAACAGAGCGGTCTTAGGCGATTTCATTGCATAGACAGGCTAGCCTAAAGGTGGAGCTCCCAAGAAATAAGCTGGTATTCGTTTCTCACAAAATTCTTGAAACTTTTCGGGTCCAAATAAGCTTATATTACGGGGCTTTTTGGGGGGGTGCGTTCTCTTTCGAAAAGTCCGAACTCGAAAGAGAGAAAGGTTGCGCTGTCACTACACTTATTTTTGCATTCGTGGATTGATCTGAGTTTTTATCCGCAGAGCAGAGCACAATACTCATAGAGAATAATTTGCGAGTCAATTTTCATGGTCACGACGTCACGTGACCGTGCGACGTACCATGTACCTTACTTCATGTAAGATGTTCGAAGTGTTTGAATACTCGTGCGTTTACTTATTGGTGAAAAATGGCGGACTACCCTCGAACTAACGCTCCAGTTTAAACCATCTTTTTTGAGTAGTAAGATTAAAAAAGGATGTACAGTACTCTCATGGATATTTTACTTTACTCTCGACGGCGAATATAGAAGAAATTGGAGAGCTTGAAGAGAAGAAATCCTTGTTCGAGGACGTACTCCTTGTTTCAGAGGAGATCTGCGTCTTCTTGTGTTTTAGGTTTGTTTTTTAATTAACAAGCCTTATTATGAAAGTGGGGTATTTTAGCCAAAAACTGGTGTTACCAAGAATTCTAATCCGAGTTTAATAGTGTTGTTTTCTCAAGTCAGTCTGCTTTTAAATACGGCCGTGTAGTTCAGCCTTAAATCTAGATCTGTTAACAACTTTGCTGTAGTGGAGGTTGACACTGTATCTCTAAAGTTGCCAGGCAGCAGGCATTTTTCTAGGAAAAATTAGCCGAAAAAATCAACTTCTTTTAATTTTGATCTCTAACCAGAGACTCACTGAAATAACTCCGAGATTTACAAAACAAAAACAAAAACATGCTGTAAACTCACAATTTATATTTTGCGTTGACTGAATCATCTCGGTTTTTTTCTAAAATCCTTCAGGTTTTTTTTCTTTTCATGTGAGCTATTAAAGGAATGTCTTAATTCCAGGTATACAAAATTACCGTATCACAGCCGGAATGTAAGTGTTTAGCTAACACGCACCGATACAGCAATTCCGCAGGATGCGCAGAAAATGTGCGCGCTAACAATAAGGGCCACCACCCTTTTAAGGATGTGTTTGGGGCCACCATCCTTTTAAGGATTGTTTGGTACTTACTGTTTTAAAGTCACAGTAAGTACCAAAATGGTTCGTAATTGTGAATGAAAAATAAAACTCCGATACCTTTTTAATAATTAACAGTGTACTTGAAATTTAACACCGACCCCGTTATCTCAAACCCGCGTTAACTTGAACTGTTTTTCCGTGTTGGTTTATTGGGTAATTTTGTGTTTGTTGTGATTGGCTGGCATAATTACTTTGTTTATGGTTTTACGATATTCAGTTGTAAACCACCCTTTACAAACATTTACCCCGGACGGCAACAACTTTTTGCTTCCTAGAAACAAAAAATGTTTCTGATATTTTTGGAACAAATGTTTCCTCGTTTGGAACGCCGAGGAAACAATGAGCATGCGAAACGTATGTTTTCATTTAATGTTTCTTGGTTTGCCCGGCAAGGAAACATTGATTCCCGCTCGTTTGCGCGCTCAAGGGACATTTTGGGAAACAAAGCCATCCCAACAATGTTTCCTCGTTTGCAAGGGTTTAAAAATCTTCTTATCAATCGTACCACAATCCTTAAGACCCCTCCCCCCTTAAGACCCAGTTAAGACTCCCCTGTCTTAATACCCTCTCGTTAATCGATGTGCGTTAAAGAATAAAACTGCTTGAACTCAATCTTCAGCACAGCATTTTATTTCCCTGACTTCCCATGTAAAGTAAATTCATTTCACACCAATATTCATGTATCGCTGGCTCTGCCCAGCGGTTAGGCACGTCATGATCATGATACTATTTCTCCTAGTCCCGATCCAGGCTCCTCGGTCGGTGGTGCGATCTTCTGGCATTTTCCCCAGTAGTTGCCGACATTGGCTGGTTTGCACTCGTATCCTTCGATGCAGCCACAGTGGTAAATATCAGCCTGAAAAAAATGTTCATGAAAAGAAATCAGTAAAACAAATATAAAGGGATCTCTTATGGCCGTAATAATGACATCATAAAATGTTCAAAACTTCAAGTTTAAGCAGATGTCGAGTTCAATTAGTTTCGTTAAACCACGGTCTAAGATATTCTTTGTTTAAAACATTGGCACTTATTTTTAATATACTAATTTTTATCAAAATGTTGCCCCGTTTATGTACCTAAAACAAACGCTGCACCCCTTTTACGCCTTAATGATGGACAAAAAAAAAACAGATCATCGCGGTTTAAAAGTTGCTCGAAGGCTCCAAGCTTTCGTACATTTTTGCGTCGTGATTTTTCTCAACACTTCACAGAACTTAGCTGCTATCCCTTGAGCTTAATGTGTGTTTTGCCGACCTTTAAAAGTACTAAAACGACAAATGTCCTTACCCTTTCGTATATTGCAAGTATCGAGTAGAAATTGCACCCTTTTATGGGGAACCTCCGTGTATAGCCCACCAAGGGTCGTACTCCAAACCCAACCCAGGGAAGTAATTCATGGAAATGTTCCTCTTGGTTATTAAATCCAAATAAATCTGTTTTTACCCCGCGTCAGGACGGTGTCTAGTAGTATCCGGTTTTTTTCCGGTGGTCACTTGCCCCAGACCCCCGGTTTTCGCTCGGCCAAACAAATACTCGTCGCGTCTTTCGCTACACAAACTAGAGCTTGTATCTTGAGTGACCACAAAACATTTTACACCCCGAGGGGAGGGAAAACAACGGCGGGGTCAAATGCCTCTGGGGCTTTTCTTGTTTTTCTGAGTTCGGGAAGCCGAGCTCCACTACCTACTAGAAATAAAAAGGTCAGTCCATACTACTGCCTTAATAAGCATTACCCCCCTGAGTGGACAGTATTCGTTGGCCTTTTTGCGCGGCTTGCACTGGCGACCAGAACAGCAGTGTGTCTTTTTGCAGCTGTCGTCACTGGAACAAGGCTTGGGGTAGCACTTTCCCCAGTAGTAGTTGTTGTAATATCTCCTGCACTCATAACCCTCAATGCAGCCGCAATGGTAACCATCAGGCTGCAAGGCAATAAAAAAGTCAGAAATGTGACGTGGGTTACAATGCTTGGCGTAGTACACAAGCTCGCGGCTTTTAAAGTGACGGAAAAATTAAGGCAAACTTTGTGTTTCACGTCCCCACCAACGCAGCACCATAGTTTCTTTAGAAACTACCTTGTTTACAACAAACAAATAGGAAAAACGGTTTACGCCCTTTTCATTTCTAAAAAAAAATAACCAGCTAATTTTTATCTAAAACCCCGAAAAATACCTGCCAGAGTCTCATTACACTGAAAACGTTGTGGGCAAATTCAACAGACTATGATCATTTTCTCTTACCAAAATTTTTACCTCCCAAAGATTCCAAAATAAGCCATTTCAAAACCAAATAATCCTTAACGCCTTCCCATTACTTTAAAGCCTGAATGCCGAATATCCCTGCTCCTATCCGTTTTTTTTTTTCACCTTGTGGTAAACTGCTGTTACGCTTACCTGCTTATAAGAAGATGTAAGATGTACTTTATGTATACCATGCAAACAAATCATGGGCAAAGAATACCTTCATAGGACACCAGTCTCCCGCTTTCTTGCGATCCTTGCACAGGCCACCAACCTGATGCTGATAATACTTTGCACAGCACTGTGACGCACTACAGCTGCTCTGTGAGGTGCAGTACCCAGGTATTGCGTTACATATCCCGTTGACACACTGGTGTCCCTGTTTGCACTGATTGTGATAATAACACTGCCTCTTCTGGCATTTTCCCTTCACGCACACTTGGTCACGTGAGCAGTGGTAGTTATGACTGCAGCGGCGTTCGCCCACTTTGCATATGCGCACTCTATAATCGCAGTACCATCCTTGTGGGCAATGCGTGTGATGGCTGCAGCGTCGTTGTGTGTTGGACTTGCAACATTTGCGATAATAATCGCAGTATTGACCTTGTGGGCATTGGCTGTTATAGTAGCAACGTTTCTGTGAGTTAAACAAAATTAAACCTTTTAGAATATTCGCCGTGAACTACCGCGAACGCGCAAAATCTAACAGGAACAAGCGTCATGGCTATTCGCTGAAAATCAGCGATCACGTATGACCGTCGTATCCATGTGTTGCAATTGGCAATTGCAATCAGTTAGGTGTCGGCCCAAAAAATGGCTAGCAACAATCAACGGCGCCTACGCTTCGCTGACTATTCGCCCATAGAAACTCATCCTCGTGCCAAAGTACGTATCAGAGTATGTGAACAAAAAAGAAACTTTCAAAAGGTAGTTGGAAAATCTAGCGCGAGCCCGTTTCTCGAAACTCCTGATAACTTATCAGCCCAAAAACTATTTATGTGCACAATGTTCTTCAAAAGGGACTCAATTTGTATTGATTTGTAAAGCTAAATTACAAAATCTTAATAGTTTTATGGAACGCATTGGCACATTTGCACTATTACTTCTCACCAATCGATACAAAACGGATTTTAAAAAAATACTTATTGGGCCCGGTAAGTTGTCGGGAGTTTTAAGAAATGGGCCAGGGTTTCTTAACTTGTGGGACGGTTAACCCTATTCTGCCTGGGTTGGGGGGGGGGGCATATTGTGCCCGCGCTGACTTTAACGAATTATAACTTTTAAACGGCTAGACGAATTATCACCAAATCTCGTGCCTTTTCCTGAAATTTATCAGAGAAACTTTTCCTGTGTCAATGACGTGTCTATGATGATTGACGTTTCCATAGCAACCATCTACTCAGAAGTGTATTTTGACTATTTTCTGTCTTTTTTCAGTCTTTCTTCAGGTTTTCCTCCTTCGTTTGTAAGAAGAAGATATTTTTTTACTTTTGTGTGCTTGTTTTGACCAAGTAAGTTTCTTAAAAATCATATATTTTTTGGCGACGTCATTGTCAGCTTTATGACTGCAGGTTTGGGATTCACGATGGCGGTCTCAAATTCAAAATGGCGGGTTTGTGACGTTATTGTGACGTCACGACGCGTCATAAGCCCAATCTGTTAAGCTAATGACGTGCTACAAACGTGCCAAGTTTTATCGCAAGAGCTTGAATACTTTTCGGCTTTTTCGGCTCAGAAACTCAAAAAAAGCCCAGGCAGAATAGGGTTAAGAAATGTCGCAGGTGTATGTACGCCACTTTTCTAAACTCTTCTCTCATGTTTTTTGCCTTTCTGTAAGCACTTTTTTTCTTTAGATGAACCTGAGAATGTTTGCATACCCTAATTTTGAGTTCATAGTCGTCATTTATATATTTATTTTTATTTATATTTTTGTTATGTCTTTGCAACTGGAGACTATGCAGATGTGCAGTTTAACTTTATGCGTCATTAGTTTGCTAGCTTTTGTTGACGTTTCCAACTAAAAGAAAATACATTAAATGTTTGCTTAGCGAAAGAAAAGAACTTGTTTTATGTGTATGTTAAGCAAAAAACGTAGATGAGTGGTATGAGTATTTAACCTGACATTGACTTTCGTTTTGTCACTGGCCTGTTTCGCAATACAAATACTGGCTCTGCGGTTCCATTTCCATCTAATATCACTAGATAGCTCCTTTTGTTTGCCATGTCATTGACAATTCTTTGAAATGACAGGTTTTCTCCTGTGAATTTCTGATCCGAATCCCATATTGCTTCGATTCTTTACTGTCAATGTCTTTTTACACAGCAAATAATCAGATTTGTGATGGTAAGACTTATTTTTGATATTTTGCTTGAATTTCACGAAAATATTTTATCTCTTCAATATCAGTTGATCAAGTAATACTTTTCCATGTTTTGCTCCCAAAAATGGTCCTAACATTTCTTTTTTTCTGTAAATTTTCATCTTAAAATTTAGGCTAACCGTCACGAGAGACATAGTTAAACGCTGTGGGCCCGCCGTTTTTCACTGAGAAAGAAACGTCTGTATGACTAACGAGATATGTCGAAAGAAGACTTTTTGCCGCTATCATAGAAAGCTTACCGTAATCCATGACGAAGGTCTCCGGAAAAAGTTGTGGGTCCTTGTGTCTAATTAGAACCTTCCTTAAACTAGAGTTCTCAAAAGAACTGAAATTATTAAATGTAAAGCAGATGGCGTTTTAATTCTACCATACTTCAAGACAATTTTAAGGTAAAAAAAAAAGCTACTATTTCTATTTTCTGTTTTTATCTCTGATTTTGTTAAGAGCCAAATGAAAGTAAATTAGGGTTTTACGCGTCGCTGAGGTCTCAATATTATATCTTCGAAATTCCTGCAATATCAGTTGCTTTTGCGCGTCGGACTGACGGGGATTAGTATAGTATATGATAATTCTTACGGTTGTACAATACCATCTGACCGACAAGATATTTTTGCTAGCTTTCATTATAACCAATTCTCTTGAAACCGAGATAATAGGAGCATGGACGAGAAACAACTACAGTGTTAACCCACTTATGAAGTCGAGTCCAGTAACCGAACCCGAAACACTTTGGTGGAGGCGACTGCTTTCACAACGCGCCATCCCTGTGCGTTTTTGAAGTACCAAATAACACGGCTAAGAGAGTGATTTGTGGCTTACCGTATAGCAATACCAGTTGTGCCATCGCTTCACGTTGGTCCCTGCTGGTACATCCTGCATTGAGGCATCTTGTTCCTCGATAAAAGGATCAGATGACACGCTCGCGATAAAGGCGAAGCCTACCACAACGAAAATCCCCGATACCGATACTTTCATTACGAATGCCGGGATGTAAATGCACAATCAGCGCTGATGTTACCTTTTTAACTGCGTGAAATGTTTACTTGTTTACATTTGAAATGTGTCAGTAAGATAATAAAAAAGAAAGACATGCCAATGTAAGTTGTTGCAACATTTCTTTCTAGTGTAAACTCATTTCGCTGTAAACATCTTTGGAAAACTAGTTGTTGAATTAACGTGTACACAAAATGTACGTATGCAAGCCTCAAATGTAGGGTATGTACCCAATGATTAAGTGATTTTAGATCACCCACCCACCCACCCATCCGCAAATCCAAGTAAACCTTATCACAGAAACGGTTTCTCCAGTAGGGTAAAGATTCCCATATAAAAATGACAGGGTCCAAAGTCGGAAATTTTGAAAGGAACGTTGATCCTTTAATTAAGACAATAGAATCCTGGAATCATTCCACGTTTCTTGGGAACTCCTCACCTACCCCTCCCCTAACCCAAAATTTTGCTCTAAGTGATTATAAGTAAAAAAGATGTTGGGTTAGGGGAGGGGTAAGGGAGGAGTTCCCCAGAAACTTTAATAGCATTGCACGGATGCATGTTCACCCCTACAAGAGGAACCAGTTCTTTCTGACAAGTATTTCCCGTGGAAACGTAGTCATATTTTTTCCGCTTTAACACCTAACAGGTACCGCAAAAACTCTAACAGCAATACAAAACCAAAAATTTTAAACTTTTAAAGGCATCCCATCACTTTGATGGCAAGAGATAATTTTTCAATTTAAAAAAATTTCCATTCCTAGGCCTCTTACTTCAAATAATTGCTGCACAATTTAATTAAAATCGTACATTTCCGGGAAATTTAACGTAAATGCACATAATATATTATAGTTGATGAATTTCCTTTCTCTTGTTACCCTAGAGCTTGAAAATAAATTGATATCGAAAAATGAAATAAGTTGTTGATAATAGGAGGGTATTGAAGACGACGGAACAGCTGTATAAATATGTATATCTCTTCTGAAAGGTCAACAAATGTCAAACGTCCATTTTGTGTTGTTAAAGGCGAAGATTCAACTTATTCAAACTGACAGTGATTTTGAAAGATATTAAAAGATGAAAGACCATCGCAGTTATCTACATAATTGCAATACTAGATCGCAGAGGTCATGGGTTCGAATCCCGTTCATGCCTAATTTTTTTCAGGCTTTTTTTTTCACAACTACTTGAGTTGTGTATATAACTACGATGATCTTTTATCTATTAAGCCTTTATCCCACAGTTCACTTATATGAATTTTTATATATATCCTCTTTCATGAAGTTTATTTAATATTTAATTTACCAAAGTACAATACAATGACAAAAAATAAATTTTCCCGGTTTCACCAAATATCTGTCGCACTTGTCGTACAACCAGTCTTTTTACAAGTTTTACTTTTTACATAAAATAATTTTTTACTATTCTTGGTTTCTCATTATAAACAAATATAGTAAATTCGATAATTTTCTTCAGAAAAAGGGCAGAGAAAAAATATAGCGCCAGTTATGTTCCTCCGCCTATTAAGGGATTGAAGCCTTACTAAATTGCTTGAGAAATTCTTTCACTGGGAAAGCTCGGGACCTTTTTAGAACCTCAGTAGCGCTAGGAATCAGTAGGCTGTATTTGTTCCAAAGCATAAGCCCACAAGGTCTTTGGTAACTGGCATAGCGTTCAGAGGGATTTGATCCTCAGGCTTACATGAGTTCTGTCGTTGGACGCCTCTCTCCTAAGAACAAGACAATATAAAACAGTCAAACCAACGCGAAATTCGGTGAACCAGTCGATCCCCCGCTGCGCATAACTTAAACACCATTTACACAGGCGATTTTTGAAACGATTTTAGCACTGAATTTTTACGTGATTTTAAGCGCGACTTCAACTAACCTCTTTACTCACTCCTAGATCCTCTGCAGAGGCTCAGTAGGCGCTGGGATAGGACCGCTGTGTGGGGTGAGGTCAAGCGCAAGAAACAAGAGAAGAACACAACAACAATAACAACAAAAACATCAACAAACTTGATTAAAGAAAACATATAGCTTAACTAGTTGCTACCCGCAAGTAGGCGATCGATCGAGCGGGTGAACCTTCCGCTCTCGCTCTATTCCTTCGCTCAGCGGGCTCTCCTCCCCAATATTCCCCTTTGAGACTCTGCGGAGGAGAGATGCCTGTGGGAGCGATGTGAGGACGATTTGATAGCGACTTTGGCATGAGAGCAGAGCGCATGCAATGTGAGCTTACTGTTCGCGTGAAAGATTTCTTGGGGGTGCCTGAATGCAGCCTTTAAATATAAAACACAATCAAACTGCCATAAAATTGTAGCCAAAATGGCTTCCCTAAGAATGCCTGCCCTAAAATTGTAGCCAAAATCAGCCGTGTTAACGCTCACGGCTGCTTTGAAAATCGCGCTTAAAATCCTAGTAAAAGATTGTAGCTAACATCGGATCCCAAATCGCTTGTGTAAATGGCGCTTAAGGGTTTCGGTAGTAGGTATCTATAATGTAGAAAAATAATACTATTCATCACTTACGAAAGTGCCAATAAGAGGAGGTCTTTCCCCGTTCAACATCTCCAGACACAAACAGCCAGTCTTCCATATATCGATAGACGGACTTACTTTCTACGAACATGCATGAGAAAATAGGAAATTATTTTTATCCTTTAATGCGACAGAAGCTAAGAAGTTAACGTTTTCACATGAAATGCAATTAAAGCGATTTTCGAAAGTGAGCACCTTACCGCTGACCGCCTTTCAGCTGATCCAAAGTCTGCTAGCTTGGCATGAAGGAAATCTTCAGTCAACAGTACGTTTTGTCCTGCACGAGATTTGCAAGACAAAATCAAAGTAAATACACAATAACCATAATTTTCAGCTTATCAGAACTTCATCAGTCCTTTACTCTATCAAGTAGACGGTTTCAGAAAAACTCACAGTGGGTATTTTCGAGCAACTAAACTGGCGGAAATACATGCCCGATAACGTTTTGGAGTGTTATATCATCTGTTATTTTCAAATTGCGTTTTTCCACTGGTAACTAGCCCGGCAACATAAAGTGCTCATCTATACATGAGGTGACTCTTCAATAACTATTATTTATAACGGTTATCGCTCTAGCGACCAAGACAAGATGTCAGTACAAACACATCATCTTAAAGGTTTTACCCACATAACCAAAACAGTTGCAACTTTTTTCCCGCTTTTTTTCGAAGATGATCAGGAGCAGTCAGGGGGAACCCGACAGTTAATTGTTTTTCGGCTGAAGATCTGGTCAGAAGGAATAAGTCACCTAAGATATTCTGATTTAATCATGATGAAAAACTAGAGTTTTCCTTAGTGAAACGTGATCTCAAGCTTTCGTAACACGCGAAAATTAATCTATTCTTATTCGAAATCGGTCAACAGCAGCTCAGAAATTCGGGCGATAAGATTTTGTTACCTAAAATTTTCTTCAGCTTTAATATTCAGCGAAAGAATCCGAGCAGCACAAACTGTATAAGCTTACAGAAATACTCGAAATAAAGGACCCGAAACAATCTGAGAAAGCAGATAACGACATTTTCAGTATTTTGATTAAATTTTGTCTTTGGGTGCCCTGGGCGGGGGTGATGGCAAAATTTGGGCAACTCACGAAACCAACCAGAATCCTTCTTTTCACAGTCGGCCAGCTCAGCCAGTTTTAACGTCACGTATACAGCAAATCTGGCAAATGTCAGCCTGCCGATTGCCATCTGCCGTTTTAAAATGGAATAATTTCATCGTAAGCCTCGCGTAAACTCACTAAAGCTAAAATACTCCAAACTGAAAGAGGCTTCCTAATTATTAACTAAACCATCAGTTACCGGTTGAATGCAGTATCTTGGGACGCTTTGACGTAACTGCGTAATTTGCGCTCCTCAGTTTTTCGTAAAAGAATCGACAACCTCCGTCAAGATGACAGCCGAAGATCAACTTGCCTTTTCGTCTTTTCTCCTCCTATCTGTGAACGTTAACAAGTACCTGTCTATTTTACATAGATTAATAGCAGAACGATTCAAAAACCGCAATTAAATATTCAGGAAACACTCACAGAACGCGAAAACAGGCCTTCTCGCGTTGAAAACTACAAACGCAAAAAAAAAAAATTAAGGGAATATCATGATGAATTGGTTATCTCTGCCGATCGCGTTTGCCGTAAACGTGACGCTAAATCTCTCTGATTGTTAATATGTATTACCTTTGATATCTCTATGTACGATCCCCTTGCTGTGTATGAAACTTAAAGCCTTCAAAACATCTTCTAAGTAGCAAAGACTGTCTGTTTCTGAAATGACTGGCCAAGGCATCACACCAGTTCCTTCGCTCTTTTTTTCTTCAATAAGATCCGCGAGGGTTCCGCCTATAAGGATGTCAACTGATTAGTTTCCGCAAAAAACGTCAAACAACGTCCAAAGGAAACTCCAGTTAAGATGGGAGAGGAATATGAGCCGTGGTAAACTGCACAAGTCCGTGCAACTTAAATCCAGGTACCCCACTTTTTATTCCATTTATTTAAGGAAAATTCGACTTTACATGATATATTCAAATTTGAAAAATTTTTCAATTTTGAAATATTCCGGTTGATTTACTATTACAGTCAGATTTTAGGAGTTTCACTAGAACCGTGCAGACGCTCGAGTTGCCTATTATTTCATTAGTTTCATTTTTAATGGCAATTTTAAGACGTTTTACTGTAACATTGTTCTTCTATCATAAAAATAATGCTTATATTTCATTGCTAGTAATAACGTTGTTGAAGTAATGGGGTGCCTCTGGTACAAGGAAAGGCTTTTTAATATTGCTGTCGAAAGCTAGCAAAGTACCTAATCTATATACTACAGCCCTGTAGCGTAAAATCAGGCACGGTGACCCCCTCTTTTTATTTTATTTTTTTTAATGTCCTAGGTGTAATTAATAACTGTGCAAAGTTTTAACAAATTCTTGTTACAACTTCTTTTTCGATGGAATCACCTTAACGCCTTCCCATTACTCTAACACCTGAATGCTGAATACCCCTGGTCCTTCCCGTTTTTTCCACCTTGTAGTAAACTGCTGTTAAGCTAACGTTACCTGCTTAAAAAAATATGTAAGATCTACTTTATGTATACCATGCAAACAAATCATGGGCAAGGAATACCTTCATAGGACACCAGTCTCCCGCTTTCTTGCGATCCCTGCACAGTCCACCAACCTGCGGATGCTGATAATATTTTGCACAGCACTGTGACGCACTACAGCTGCTCTGCGAGGTGCAATACCCAGGTATTGCGTTACATATCCCGTGACACACTGGTGTCCCTGTTTGCACTGATTGTGATAATAGCACTGCCTCTTCTGGCATTTTCCCCTCACGCACACTTGGTCACGTGAGCAGTGGTAGTTATGACTGCAGCGGCGTTCGCCCACTTTGCATATGCGCACTCTATAATCGCAGTACCATCCTTGTGGGCAGTGCGTGTGATGACTGCAGGGTCGTTGTGTGTTGGACTTGCAACATTTGCGATAATAATCGCAGTATTGACCTTGTGGGCATTGGCTGTTATAGTAGCAACGTTTCTGTGAGTTATATAAAATAAAGCCTTTAGCATGTTCGTCGTGAACTACTGCGAACGCGCAAAATCTAATAGGAACAAGCTTCATTACTATTCGCTGATAATCAGTGATCACGCGCACGAAGAAAAGTCTTTGGACTAAATAAATGTGACCTAAATATCCGTGTATTGCAATTTACAATTGCAGTCAGTTAGATGTCGGCCTGAAAATTTGGAATTCTACCCTTTTCTGCCAGCAATAATCAACGGCGCCTCGGCTACGCTTCGCTGACTATTCGCCCATAGAAACTGGTCCTTGTGCCGTAATACATCATAGATCAGAATACAGGGAACTTAAGCACAGACGTTTTTGAGCCACGGAGGTCAATGTTTCCTTTCTTGGATTGTTTATGCTCTTCACCAAATGCTGGAAAACTCTTGTTTTGGTGTCAGTATGGGTCAAAAGGAAAAGGTTAAACTTCCGGTCGTCGTCCACGGCTCAAGAACGTATCAGGTATAAGTTCCCTTATGTCAATAGAAGACAACGTTTAAAAGACAGTTCACAGTTTCGTTTCACGAACGTCCCGATAACTTACCAGGCCTAAGAACTAGTTTTTTTCAAGTCCGTTTTTAATCGATTGGTGGTAATTAGTAGTGCAAACTTGCCAATGTGTTCCATTAAAATACTGCTTTTCAAGTTCGCGCCGGGTAGGTTATCTGAACATGTCTGAAGTTTCGAAAACCTGAACGGACTCCTTAGGTTTGTTGGTTTGTATAGGGCGATTAAGAAATGTTCCAACATCCCCAATTATTTACGTTGCTTTCCTCTTAGCCATTCCATTTTTCGATTTATGTAAACCTTAGATTGTTAAGGTTCTTATAATAGCTTGAAAACAAACCGTTTTTTTTTTTTAAATCTCTGAAAAGTAACGTGATACGCTAAGGACTGGTATAAGATCTACATAAGATCTAAGATCTAAGAGGGAATGTGTTTACAACACACTGAGGCACAAACCAATGTAATGTCATTAGATAGCTCCCTCTATGTTTGCCATGTCATTGACAGTACTTTGAAATGACAGGTTTTCCCGTGCGAACTTCTGATCGAAATACCATACTTCTTTTGATTCTTTACTGCCAGTGTCTTTTTACACAGCAGTAATTAAAAGACTTATTTTTTCACGAAAATTTTTCATCTCTTTAATAGCAGTTGATCAAGTAATACTTTTCCATGTTTTGCTCCCCAAAATGGTCCTAACATTCCTTTTTTTTTCTGTAAATTTTCGTCTCGAAATTTACGCTAACTGTCGCGAGAGACATCGATAAAACTCTGTGGACCCGCCGTTTTCCACTGAGAAAGGGACTTCTCAAAAATGGGTAAACAAAACTACATGTTAACAAAAAGTGAGACCTCGTATAGCAAATTCCTTGCAGTCATGGAAAGGTGAAGACTTGATCTTATTTATAATTAAATAAAATCATGCGGCCAGACGGTTTAAAGAACGTGACGTCGCTTTGAAACACCAGCATTTCTGAATTATGCAAATTAGGAACCACAACCTATGCGTGGAATTCAAGAGCAAATGTGATGCGACCAATGCTCCCTTACATCAGGAAAACACAAAAAAGTTCCAAACTACAGCAGGACACAAATGTAAACTGGTAATATTTCGCATATAGCTTTAATTAAATTGGAAGCAGCATCCAAATAGCTCATTAACTATGCTCAATTCACAATATAAACAAGTTATAAAGCACACGCCACTCGATGATTCCTAATTGTGCTTAGCAAGTAACTTTACAAAACAACCTTGAAGAACTATTAGTCTGAGAATAAAGCAATAAAAGCAAGTCCTATTGAGTATATCACAACCTGTGTTTTGCAAACTAATTTAGCGAACACTTAGTGCCTTGCAAAATAATGAAATCATACGGAGCAGTACCAAGGTGCTGTTGTTGACATGAGTTACTGGTCAGCGGTTACTGCCTGAATAATACTGCACACGAGAGAACTAAATGCATGGAAAGCTTGGTCTAAATGAAGGTTTTTGAACGAAGAATTTTCCCAAAACCGACTGTTTGACGCTTCGAAGATGATCTCTGAAACTCACGGATCTATATTTGATCAAAGATGATAGAAAATTGAGGTGATGGGTGCAAATGAAAACAGAACAAGATGCCCTTCGTTGATTTCATTATTTTGCAAGGCACTAAGTGTTCGCTAAATTAGTTTGCAAAACACAGGTTGTGATATACTCAATAGGACTTGCTTTTATTGCTTTATTCTCAGATTAATAGTTCTAGATCAAGGTTGTTTTTTAAAGTTACTTGCTAAGCACAGTTAGGAATCATCGAGTGGCGTGTACTTTATAACTTGTTTATATTGTGAATTGAGCATAGTTAATGAGCTATTTGAATGCTGCTTCCAATTTAATTAAAGCTATATGCGAAATATTACCAGTTTACATTTGTGTCCTGCTGTAGTTTGGAACTTTTTTGTGGTTTCCTGATGTAAGGGCGCATTGCTCGCATCACATTTGCTCTTGAATTCCACGCATAGGTTGTGGTTCCTAATTTGCATAATTTAGAAATACGGGTGTTTCAAAGCGGCGTCACGGTCTTTAACCCGTCTGGCCGCACGATTTTATTTTATTATAATTAAGATCAAGTCTTTACCTTTCTATGACTGCAAGGAATTTGCTATACGAGGTCTCACTTTTTGTTAACATGTATTTTTGTTTACCCATTTTTCCTATCTTTTAAAAGCTGTGAAATTGGGTTGATAACAGGAACTGTTTTAACTACTCGAAACAACTACATGGAAATGTCAGTAACACTGTAGGATAAGGAAGAGTTGTACTTATCAACCAATAGTAGAATGTTGTCCTGCATCAAATTTTAAGTGTTGTGAGGAGTTACCAAATTTATTGAAGGTATTCCTGAAGGATAATTTGGACATTTTTGCCACTTATTTTTATGTCCCAATTCTGTAGAAATATTTGTTCAAACTTGGTCATATTAACACAGACAGTACAACATTATGTGCAGATTCGTTAAAAAATAGTTTTATTCTGACAGTATGTAAAGAATTCCTGTAATCTGATACTTTTGGGTGTGGTCAAAATATTCTTGGTTCTCTATTTTTTTAAATATAACTCAAAGAGATTTCATTCAACTTCAAAAAGCTTTTTCCAATCTATGTAGGTCACCGAAACCTTAAACCTTGTGGCAGTACGTCACAGAAAAGGCAAAAAATGTTGTGCTGCAAAATTCAATTTCGCTCGTTTATAGAATTCTTGAAGTCATCGTGGGACTGATATTTGACAACATTTGACGTACTGCCAAAGAAAACATTGTACACGTATCTAGTTTATGTCCTGCAAGTTTCAAGTCCGTCCAATGAATCAGAGAAGAAATATTGTAATATATAAATCCCCACCTTTCATGAAACTCATATTTTTTAGCCCAAAATCACGCTGGAATCGAAAGAAAACCGGTCTACAGCTTTCCTTCGAACTGTTTTCCACGGCAGCCATGTTGTTGAGCCCTTCAGTCATGTTTTCCAGCGGAAAAATGCAAAACAGTGCCCTTTCTTTGGTCCCTCTTTCCTTTTAAGGTGGGCTATTTTTCCCGCGAAACCAATCAGAAGCGCCAGCATAAACAATGACACCTTTCCTTGGCAACCGATCTCGTGGAGTGCAACGTTGACAGATTTATTCGTTCCTGTCGCAAATATTAGCGTTATTCCACGAAGTACCAAAGAATCTCTGCTCTTTATGATAAAATAAAACTTCCACAGATATTTTTAAGTACTGTGTTGCATTTTGCAAAGGACAAGATTACGATTCCAGCGACCTGTAATGACACTTGCGCTGCTCTGTCTTCGTAGAAGAAAAATACATTTCAGTACACTTCTACCGCCGAAATACTGTTGTATTTCATGTACGAAAGGTAACTTGTAATATTCCACTTAAACTCGTGAATAAGGCGCATTAAGCGAAGAGTCTGTGTCTTGTGATAACTTCGCAATCGAAACTCGAGATCGCAAAATGTCAAATTCGCGCACCGTAGGGGATATTTTCGTAAACCGCAATTACATTTTTTAGCCGTCTGCTTTGGTAATTTTCCCGCAAAATTTTCCTTGGAGACGGAACTTCAGCTGCTTATATCTCGCTAAATACAAATTCACTTGAACTGAAAATTTGTAAACAAACTCATCTTGTGACAAACTTAAAGCTGCTTAAAAAAGTCACCTGATTTGAAAAGGGTCACTTTAGCCTCCAGGAATACCTGAAAATTGGCATTTTTGTAGCAATAAAATGTCCATTTTTGTCCACCAGGAGAGCCCCCCTGTAAACTGTAGAAGAAAGCATTTAGAGCCCAAACGAAAAGTGTTTTTAAAGTACCCACACAAAGTGTAGTAGTTCACATACAAGATTCGAAGGAAATCTATTTTGTGACCAATTTGGGTTATGAGGATCTTAGGGAGACAGCCACTTAAAACACAATTAAAATGGCTAACTTGCAGTGTACACGGGTGATTTGAAATCGCGCTTAAAATCCTGGCAAAAGATTGCAGCTACCATCGGATCCCAAATCGCCTGTGCGAACGGAGGTGAAGGGTTTTTCGTTGTACATCATAATAACATTCACCACTTACGAAAATGCCAATAAGGGAAGATCTTTTCCTGTTCAACATCTCCAGACACCAACAGCCAGTCTTCCATATATCGATGGACAGACTTGTCTACGACTGAGAAAATAGGAAACTATATATTTTTATCAATCAATACGACAGAAGCTACGTTGTTTTCACATTAAATGCAATTAAAGCGATATTCGAAAGTGATCGCCTTACTCCGGGGGGGCTACTGTTTTGTACGGGGAGGCTCCGCCCCTCTGGCTACTGAAAATGGTACCCCTTTCATATACTTAGAGCAAAACTGCATTCCTTTCTTATACCTCAAGGATAAGCCAAAACAATAGAATTTCCTTTAGTTGCCACGTTTTCAGTCGTTTTGATTCCGTAGTCATTTCTGCCAAAATGTGGCACCCTTTCAGATACTTCAGCCACCATTTCTTCTACTTTGCAGCTGATTTTGTGACCCTGTGGTATACTAAAATGGCAATTTTCCCTACCCTTTTATGTACTGCGAGCTTAAAAAAGGCACCCTTTTCGGGCCTTTATTCATCCCTTGAATAAAATAAGCAGTTTTCCCTTGGACTTCTTTACAAAAAAACAAACTTTCCTCCCTTTACTCTCCCTTTACTATCTGTCTGTGAAAAGTCGCTTGATTGTACGTTAAAGTTGTGACACCTTGTCTAGCATGGAAATTGAGCGTAGAAAAAAAAGACTTACTAAAGGTTTCAGTATTTTTATTTATTTCTGTAGCTACCATGCCAATCCAAGTTAATTAAACACTTAAAAAGACGAAAAAGAAATAATCAATTTTATACTTCGTAACGAATAAAGCAAGCAAATTTTTGTTTCCTCAACGGTACGCATGCTGTTTTCGCTTTTATATAGTCTGCATTTCAGGAGTTTTCTGTGGCTTTAATTTTAACTACCAGCTTTTGCAATCATCTTTCCATTGCAGAAGGATTTATCCCAAGTTTTAGCCCTCAAACAACAGATTTTTTTGCCCAGGTTATTTACCTTCGGAAAAGACGAAAGCTAACACCGCTACGACAAAAATATAAGCCTAAGCTTATCTTACACAATCTGTGTTTTGCATACGAGCGCTTGACTTCGAGCGAAAAATTTACTAGGCTGCGAAGACAAGTATTTTGTTAAAAAAAAAAAGGTATGTGGAAGAAGAGTCTCTCTAGTAACTGTCTTCAAGGTAAAAACCTTATCTGTTCCGTGACGGCCTTATCTCCCCCAAATGAAAACGTATACCGGGAAATGTTATTGCCGCCGTCTTTCCGCGAATGGTTTCTGTTGAATCCAGTCTCTCCGCTTGCGCCCTCCCTCGAAAATGGCGCAAACAGGGGGTGCGAACGAGTCAACGCAGGCAGTTTTCATACCTTGTTTAGCATTTGCTATTCACGCGGAAAGGGTTACCTCACTTTAAATACGACATGTCATCAGAGCCAACTCCCGCGAATATTGTACAAGTTGAAAGACTCAGTAAACGCCTTGACAAAGCTCGATCACCTGACTCTTTCTCTACATTTCCACTTCTATTTGAGTCGTGAATGTAAAGATTGACCTCGAATTGGCCATCTTATTACCTGAGACTAAACCAAATTTCATTGACAATACCTTTTTGATCTTTTTTATTTCAAGTTTAAACGCGCTTTAATATTATTTTATGTCAATTCATACCGAATACAAATTAAGAGTAAGCCAGTGATAACTTCCTTATTATATTTTATCTAAAATCATAACACTAGGTTAGAGACCGGCTTGGGTATTATTTGTTCTAGAACTTTATTCAGAGCTTACATGTCAAGTTCTAAAACAATGTAGGATTTCTTACAGCAGGGGTTTTCAGGAGCTCCGCTGTTGAGATAGCCTATCTATCTGAACGGTCCGCGTATGAGTGAGTTTTCCAACCCGAAAAGTTGGTATTCTAGTGTTCGCAGTTGAAACATACAAACAGAATGCTAATGAACAGTCTCACCTCTATCGCCATGTTTTCGTGACCGATCGTGAACTTTTTAAAGTAAATTTCCCGCAAGAGTCATCTATTCGCTCACGCTTGTTGCTCGGGCCGGAGGCCACGAGTCAAGGTTTGCCGTGCGGTTCTTTTTATGAGGCCCTCTTAGGGTTTTAGGGTATGGATTATCAGGGGTTTTTGGAGAAGGGATACGGATTATTGGCCACTAAAATTAAAGATTACGGATTATTTGTGTTGCATTTTAAAAATATGAATTATTATCAGTCATTATCGCATCGACTACCAATACATAAAATAGTATTAAAAGGTCTTAAAAGTTATAAAAAGAAGGACACCTATTTTATCTCCAGTGAGGTCTCATGGTCAAAATTCCAAGCCAAAGGATAATATTAATCCCGCTGAACGCAAGGCAAGCCATGGAGCGTGACACCAACATTAGCCTTAAACTGAGGCTGACAAAGGAACTACAACTGTAGCTGTTAACATTGAGGATAAAATTAAAGACGGTCAAACCCAGCTAGATAACAGGGAACACTACAGACCTCTTGCCTCAATTGGTTAGAGCGCTGCACCGGTATCGCAGAGGTTATTCCGGCAAACCTGATTTTTTCAGGCTTTCTTTTCGCAACTGCATAAGTTGCGTTAATAACTGCGAGGATCTTCTTTACATTTATTTCTTCATTCCGCAGTTCAAATATATGAATTTCATATATTCATAATTTCGGTATTACTTGTGTTGTACAATGCTACAACAATAAATCCAACCACCGAGCTGGTATTTCGCTTCATCAAAGCCTTGCGAGCGGACCCGTAATGGAAAAATGGATAGTGTTCGTACTCACACACAGTGCAAATTTCAACCCGAGAGGTATTTTTGCCGGCTGTTCTGATTACTTCACGGACGAGTGTTTCCAGAGGGCTGTTCATGTCGAAGGATCCCAGAGGTCGATTATTCCATTGTCCATTCCAACTATATGGAAAGAAAGATCCGGAAAAAACGAGACGACAGGTATCTAATCTTAACGCAGTTGAAGTGATAGTTTGTTTCTTTTTCAACGCATCCACCATTGTGCAAAACTTATTTTCTTTTAACGTATTTTAAAATTTATTTTGCTTGTGGAAAACCCTTTCAATTCTGCCGTCTGGTAGCGCGAAGATCTTCGGCGTAGTCCTCATAAAATGCATCCTGGGCGAATGCAGGACCGCCGCGATTACGCCAATAGTTTGTATTGTTTAGCTTTTTTCTTTTCTTTTTTTTCTTAATTCCACGTGTGTTAATTTCATGCAGTAATCGCTTAGAAGCATGGACAGTTATTTTATCGTCTACCATCCTGAATGTCGAGAAACTTTTCTCCTTATTCCCTGTCGCTGAAGAGTCAATTGACATTATTGTTCGAAATATATGAGGCTTCGATCAAGGTCGGCTCGTCTTGCGTGGAAATTTAAGTTAGGAAAAAATATCACACGCCACTTTTTGTTTAAGGGTTTTACAATGTTATTTCTTTTAACTGTCATAGCAATCCTAGTAAATGAACTACCAAGAAAAATGATTAGATATCAAGTTATTTTTACGCGGTCAATAAAGCAAGTGAAAGCTTCGTTTCCTTGGCGGTCCGCATGTTGTTGTTGAGCAGCAGAAAAATTTCCTCGTGGCTTTGATTTGCACTACAAATATTTAGATTCCGTTCACACAAGGCCTCCAGTTCTTAAAAGAAGGTCTTGGTTTATTTCACTTTTTTCGGCTCAAGTTAAGAATTCTACAAAAACTGTTCAAAATATTTAGAAACGCCAAGCACGTGTGTTTGATGGACACGATAAGCTTCATGAGCTGACTGCCAGATGACTACAGCATTACGGCTCTTCAAGAAAGTTTCCTATACTATGCTAGGAATGGCCAAAAATGTCAATGCTTTACAATATATAATGAATATAAACAACGACAAACAAAATATAGCTTCTTTTATTTCTCCAACGAAGCGAACAATAAAATCAATCAACCGATGCTTGAGAATTCGCAAGCATCAAATTCTAGAGTTTTATAGGTGTTTTGTCTAAATTTCCAAAGCTTAAAACATCAATTTTCGAATAGCTGGACAGCCATTTATCCGTTGGATAAGAGTTATCCGCTCTTTGAGCAACTTGCGCCTGAACTGTAATCACTGTATAAACATTATTTCGCGCATATTTTGAACTCCCGCCAATAAGGCGAGAAAAACAACTTTGAACAGTTTGTTTACAAGCTTATAAGCTGAAATCTGCTGACATCAGTTCTTACATCGTACGGTAACAAAAATTCTTCATTTGCCGAATTAAATGAATCCTCTAATGCTTCGGAAGCTAAAGACTGTTCCGAATCGTACAAATGCTCTTCGGAGGTTTCGCAGTCGACGGTAGGCATCTTGAGTCAAAACACAAGGAAACGCGACTGAGGTGAGCCTCTGATGTCACAAGCTATTAAATTGCGCAATCACCCAGGAACACGTTTTCAGTAATGGCGGACACATTTTACGCAACTTTGGAGCTAAAAATGTTAGGATGGACGGTTTCTTGTTCAGTTTTCTGGGTAAATATATACACAACGCGATAATCTGCGACAGAATTTGGCGAAAATAAACCTACGAATTTTCGTCTCAGTGGCACTTTAATGAGCTTTGCTCAAGAGAGCAAACTCTAGAAGGCTAAAACACGTGCGTAGGCACGTACAGGCCCGTAATTCTTTTTAACACTAAAAAGTGGATCAAGTTTAAACAACACTAATCAAAACTGCAGCTACAACCACTGGCTTAAATTTTAAATCCATTTGAAAAGGCTAAAACAAGCACAAAAAAGTCGCGCAGGCCCGTTACTGTTTTTAACAAAACAGCCTCAGTAACCACCCCTACATTTCGTCAGGGGTATGGAAATGCAACCCTTGACATACCTGACAGACAGTACCTGAGTCTATTCATGTGACACGAAGTGGTAATTAGGGGTTACTATATATAGATTGTTTTAAAATTTTATTTTAGGGATATATTTGTTTACAAAATTGGGATACGGATTATTTCCAAAATTTACCCAAGATTATGGATTATTCAGACCCCCCCCCCCCCCTAACAGGGCCTCTTTTGTTCGTGTCGTGATTGTAAGGCCGCGCGGGCTTTTGTGAGGTTGTGAGTGTCTCGGAGTTTAACGTTTTTGTGCTTTTTGATGCAAATTTGCTCTGTTTCGGGTTCTCGCGCTTTCAAGCTGTTTACGGCCCGAGTGAAGGCTACAAATAGCCTCTTGTTTCATAAACAATGCAATTGAATGGGCTAGCTTCACAGTTTGCACATACGCCGAACCGTGAAACCATCACTTCAATTGTCCTCTTCCTGTTTTCGAATTCCTGTTGTTTATAAAATAAGACATCAAATTATGCTTCACTCAGACTCGGTACAGATCCTGACATCGCCTGGTCTCTTCGCCTTTGAAACATAATTTAAACGACCGTTTGAGTAAGTGGTAAGTGGATAGATATAAAAGTTGAACACATATAATTGATCAACATTCTGCAAGGTACTCATCTATGTTTATGATTTGAAACACTTCCCGCAAACTTTTCCTTCAGTTTTCTCCATGTTCTTTTTGGTATCGTTCGGTTTGTTTGTATCATTTGTTCCGATTATACCCCTCAATTATATATCGGTGACCATGCGCCAGTTGCCTTTAGAATAACACATTTCTATGCACGATAGATAAGAGGATAAATGAATGAAATATCATTGCTGCTTGGAGGTTTGTGTTATAACCTACTGAAGTACAAGACTAAAGAATCCAGAGCTTTTTGACACTTAGCCTCAGTAGGCCTAAGTAAGTATTTTAAGTTCATATATATTCTTATGATGATTTTACAGGAAGACTAAATAATGTCAATAATACTAAATGGCAAATCGTCGCTAAGCTGTAAAAATTAATTTAAGTAATGAAATATAAAGTTGAGGCAGGACTGCCGTTGTGATGTTCATCAAAACATTGAAAGCTAACCAGGGGCAGTCAACGGTTCGTTTCGGCGGAATATCTGTTCGGCAGGCCTAAATATAAATCGCCTAAGATATTCGGATTTTTTTGAAGCAAAACTAGAGAATTCTTTGGTGAAACATCACCTCAGACTTCCGTAACAAGGGAATTGATTAGTTTTTATTGTTTTCGGAGGTACAAATATGCCGTTAAGAGTGTAAAAGAGGGCCAGCTAGCATTTTCGGACGGCCATTAGCAGTTCGGAAATTCGGCCGATAGGATTCCGTTTCTTCAAATTTTCTGCGGCCTAAAGTTTCAGCTAAAAATGCCGAACAGATCAACATGTATTAGCTTACACAAATATTCCTTTAAGAAGCTATGAAACAATCTAAGAAAGCATAAAATGACGTTCCATGTATTTTGCTTTAATTTTCTCTCTGAGTGCCCCTGGCTAACGTCTTAAGTTATATAATTTTTGTGACTTGTGATAAATTTCGATTTCTTGGTTGTGCCTTGTACTCCCAGTTTTGCGGTTTTAAAAGCATGTCTGATAAGCCGGAAAAGTTTCCAAGTACGCTCTTGAGATGTATCTACATTGCACAAAAAAAACAGTAACACTTGCAACCACTGTTCAAGATTTCTCATTTGAACGGTCACATTTAATAAGCGTTGTTATTTTAAATATAAAACTCCAGTGCACCGCCCAATGGCTGGTAACAAGCACCATAGAAAAGTCCTACTCTATAGTTATTTGAGTGGTTGCCTCAGAGTAAAACCAGTCGCTCTCCTCATGAGAGAACTACTTCAAGTATGTCTCATTTAAAGATTTAACCCACAAACTTAGAAGAATCATCTTACATGGCTAAATATTGGCTCAGAGAATGAAAGCATTAAAACCGCGCTTGAGAGAACTCCAGCAACCATGACAATTTAACGATGAGATTGCGAAATCCTGTATAGTGACGTGCACTGAGAAATGTCAGGTATGACAAATACCAGTATTGACGTAAGTCTCATAGCTTTTAATTGTTCTCTTCCTACTTTCGAATTCCTGTGGTTGATCATAAAATAAGACATCAAATCATGCTTCACTCACACCGTGGTACAAGGGAGGTTGATGGACCCCCCCCCCTTGCGTTTCCGTTATGTTAGAATCTTTCGAAAAGACTTCACCTTTAGTAGAAAGCCTGTGATGTGCTCTACAAGATCAGGTACATATTATGGGTTGCCGCGCTGCTGAGGGCCTGTGACGTCATCCAAGATGGCCTCTATTTTGGGCGCCATCTTGGATTTTACCGCAAAATAAAAAATTGTCAAAAAACGTTAAAAATTGGAAATTTATGATGCTGGACATGAAAAATAAGACATTTTTGGTGCTTTTTGTTAATGTTTTTTGCATCTTTCACCTAAAAAGGGTAAAAAACACGCATTTTTCTTCAGTCAAAAATGGCTTGACCACCTGCTTACTATATCTCGCAACCATAGCAACCAATTCTCACCAAACTTGTGTCAAAATGTGTCTAAGAGATATGCGCACAGGTATTGAAAACGGCAGTTCTAGATAATACTTCTTCTTGAAAAAATTCAAGAAAAACCTTATGGGGGATGGCATTCAACCTTCCCCCCCCCCCCCCACTCCCTTGTACGCCCGACGGTTGAAATAATTTCCGTTGAAAGCGAGCATTTGAATGAGTGTAGTAAGTAAAAGTTAGACATACATAATCGACAGATTTTTGAAATGTGTTCATTTCTGTTTACTGTTTAGCGCATGTGCAAGCGCTAAGGTAAGACAATTTAATTCCATTGTTTACAAACCAATGGGGAGCGAGTAGACAACTCGCGCACTTGTCCAGAAAAAATCCTTCAGGTCGCAGAATAAATTCGATGGTGAATAATAAATCCGGAAATTTCGGTGTAAATCCGTTGAAACCTGGGCGAAATTTGGTCGTCTGTCGTCTCTGATTACTGAAGAACATATGAGGGTTTTTTAACGTGAGAAAGGTATTTTAGTACGAGTGCAGTCGGAACATCATGAAGCGGAATTCCAGTGAATAGTCTCATCTGTACCGCCATGTTTTCGTGACTGACCGTGAACTTTAAAACAGTAAATTTTCCGCAAGAGTCAGTTATTCTCTTACGATTGTTTCATAAACAATGGAATTGAGTGGGCTAACCTCATAGCTTGTACATGCGCCGAACCGTGAAGCCACCCTTTAATTGTTCTCTTCCTGTTTTCGAATTCCTGTTGTTTATAAAATAACACATCAAATTATGCTTCACTCAAAACTTGGTGCAGATCCTGACATCGACTGTTTTCTTCGATTTGAAAAGTAATTTCTACAGAAAACTAGCGTTTGAGTGGCGATAAGTAAAAAGATGAGAGATATAATCGAGCAGAATTCTGCACGATAGATAAGATGATAAATTAAATATCATTGTCAAACCCCTCCACGCCTTATATTTTTTGGTGAGTGATAAACCTGTTTATCAAGATTAAATATATATTACGGAAATGCCGAGCCAAGCCCATGTATATAAGCTGCAGGCCACGTGTAACCTCATCATTGCGATTCTAGCGAGCTAGCGCGTGTAACACAATTGTACAATTTTTTTTCTTTCCCTACCCACCCTTCCCTGGGTGTAATCGAGCGCGCGGTGGTCTAGGCAATAAAGACCCACAGAACCCCAAAGAGAGTTGTTGTGTATTTAGCCGCTAAGCTGCTCAACTAAATCCGTAAAAGATATACATAAAATTCCACCTTATTTTTTGTACTATGCCTTTCTTGATACACCAGTTTACCATGAACCGATTGCACATTTTTACTTTAACAAATTCGTCAAGAGATATTTCTCGAAAATTTTTAATCTCCATACATTTCTCTGTTGTTGTTGTTGTTGCGTTCGTTCGATGGTCAATTTACCGCAGGATTTGTTGACCGTGGGCTCAAATGTCCCCGATTTCTAGAGATGGAGTTGTGCCCATCGCCAAGCGCCTAACTCGCTTTCTACCGTAAGATCTCGTTGTCGAAGACCACTCTATCAGTCAAGGGGAAAAAAATGCCGGTTGGATGCTCAGACTTGCGTAAGCAAAACTGTTTCAAGGTTTTAGACCGAAGCCTTTTCTTTGCTTGGAGCACAATCTTTTAGCACTTTTAACACATATTGTTTTAAACGTCATGGTTTCAAACGTTTTTAAGGTGAGGATTAACTGTAGAATAGTAGCAACGAATGCAGTAGAAAAAATAATAATGGCCTTTTCGCTACTGAAAAAAATTACAGAAACTCCTGTTAAGCCCGGGCTTAATGGCTTGAAGGCTAGCAACGCCCCTGAATAAAGAGTTGAAGAAGGATTGCTGTTATAATGTTCATCAACGGAGATTTTAAATTATGTTGAAAAGATTGTTGGTTGACATGTAAAGTTATGTAATTTTTATATGTCTGATATATATTTTTTTATTTTGCTTGCAACGTTTATAGCGCACGCGTTTCCAAATCCTACGACATCTTCTATGTCGTGCGCCGCATTCGTGGGCAAGTAGAAGCTTTGTTTTACACGAAACTGAACTTGCGTCGTAGGCTTTTCGTCTGCATGTCGCACAAGATAACACACCTATATATGTAGACGATAAATAAGATAATTAATTGAATATATCTTTCTAAAATGTTGTCAGTTGCAGGTTTGCTTTCTGTTAACCCAGTAACTAATGTACACGAAGAAGCAGAAGCACTTTGATAACTAGGCAAAGTGTAAACGCTGGTAAGTGTTTTATTTAATTTTTTTGATATTCTAATAAGAATTTTACATCAACACGAGGGTTAATAAATACTTAGTACAAAGCTTATGTTGCCAAATCATTGCTGAGCTCGAAAAATAAACATATAAAGTATGGATTTGAAGAAAGGATTGCCATTATATTGGAGATCTTATATTTTCATTTAGTAGACTGTAAGCTAACATGTGAAGGTATGATGATTTTCTTAATTTGTCATTAATGTTTTGATTTTTTCGAAAGGCCTTGTGCTCCCATTTAAGCCCTTAGGTATAGTAAGCTAAAAGCCACATTAAGTTTTTAAACTCGCTTCTGTGCTATATGTAGTTTTTACAACAAACAATAACACTTGCAGTGACTGTTCAAGAGCTTTTAATTGAATGGTCGTATTTCAGCATCTTGTACAACTCACAACAACTTTAGCATCCTAGACGACTCGGGGCTGCTTAAGAGAACGCCAGGAATTTTGACTATATTTGATTGAAAAAGGTTGCAAAATCTTGTATAGTGACGTACACGCAAAATTGTAGGTATGACATGAACATATGTAGTTTACACTGCTTTTATCTGAAGAATAAAAGAGTTTTTTCGAAGAATTGTATTTGCCCACTGAGGTACACAAAGAAGACAGAGCTTTTGACCTTTAGCCAGGTAGACTTTGGTAAGTTTATTTTTTGGTCAAGCTAACAAGCTTACTTCTGTTCTTCAGTAGCTGTCGGTTTGTTTTGCTTTCAATGCTTAACTCTATTTAGCTAGAGGTGGGGACGTTTAAAAAGTTTTAACGGTCATAACATCCCTGATATGAAAGCAAAAGCAACCAATTTTTATGACTTTTCCTAAAATGTAGGTGAGAATGCAGCATTGTTCATCAAATTTGTTGTTGCCATAGCAACCATAATTTGACAGGCTCTTTTTTTAAGAATTTTGTTTGATCATATAAGAGTTCTTATTTGACCAAAAAGAATTTTCGTAGTTTTTGGAGGTTTTGGAAAACTCAAAAAATTCACGATGGCGGATCCTTGGTGGTCGCCGTTTGGAAAAAATGACGTAATTGCTCATCTTTTCGGACATCAAATAAAACACTTCTGGGTGTTTTATGTACCCTCAAAGTTTCATTGTCATAGCATTGATATTCTAATAGTTATGGAGGGGAAACTGCAACCCCCACCACCCTTCTCCCTCCCCGCCCCCAGGCTCAGGACCTCTTAAAAGCCCAGGTTAACTAGGGTTAATAATATAACTAAGCAAGCTCGTAAATGTTTCCTAATTCGCTTTCATGATATATGTACTCAGTTTGCAAACAAATATCACCACTGGAAATGACTGTTCAATAGCTTTAATTTATTTAAATGGCTACATTTTAGTGTTTTTAAGCATTAAAATGTAGCCTTGCTTAAAAGCACCCGCTTGCAGGAGAGAACCCCGGGAAATGTGACTATGTTTGATTCATAAGATTTGTGATTATGGGTTGCTGCTTTTGGGCCGATTTAGACGGTGCAACGCGTAATTAACGTATGCTTATGGCTCTCGCATGTAACGTGTGTAGCATGCGCTGCTCGTGTCATTGCAAAAATCGTAAACAAACTCACATCATTTATCATTGCTTCTGATAATGATTGTCGTATGCTTTGAAGCATGTTTGAAAAGGCCTTGATATTTTTTTATGTTGTGCACGACAATCGTGAACAATTTGTAGCTTCGATTTACAAGTCACAGCTGGAGTCGTAGGCCGTCTAAATCGACTCTTAATATGAAACACTTATGTAGACGGTAGATTAGAGAATAGTTTAAACATATCGTTGTGAAATGTTCTTGGTTGCAGGTGTGCTTTCTGTTAACCCAGTGAGTTACACGAAGAAGCCGGAGCACTTTGGTAGCTAGCCTTGGTAGACGCTGGTAAGTATTTCATAGTTAATTTAAATTCTAACAAGAATCTTACAAGAAAACGAGACTTTAATGAACACCTAATTAAACCTTACGTCAAATCGTCAATGTTGCTAAATCATTGCTGAGCTCGAAAATTAAACTTATAAGAAAAAGAGGGATTTGTCAACAATGGAGATTTTAAAATTCCATTATGTGGTTGCGAGCTAATGTGCCATGTCATGTAATTTTAATTTGCTGGTTATTCAGTAATTCTTTTTGTTGTTGTTGTTGTTGTTTTCCTTTCTTGGTTAAAATTTTTACCCCCAGTGCACCTCTGAAAGACGGTAAATGTTTCCAAATTCGCTTTTGTGTTGTATCAGTACTTGGCACAACACTGAACAGTATCGGCGCTTGCAATGACTGTTTAAGATCTGTCATTTGAATGGACCAGTGCAAGCTTAAATGCACCGTGTTACACCGTGGTAAACTAACACCAAAAAATACTACTCGATAGCTTTAGTTTGATTAATGGTAGTCAGTGTAAAGCCGCCCACTCTCCTCAAGAAGAGGGAGAGCAGACTATTTGAATAGTAGCACTTCAGGATTTCATCCACAGACTCAGAAGAATCGCCTTACGCGGCACACGTTTTGACTCTGAGAGAGAAAGGGTCACTGAAACCGCGCTTGAGAGAACTCCAGGAACTATGTTAACTTGAGACGCCATGGGATTGCGAAATCCTGTATAGTGATGGTACACGTTGAAGTGTCCGACAATTGTTCCAGTGACTATTAGTTGTACTAGGTTGCACTTTCTTGTCAAAAATAATTCTAGTTGAAAATGAGTGAATGAGTGGGTTGTAGGTAAAAACTTCTGATAACAGTTAAAATGTTACAATTGTTACGGTGTCAATCACGGGATAGTACATGACATTTATTACTGTTTATGATTTTAAAGACCTCGAAAAGAGTTCCTTAAATGTTCTACGTTAATTTTTCTTTCTAGCTATCATTCGATTTCTTTGATTTCAGGTCTGCTCTAATATAAACCCTCAATTGTGCTCGGTGGTCATGCGGGACCTTTGTTTCCAGAATAACACACTTTAATATGTGGACAATAGAAAAGAGAAAGAAAATCAATATCGTTGTAAAATTTTCTCGGTTGCAGGTTTGGTTTCTGCCGGTTAAGTCAGTGAGGTCATCGAAGAAGCTGAAGCAGTTTTGGCAGCTAACTTTGGTAGGCCTTGATAAATATTTTTAGTTAATTCCTCGCGAAGCGAGGTTTATAAATTTGTCGCATGGGGATTGCGCGAGGATTGCTTAGGGCGGTCAAATCTCGCTCTGCCTATATATATTTTGATGGTGTCCGTACAGTTGCCTAGCAACTGCGCATTTCTTGCTTGCTTCGCTTGGTACATTTGCATGCTGATATGTTTATTCATCGTTTGTGAACAAGCAAAGACAGCAACACCTGATTTAACAAGTGGCTGAAAATCCATTCCGGGGGAGATTTACAACTGAAACTCAGCGTGAACGCCGACTTGAAATTCAGCATGAACAATGAAGGCGAAAGAGTCGACGACAAGGAAGCACGGGTAGAGAATATCGTTTTCCGGTAATAGCCTAATGAAGAGTAAAGCCGTCAACAGGACACAAACAGGAGACCGGAATATCACAAGCGAGAAATCTTGGAACATATAACGTAGCTTAAATTTAGCTTGATAGCACAGCGCTGCGACAAAACGAAATCCCCCAACAACGCGAGAATCGATGCAAGGTCTTCGAAATTATAACTCAGTCACACCAATTGAATAATGAGAATGAACTCAGCGGCTACAAACTCTTCGAGAAAATGTGTGCTGAAACCGAACAGGACCGGCGACACCGACAAGGAGTGCTTCGACAAAATGATTTTGTTATAGAAGCAACGAGAGGCGACAAAAAATACACCATCCTCAAAATACTTTTGCTAGAAATACCTTTCCAACGGATGGTGACTGAACAGGTTGGCTCAAAATTATTTCCTCTCTCTACCATTATCTTTACTCTTGATGTACCAGTAATTATTATCAACCTATAGTTACTTTTCCACAGATTACACAAGAGAAATGAAATTATTTCACAAAATAGGTTTCAGTTCCCCAAACAACTAGCACATTTGTGTATGAGCAGGAAAAAGAATTTACATTTTAAGTTTAGGACGTTCCCGAAAAAATATTTGAAAGAAGTAATTCATATTGGATCAGTAGGAATTTATAAAAGTTTATGTTTTCCGTTATGGATATTGACCCCGTTAATAGTTTAAAAATAATATTCAGATGGATCAGAAAGGACAATTTCTGCTCCCAATTTGGTTTGGAAATGCACTGACAAGTACTGCTCTACCTAACAATTACCACTTTAAAATGTGTAGCGGGGATAGGTACATACATGCGTTTATTTGATGTGAAAAAAAATTACTGCTTAAAATTAATTATTGATAATAATTTCATGCTACATACAGTGATCAGCATCACAGGTCTCCTCGCAGTGCACAAGCAAGCACCAAAATCATGGGAATTGAGATCCTGATCACCTTTAACATGATTTGTCTATGAGAAAGTTTACTTAATCCTGAAGGCTTCACATGCTATAATCTACACTCACCCTTTCCCTTAATTAGCTACTCTTGCTTTCCATAAATTAGCTACTCTTGCTTTCCCTACCAGTTGACCTCCCTAAGCCCCAATGTAAACCTGAAAATTCTCCTTACAGGTCTTCATACGTTTCTTGTAGTGCTAGTGCAGAGAACTTCTTTCTACTGACATTAACACTATTCATGTTTGGTGATCAATTCCTTAACTGGATGACCTAATTAAAGCATTTCTATTGTAGGGATATGCTGGTCACTGGGGCTTTAAGGGTTAATGTATTATTTTATTGCGACGATTATCTACATCCAATTTTTATTGTATGTTGGGGGGAATGAATAAACATGCTACCACATCAGTATGAAACTCTGTACTTTGCTTGCCATTATTCTGTATTATTCTCATTTCAATTTTTGGGTATAATGGATAATTTTTTTTAATGCGCCGCATCACTCTTCAGCAGTAGTAGACTCCTGCTACAGTAGCTCAACCATTCAAGGAAAATAATGAATTGTTTTAGCTATTGACACTTGTCGATACCTAGTAAATAGAACAAAAACTGTACAACAGAATCTAAAGGAAATGGCTGGGTTAATGTTGGAGATAACAAGTTCCAAGTTGGAATTTGAACTGCATTTCTGATAAACCTACTCTCACCCAACCAAAATAAACAGAAACAACACACATGTTGTCTTGGACAACAGGTCCACAGCAATACTATACATCCTCTCTAGAGAGCAATTTACCTTATGTCAGAATGAAGAGAGGTGTGGGGGGGCGGGAGCTGAACGTATTTTCTTATACATGACGGAGGATTGGATGCAAGTTACATGGAAGCGACTGGGAACCAGAATGTCGATCTTAACTCCCGATTTGGGTCCATTGTGGCCACCCATCCACACCTCCAGTTAAACCGAAATTCTATCCCCTCCGCCCCATCGCTCAATTTTGTGGTGCACCCGTGCCCGAGCTTCGCGAGGTTCTGCGAGTTACGTATTTCTAGTTTAAATTCTAATGAGAATTTTACAACAAGACGAAACATCTAAAATACTAAGTCCATTAGTATACGTAAAAGGACTACATGATGTCCAATGTGGAAAATGCATGTAATTGGAACAGAATGTCAAATTTTAAAAATCCAATTATTTTCCAAATTGCACAGTTTGTAGCCTTATTACGCATTATTTATTTTGGGCACAGGATTACGGGCTGTCAAATTTGAGGAATAATTGGACAGAACTGACTGAAATGTTGCTTGAATGGGGTTTTAGGTCGACAATGTACGGTAAATATGCGGTTAATGTTGCTAAATCATTGCACTTGATAAGCTGTCGAGTAGTATTAAATCAAGAAGATAAGGAGGTGACGAAGAAACACTGCTCATAGAGATTTTAAATTTCCATTAGAAAGATTATAAGGCCCGGCTAAAATGTCGAACTTTTAGCATGTTACGAACCTTATGCAGATGATCAAAAGCTATACTAAGCTAACGTCTAAAGGTTATAATGTGATTTTGGTTTGTTTAAGCCTTTGCTCCTAGTTCACCGCTTAATCATATTAGACTAAAAGACGGTAAATGTTTCCAAATTCCCATATCTAATATTTGCACTTTGTACAGCAAACAGTAGCACTTCCTATGACCGTTCAGCTGCTTTTATTTGAATGGTAACATATCAAGCAATTTTGACTGGTTTCGATGACAAATTAGAACTGTACTAACTTCTGTACAGCATATTAAATATAAGCACCACAGCAAAAGTACTACTCATAGTTTTTGTGCTATTTTCGCCAAGTAATGAGTCTTTTTTTACTTCTGAGCCGAGCTGCCAAAATTTATTTTTGGACAACAACATAATTAAAAATGTCAATTGTGACCACAGATGAAAGTCGTTTAGGTAAGTTTTATTGAGCAATATGTTAAATAAAACTTGCTGGAGATGAAGATAGATATGGAGGTGATGCTAGGATGTTGGAATGCCGAAAAGCATAATTAAATTTGTAATAATTACCCATGTAGCCAGGGGGGAGCTAGGGTGTCCGTGACCTTCCTTGGGGATGAAATAATAATAATAATAATAATAATAATAATAAAAATAATAATAATAATAATAATAATAATAATAATAATAATAATAATAATAAGGCAAGTCAGCTATCTCATGAAAATCTAGTCACACGTTAGATTTGTAAGTTCAGTGATTCATTGCCATACAAAATAATAGGCTTTCAAATTGGCAGAGTGCTTATTGCACAGCCACATAAAACACAAATTTATTAGCGACTATTCATACAAGCCCCCCCGCCCCCCCAAGTGTGAAAACCTGGCAACGCCTCACAATGATGCACAATCAGTTCTCTTGAAGTTGTAAACTGAATGATCGGATACATGGTTTATATACTGGGCTTTACTAATTGTGTAAGCAAAACCTGCTATCAAGAAGTTGACTGATTTGGTTTCGTTCTGTTCTTATATAATCCCTCAATCTTACTTGGAGAACGTTGCTAAAATAGCCAATTAAAAAAACAATAAATAAGTGAACGAATCGAACATTATTGTTAATGAGAAATTATCAATTTCTTTAAGTACGTTTTACAGTTACTATTTGGTAATTTTGGCGCTTTTCAATGGTTCTGAAAAAAATCAAGAAATCCAAGATGGCTGCCATTTAAGAATATGACGCAATTCTTAGTTCACATGATGTCACCAGCTCATGTTGCGGACCTTAAAAAAGAGTTTTCCACGGGATATCTGCCCTCTCAGTTTCATCAGTGGTAGCTGTAATATTCTAGTAGTTAAGGGGAGCATGCGGAAACCCCCCTCGGTTCCAGAAGACCAAACAAAGCCCGGTCTGAATAGGTTTAATAATTGCCACGCCTAAAATTCTGAGTGTGCGTCACTACAGGATCTCGTGGAAGCTCAAATTGTTATAATAATTTCTGGAGTTCTCTTAAGCAATTTTTACCCTGTCCTCGTCCAAAGACAAAACGTGGGCACTGTAAGGCGATTGTTACCTCTGAGTCTACGGATTAAATCCTAAAGTGCTACCAATCAATCAGTCCACTTCTGTTAATCTTGAGGAGAGAGGGCGGCTGATACAGTACTTATACTTAATCAACGTGAAATACTTACAAAGCCCTCCAAGGCTAGTTGCCAAACAGCACCGGCTTCTTCGTGTGGATTAACAGAAAACAAACCTGCAACCAGGAAATTAATAAGGTGAAAATTTAAATCGTGAAAAAAAGACCTTTGAAAAGTTAATATATAAATGAGTTGAATCATACCTAAATAGGCACTACTCTGCGCAGTACAGTTTTCGGAAAGCTCATTCCACCCATCGTGCAACCGTTGATATGGTATAAGCTATTCAAAATAACATGGATAGGAAGATGTTTTCCTGTGGAATCTTTATTGACCTTAAAAAGGCGTTTGACACCGTGGATCATACCATTTTGCTGGAAAAGCTACATCACTACGGCATTCGAGGGATAATCAACAATTGGTTTTCATCCTACCTACAATCTCGTACACAGACAACACAAATTAACAACTCAAACACTTCATCTAAAGAACAAACATTATGTGGTGTACCACAAAGGTCTGTCCCAGGCCCTTTACTCTTTTAAATTTATATCAATGATATTTACAAATGTTCTAACAAATTCACCTTTTACCTTTTTGCTGATGATACAAATTTACTATACGCTGATAACAATCTAAGATCCCTGGAAACTATTGTAAATAATGAACTAACCAAACTTTGTGAGTGGCTTGTTGCCAATAAGCTGACCTTTGTGATTTTTCGTCCTTATCAAAAGATTCTCTCTTACCAGCCAAGACTCAGAACATTTGATTCTAACACAAACCAATACGTTTTGTAGAACGTGAAGACTATGTTAAATATCTTGGACTGATGATCGATAGCAATCTTGATTGGAAACATCACATTGACCATATAGCCTCAAAATTAGTAGGATTATAGGTTGAATTGCAAAACTGAGACATCTTGTTCCAACCCAGACTCTACTTCTCATCTACAATTCTTTAATTCATCCGTACCTCAGTTATGGTATTGTTGTGTGGGGACAAGCTTCTAAAACTCAATTGCTTAAGCTATTAAAGTTACAAAAACGTGCTCTCCGTTTTATATATTTCAAAACTAAAATTGAATGTGCAATATTTCCTTTATTAAATAAAGCCAACGTCCTGCCTATTGATAGTGGAGCCCCCGCGTTAGCGCGCCAGCAGAGCACCATTGCTAAGCAAATTTGGTAACCTGTCAAGCCAAGAAATTTTTGTAGTGACGTTATAGTCACGTGACCGTCCGTCTGCACAACAGGGTCACCAATATGAAGTGGCATACACTTGATATAACCCTGTGCTGTATCCCGTGTTTTTGGCCCGAAATCGCACTGTAGCAAAAGAAGCAAAGACAACAAAAGTCAAAAACAAATTTGTTAATGGAGAAAAAAAAGTTCAAAAGAATACTCAGTTTTCTTTTTGGTGGAAGGCGAAAAGTTCAATTTAGGCGAAAAAAGTTCAAATTTGCCTTGTCGGTTCTGTTGCGAACTCGGTCGTCACACCGCATTTCGCAGCGGTTTCGACGCCAAATATAGTAGAGCTAGTGCTTTTTTGGTTTTTTCTGTCCACAACCATGGTTTCTGCGGCGGTCCGAACACATTTTGCCAGGAAAAACACTGGCATTTTCATGTTGATAGGCAGCTTGTCACGAAGAAAGAAATAAGTAGTAAAATGAATGCCTAATGGCCTGGTGGACTAATCGTCGGCTCATGACGCAGTCGAGCCAAGTTCGGCTCTCGGCGGGGACATGAATCTTTTTTCTTTCTTTCTTTTTTTATTTAACAACATGAATGAGAGTATTTTCACAAATTGATAAGTGCCAGCCAAAAAAAAAACAACAAAAAAAAACAAAACGGGGGCTCCGCTTTTAGGCTTGGCTAAATCTATATATTATTCTCTACATAATTTCCGTCTCTAACTGATGCATGATGTTGCTAACAAGGCAGCTCCTGTATACAGCTCCCGTAAACATAACAAATCTATTTAGCAACGTTGTCCAGACACATCCATATAATACTAGAGCGTCATCTATAAATAATTTTCCATAAAAACCTCGAGGTTAGAGATACAAAAAAAATCATTTTCAAGATTTGGTGCTAAACTATGGCGCGTCATTCTACCGGAAATTAAGAAACTTAACAAAAATGCTTTTAAAAAGGAACTACGTAGACCTGTCAATCAAATATTTGTAGGCGAAAACGATTATTTTAGCGCATCCTCGATAATAGACAGGCATGCCTCAAAACATCTTATAATTCTAATCTGTATAACTTTACCGTTAGTAAGAGTATATTTTTATGTCAGTTATTTTCTTTAGTGCCTGCGAATCTGTCCCTATTTCATTCAAAGCTATTTAAATCTTCTTAATTTAATTTATTGTATTTCTTTTCTTCTTAGGTAGTTTTGTTACACATAATATGTAGAGTTATAGTTATTTTTTGTGCTTTGTCATTTTTTTTTATTATAGTTTCCACCCGCCTCCAATAGCCCAAGCTAATTTTTTTTGCGGGTCTCAGGCAATTTAAGGAATGGTTTGGACGTGTTGAAAGACCCCCCACAGAGAATTATTTGATTGTTTCGCTATTAAGTCTAGGCTATTTTAGCTTGGAAAATCCTTTTCCTTAGCTTTTTAAAACCTGCCATCAACAAAACAGCGAAAACGTTCTTGGCGTAAATATCGCTATCTATTAGATTGTGATCAATTTCATAACAGTTTGCCTCTAAGCAAAAGGAAAGTAAGTTACTCCACTCTACAAATTAAGCTTGTGTAAGGACCCTTTAATGTATGTTTGGGTGCAGCAATTAAATTCAAATGTTTTGTTTAAAATTTGTTCAGTTTGATAGCCGTTCATGCCTTTGTCTAATGAGCTTTTCAGTTGAACTTCTTCAACTTTTTGAAACTTCCGTCCTAGCTGTGTTCTTTTCATTCGAAAAAGATTCCCTAGCAGATACTTTTTTTTACATTTACATTTTTAAATTTTCTCCTCTCGTTATATTATGCATTAATTTACCCCTACCTTACTTACTGTAATCTAATATGGGCATCTACTTATGTCACAAGTCTACAAAGAATTTACTTACTTCAAAAACGTACCGTCCGATTAATTTCTAAGGCTGATTACAGAGCGCCTGGTAAACCTTTCTTTATGAAAATGAAAATTTTAGATATCTTTAGTATTTATTCATTTCAAGTTAGTTTTTTCATATATCTTTACCATCACAATCTTTTACCGCTCACTTTTTGCCAAATTTTTCTATCTGGTAGTCAAATTCATCACTACTCAACGAGGAACTCAGAATCCTATCGATCACACCTTTGCAGAACCAATTTAAAAAAAATTTTTTCTGCTTTTCGACACAGTAGTTTTGAAAGAGTTATTTTAACTCCAAAAGTGGAGTTAAAATTTTAGGTTTAAAATAACCCTTTTTGGGGGTTATTTTAACTCCTTAATTTAACTCCAATTTCGGGGTTATAATAACTCCAGTGAGGGAGTCACTTTAACTCTATAAAAGGAGTTATTTAAACTCCATATAGGAGTTACTATAACTCCAAAAGTGGAGTAAAAACGTTAGGTTAAAAATAACTCCATTTTTGGGGTCATTTTAACTCCCAAATTTAACTCCAATTTCGGAGTTATAATAGCTCCAACGAGGGAGTCACTTTGACTCTACTCCATCAAAGACTAGGGTTATTTTAACTCCATAATCAGAGTTGTAGTTACTCTGAAATCAGAGTAAAATTAACTCCTGTACATTCACCCTATTAGTTTCTTAGATAAAAAGCAACATCACACAAACTGACTGTCACTATAAAAGGTACAATATTTTTAATTCAATCCTATTTCATTTTCTTATATGAACAATAGTTTCTTACAGAATTTGAATTGACAGTAACATTAATGTAAATTTCTAGGACACTATAATCATTTAAGTATATAATTATATAAAATGAAAATAAAGCATGTACAAGTATGTATAAATAAAACATGATTTCAAAATATATATAAATTATATTAAATTCTCTTAAAATTTTTCTGTATTTTATATTTCCAAAAAATCTCATAAATGTAGTTGTTCTTCAATATTACTACCTCCATCTGCATGCATCCATGGAGCATAAAAAGAACTTTATAATTAAGGCTGGATAGTTCTGTGAAATACCCTTTAGAAAGACTGAAGTCCTTTAGAACCTCTGATCATTCAATCTACAGAAAATACATGGTTAAATAAAACTTTTTCAAATTCTTTCAAATTTTGTCTGAAAAACCGGAAGAACAATCTTCCCAGGTAAGAAAGCCAAAACTTTATGAATTCGAATTTGAAGAAAGTTGGAATTCAAATGACAATAAAGGAAAATTCAACAACACTATCTTTTGTTTAAAATTATAACTGGCTCAAAATTCAATTTTCTCAAATTATTATCTGGAACAGGAACAACAAATTTCTTTTGTGTGCCTTAAAACCATTTTAAACTTTTTCCTCCTTAAGAAGCATTGAGGGTTTTAAGTCACTATAAATACTGGTATACACCTAATTGCATTATGTTGTCATAGAACAATGAAAAAAGAGAACAGAACAAAGCCAAATAGGAATTCATTAGCCATGGAAATTACATTGTCAGATACATGTATGTATCAATTGAGTTGATAAGACAACAGTATTACAATTAGATTACGTACAGCTAAAATGAAAATAAAGAAAGTACAAGTGATTTACAATTAAAACATGATTTTAAAATATATATTAACAATTCTCTTAGAGTAATTTAAATTAACCCGTGAAATAGATACTAAATATTACACACTAATTCCATTGTTTTCTTTTGTTCAGCTTTAACTATTAGACACTAATTGTTAGATATTGTTTCACGGGTTAAGTAAAATCACTCTAACTTTTTACGCTCGTGTCGTCATGACGACACGATGCGTTATGTTATCACTACAGTGCATTCCTGTGTAAACCATTCTTAGAAGGTAGAAATATGAATGAAATACGCTATGTTGTTGTGTTACGAGTAAACCATAGTTAGCGAGTAATACAACAGGAACATGTTTATGGTGCAAGTAAGTTAAGTTTATAACAACAGGGAGAAAAGTAATGTTTTGAGCGTAGGACAGGGAAAAAAGAGTAAAAAATGTCATATTTGTGTTACTGAGCGCGTGATGTATTTGAAGATTTCTAGGTTTGGGTGATAAGCTCTTAAAATATGTGTGAATTGCTTGTTCAAGATTATACAAGTCTATACGGTGAGAGAGCGGTTTTAGTTGTGAAAGTATTTTTAAGAGGTTAGTAATAATATAGTGATACGTGATGTCGGTGTTTTAGTTGAATTTGTTAGGTTAACGAAGTCAAATCTTAAATTAATGAGGGTTTATTAGGTTTGAAGTTAGCCTTAACATACCTCGTAATGGCGTTGTTTTCAGTTCAGGTTAATTGTGAATAGAGCATTGTTTAGGTAGTCTGAAAATTGGTCTGAGAAAGGCGTGTGATGTTTATTTTGTTCTCAAGATGATTAAGATTGAGCAAATTATGTAGGCTAACATTATAAGCTTGTAGAATGCAAAAGATGATACATACGTTTGGAAAGGAACAAATTGAAGCAGTTGTGGTAACATGATCATTATAGAATATCTGACTGAATATAAGCCAAAACTCACCAAATTTGGTACTATTTATTGTTAGTGGTTTCTTGTTTTTGTTTCAAAGGCTATGCGTTGAAAATATCAGAGCGGCACATTTTTGTAGGGCGACGGTAATTAAACTGACAGTCACAATAAAACAGCAGGACATGCCTTGGAAAAAGCTTAATATCTTTAATATTTTCACGGCTTACAGTCAAATTAAAAGCTAACTGTTTAAAATTTAGTTAGTTGAGTGCTTGAATATAACGAAATTAAAATGTTTACAAATTTGTTCACAGATGAGATAGAAATTCTAGTCAATGTATATTTTGCTTAATGCTTACAAGGCAAATTACAACAGTTGTTACAATGCAGTGAATTGCTAAAGAAAAAAAAACTATCATCAGGCAATGTGCGATTAGTCATAGAGTGAAAACTGTTTCAGTTTTCACCGCGATGTGTACTTTGCTTCCTTTTCTTGAAAATGTATAATTATAGATTAACACTGCGTTCTTTGACGGTAGCGATCTACTTTATCAACAGACTTGAGAAGATCCCAAATCTCTGATCTCAGGCAACAGAGAAAAACCCGGCTCATAGTTTCACAAAATCCATCAATTATAGTCAACGTGTTGTTTTTATTGTGTGGTTTTCGAACAGAAGTTAATGGCAAAAGAAAGAAAAATGCAATCAAATTGTTCAGCCACAACTCTCCAAGGTTTGCCCGCTTTTCGGTGTTAACATCAAAAACAAAAATCCATATCACACAAAATGGTAGCAGTTTCAATAACCCGGCTTTTCTAAACATTGTCGCCTATTTGTGGCTTATCTCTGTTAAGCTTAAATAGAAAACTGTATAAGAAAACATGTCTGTTTTTGTTTTCACATTTTGGATACTTTATGGAAAATGTTTATGTCTGTGTATTAACAAGTTAATTTCTTGTTTCAATCAAGCAAAGTGTGAAGATTCTTAAAGTTGAAATGCATAGAATATGTAACAGAATGTGGTTAAGTATGCTGACATTAGTTGTAAGACAACACGCTTGAAAATAAAGATGATATAGCTGCCGCTCGATTAATATGGTAAATAAAGAGGGGTTTAATTTAAATTGCTTTAACAAATTTTCCATGTTAGCATCGAATAAGCAGGATAAACACTGGGGGCGTTTATTAACTCATGGTTAATTTGAACTTGGTTTACATGCATTCAAGGCTCGGTGTTTCAGGTGTTCCTAAAAAATGGAGAAAATTCGGTACTAAGGAAATGAATAGATTGTTTTCCTTTGTGTTAAGTTTTAAGTTGTTTGTTTGACATTGGGCTGACGAGAAACATGATTTCACCATGCAAAGACGAACAGGCTTATGATGGCGAGTAATCTGAAGCTTCAGCAATTACAATTGCGTAGTTTTCGAACACAAAGTAATGGCAAAAGAAAGAAAAGTGCAATCAAATTGTTTACTCACATATGTCCAAGCTTTGCCCTGTTTCTTGTCTTAAAACAAATACATCAGAAGCATACAGATCTGTACAAAACCGTAGCACGTTTTTAAAAATGGGGAAAACATTGCGAAAACATTGTGCTTTGTTTTTCCGTACAAGGGTATGTATATTATCAGATAGACCTCATTCACTTAATAACTGCGACATATTTCAAATGCCTTTGTGATATCCATCAAACAACAGTAGTTTTGTTAGCTATGTGATTCAGTTTTTATTTCAGTTGCGTTAATATAAATGGCCATCTTATGCTTGTGTTTGGTAAAATTGGTAAGTCAAATTGTTAAAAAGAATTGGATTTAAATATTGGTTGAGGTCCTACTAGCCACTATAACTCTGCGGTTACCTATTGACCTCTTGAGTTGACATTGCAGCTAGAAGGTGATTTCATCAACTCGATGTCGGAAACGAGACAAAGTAGTCTGCTTAAGTTTTCCAACCAAATCAACTTTAATTTTCCACAGATCCTCGCTTTACATGAAAGGTAAGCGAACCCAGCCTAAACACTGAAAAAAAACCTTTTAGAACAAAACTCATATTGACACGACAGAAAACAAATCTGATCACTGATCACTTTCGTGATCACTTTCTGATCACTGATCACTTTCGTGACTGTCTTTATCACCCCAAGAGAGCAACACGCGCTAATTACTTATCATTTACATTGTACCTAATGCAAATAGCTGAAATTAGACTTTGAACAATAAACAACGGCTATCTCTAAAATGGAGAACGGGAAATCGAGGAACGGGGAACGAGGAACGGGGAACGGGGAATCTCTAAAATAGGGAATCTCTAAAACGGGGAATCTCTAAAATAGGGAATCTCTAAAATAGGGAATCTCTAAAACGGGGAATCTCTAAAATAGGGAATCTCTAAAATTGGGAATCTCTAAAACGGGGAATCTCTAAAATAGGGAATCTCTAAAATAGGGAATCTCTAAAACGGGGAATCTCTAAAATAGGGAATCTCTAAAATAGGGAATCTCTAAAATAGGGAATCTCTAAAACGGGGAATCTCTAAAATAGGGAATCTCTAAAATAGGGAATCTCTAAAATAGGGAATCTCTAAAACGGGGAATCTCTAAAATAGGGAATCTCTAAAATAGGGAATCTCTAAAATAGGGAATCTCTAAAACGGGGAATCTCTAAAATAGGGAATCTCTAAAACGGGGAATCTCTAAAATAGGGAATCTCTAAAATAGGGAATCTCTAAAACGGGGAATCTCTAAAATAGGGAATCTCTAAAATAGGGAATCTCTAAAATAGGGAATCTCTAAAACGGGGAATCTCTAAAATAGGGAATCTCTAAAATAGGGAATCTCTAAAATAGGGAATCTCTAAAACGGGGAATCTCTAAAATAGGGAATCTCTAAAATAGGGAGTCTCTAAAATAGGGAATCTCTAAAACGGGGAATCTCTAAAATAGGGAATCTCTAAAACGGGGAATCTCTAAAATAGGGAATCTCTAAAACGGGGAATCTCTAAAATAGGGAATCTCTAAAATAGGGAATCTCTAAAATAGGGAATCTCTAAAACGGGGAATCTCTAAAATAGGGAATCTCTAAAATAGGGAATCTCTAAAACGGGGAATCTCTATAATAGGGAATCTCTAAAATAGGGAATCTCTAAAATAGGGAATCTCTAAAACGGGGAATCTCTAAAATAGGGAATCTCTAAAATAGGGAATCTCTAAAATAGGGAATCTCTAAAATAGGGAATCTCTAAAACGGGGAATCTCTAAAATAGGGAATCTCTAAAATAGGGAATCTCTAAAATAGGGAGTCTCTAAAATAGGGAATCTCTAAAACGGGGAATCTCTAAAATAGGGAATCTCTAAAACGGGGAATCTCTAAAATAGGGAATCTCTAAAACGGGGAATCTCTAAAATACGGAATCTCTAAAATACGGAATCTCTAAAACGGGGAATCTCTAAAATAGGGAATCTCTAAAATAGGGAATCTCTAAAACGGGGAATCTCTAAAATAGGGAATCTCTAAAATAGGGAATCTCTAAAATAGGGAATCTCTAAAACGGGGAATCTCTAAAATAGGGAATCTCTAAAATAGGGAAACTCTAAAATAGGGAATCTCTAAAATAGGGAATCTCTAAAACGGGGAATCTCTAAAATAGGGAATCTCTAAAACGGGGAATCTCTAAAATAGGGAATCTCTAAAACGGGGACTCTCTAAAATAGGGAATCTCTAAAATAGGGAATCTCTAAAATAGGGAATCGCTAAAACGGGGAATCTCTAAAATAGGGAATCTCTAAAATAGGGAATCTCTAAAATAGGGAATCTCTAAAACGGGGAATCTCTAAAATAGGGAATCTCTAAAATAGGGAGTCTCTAAAATAGGGAATCTCTAAAATAGGGAATCTCTAAAATAGGGAATCTCTAAAACGGGGAATCTCTAAAATAGGGAATCTCTAAAACGGGGAATCTCTAAAATAGGGAATCTCTAAAATAGGGAATCTCTAAAACGGGGAATCTCTAAAATAGGGAATCTCTAAAATAGGGAATCTCTAAAATAGGGAATCTCTAAAACGGGGAATCTCTAAAATAGGGAATCTCTAAAATAGGGAATCTCTAAAATAGGGAATCTCTAAAATAGGGAATCTCTAAAACGGGGAATCTCTAAAATAGGGAATCTCTAAAATAGGGAATCTCTAAAATAGGGAATCTCTAAAACGGGGAATCTCTAAAATAGGGAATCTCTAAAATAGGGAATCTCTAAAATGGGGAATCTCTAAAACGGGGAATCTCTAAAATAGGGAATCTCTAAAACGGGGAATCTCTAAAATAGGGAATCTCTAAAATAGGGAATCTCTAAAACGGGGAATCTCTAAAATAGGGAATCTCTAAAATAGGGAATCTCTAAAATAGGGAATCTCTAAAACGGGGAGTCTCTAAAATAGGGAATCTCTAAAATAGGGAGTCTCTAAAATAGGGAATCTCTAAAACGGGGAATCTCTAAAATAGGGAATCTCTAAAATAGGGAATCTCTAAAATAGGGAATCTCTAAAACGGGGAATCTCTAAAATAGGGAATCTCTAAAACGGGGTATCTCTAAAATAGGGAATCTCTAAAATAGGGAATCTCTAAAACGGGGAATCTCTAAAATAGGGAATCTCTAAAATAGGGAATCTCTAAAATAGGGAATCTCTAAAACGGGGAATCTCTAAAATAGGGAATCTCTAAAATAGGGAATCTCTAAAACGGGGAATCTCTAAAATAGGGAATCTCTAAAATAGGGAATCTCTAAAATAGGGAATCTCTAAAACGGGGAATCTCTAAAATAGGGAATCTCTAAAATAGGGAATCTCTAAAACGGGGAATCTCTAAAATAGGGAATCTCTAAAATAGGGAATCTCTAAAATAGGGAGTCTCTAAAATAGGGAATCTCTAAAACGGGGAATCTCTAAAATAGGGAATCTCTAAAACGGGGAATCTCTAAAATAGGGAATCTCTAAAATAGGGAATCTCTAAAACGGGGAATCTCTAAAATAGGGAATCTCTAAAACGGGGAATCTCTAAAATAGGGAATCTCTAAAATAGGGAATCTCTAAAACGGGGAATCTCTAAAATAGGGAATCTCTAAAATAGGGAATCTCTAAAACGGGGAATCTCTAAAATAGGGAATCTCTAAAATAGGGAATCTCTAAAATAGGGAATCTCTAAAACGGGGAATCTCTAAAATAGGGAATCTCTAAAATAAGGAAACTCTAAAATAGGGAATCTCTAAAATAGGGAATCTCTAAAACGGGGAATCTCTAAAATAGGGAATCTCTAAAACGGGGAATCTCTAAAATAGGGAATCTCTAAAACGGGGACTCTCTAAAATAGGGAATCTCTAAAATAGGGAATCTCTAAAATAGGGAATCGCTAAAACGGGGAATCTCTAAAATAGGGAATCTCTAAAATAGGGAATCTCTAAAATAGGGAATCTCTAAAACGGGGAATCTCTAAAATAGGGAATCTCTAAAATAGGGAGTCTCTAAAATAGGGAATCTCTAAAATAGGGAATCTCTAAAATAGGGAATCTCTAAAACGGGGAATCTCTAAAATAGGGAATCTCTAAAACGGGGAATCTCTAAAATAGGGAATCTCTAAAATAGGGAATCTCTAAAACGGGGAATCTCTAAAATAGGGAATCTCTAAAATAGGGAATCTCTAAAATAGGGAATCTCTAAAACGGGGAATCTCTAAAATAGGGAATCTCTAAAATAGGGAATCTCTAAAATAGGGAATCTCTAAAACGGGGAATCTCTAAAATAGGGAATCTCTAAAATAGGGAATCTCTAAAACGGGGAATCTCTAAAATAGGGAATCTCTAAAATAGGGAATCTCTAAAATAGGGAATCTCTAAAACGGGGAATCTCTAAAAAAGGGAATCTCTAAAACGGGGAATCTCTAAAATAGGGAATCTCTAAAATAGGAAATCTCTAAAACGGGGAATCTCTAAAATAGGGAATCTCTAAAATAGGAAATCTCTAAAATAGGGAATCTCTAAAACGGGGAATCTCTAAAATAGGGAATCTCTAAAATAGGGAATCTCTAAAATAGGGAATCTCTAAAACGGGGAGTCTCTAAAATAGGGAATCTCTAAAATAGGGAGTCTCTAAAATAGGGAATCTCTAAAACGGGGAATCTCTAAAATAGGGAATCTCTAAAATAGGGAATCTCTAAAATAGGGAATCTCTAAAACGGGGAATCTCTAAAATAGGGAATCTCTAAAACGGGGTATCTCTAAAATAGGGAATCTCTAAAATAGGGAATCTCTAAAACGGGGAATCTCTAAAATAGGGAATCTCTAAAATAGGGAATCTCTAAAATAGGGAATCTCTAAAACGGGGAATCTCTAAAATAGGGAATCTCTAAAATAGGGAATCTCTAAAATAGGGAATCTCTAAAACGGGGAATCTCTAAAATAGGGAATCTCTAAAATAGGGAATCTCTAAAACGGGGAATCTCTAAAATAGGGAATCTCTAAAATAGGGAATCTCTAAAATAGGGAATCTCTAAAATAGGGAATCTCTAAAACGGGGAATCTCTAAAATAGGGAATCTCTAAAATAGGGAATCTCTAAAACGGGGAATCTCTAAAATAGGGAATCTCTAAAATAGGGAATCTCTAAAATAGGGAATCTCTAAAACGGGGAATCTCTAAAATAGGGAATCTCTAAAATAGGGAATCTCTAAAATAGGGAGTCTCTAAAATAGGGAATCTCTAAAACGGGGAATCTCTAAAATAGGGAATCTCTAAAACGGGGAATCTCTAAAATAGGGAATCTCTAAAACGGGGAATCTCTAAAATAGGGAATCTCTAAAATAGGGAATCTCTAAAACGGGGAATCTCTAAAATAGGGAATCTCTAAAATAGGGAATCTCTAAAATAGGGAATCTCTAAAATAGGGAATCTCTAAAACGGGGAATCTCTAAAATAGGGAATCTCTAAAATAGGGAATCTCTAAAACGGGGAATCTCTAAAATAGGGAATCTCTAAAATAGGGAATCTCTAAAATAGGGAATCTCTAAAACGGGGAATCTCTAAAATAGGGAATCTCTAAAATAGGGAATCTCTAAAATAGGGAGTCTCTAAAATAGGGAATCTCTAAAACGGGGAATCTCTAAAATAGGGAATCTCTAAAACGGGGAATCTCTAAAATACGGAATCTCTAAAACGGGGAATCTCTAAAATAGGGAATCTCTAAAATAGGGAATCTCTAAAACGGGGAATCTCTAAAATAGGGAATCTCTAAAATAGGGAATCTCTAAAACGGGGAATCTCTAAAATAGGGAATCTCTAAAATAGGGAAACTCTAAAATAGGGAATCTCTAAAATAGGGAATCTCTAAAACGGGGAATCTCTAAAATAGGGAATCTCTAAAACGGGGAATCTCTAAAATAGGGAATCTCTAAAACGGGGACTCTCTAAAATAGGGAATCTCTAAAATAGGGAATCTCTAAAATAGGGAATCGCTAAAACGGGGAATCTCTAAAATAGGGAATCTCTAAAATAGGGAATCTCTAAAATAGGGAATCTCTAAAACGGGGAATCTCTAAAATAGGGAATCTCTAAAATAGGGAGTCTCTAAAATAGGGAATCTCTAAAATAGGGAATCTCTAAAATAGGGAATCTCTAAAACGGGGAATCTCTAAAATAGGGAATCTCTAAAACGGGGAATCTCTAAAATAGGGAATCTCTAAAACGGGGAATCTCTAAAATAGGGAATCTCTAAAATACGGAATCTCTAAAATAGGGAATCTCTAAAACGGGGAATCTCTAAAATAGGGAATCTCTAAAATAGGGAATCTCTAAAATAGGGAATCTCTAAAATAGGGAATCTCTAAAACGGGGAATCTCTAAAATAGGGAATCTCTAAAATAGGGAATCTCTAAAATAGGGAATCTCTAAAATAGGGAATCTCTAAAACGGGGAATCTCTAAAATAGGGAATCTCTAAAATAGGGAATCTCTAAAACGGGGAATCTCTAAAATAGGGAATCTCTAAAACGGGGAATCTCTAAAATAGGGAATCTCTAAAATAGGGAATCTCTAAAACGGGGAATCTCTAAAATAGGGAATCTCTAAAATAGGGAATCTCTAAAATAGGGAATCTCTAAAAAAGGGAATCTCTAAAATAGGGAATCTCTAAAATAGGGAATCTCTAAAATAGGGAATCTCTAAAACGGGGAGTCTCTAAAATAGGGAATCTCTAAAATAGGGAGTCTCTAAAATAGGGAATCTCTAAAACGGGGAATCTCTAAAATAGGGAATCTCTAAAATAGGGAATCTCTAAAATAGGGAATCTCTAAAACGGGGAATCTCTAAAATAGGGAATCTCTAAAACGGGGTATCTCTAAAATAGGGAATCTCTAAAACGGGGAATCTCTAAAATAGGGAATCTCTAAAATAGGGAATCTCTAAAACGGGGAATCTCTAAAATAGGGAATCTCTAAAATAGGGAATCTCTAAAATAGGGAATCTCTAAAACGGGGAATCTCTAAAATAGGGAATCTCTAAAATAGGGAATCTCTAAAACGGGGAATCTCTAAAATAGGGAATCTCTAAAATAGGGAATCTCTAAAATAGGGAGTCTCTAAAATAGGGAATCTCTAAAACGGGGAATCTCTAAAATAGGGAATCTCTAAAACGGGGAATCTCTAAAATAGGGAATCTCTAAAATAGGGAATCTCTAAAACGGGGAATCTCTAAAATAGGGAATCTCTAAAATAGGGAATCTCTAAAATAGGGAATCTCTAAAAAAGGGAATCTCTAAAATAGGGAATCTCTAAAATAGGGAATCTCTAAAATAGGGAATCTCTAAAACGGGGAGTCTCTAAAATAGGGAATCTCTAAAATAGGGAGTCTCTAAAATAGGGAATCTCTAAAACGGGGAATCTCTAAAATAGGGAATCTCTAAAATAGGGAATCTCTAAAATAGGGAATCTCTAAAACGGGGAATCTCTAAAATAGGGAATCTCTAAAACGGGGTATCTCTAAAATAGGGAATCTCTAAAATAGGGAATCTCTAAAACGGGGAATCTCTAAAATAGGGAATCTCTAAAATAGGGAATCTCTAAAATAGGGAATCTCTAAAACGGGGAATCTCTAAAATAGGGAATCTCTAAAATAGGGAATCTCTAAAACGGGGAATCTCTAAAATAGGGAATCTCTAAAATAGGGAATCTCTAAAATAGGGAATCTCTAAAACGGGGAATCTCTAAAATAGGGAATCTCTAAAATAGGGAATCTCTAAAACGGGGAATCTCTAAAATAGGGAATCTCTAAAATAGGGAATCTCTAAAATAGGGAGTCTCTAAAATAGGGAATCTCTAAAACGGGGAATCTCTAAAATAGGGAATCTCTAAAACGGGGAATCTCTAAAATACGGAATCTCTAAAATAGGGAATCTCTAAAACGGGGAATCTCTAAAATAGGGAATCTCTAAAACGGGGAATCTCTAAAATAGGGAATCTCTAAAATAGGGAATCTCTAAAACGGGGAATCTCTAAAATAGGGAATCTCTAAAATAGGGAATCTCTAAAACGGGGAATCTCTAAAATAGGGAATCTCTAAAATAGGGAATCTCTAAAATAGGGAATCTCTAAAACGGGGAATCTCTAAAATAGGGAATCTCTAAAATAGGGAAACTCTAAAATAGGGAATCTCTAAAATAGGGAATCTCTAAAACGGGGAATCTCTAAAATAGGGAATCTCTAAAACGGGGAATCTCTAAAATAGGGAATCTCTAAAACGGGGACTCTCTAAAATAGGGAATCTCTAAAATAGGGAATCTCTAAAATAGGGAATCGCTAAAACGGGGAATCTCTAAAATAGGGAATCTCTAAAATAGGGAATCTCTAAAATAGGGAATCTCTAAAACGGGGAATCTCTAAAATAGGGAATCTCTAAAATAGGGAGTCTCTAAAATAGGGAATCTCTAAAATAGGGAATCTCTAAAATAGGGAATCTCTAAAACGGGGAATCTCTAAAATAGGGAATCTCTACAACGGGGAATCTCTAAAATAGGGAATCTCTAAAATAGGGAATCTCTAAAACGGGGAATCTCTAAAATAGGGAATCTCTAAAATAGGGAATCTCTAAAATAGGGAATCTCTAAAACGGGGAATCTCTAAAATAGGGAATCTCTAAAATAGGGAATCTCTAAAATAGGGAATCTCTAAAATAGGGAATCTCTAAAACGGGGAATCTCTAAAATAGGGAATCTCTAAAATAGGGAATCTCTAAAATAGGGAATCTCTAAAACGGGGAATCTCTAAAATAGGGAATCTCTAAAATAGGGAATCTCTAAAATAGGGAATCTCTAAAACGGGGAATCTCTAAAATAGGGAATCTCTAAAACGGGGAATCTCTAAAATAGGGAATCTCTAAAATAGGGAATCTCTAAAACGGGGAATCTCTAAAATAGGGAATCTCTAAAATAGGGAATCTCTAAAATAGGGAATCTCTAAAACGGGGAATCTCTAAAATAGGGAATCTCTAAAATAGGGAATCTCTAAAATAGGGAATCTCTAAAATGGGGAGTCTCTAAAATAGGGAATCTCTAAAATAGGGAGTCTCTAAAATAGGGAATCTCTAAAACGGGGAATCTCTAAAATAGGGAATCTCTAAAATAGGGAATCTCTAAAATAGGGAATCTCTAAAACGGGGAATCTCTAAAATAGGGAATCTCTAAAACGGGGTATCTCTAAAATAGGGAATCTCTAAAATAGGGAATCTCTAAAACGGGGAATCTCTAAAATAGGGAATCTCTAAAATAGGGAATCTCTAAAATAGGGAATCTCTAAAAAAGGGAATCTCTAAAATAGGGAATCTCTAAAATAGGGAATCTCTAAAATAGGGAATCTCTAAAACGGGGAATCTCTAAAATAGGGAATCTCTAAAATAGGGAGTCTCTAAAATAGGGAATCTCTAAAACGGGGAATCTCTAAAATAGGGAATCTCTAAAATAGGGAATCTCTAAAATAGGGAATCTCTAAAACGGGGAATCTCTAAAATAGGGAATCTCTAAAACGGGGTATCTCTAAAATAGGGAATCTCTAAAATAGGGAATCTCTAAAACGGGGAATCTCTAAAATAGGGAATCTCTAAAATAGGGAATCTCTAAAATAGGGAATCTCTAAAACGGGGAATCTCTAAAATAGGGAATCTCTAAAATAGGGAATCTCTAAAACGGGGAATCTCTAAAATAGGGAATCTCTAAAATAGGGAATCTCTAAAATAGGGAATCTCTAAAACGGGGAATCTCTAAAATATCGAATCTCTAAAATAGGGAATCTCTAAAACGGGGAATCTCTAAAATAGGGAATCTCTAAAATAGGGAATCTCTAAAATAGGGAGTCTCTAAAATAGGGAATCTCTAAAACGGGGAATCTCTAAAATAGGGAATCTCTAAAACGGGGAATCTCTAAAATAGGGAATCTCTAAAATAGGGAATCTCTAAAACGGGGAATCTCTAAAATAGGGAATCTCTAAAACGGGGAATCTCTAAAATAGGGAATCTCTAAAATAGGGAATCTCTAAAACGGGGAATCTCTAAAATAGGGAATCTCTAAAATAGGGAATCTCTAAAACGGGGAATCTCTAAAATAGGGAATCTCTAAAATAGGGAATCTCTAAAATAGGGAATCTCTAAAACGGGGAATCTCTAAAATAGGGAATCTCTAAAATAGGGAAACTCTAAAATAGGGAATCTCTAAAATAGGGAATCTCTAAAACGGGGAATCTCTAAAATAGGGAATCTCTAAAACGGGGAATCTCTAAAATAGGGAATCTCTAAAACGGGGACTCTCTAAAATAGGGAATCTCTAAAATAGGGAATCTCTAAAATAGGGAATCGCTAAAACGGGGAATCTCTAAAATAGGGAATCTCTAAAATAGGGAATCTCTAAAACGGGGAATCTCTAAAATAGGGAATCTCTAAAATAGGGAGTCTCTAAAATAGGGAATCTCTAAAATAGGGAATCTCTAAAATAGGGAATCTCTAAAACGGGGAATCTCTAAAATAGGGAATCTCTAAAACGGGGAATCTCTAAAATAGGGAATCTCTAAAATAGGGAATCTCTAAAACGGGGAATCTCTAAAATAGGGAATCTCTAAAATAGGGAATCTCTAAAATAGGGAATCTCTAAAACGGGGAATCTCTAAAATAGGGAATCTCTAAAATAGGGAATCTCTAAAATAGGGAATCTCTAAAATAGGGAATCTCTAAAACGGGGAATCTCTAAAATAGGGAATCTCTAAAATAGGGAATCTCTAAAATAGGGAATCTCTAAAATAGGGAATCTCTAAAATAGGGAATCTCTAAAATGGGGAATCTCTAAAATAGGGAATCTCTAAAACGGGGAATCTCTAAAATAGGGAATCTCTAAAACGGGGAATCTCTAAAATAGGGAATCTCTAAAATAGGGAATCTCTAAAACGGGGAATCTCTAAAATAGGGAATCTCTAAAATAGGGAATCTCTAAAATAGGGAATCTCTAAAACGGGGAATCTCTAAAATAGGGAATCTCTAAAATAGGGAATCTCTAAAATAGGGAATCTCTAAAATGGGGAGTCTCTAAAATAGGGAATCTCTAAAATAGGGAGTCTCTAAAATAGGGAATCTCTAAAACGGGGAATCTCTAAAATAGGGAATCTCTAAAATAGGGAATCTCTAAAATAGGGAATCTCTAAAACGGGGAATCTCTAAAATAGGGAATCTCTAAAACGGGGTATCTCTAAAATAGGGAATCTCTAAAATAGGGAATCTCTAAAACGGGGAATCTCTAAAATAGGGAATCTCTAAAATAGGGAATCTCTAAAATAGGGAATCTCTAAAACGGGGAATCTCTAAAATAGGGAATCTCTAAAATAGGGAATCTCTAAAACGGGGAATCTCGAAAATAGGGAATCTCTAAAATAGGGAATCTCTAAAATAGGGAATCTCTAAAACGGGGAATCTCTAAAATAGGGAATCTCTAAAATAGGGAATCTCTAAAACGGGGAATCTCTAAAATAGGGAATCTCTAAAATAGGGAATCTCTAAAATAGGGAGTCTCTAAAATAGGGAATCTCTAAAACGGGGAATCTCTAAAATAGGGAATCTCTAAAACGGGGAATCTCTAAAATAGGGAATCTCTAAAACGGGGAATCTCTAAAATAGGGAATCTCTAAAATAGGGAATCTCTAAAACGGGGAATCTCTAAAACGGGGAATCTCTAAAATAGGGAATCTCTAAAATAGGGAATCTCTAAAACGGGGAATCTCTAAAATAGGGAATCTCTAAAATAGGGAATCTCTAAAACGGGGAATCTCTAAAATAGGGAATCTCTAAAATAGGGAATCTCTAAAATAGGGAATCTCTAAAACGGGGAATCTCTAAAATAGGGAATCTCTAAAATAGGGAATCTCTAAAATAGGGAATCTCTAAAACGGGGAATCTCTAAAATAGGGAATCTCTAAAATAGGGAATCTCTAAAATAGGGAGTCTCTAAAATAGGGAATCTCTAAAACGGGGAATCTCTAAAATAGGGAATCTCTAAAACGGGGAATCTCTAAAATAGGGAATCTCTAAAACGGGGAATCTCTAAAATAGGGAATCTCTAAAATAGGGAATCTCTAAAACGGGGAATCTCTAAAATAGGGAATCTCTAAAATAGGGAATCTCTAAAACGGGGAATCTCTAAAATAGGGAATCTCTAAAATAGGGAATCTCTAAAATAGGGAATCTCTAAAACGGGGAATCTCTAAAATAGGGAATCTCTAAAATAGGGAATCTCTAAAATAGGGAATCTCTAAAACGGGGAATCTCTAAAATAGGGAATCTCTAAAATAGGGAATCTCTAAAATAGGGAATCTCTAAAACGGGGAATCTCTAAAATAGGGAATCTCTAAAACGGGGAATCTCTAAAATAGGGAATCTCTAAAATAGGGAATCTCTAAAACGGGGACTCTCTATAATAGGGAATCTCTAAAATAGGGAATCTCTAAAATAGGGAATCTCTAAAACGGGGAATCTCTAAAATAGGGAATCTCTAAAATAGGGAATCTCTAAAATAGGGAATCTCTAAAACGGGGAATCTCTAAAATAGGGAATCTCTAAAATAGGGAGTCTCTAAAATAGGGAATCTCTAAAATAGGGAATCTCTAAAATAGGGAATCTCTAAAACGGGGAATCTCTAAAATAGGGAATCTCTAAAACGGGGAATCTCTAAAATAGGGAATCTCTAAAACGGGGAATCTCTAAAATAGGGAATCTCTAAAATAGGGAATCTCTAAAACGGGGAATCTCTAAAATAGGGAATCTCTTAAATAGGGAATCTCTAAAACGGGGAATCTCTAAAATAGGGAATCTCTAAAACAGGGAATCTCTAAAATAGGGAATCTCTAAAACGGGGAATCTCTAATATAGGGAATCTCTAAAACGGGGAATCTCTAAAATAGGGAATCTCTAAAATAGGGAATCTCTAAAATAGGGAATCTCTAAAATAGGGAATCTCTAAAACGGGGAATCTCTAAAATGGGGAATCTCTAAAATAGGGAATCTCTAAAACGGGGAATCTCTAAAATGGGGAATCTCTAAAATAGGGAATCTCTAAAACGGGGAATCTCTAAAATAGGGAATCTCTAAAATAGGGAATCTCTAAAACGGGGAATCTCTAAAATAGGGAATCTCTAAAATAGGGAATCTCTAAAATGGGGAATCTCTAAAACGGGGAATCTCTAAAATAGGGAATCTCTAAAACGGGGAATCTCTAAAATAGGGAATCTCTAAAATGGGGAATCTCTAATATAGGGAATCTCTAAAATAGGGAATCTCTAAAATAGGGAATCTCTAAAATAGGGAATCTCTAAAATGGGGAATCTCTAAAACGGGGAATCTCTAAAATAGGGAATCTCTAAAACGGGGAATCTCTAAAATAGGGAATCTCTAAAATAGGGAATCTCTAAAATGGGGAATCTCTAAAACGGGGAATCTATAAAATAGGGAATCTCTAAAATAGGGAATCTGTAAAATAGGGAATCTCTAAAATAGGGAATCTCTAAAACGGGGAATCTCTAAAATAGGGATTCTCTAAAACGGGGAATCTCTAAAATAGGGAATCCCTAAAATAGGGAATCTCTAAAATAGGGAATCTCTAAAACGGGGAATCTCTTAAATAGGGAATCTCTAAAATAGGGAATCTCTAAAATAGGGAATCTCTAAAATGGGGAATCTCTAAAATAGGGAATCTCTATAATAGGGAATCTCTAAAACGGGGAATCCCTAAAACAAAAACTTCTCGCAGCGGTCCTTTCGAAACTCAGCTCAGCGGGGTCAAAAGGTCAAGTTCACGGGGTATGAATGGTGCGACCACCAGCAGGTTGTTGTTTTCTCGTTTTAACGGTTCTCTGGTTGGTGATGTATTTATGATTGCCGGTAGTAGAAAACAGCGAATACCAGTTGGGTTTTGACGTTTAGTTCGGTCAGTTCGCGTTATTGGAAGGCGTAGTAATTATTTATGTCTGTGGGGCTTATCGAATTTCGCAAAACTTACTTCCCTCTAGACATTTGGATGTATTAAGCAACCCTTTTTCCGCAATTTGTTAACTCTGTTGAATTTCCACAAACTTTCTTCAGCTGCCATACTTTCCACGGAGGGTAATTTTCTTCTTAACTCAGCGTTTCACTTGCACGCCGATCCAGAACCCGCATCCAGAACAACTTACGCCGTACTGATGAGCTAAAGAAGAGCGAAACAGCTGTCTACGGCTGAAACCCAGCTCTGTTGAAGTTCTATCAAAGTGTCGTGTTGATGTCTTGCAAAGTCAAATCTTTCTACGTAGTCAGATCAGCCTTGCTGCTATGTTTGTCCTTACAGATTTTTGCTGGTACTCTTCCTGAAGTGTTTACGATCTATACTCGCTGGCCTTCATTTTTGTTCAACAGAGTCTATGTATCCGTTATTTGGGTCGTCACGAAGGAGCGTTGCGTGATTACCCAAATGCATAGGAGTCGACATTGATCAGACTTTCCCAAAACTAGAAATTGTGGTACCGGTGCACGTGCGATATTTTAATTTCCGACATCGTTTGCGTGCAGACATGAATTATTCCTTCCCATAACTGGTGTATGTACGCAGGCTACGTACGTGAAATTTTAAGAAAAATTTTAGTAGCTTAATAATTTCACGTACGTGAAATTAATTTCCGTTTCTTTTTCGTTTTTCCGCTTTGTTTCGTTTCATTCCTTTTTCGTTATGTTTGGTTCCATTCGATTCCGTGTTCGCAGTCACCATAAACAAATTTCAGTTGCTTTACAAATTTAATAATGGAAGCGCTGCTTAAAGATCCGAACTTGATATAGGAAGTTACCTTTTTACGTTTACGTAAGCCGTTCATTCATCGTCTCTAATTTTATTTACGCACGTAAAGCCAGTTAAATGCACGCCCGCACGCACGTAAAATTGACGTAACAGTGGAAATCAACCTTTATGCTTTGCGCTTCAGGTTACCAAATGAGTCGATCTGCTCAAGTAAGCTATACAGGCTCTGGCGATTACAATAAATACGTTTTCACGTTCACGTATATATGTGAGCCTCACAGATGCTACCCTGGCTCCACAGGCCCGTTGAGTATAGGTATATCAGCCGCATCACAGCGGTTGGAGGTAATTTATTTGTGCGCCTTTCAAGCAGAGATTTACATAAGGCGAACTCTGAAATTCACAACCCAACTGATGATCCCATTTGTTTCCCTGCCGACAATCATAGTTAGTATCGACCTCAGACGTTTTTTGAGGAGGGGGATTTTTTTGGCCCGCTTCATGGGCCATTGATTTCACTCCGCGCGTTTGAAAAGAATGACCACACGATCACAAGTTCGATGACTACAAGCTGAACCCAAGATCTGTAAACTTGAAAATGCGATAAATGAATGAACTGGCAATCATCAGAAATGCTCTCAAATAGCGCCGTTCCTGAAATAAAAGGTCGCCCTTGAGGAAAAATTCAGGAAAAGTGTTATGTGAGGCCAAGAAATATGACGACGAGTAAAAATTCATTCACCGAAAGTTGAGCGTTGCTGATCTTTGCCGATCTTGCGATCCATAAACTTGTGATCACGAGGTTATTTTTTTCAAACCGCGGAGTGAAATCAATAGTCCGTGAAGGGAGCTAAAAAGACTCTTCTTAACGGACGTCTGAGGTCTGATCGTACTGCACATCGACAGCTAACCCACCAGCCATGAAAACCAGAAACCTACGAAGTGATCGAAATCAATCAGTCATAGAACGCGACCTTGACCCTTACCCCCGCTAAGCTGAGCTTCTAAAGAACCGATGCTATCATTTTAAGGTTTGCCATTTTAAAGATTTTCGAGTTTAGAGATTCCCCGTTTTAGAGATTCCCTATTTTAGAGATTCCCTATTTTAGAGATTCCCCGTTTTAGAGATTCCCTATTTTAGAGATTTCTTATTTTAGAGATTCCCTATTTTAGAGATTCCCCGTTTTAGAGATTCCCTATTTTAGAGATTCCCTATTTTAGAGATTCCCCGTTTTAGAGATTCCCTATTTTTGAGATTCCCTATTTTAGAGATTCCCCGTTTTAGAGATTCCCTATTTTAGAGATTCCCTATTTTAGAGATTCCCTATTTTAGAGATTCCCCGTTTTAGAGATTCCCTATTTTAGAGATTCCCCGTTTTGGAGATTCCCTATTTTAGAGATTCCCTATTTTAGAGATTCCCCGTTTTAGAGATTCCCTATTTTAGAGATTCCCTATTTTAGAGATTCCCTATTTTAGAGATTCCCCGTTTTAGAGATTCCCTATTTTAGAGATTCCCTATTTTAGAGATTCCCCGTTTTAGAGATTCCCTATTTTAGAGATTCCCTATTTTAGAGATTCCCCGTTTTAGAGATTCCCAATTTTAGAGATTCCCTATTTTAGTGATTCCCCGTTTTAGAGATTCCCTATTTTAGAGATTCCCTATTTTAGAGATTCCCTATTTTAGAGATTCCCCGTTTTAGAGATTCCCTATTTTAGAGATTCCCTATTTTAGAGATTCCCCGTTTTAGAGATTCCCTATTTTAGAGATTCCCCGTTCCCCGTTCCCCGTTCCCCGTTCCCCGTTCCCCGTTCCCCGTTCCCCGTTCCCCGTTCCCCGTTCCTCGATTCTCCGTTCCCTATTTTAGAGATAGCCAATAAACAACTAAATGTAAACACACAATTCCAACATCGGGATAGTTTTGATTGACTTGTAAGAGCAAGTCATACGATGTTTCACGGAATGTGCAGTTTGAACTGTTGTACAATTGTGGTCTGTAATGTCAGTAAAAGACGATTTGGAAAAGGAACATGTCTGAACAGCAGATGTTTTAAAGATGTAATGAAATGAACTGCTTATCATTGGTCCGATATGATAACAATCTGGATGTTTGGTCTATAAATTACGTTTGTTGTTTTTATATTGTGCGAGTAAGTAGCAGATCATTCAAAAGTTGTGTTGAAGAAAAACTCCTCTCCTGAAGATTACAAAACGTGATTCAGGAAGACCGAGGTAGTTTTTCGAAGATATTGTCACGAACGTGATCTTCGTGATTTCAAAGTTTTCGAGCGAAATTAATAGGCTTATGATGTCATATGAAACACTGTTTTTTTTTCACAGCAGAAGTTAGTTGTTGCCGAAGTGTTGATATCAAGAGTTATACACGAGAAACAAGTGATTTCACCACTACGAATACATAGTTTATTTTATCGTTAATGATTCAAGATTAATTTTGTATTTCATTTGTTGAAGCCAAACCGGTGGGTGATTACCTTTATGCAACTTGTATAACAGATATATAAGGAAAAAGTATACTCTTTCATTTTCTATATTAAAATTTTACAAGGGTTTGTCAAAAACATACTTGTCAGAATTGACTTAAGGCAATCAGAAAGAGATGTAAAGTACAGGTCAAGTTTTAACCTTTGTTGATTGAAGATTTCATCCCGTTGGAATAGCCTTTCATTGAGTTGTCAGAGTAAGTCATATGATGTTGCACTGCGAAGATGTGCAGTTTGAACTGTTATAGAATTCTGGCCCCAGTTGTTCAAAAGTTGGATAGCGCTATTTACCGAATAAATCTCTATCCAGTGGATAACGCAATTGGTTTCCCTAATACTTATCCACTGCATAGTGATTTATCCGGTGGATAGTGCTATCCAACTTTTGAACAACTGGGGCCTGATGTGTAATATCAGTAAAAGACGATTTGTTAGTATGCATGTTTGAATTTAGGTATGATAAAATCATTTACTGTGCACAGTGTTTCTGTCTGTGAAAAATGTGAAATGTAAGAATGCTCAAATCAGAAACTTGCACCAGAAATATGACCATGCTACAATGGGAAACTTGCACAAACTATTAACATGTTACAACGGGAATTTTGCTCCAGAAATTCCTTGTTTAAAAAACTCTTACAGCTAAAACATTTAAATAGACAAACTGTCTTATCTTACAAACACACTCCAACTCCAAAAACCTGCATGAAAATATCTCTCATTTATATTCAGTAATCAGTTGCCCGTCGCGTATAACAACTACAATTCCTTATCCACTGCAGTGTAGATAAAAGATTGTAAAACAATTAAGACTAGCCCCGATAACACTAATCCGCATAAATTGGAAAACTACATTTACTCCCAAAAACAGATAAAATGTTCTCTTTCCACACCATCTTGGTTTTCGTGTCGTTTTCACCGTCAGAAAAAAATCCCACCAAAAAAGCAAGTCACAAAAAATCAGAAGAAAAAACCAAAACCGAACTATAGACCACACAGTCATTGCGACGTAAGCGTTTTCAACAAGTTTGGTTTTCGCCCTGACTACAAAAAAACCACCTAGCCAGCACTTATCAACTTTCACGCCCAATCTTCAAATAAGTCACAGAACACTCACACAAACTGTGTGACCGCTCCCATACATTTCCTTTTATTTTGAAACTACAAAAGATCACATAGTAAATGTGTGCGTTCCATGTGGTTAAGTGTTCCAGTCGTACGTCATACAACCGTATAAACTATCGCCATCTGTACCTGTCCAGAAACGAAATGAAGCCCCCTTCAGTCGAACAAACCTTACAGAACCATACAGTTTGTGCGAGAAAACTACCCAATTGCCGAAGCACTAACTAGTTATCTGACACGAGCGTCGCCCAAGGGGCCTTTGATTTCTGTATTTTATATTTCAAAAAAACCTCAAAAATAAATGTGATTGTTCGTCAATATCACTACCTTCAGCTGCATGTATGCAGGCATGTATAGAGCATAAAGAACTTTATAAGTAAGGCTGCAACAAACAGGATACAATAATATTTAAAATGTGCCTTCAGAAACACCAATGTGCTATATCACCTCCAATTATTAAACTGCAGAAATGCATGGTTACAGATTTCATTTTTGCCCCTTGTGATATAAACAAATATCAGCTACAGTGGTTACTAGGTAAGGTAGAAAGTCAAAATTTTAAGAAAGTCAAAATTTTATGAATTAAAATTTGAAGAAAGCTGGAATTGAAATGAGAATAAAGCAAAATTCAGTGCATGTTTGTTCAAACACAACTCCATCTATTCTTTAAAATTATAACCATAAGTCTGTGAAGTATGATCACCTGGGGGAGTGTAAGTTTCTGAGAAGGACTGTTTGTGGTGACATTGACTGACACTGACATCATCAGAGCCAGCTGGCTTGACCCTGATGATGAATTCTGCTCAGGTTGTCGAAACGTCCTTCAATGTCACCACAAACATTCGTTCTCGGGACTACACTCACCCGGACAATCATACTTCACCAACTTATGATATGACTCATGGGTCCAAACCTTTTACAAAATTACAACTGGCTTAAATTGTAATTTTCATTTATAGCCCACCTTCACCCAAAAGGCCTTGCGCACAGTAGCCTGCGTAGCAGGCGTAAGCGGGGAAGGGGGAAGGGGAGCGAGCGTGGGAGAAAAACGGGGGTGTAGCCCCCAGACCCCCGTTTTTCTCCCGCGCTCGCTCCCCTTACCCCTTCCCCGCTTTCGCCTGCTGCGCAGGCTATGCGCACCGCGGTTGCTGTTTATGAATTTCATGTAACACGAAATTGTTTCTGAACAGGTTTTCTTTGAAAACCCGTTTCCTTCAGAGTCATCTTGTTGAAAATCATCCATAAGCATGCAGGAATTTTTTCTTCAATTATCAAGCTGTTGTTTCCAGGAATTATTTTGTGACTGCTGGCCAAACGTTTTTTTTTTTCACTCCTACTTTGTCCAATATGTTGCTGCCAAAGATACCTCGCAGTTGAAAATGCTGTATGGTTATCCCAAAGGAAAATATTGTCAGTGTTTGTCTCAGAGGAGCTTGTGTTATGAAGCCAAAAAAAAAAACAGAGATTTAATGAATCTCTCGTAGCAATCTGATTGTATTGGATGTGGGACCTTCGCAAGTAAGTTTGATTCGTACGATTCGATTTTATTCGTGGGATGTAAACAAAACGGCTCGCGACTGTGTAATAAATGAATGGTTTTGCAGAACTGTTTTCGTTTTCTTCCTCTGTGTCTATCGTCGTATGATTGAATTCAATAATAGTTTTCTTAGTTAGCCATAGGTTCAGGTAGATTTGATCGAAGATTAGTACATATGTATGGGTGGCTTTCAAAAGGTTACAATTTATTGTAATGCAGGAGTCACCAGACAAGTGCTATTTTGCGAGCGATAATCAGTGAGTTGCTATCCAGTTGTATACGCTGTTTACATGTATTCCCCTTCAGAGCAACCTCTATAATGACTTGGAAAGACCTTCAAAATCACTGTTACTTTATAAGACAATAAGATTGCAATTTGCAAACAAAAACAATCGAACGTCGAAGTAAATGTTGGTCGCTTGCTGGCACTTAGAAATGCAAACATAAACTGAGTTCTCGCTTTCTATTTCATTGAAACTATCATGTGGCGAACTACGCATAATTCCAACGTTTTTGGGAGTAAATGCATTTCATGGAAGTCCAAAGACTTGAAGATTGAGGTCGTTCATGTAGATTGGTGCAAATCGCTGTGAGTTCGCTGTTTCGATTTGTTTTAAATATATGTGACGATTTTCTCGCTCGCAGAAATATTCTGGCAACCAATCAGATCGCGAGAAGGACAATAAAGCCATTTGAAAACAATAGCAAACAATTGCAAGGCCATTTGGGTGAAGGTGGGCCTTAAAAGTATAAGGACTGGTAAAATTGTTCATCATATTACCAACACAGCTTTCATGAATTGACATCCACCAAAAGTCAAAGTTGGCTTCTTGAACTTGCACCTACACGCATGGACGCAATTCCTAAATGACCACCACAGCCAATTAATAAATAAAATGAATGAATTTTAGTCAAACATGGTATCATCCATTTTCTCAAATGTTTGACATCTGCAGAGAAGCAGGCCCTTAGATGTGGTCAACAACAACATAGTTTCCAACAGCCTATAAAACATTGTTACAAAAACACAATGATATCATTCACGTTTTCTTGCAATGTAAATTAGTTATAATAATAATAATAGTAATAATAATAATAATAATACCATTTTCGTTCAACCCTGAAGCGTGACGATTTTTTCGCGTATGTTTACGTTTTAAACGTAACGGTTTTGTCTGGTTACGTGTCACTTTAGGCAATGAAACCTTGTCGGTTATGTCGCGAAACTGGCAAGGTTCTTGGCGCCATTCGAACATGTTTTGTTATCGTGCTCTGAGACTTTTCAGATTTTGCCGCATGAAAGTCTTTAATTTTTTGCAGTGAAGGAGATGAGAAAAGTTAACAAGTTTGGAAGGAGTTACCGTCCAGAAGTCGCTTTAGATCAAGATTTAAAATGCTCCATCATTGACAGAATGTTTTTTTAATATCAGTGAGGGACTGAGTGAAGGGGGTGAACAAGTTACGGGTAAAATTCCGCGGAGTTTTAGACAATTTGCGAACGAGTTGCGTAACCGTAAACACCGCAAAATCTGTATGGCACAGACCCTGCGACGAAATGCAAAAATTAGCAAAGCCTAAAGAGGCCTGACATCTGAAAAATTACGGGAAGATGACCTAGAACTCATCGAAGTATTGAAAGTCCACTACTGATCTATCTCCCTTTCCCAAATCACCGAGGAGTTAGTGCAGTTTGGAGCACAACAAATTTCAATGTTGGCCGTTTCGCGGACCATAAAGTTTCAAAGCACGTGAACAAAACATGCTCAAGTGCACGGAAAACCTGAAAAGTTTCAGAGCACGTGAACAAAACATGTTCGAATGGCGCCAAGAACCTTGTCAGTTTCGCGACATAACCGGCAAGGTTTCATTACCTAAAGTGACACGTAACGAGACAAAACCGTTACATTTAAAACGTAAACATACGCGAAAAAATGGTCACGCTTCAGGGTTGAACGAAAATGGTAGTAATATCTTTCAAACAAGAATATTTCCACTAAAGAATTGTTGAACTCTTTACATTTAAATGCTACAGTTTTCAATGGCAATCCCCAGACTTTATATTGCTAACAATTATTGTAACGAAACAGTATCAAAAGAACTGAACACGAAGATGCAGGCATACAGCTTTACAGCTAACCGTTTTTATTATTCAACAAATTGTCACTATGCCCATGTATGGCAAGGAAGCCCTCAATATCTGTCATCCTACATGACAGATATCCTGCGATATACGTAAATGACCATATTTGGAAGTGCACTGCAGATTTTCTTTCATTGCTTGTTTGGCGGCCATTTTGAAAAGCGAAGCAGTTTTAGCAGTGTTCTCCGTAAATTTTAACTCTCTGGAAGAAACTTTCCACGATTAAATGCTCTCAAAATGTCAACAAGTATGTGCTTCAGCTCACAAAGATATCCAGCGGTTGACTTGGAATTTTCATAGTGAGAACTCAACCAAGAAAATGCTATTGCGAAAGAAGCAGCACACTTGCTCACGGAAAGTTGTAAAGACTAAAGTTGAAAAGATTTTAATTCACAGGAAGAGGACTTATTCTCGGTAAGGTAGCAATATTTTTTCCTTTGTCTTGTCATTTCCAAACATGAGTTTGTAAATAAGTCTTTTTAAGTGAACGGTAGTAAACTTAAAGTTCTGAAGTTCTGTTTTGATTTTGATTAAGCTTTAAGCTTATGTGTTGCTAGCTTTTAGCGTTTTTATCATAGAGCCGTAGTTTTTCTCGTTCTGAAAATGGTAGTCGATGGGAATTTGTTGAATAATAAAACAATTATCCTGCTCAATCTTGCGGAATATCCCCTGATTTAGCCAACTCGGCCTACGGCCTCGTCGGCTAAGTATCAGGTGATATTCCGCGCGATTTCCCAGGATAATTGTTAAGTATTCACCTTAAGCTTCCTACATGTAGCTAGTAACATCTCCTTTAAATGACAAACTAGAAGGGAAGGTTTTAGGCTGAGAGTAAATTGAAGTTCCAAGCTTAAGCGTACCAGCAAAACGTCCATATTTCCTACGTTTGGCCTTTTGCGAATTCAACAACCCGCCAAAACAGTCGTTGATCCACTGTTGTTAATAAGAACTTATGTTCACAACGTCGATTTCATTTGTTCACTTCGATCCAAAAATCCACATGCAAGGCTCCAAAACATTTCTTGGCTCGTAATCCAATGCAAAAGATGCAATCGTCCACCTTTGTGTTAACTTGAGAGATGCTTTTTTGTCCTCAAACTACGAACAAATGCTAGCTAAATGAATCTTGCTTCCGTCGAGCAACCGTCACTTTCAAAATGGCGCCTGCTCTAATGTCACAAAGATCACGACTCAATATTGACAACTGCTGACCAGTGAATGCAGGCGCATTGATTTCGGGCTCTTGAATTGAAATATTAGAATTCGCGCCATTTTAGACAGGAACTTACCAAACTTTTGATTTCAGTGGATGAATTACCACAGTATCTTTTGCTTTATTTCCAAAAAATACGTTCATAATTAAATTGAAATCGAAGTTTATCATAGAAAGGATACGCGAGTCCCCGCACTCCGCCTTCAACCCTAACCCCCCAAAATAAGATGTACCTCTTGTAGCAGAGTAAAAAATACAATAATGAGGTAATGATTCTGATAGGGAGTGATGCCAACTCCTCCAAAACGACTCCATGGAAGTCACTCCAGAATTACTCTCTAAAAGGAGTTACCACCATTTTCATTACTACGCGACTTTTCGCGACATGTCGTTTGCTATTTTCAGGTCAGAAAAGCAAGAATTATTACTTCACACTTCGGCTTAGCTTATTCACGAAATTGAACGCAAGCTTACCATCCCGCGTATGATAGGGTAATCCACCGAGCGGGTATTTAATTCTGAAGAAATGTCGAGTTTTCTTTACAAATGTCTGCCAAACGTGAAGGATTCTCGCAACATCAACGACTCTAAAGCCTCTTACTAGTCAATATATGACTCGCCAGCGTAAATTTACGGGATAATTTGGGGTCATCTTTATTTCTACGAGCTCAATTCAATTGCGGTAACATCAGACACTTCCCATATAAGGTATGATTGACGGAAGCGTATTGCAAAGTGCTCAAAGGTGTTTTGAGAAGAAACGTCGCGTAGTAGTGAAAATGGTGGTAAATAAGTCCACGAAAATAACTCCCAAAAGATAGTTATTTTAACCCTTGTTAGAGAGTTAATATCACTCCACAATTACTCCCTAAGGGGAGTTGAACTAACTCCTCCAAAATGACCCCGAAAAAGGAGCTATTTTAACTCTCCTTGCAGAGTTAAACTGAAATTTAACTCCAAAAAAAGAGTTAAATTTAACTCCAGAGGAGTACAATTTAACTCCAAATTGGAGTTATAATAACTCCCACCAGCGTAACTCCAATTTAGGGGTTAACTTAACTCCCCTAAGGAATACAGTAGCTCCTTTTCGGAGTTAAAGTAACTCCTTTTGGAGTTAAAATAACTCCCAAAAAGATAACTCCACCTTAAGGAGTTTAAGTTTAACTCCACTACAGGAGTTAAAATAACTCTTTGAAAATTGTTGTGCAAGGACCCAAAATATGGAACTCCCTACCAACCGTTATCAAAGCAGCTACAAGCTTTCTTTCTTTCAAACGTCTTATGAAAACATTTCTAAGAGACAGGCAAAATAATTCAACTCCTACCTAGTCCTTGTAACATCTATTTCTACTAACGACGCCTTTTTGTGCATATATTACTTTGAAATGATTCAAAATGTCTGTGAGGAGACCTCGATCATACTATAAGCTCTTAACGCTTTTCGAGATCTCCTCGCCAATTTTATACTTATACTTATATTACAAATACTACATCAATGCACTGTAATTTCCCTTTTGATTTCCTTTGTAATTATGTATCAAATATGCAATCACTTCATCATCATCATTATTATTATTATTGTTGTTATTATTATTATTATTATTTTTAGTCTAAAATTTTGAATTGATGTGTATTTGTCTTGTTTTCTTTCTTCTTTTGTAATTCGTATGTGGTGAAATAAATAAAATAAAAATAAAAAATTAAACATGTTTCGGATGATCTACATCCACCTTCTACATCCATCTTGTCCAATTTATACATATTCATATTGGGTGGTGAAAGCGGAAACCATGTATTGGTTGCTTCCTTGTTTGAGCGTTTTTTGTTTATTCAGGATCGTTCGTTTGTTAGTTCTTTCACTTCAAACACGGAAAAATTTTATTTCAGTCCTCCACCCTAGCAAGTTGGTGTTTACATTATTTTGATCGTTTGTAAGAGTCATATTCTCTGATGAGGATGAGGTGTCCACCCACGAAGTGTGTCCTGATTGAAAAGGAGACTTTCGTTGTTTGAAGATGGCGTATGATGCAAGGATGTCTGACTACCAAAAACCATAATAATAACGATATGACCTATAGCAGTAGAAGATCCTTTATTTAAGCACGATCAGTAATTAAAGCAATTAACATGCTTGAGGGGTCGTGTACTAGTCGATAATAAAACGAAGAGAAATACAATACAGTCTTAATATTAACTAAGATTAAAAATATAACATGAGCTGAAGGCATAATAAGCACTAAAAATGTAGATGAAATTCAAAACTTTAAGTTTAAAATGTAATAAGGACATCTTCTTAGGCACCGACTGAACAGATAAAACTAAATGAGGGATCTAAGTTCACTTTTCTGGAAAACTGCTTAAAATTACAAGAGTCGTTTAAACCTGCCTCTGTACTATATTATCAAGGTATTTCTCTTCAAGGAAAAACAGAATAAAGCATGATTTGGTTTCGATTTTAAGATTTTTTCACTTTTATTCCACCCAGTCCTGGAAAATAGATAGTGTCTCCTCGCTACTTATTTCCTTTCTTCACAGAATTCGTTTGCTTTACAATGCACCAGTATTGTGAGAAGAAATTGACATTGGTCACCACTAAAGGAATTTAAATTTCAAAATTCTCACAATTATTGAGAATTTCATAAGAAAATGTGAAGTATATTAGCAAGAGAAACAAACTACGGAGCTTCACCTTAAATTAAATTAGTGAATAAATCCGTTGATGTTTGGGGCCGTTTTTTTTTTCTTGTCTATTTTTATCTGTTGATGACTCACCCCTGACTTCCACTTTCTGCTCGGCCGATCAAACAGGATTGAGCATTCAAAAATTTTCTCGGCAGTTTCGCGACACTTCAACAAAATTTTTTACACTGTAGCAAATTACGAAGAATTCAATGAAGTAGAAATCTCTTCGACGAGAGGAAGGACGAACGTGCTAGCGAGCTTTTTGAACAAACTGACGCGTGCTAGCGAGCTTTTTGAACAAACTGACTCGCCTTTTGATGGTGCAATACGTAACATTTAAACATTTCGTCAGCCGATCGGGGCAGCTCCTTCCTCCCTTTAGAAACACGTAACCGTGATGTCACCAGATATCAGATTGAATTGGAATTACTATAGGTTTTCAAGACGGCCACAACCTCTTTAGAGAGGAGAATATGTTGATTTGTTGTGTTTATGGCTTACAAACACATTTAAAAGAAAATTATTGTAAATGACCAAAAATGATAAAACATGTCGGGTAAGCCGGTATTGCATGACGTCACTGAAACCACGGGTAGTTAAAGCTTTAGTTATGACTCAAGATCAATACAATTCTATGAAATTAACAGTGTTTCTCTATTCATATCGTACTCACTTGTCATTTGGGGCAAAGGTCAGCTCTCCGAGCGAGCGAGAGTAAGTGTCTTTCGAATTTAGCCTAAGAACTAGTATTATAATTATGCAAGGTTATAGACTAATCTATGCACCCGCACAAAAGTATACCTCTGCTCATTAACTGTCCCACAATTCTTGAAATGCGGCATTTCCGTTAACATTTTTCTCAAAACCAGAATAAATCCGCAGTGAAAAAACAAGTATTCTCCGGAAAAGTTGCATATTTTCCTACGTTTCCCACAGTAAAACTGCAATATTTTGGGCTTCTTTCAAACGAAATCAAAGTCGGTACCGTCCGCCGACTTCTGATCTTGCTGTTCTCTTCTCATTAGACAATGTGTGCATTAACGCAGACATAAGGAAATCTACTGCGTTGGGGAGGTTTTCACGGTAAACAAACGTAAATAGCCACGCTGCAGGCATGACAGTTTGCACTCCGTATAAGAACATATCATCTTAAATGAAAACCAGAAATCAAGTTACAGTAAAGATTTCCACTGCCCAACCAATGTACTTGTATATGCATGTATCGAACATGCAATGTTATTATGAATAGTCTCTGTTGCAGTCAAAAATGAAGATGGACTCTGGGTACTACCAATATAAAATAATGAATAATTGCACGGAAACGCGTACTGCTAATGTAGGCATTAACATACCGTAAACTGCCGCTCATAAGCCCCCCCCGGTTATAGGCCTATGTGACCTGTAAACAAAAAAATTCATTCGGTTATAAGGCCCCCCGGATGTAAGCCCCCTTCTAGTTTTCCTTGTTTCCTTAATATTAAGCACTCTCACAGAACACTGCGAGGATGAACTCTGAGCTTCTATTTTGTTACACTCCGGTTACGTTCGTGTATTTTCTTGTTAAAATTGAAATGAATTCGATATATTATGACGTTTCAAAGGTTAGCTAAAAACTAGTAAATTGAAAACGTTTTTCGATCAACACTGCTGTTGCTCATTTCGAAAGGTTTTTTTTATTCCGCTTATAAGCCCCCCCAGATATAAGCTCCTCCCTTTATAAGCCCACTCAAAACCCCTTACGAAGTTGTATAAGCCCAGGGCTTATAACCGGCAGTTTCCGGTAGTTTATATGAACATGAATAACGTTAACAATGACTGCAAACTTAAGATGTTCCAAGATTATTAACAGGTAAAAACGTGTTTTCTGTACGTGTAGAGCATATTTGTGCAGATTTTGAAGCTTAAGTTCGCATCGGTAAAGCGTTTTATCAAAGACAAGAATGTTGGTTTGCTGGCACTAGAAGAAAGATGACATCACATTTTAGTCAGATACTTAAGCTGCTTGAAGAAATCTGTTGGTTTTCAAGTCAAAAACCGCCGCCGTTTTGTTTTGGTTATCTGCCAAGCACTTCACGTTTAGTGCCTTTCCTATGACCCCATTGCACTTCCCTAAACTCCCGCGTAGAAATAGAAGCGCCTGAGTACGAGACAGACCTCTGATTAATCCAACACAAACACAAACCATAAGATGCATCAGAAGAACGACAGGCGCATTTTTTTAAAATGGTAACGCTTTGTATTACGGTTAAAGCTTTATATATCCACCTTCTGAAATATTTTTCCCTCTAGAACGTTTTTAAGTCCTGGTCAAACCACTGTATTATCTTTTCTAAATTGTACTTGTGTACTGACTTCTTTGCATATATTTTACAGGAATACAAAAAAATGGCCCAAGGTGAAATAAAGCTAATAAAGAACCTCAAAAAAAGTCTATCGATAGCCAAAGAAGTAGGTGACAGGGCTGGAGAAGGAAGGGCCTGTGGCATTCTCGGCAACGCTTATTACGGCCTAGGAAAATTCCAAGAAGCCATAGAGTACCACAATCAAGACCTGTCCATAGCCAAAGAAGTGGGCGACAGGGCTGGAGAAGGAGGGGCCTATAGCAATCTCGGCAACGCTCATCAAAGCCTTGGAAAATTCCAAGAAGCCATACAGTACCACAATCAAGACCTGTCCATAGCCAAAGAAGTGGGTGACAGGGTTGCAGAAGGAAGGGCCTGTTGCAATCTTGGCATTACTTATGCCAGCCTAGGAAAATTCCAAGAAGCCAAAGGGTACTTCAATCAAGACCTTTCAATAGCGAAAGATGTGGGCAATAGGGCTGGAGTCGGGAGGGCCTACTGCAATCTCGGTAACACTTGTGACAGCCTGGGAAAATTCCAAGAAGCCATAGAATACCACAAGCAACACCTCTTAATAGCCAAAGAAATGGCGGATAGGCCTGGAGAAGGAATGGCCTATGGCAATCTTGGCAACGCTTTTCACAGCCTAGGAAAATTCCAAGAAGCCATAGAGTACCACAATCAAGACCTGTCAATAGCCAAAGAAGTGGACGATAGAGCTGGAAAAGGAAGGGCCTACGCCAATCTCGGCAACGCTTATCTTAGCCTAGGAAAATTCCAAGAAGCCATAGAGTACCACAGTCAACATCTGTCAGTAACCACAGAAATGGGCGATAGTGCTGGAGAAGGAATGGCCTATTGCAATCTGGGCAACGCTTATGCCAGCCTAGGAAAATTCCAAGAAGCCGTAGAGTACCACAATCAGGACCTGATACTCGCCAAAGAAATGGGCGATAGGGCTGGAGAAGGAAGAGCCTATGGTAACATCGGCAACGCTTATCACCACTTAGGAAAGTTTCAAGAAGCCATAAAGTATCACAATCAACACCTTTCAGTAGTTAAAGAAGTGGGCGATAGGGCTGGGGAAGGAAAAGCCTATGGAAATCTCGGCAACGCTTATCACAGCCTAGGAAAATTCCAAGAAGCTATTGACTACCACAATCAGGACCTGTCAATAGCCAAAGATGTGGGCGATAGGGCTGGAGAAGGACAAGCCTATGGTAATCTCGGCAATGCTTGTCACAGCGTAGGAAAATTTCAAGAAGCTGTAATGTATCACAATCAACACCTGGTAACAGCTAAAGAAGTGGGTGATAGGGCTGGAGAAGGACATGCCTATGGAAATCTCGGCAACGCTTATCACAGCCTAGGAAAATTCCAAAAAGCCATAGACTACCACAATCAAGGCCTGTCAATAGCCAAAGAGGTGGGCGATAGGGCCGGAGAAGGAAACGTCTATTGCAATCTTGGTAACGCTTATCACAGCCTAGGAAAATTCCAAAAAGCCATTGAGTACCACAATCAACACCTGGCAATAGCCAAAGAAGTGGGCGATAGGGCTGGAGAAGGAAGGGCCTATGGCAATCTTGGCAATGCTTATGGTAGCCTAGGAAAATTCCTAGAAGCCGTAGAGTACCACAATCACCAGCTGTCAATGGCTAAAGAAGTGTGCGATAGGGCTGGAGAAGGAAATGCCTATTGCAATCTTGGCAACGCTTATCGTAGCCTAGGAAGATTCCAAGATGCCATAGAGTACCACAATCAGGACCTGGCAATAGCCAAAGAAATAGGCGATAGGGCTAGAGAAGGATACACCAACTGCAATATCGGCAACGCTTATCACTGCCTAGGGAAATTCCGAGAAGCCATAGAGTGCCACAATCAACACCTTTCAATTGCCAGAGAAGTGGGCGATAGGGCTGGAGAAGGAAAGGCCTATGGCAATCTCGGCAACGATTATCTTAGCCTAGGAAAATTCCAAGACGCCATAGAGTACTACAATAAAAACCTGTCAATAGCCAAGAAAGTGGGCGATAGGGCTGGAGAAGGAAAAGCCTATTGCAAACTCGGCAACTCTTATCACAGCCTTGGAGAATTTGAAGAAGCCATGGATTCCCACAATGAAGACCTTTCAATAGCCAAAGAATTGGGCGATAGGGCTGGAGAGGGAAGGGCCTATGGCAATCTCGGCATCGTTTGTCACAGCCTAGGAAGATTCCAAGAAGCCGTAGAATACCAGAACCAAGACCTGTCAATAGCCAAAGAAGTTGGTGATAGAGCCGGAGAAGGACAGGCCTTTGGCAATCTCGGTGACGCTTATTACAGCCTAGAAAAACTGGAGGAAGCCATAGATTGTTATAATCAAGGAAAGTCAATAGCGAAAGAAGTGGGCGATAGGGCTGGAGAAGGAAGGGCCAATAACAACCTTGGCGACGCTTATCACCACCTAGGAAAATTCCAAGAAGCTAAGGAATGTTACCAAACAAGTGTAGAGATTTTTGATACCGTGAGGGCTAGTCTTAAGTCTGAAGATGAATGGAAAATAAGTTTTCGAGACCTTTATCATGGTGCTTACAATGGTTTATGGAGGACTCTGTTGAAACTAAACCTTACAGATGAGGCCCTGTTTGCTGCTGAACGAGGTCGAGCGCAGGCTTTGGTCGATGGCTTGAAAGTGCAGTATGGCTTAGCAACCCTTCCATCAGCGTCAATTGAACCTAAAGAAACAATTTCTTTTATATCCAACAAGTTGTCAACACAAACTGTTTTTTTAGGACTTCAAAACAACATAATCACCTTCTGGGTTATCAACAAAGAAAACAAGTTTGAGCTTCGAGAAAGGGAAATAGATGGGAGAAGTGCAAACGAAAGTTCCGTTACCGATTTGCTGGAAGCTACTTTAAGGAAAATTGGAGCTGGTGTTGGTGTGAGATGCGAGAATCGTTCGCTGGATGAGTCAACGGTTGACTCCTCGCCTAGTACGGGAGATGAAGAGGAACCAGCACAGACTTCACAGTGCACCATCGAGTCGTTAAAGCCATTGCATGATGCAATTATTGGCCCCATTGCAGACTTATGTCAAGGCGAAGAATTGGTCATTGTCCCAGATGGTCCATTGTGTTTAGCTCCATTTTCTGCTTTGAGCGAATCTATACGAATCCGCACTGTACCCTCGTTAACCAGTTTAAAACTGATCACAGAATCCCCTGAGGACTACCACACAAAGAGTGGGGCGCTGCTCGTTGGAGATCCGTGTCTAAAGGAAGTCAAAAAGCCGAGGTTCAAGCAGCTGCCATGCGCCAAAAAAGAGGTAGAGATGATAGGAAGAATCTTAAAGATTCCACCACTTACGGGAACTGAAGCAACTAAAAAGGAGGTGCTGGAACGAATCACTTCAGTTGCCCTGGTTCACATTGCAGCACATGGACGAAAGGAAACAGGAGAAATTGCTTTTGCTCCAAATGCGGGGTGGGAAAGTAATCAAGATCAAGGATCAAGATCAAAGGTCAAGACCCCTAAAGAGGACGAATACATTCTAAGAATGTCAGATGTGTTAGCAGTTCGCCTGCGAGCAAGGCTTGTTGTGCTTAGTTGTTGTCATAGCGGTCGCGGAGAGGTGAAGTCGGAGGGTGTGGTGGGAATTGCTCGCGCTTTTTTGGCTGCCGGTGCTCGTTCTGTTGTGGTATCGCTCTGGGCAATTTCTGACGAGGCAACTCTGCAGTTCATGAAGAGTTTTTATCAACACCTGAGAGACGGAGAAAGTGCAAGCGTGGCTCTCCACCGAGCTATGAAAACCTTACGAAATTCAGAGAAGTTCTATGCCGTGAAGTACTGGGCGCCATTTGTACTCATTGGTGATGACGTCAAGCTCGAATTTGGAAATCAAGCTTCTTAGTATTGTAAGTAGAATACTCTTTGGAATTCCAAAAGTGGGATAGTAGCACATTTCACTTGAAAGAAGAGAGAGCTTAAAGCCACAAAAAAAACGGTGGTGGTTGAGGTTTAACCATTTCCCATTTTGTGCTTGATTGAAGGGAGCCTTCTTTCATGTTTGCTAAGTACGTTATTATGCTGACTGATGAAGGACGTTCGCGTAAAAATCCTCTATAACACAGATTTTCACCTAACGCTTTCTATGATAAGATAATGAGTTACTCTTATCGGAAATGCAAAAAACGGGAGTCCTCCGACTTTGTTTTAGAGATAAGACGCGTGGAGAAAAACCCGATCTTAACCAATCGGCCCTCGTAACTCGACATTTTAAAGCATTTCACGTCAGACCCTCTTTTTGTAGTGTCCTCCTTTCAGTTACACGCAGACTTAACAGTGGACATCTGCAAACTCCGTACAGCTTATGTAATAGTGAATTTGATGGTGTGTGGACACAAGAATTGAGAACATTCGAGCTTCCACCACACAGATTTTGTTAATTTTTTTCACAAAACCTAGATAATCGATACAAAAAGTCGAGCACTTAAAGATTGTTACAACCGTGCATACATATTAAAATGCCCACCGGCGCTATATTTCTCAGTGTAAGTTTCTTCCTCAGTATGCGCGCTCGAAGTATGACGTGGTATTATATCGGACCTGAATTGTGTGCGCATAAAAAAATTAGTGCAAAGGTCCTTAGTGCTAGCTAAATTTCTCAAAAGTAAAGCACCAAAGAAAAATACATGAAAGTGAAAACGAGAGTAAAGCCACACTAAGCAATGAAGGGCTGGTATAAACACCCCATCACCCGCCCTCCCCTCCCCTCCACCACGCAAACACGCACAGTAAAAGCTAGTTCAGTAGACGACATCTTTTCAACGCGAATAACCACATTATGAATGGTAGTGGAAGTTGCCTTAAACCTTAAACATAATTAACCCTTGGACATACAAGAGCGGTGGATGCCACCCATCCCCCCAATAAGGTATTTCTTGAATTCTCTTAAGATGGTTTTTTAATCAGAACCTGCCATTTTCAGTAGCTGTACTGATACCCCTTAGACACATTTTGACACAAGTTTGGTGAGAATCAGCTACTATGGTTACGAGATATGACGTCATAAATAGCAAGTGGTCAAACCATTTTTGAGTAAAAATGCGTACTTTTCACCTTTTAGGTGATAAAAGTACAAAATGTTAATAAAAAGAAGCAAAGTTTATTTAAAAGAAATTAAAAAATGAGCAGCACTGTGCGAACTTAAATTGTAAAACTTTTTTAATCTCGTTATAAAAATGAACGATAAAAAAGAACGACGTTTCGACCGTTCTACGGTCATTTTCAAGTTCGAGTTCGGAGATAAAAATTCAGCATATACAGCTAATTGAAAAAACGTTGTCGGGTGAAAAGCATGAACCATTGACGATGAGACCCAACGGATTTTTGGGTAGATGTATATTATCACTTGCATATTCAAAATACAAGCCTGGTCCCTTGTGACTGATGTTGATTACAGCGAGTTGCACCTGGCAATGGAAACCGTGCAAGCCTACCTGAAAGTGGCCAAATTGGCCAACAAGGGCCAATTTGAGCGCTACACAGTGCGAAATTTGCCAAAATTTTCATCCGTACCTGAATTAAAGCAATTTTTGCTGGAAAACTATTCGCTAGAACTAAGTCCTGCCAGCAACCATTCGTTCACTGTCGGGTACATGAGTGACGGACGCACAAAGTGCGATATCAAAACAGACAAACAATGCAAGTGAACGGCTTTCAAAATGCAGATCAGTAAATAGTTCAGATGTTTCCCAGCAAACCACTGGGCTGTATCGTTTATGGTTTGTGGTCTTCTCCCGACAACGTTTTTTCAATCAGGTATATACAATTGTGAAATAATAAGATAATCAAACAGTCAAATTTGTTCTGGCACTTCCTCAGAATCTTAAATTTTTTCGCAATTTCCTGTGGCTCCTTTCCATGTTGATCCTTTACGTGGTTGCCAATTACCGATCGTTTGTGTTCCTCCACACGTTGATGTAGGTGTCGACTCTTGAAGCAACATAATCTGCATCGCACAGATCACACTTGTAGTAATAAACAACGTTTTGCTGATTAACAATTTGAGGTTTGGGTTGGTGTGATCTTTGATCTTGTGACTTGTGAAAACGGGATGTATATCGGCATTCATCTTCCGGCTTTAGATCACTTAGTTGGTCGCGTAATTGGTTCGCTGATCTTTGATCTTTGAAAGGTAACGTGATTCTTACGGGAATTTCGGATGCTCTTCAACAAAGGCGTAAACAAAACACGAGAATCTTGCCTTTCGTCACACAATATCGTCCATCAGTGCCTAATTTAAAGCAAACACTTATGCAAAAATGGAATTTAAGGACGTTCGCGCCAAAAACTTCTGCAATACAGATTTTTTTCATACTTTGGCTACAGTCAGATAATGAGTTACCTATGTCAGAAATGCAAAAAAATTGGGGGCTCACCGACTTCGTTTTCAAAATAAAGCACGTGGAAAACTACCCCAATTTTGACAAATCGGCCCTCGCAACTCGACATGGCCTCAGTGCTTGTTGAAAAATATTAAAAATGATTCGCTGTAGACCGACTTTCTTAGTCAAATTTTATTTAAGTGGAACTGTCAAGTAAATAATGTGAGCTGGTGTCATCCTTTTAGTTAAACTCCTCCTCTAAGATGGACTTTTGCGAACACCGTGCAGCTACAATAATAGCATAATTCGATGATGCGAGGGCAGAAAAGTTGAAAAAAATCAAACTACCACAATACAGATTTTCTTTAATTTTTCTCAAAACGTAGATTATTGACAGAGAAAGTGAATTAACAAAAGAAAATATGGGGTCACCGAACATTTAAGAGAGTTAAACCCGTGCATAGATACTAAAGTGCCCACTAGCGCTATATATCTCCACATTTCTCCAACAGCGCGCAATGCATGACGTGGCAGTGAAATGCGTGCGCAGTAAGAATGCGCAGAAACAATTAGCGCGAACGTCCTTAATTCAGCAACAACCTTTGCTTAACAAGATATTAAAAGATCCCCCTATGGTTGCATACAAAAGGGGCAGATCCCTAAAAGACATACTCGTTCGAGCCAAACTGTGAACTGGTTATTACAAGTGGATAGGAGTTGTGTAGGCCTGTCACCATATTGTTATGATTGTGGGGAGGAAGGTAATACGACTGCCCTGAAAACGACTGCGTGGGAGGCTAGGGAACTTGGGGTTGGTTGGCAAACAGATCTTGAAGGCGAACTCTTCGACAGAAGTCCTGGATCTGCAAATCAAACTGTGCTTCAGTCGGAGGCCGGAGCGAAGGCCTAAATTTAAGGCCCATACCCAGAACCCTGGACTCCCGCTTAGTAAGATTTGCTTAGGAAAAAATATGGATTTCCGAGTTTCGTGGACCAGGTCGAGCAAGGGTCGTTTAGCCGCTTTGAAGACCTTTATTTACGTGAAGAAGGACGATCTACTTTAGGGGGCCTGAACTTTTGCCGCGGCTGTTTTTTGACAATGCGCGATGCTGGTTGCGATTAATCCTCGAGATCGATCTAGGCTTTCGAGCTCGGCTTTGGAGCTGCTGTTGCTGTCTTGGTCGACTGGGACGGCTGGTGTTGACAGCACGCTGGCTTCCGGGATTTGGTTTGCTGTTGTTGGCAAGGGAGACTTTACGGTTAGGTTGCTGTTTCCCTCCGTGCATTTTCGGAGCGTCCACCACACGAGAAATTTCTTGGCGAATTGTTTCTCGAAAGGAGCTTACGTTATACGTAAAATAGTTCTAGTGGTTACGTTGTGTATGAATACAAGCTTGAAATTCTTTCTTGTAAAACTCCCTGAGTCGGACGAAACGCGTAGGAGATTAAACAAGTTTTAAAATTAAGTTCGCACAGTGCTGCTGACTAGTTTCGCTTTTTAAAAGATGTTTTAAAAAACCGTTTTAAAATTTTGTCTTAATTATGCCATATTCTAAATGCCTAGCATCAAAAATTGTCAATTACAGACGTGTTCTGGCAATTTCTAATTTTGGGTAAAATCCAAGATGGTGGCCAAGATGGCTGCCATCTTGGGTGACATCACAGGCCCCCAGCAACGCTGCAGCCCATAATAGATATTTCAACTAACAGAGCACATCACAGGCTTTCTACTAGATGTAAAATCTTGTTGAAATATTGTAACACTTCAAAAACTCAAGGGCGGGGCCATCAACCCCCCACTTGTACCAAGGTGGGAGTGTGGCTTTGCTTGTAATATGGTTCGATACGTTATTTTAAATTGACACTGTCTTAATGGTGTTTTCTTGCATAGCACTCTACAAGATGTGTGCATTTCCAGTGCCTCGAGAGAAATAAATCAGAATACTCCAATTTGGTTGGTTTTTTAAATTCTATTTGACCTTTGTCCTACCAGGCAATCAAACCTTACACTAACCAAAGAATTCTATTAGTTATGCCAGTCACATCACATCATTTTATTTCTTAATTTTTACTTTTTGATTTACATTTTTTTTGTTTACAGACTCTCAGTTATCAAGCCAGGAGAGGGTAGACACACCAAAGTTGGTCAAGGTTTTTTTTTTTTTTTTTCTGTTGAGCAATGCATTTTTAGTCCAAATAGTTTTAAGCCTTGAAAAGTTATCCTTGGCTAAAAATATGAGTGGTATTTCAAATAATTTTCAACTACACCTTAGCATCGTAGGGACATTTTCATGTGATTTTTAACTCATTTCTGTGGTCGCTATATAAACGATAATTCTTGAGAATAAAGCGGCTATGTCCAAAACGAAGACATAAAAATAGCTAATATTGTAAAAGAACCACACCAGATTCACCTCCCTCAGTGAGGAGTCCCAGAAGGGAATTAGCTAGGGCTTTCCTTTCTCTTTGTAAAAATGTAAGAGTGATGTGGAGATCTAGCTTAAGGCCGTAGTTGCGAAGTGCATGACAGTGTTAGATAGGTTCTTTGCAGTAATGGAAAGGAATTCTTTGAAAAATAGCCGTAGTATTGTTTTACAGTAGTACATATGTCCTCTGCAAGGGACAAAAGCAATTATTGTGGAGAGGTAGGCCGTAGAAGCTGTCGTCTATTAAAAGGAGGCAATCATCCAATAGGTAAAAGCAACTGTGGAGAAAAGTAGCCCTTAGTAGCGTAGTGAAGAAGTACATAGAATCCTTGCAATAGACGAAAGCAAGTATATTCTGAAGAGCTAGGTTGTAGTGGTATAGTGTGGTATAGTGATAGCCGAGATGGCTACCTTGTAATAACGAAAGCAATTAGTACATACTAAGCGATTTTTTAAAACATTTCACTAAAAAGAACTGCGATAAAATATTGCTTAAAATCATTTTAAGAAATTGTAAAACAGTTGAAAAACTGATGACGTTTAGACGTTCTCGAGCGTCACTATCAAAGTGTGTTAAGGTTCATTAAATACAAGATAAAACAATGGATAATTAAAAAGAACAGAGACGTGTATAAATATGTTACAAGTTAAACAAAGAGTTTAGCCCTGATTCACTCTGCGTATTTAAATGAGGCTTGAGGTATTTGAAGAACAACATCTCATAAACGAGGCAATCAAATTTCGCGCGGCACAGAACCCTTTAACGAGGAATGCGCTAAGTTGCGTTCGATCTTTCGTCGACTTGATTATCCAATTGGCCTCATAGATTCCACCATTAATATTTTTGTTCAAAATGTTTCAGTAAACAAGTCAAAAAGAAAGCTGATGATGGCAGCACAATCAGAATAGCTCATCCCTTTAAAGATCAGATAGCCGCCAATGCAGTCCGTAGGCAATTGAGTGATGTCAGTAATAAGATTGCCCACACTTTGCAACCTATTTTAAGGCGGCCGTCCTGCGCACGCACACTATGCCGCCTCATAAAATGGTTGTTTTTTGTTTTTCATTTTCGTCGTCGTCGTAAGTCACTTGACTTAGTCCTCTTGGTGTCGCGCGGCCAACAGCCACAATTACACATCAGGCTTACTAAGTGAATAGGTTACGACATTAGCTTGTTTTGCTAGCTTTGAATCTTCAAGACAATTTTCTCTTTTTATTCTGTCCATTTTCTCGATTTCGGAAAAGAAGTCACTGGATCTCCGTGAATATCTGAACTTCGCTGCCTTCAGTGATGAGGCTAATTAAATATTCAAAATGAAAATGGACCTTTGAACGACAATGGCATTGCTGTTATAACAAGAGGCTGCAAGTAGCCTGCACTCGTGCCGTTAAGATCCAAATGGGACGCTTGCCTGTTAAAGGCTGAAAAATTCAAAACAACTAGAACAGTGTTATTCACGACAATCGACTGCATCTTTATGGGGAGTACATGTAGTTATCACATACTTACAATATTTTGACAGCAACAATAAGCAGCAGTTATAGAATTATAGAGATCTTCCGTTCGTCCACAGCTTTATGCTACCGAGTTTAATTCCCTACCGCTCCAAGCTCTCTACAGGCTTCATAGGCGCTCAGTGTTCTTTTTGGTTCACTAGTTACATTAAATTAATGCATGCGCCACACTATGGAAGGGTAACACAAAAATAATCCGTGCGTCAATCAGGGTCATTTCATCACCATGGTATGGAAGGTCAAGTATCGTGGGCTCAAAAAATCTCTTATCTTATGCACTATAACGACACGAAAAAAACAAAAATAATAAGAAAAACTGCGGGTATTCCTTGACTCGTCGCCGTATACACGGCACGAGTATTGACGTAAACAGTTACAGTTTTACTTAACACACTTCAGGAGCCCAATCGATTTAATCAGTTTTCAAAACCAATCTGTCAAATACCGGACATTCTCCTCGTTAATAGTCACGATCAGGAGCCCATTACCTGTTACGATTTTGATCACGTAGCGCAGAACGCACTGTCTGTCACCGGTAAGAGGCCTTCCGGACGAAAACACGGTTTATCTGTCTCCGGAAACCAAGAACTACTAAAGTTTCATTTCAAGTTTAGCAGAGTTTAAGAAATATTTTTTCCTTGGCAGGGGAAAAGGAGATTGTTGGGGGGGGGAGGGGGTTGAGAGACTATCGGCCGCCTGTAAATTCTTGAGAATTTCTTGTTGTGAGCAAAAAATTGGAGCAAGACTTAAAGCCGAAAGAGGGTCGTCATCATGTCTTATTTCATCGGTAGTTCACATATATGAGTGTTTCATATACATCCGTTTGAAAAAACGTTGTCGGGTGAAAAGTATAAACGATGGACAATGCGACACAATGTAACTCTGGGAAGATTGCAAGGGCAACTTGGTTACTGGGTTTCTTTCTGTTATATTTAAAATATTTTCATTGCAAGATAATTTCAAGAATAAATTGAGGTATACTGTGTTATTATAATGTGTATGTGCCTAAGGATAGAGGCATGTTTTCACGCTTCCCAGAACACCATTGGGTCGCATTATCAATGATTTATGTCTTTTACCCGACAACGTTTTTTCAATTGGGTGTATTCACTTCTATAACTCAGTATTTGTGTAAACAGTTTCGCGGGCTTTGCGAAAGTCACTATCCGGTAACTTGTTTTGGCTTGTCAGAGTCTGTATGTTAAGCAGTCCAAGAAAAGTTAAAATTTTCGATAAATATTCTAGGCAACTTGCCAGTATGAACTGTGAGACCATTAGTTTCATTTTGTTAATGGACAATGGAACCCTTTTATTAGTTTGTTTTGCTACTTAGTTACTTCGTTGGCTCTTTGTAATTTGTAGAGAAAACACGTCACGTTTGTAAGGCACTGCGCGTGCTGTAACCGTCGTGATTGGCGTTTGGCGGAGTATTTTCAGTTTTAGTCCATTTCAATTTCTTTTCGATTAGCGGACACATTTTAAATTGTTTTAGGATTGCTTTCAGTGGAACTGGAGTCCCGGCCTTAATCACCGTGGCTTCTTTATATTTAACAGCGCTAGAAACGACCAAGAATTTTTGCCAATCATAACGCGTTGCAGAAATCTTCTTTTTTGCGGCTTGAATTACAGTTGATACCAGCCACTGCCAGCACAGGGTGCAGAAGTGATGATTAAAGCTCAGTTGAAAAAATAGAACGTCTTCGGTCCATCAGCTTTTCTGAACCTGCGTATAGTGACAGGTTTCGGTTCTAACCATAGCTGAAATGTAAACATGTATCGTAAGAGCCGAACTTCACCAAACATTGTACATCCCAGATACGACTACCAAACCGAGAAGCTCCCTGCAAACTGTAACGCTTACCCTTGCTTCGATTGTAACTTAGAGAACCCAAAAGAATTCCTAAAACACATCCCTAAAAGTACGTGATAACTAAACTACTAAAAACAGCGATGCCTGTACGAATTCTTTGACTTGCTGCATTTCAACTTGTACCCTTAAACTTCAAGTTCAGTACATGAAGTAACTGTCTTAGCGGGAGTACAATCGCAAGCCTTATTGGGCAAGTTCACTATGGCTTAGAGATTCAATATTACGTTAAGGGTAAATAGCCCCTTTTCATACATGATTGATACTCGCAAATGCCCTTAGACGATCGAACTGAGTTTTTGTTAAACCGCGGCTTCGTAATTGGCCTTGTAATCAAGTGAAAAGTAGCAGACTCAGTCGCAAATCCGTCTTTTCCCAGTTGAGTCTTACCAATGCGGCCACTGGCTTAGATGAGCCAATAAGCACCAGGTGAGGAAACGGTGGGTTCGGTAAAGTTACAACTCTTCTCCTCCAAATCAAGATTGTACGTTCTTTCCGGTGACGTTAGCAATACAATCATCTTTTGTGAAGATAACGGACGACACGTTTAAATTTGATGGCTGAAGTTGCAAGTGTTTGGGGGACAAAGGTTATGAATCTGCAGGGCTACCGCTCATTAGAGTCACCCCTTGTCCGTTTGTTAAGACAGAAAAAATTGTTCTTTCCGAGCTAAATCTTTCTCTCGGAGCAGATCACCTCTTTCTTATACACCCCCATCTCAGTTGGGGTGAGGGGGATAACCTTACATTTGATTTTCTTCTGGGCCCGGTTGTTTGAAAGTCGGTTACCAGGGTTACCGTTAATCCAAGATTTCAAGTTAACCACGGTTTCTGTTTCTTCCGATTTAAATCTTTTCTACTGCTAAGCATACGTCACATGCTGCATGTAGCTGAATTCAAATGTTGGACGAAATACGTTTAAAGGAATCTACTCCACTAAGCAATAAAACTGGATGTAAAGTTGTCGCTAAGACTAGGCTAGCTTAATTAAATGTGCTTTGAACAACCATGTCGGTTGTAGAACGCTCTCAAAACTTTGCTGGTTCCAATTGTTTATCTGGTATGGCTTCACAGATTTCTCTTACTCCACCGCTGAACTTAGAGTATTAGCAATTCGTATTGCTCTCACTTTCGTGTGTCCGCTACATCCGATAAGTTGGCAGTAACTACCTCAACGTGAAATATAGTCGTTCGCAAGGAATCCACCGATTGCTGTTCTGTATTTTCTGGCCTATCTGCCTAATCGGTACATATTCTTAGTTTTTTTCATATATTTTTTTAATACTTCCAGGCCCGTAGCAAGGCTGAAATAACTGGAAGGGGGCCAAGCAAATTGGCCAGTCAAAGCCCCCCCCCCCCATCCCAACAAAGTACAGACGTTAACAAATAGGTCGTAAGGCATACAAAAATTCATGACAGATAGATACTAACACTGTTCACAATGCCACAGTTTGTCGATTTCGTCAAAAAGGACACCTTTATGGGGGAATTGTTCGTTGAAAATTCGCCAAAATGCTGCTTCCTGTTTGCTTTTCGCCGACAAAGTTGTTGGCAACATCCACCAGTTTTATAGCATCCGTTTTACAAAAGTATCCTTAAAGTTACAAGGTTTTGTTAAAATTCAAACATTTCGAAAGCTAAGCTACGAATTTCGGACTTGTTTTACCTTACTCTCGTGAATGTTTATGTAACGTTTGTCACTCGATTGGTGAGATAAATGTAATTTTGTTCCTTAGACTTGTTTTACAACAATGGGATTAAAGCTTGCAGCAAATACACAGCAGTCGCTTAGCTATTAAAGGTTTAGCTATTAAGGTCCTTCACATTCTTTAGCTATACTGCCAGGGTCAAGGTGGTATGGGTGAAGAAAGACATTGGTAAAGAACCTGGGCGACTGAAATGTGCGGTGGGCTAGTAGTTTTTTGAAGCCCACTTGCCCGGTGGCTGGCGACTCAACAGATGTCGAACCCTGTTAAAGGTTGTGAAATTATAAAAGGCACTCTCAGAATCAGCATTCAATACTAATTGATGCACATTAATTTGTTTTAGTAATGTATTTTTTGGCACATTAATTGTAATGTTTTTTAATCTTCCAAAGATTTTGGGGGGGCTCGAGCCCCCCCTGCCCCTCCCCCTGCTACGGGCCTGACTTCAACAGCTGCCATTTTAGTTATTTTACTTAAAAACAATTTCAAGCTTGTCAAGGTTTTTAAATGTTTTTTAAAGGTTTTTTAAATCTTCTTCTGCCCATGAATTGCCCTTTCGAATCTTAAGTGCGCAAAGTTTGAGTCTTTAGATGAAAAGCTGCAAAAACAAACACATAAACAAACAAACAAACAAACAAACAAAAAACACAAAAGATATTAGCATATTCCGGGGTGCCGGAGAAGGTTGCTCCTCCCAGGCAATCCGCGGCACTAGACGAGGATGTTAAATTTTTTAATGTAAAAGAAAAGGTGCGAAGAGGAATAACAAATGGCAAAGGTGTCATGGTGTGACGTACTACAAACGTCAATCTGGGTTCAGCAGTCTAGGTGATATTTTGGTTTTTAAGACAAAGAAAAAATAGCCATGCTCTTGCCATGGAAAAACATGTGGCAGACTATTTCCCTGAAATCGTGTTCCTTTTGATCAACGTTAATGCAGTCACCACTTTGCCGCATATGTAAGCTTGTAACCTACTAACCTGCGATCAGGCCGAATTTTAGCATCGCTCTCATATTCTCTTACGTTGGTCGCTCGCTAAAATAGGGCCTGATACAATCTCTCACAGGAGTTCGTGTCGGCGGCCAAATTTTGGCCGCGGGAATCTCGCAATCTGATTGGCCCTTTAACAATAGAGCTGTCAACGGAAGTAAATTGTCTACAAGACTCGCTCACAATTTCGATCCGACCACCATCGCCAAGGAACAACCAAGGAACAAGTCTGCCGAAGTAAAATGTGTTGCTCTAATAAATTCTTTTTGTTCTAGGAGAATTGTCACCATTTCTTTCTCTCCTGAGAATGGCGTTCGGTTTGACGCAAGCTGTCTCTCACCTGGAGCAGAGAAGTACAGCAACAGTGAAGTAACTTATGTATTCCGTTTTATCGCATCGTGTCTCGGAATTTTCATTTGACGGCTTTCAGCCAGTATTGTTAACATGAAGAGAGTAGTGGCTGTTTCCGCGTTTTACAAAACAAAACGAACAGCAGACGAACAAGTATCTTTCGCCAAGAATGATCAACAAGTCAACCATAATTCGGTAAACTTAACGGTAAACTGATGTTTGGCGAGAACCGCAATCAAGTCGCAATAACGATTTTCAGTTTATATTCATTCATTGTTTTTAAAGGTCGTTTTATTGACATTGACTCTGACATTGACATCAAAGGATCTGACTAGGTTTATAATAAATGTTCTTCGTTTAAAATTCGCTGCTGTTTAGAGATAAAATTCGCTGCTAAACTCAAATATTTATCCGGCTTCTGGAACTAAATTAAATCACAAAATACTCCTTTGTTTACAAACGGTTTTATTTATATCTTTATTTTAAAGAATGAAACTGAAGGTACTTCTCTTATTTGCCCAAGGTTTTTTACGAAGAAAATCGGTGACAAATGCGTAAAGAATATTTCCGGATACCACCTGAAATGTCTGAAATGGGAAAGGATTCAAGCATGCAGCATATTTTGGTACATGACAACCTCGTCGTGTTTTATTTGAATTTTCATTCAGTTTCAGCTCAGACAGAGCAACCATGTACAATACTGGAACCTTCAAGTTAGCAATCGTGTAACTTTGAGTGCTTGTGTCTAAAAGATATATCGAAGCCTATGATTTTCTTATTTTGCCGACATTTGCGTGACTTTCTGCGAATTGGCGTTTTAGGAAATTTGCATACCGAGGGTCGTGCAAGCAGAAGAAATTTTGATTGGCTGTTTTGTTGAATGTCAATCAATCAAAAAAGTGGGCGGCAGACGTTCCGTGGAAGAATTGTGTCAGGCTCTATTTTCATTTCGCCCGTCCCGCCTGAATGTTTCACTGAGCGAAACGAAAATAGAGCCTGATCGCAGGTTAGTAACCTACAAACTTTCACTTTTGAAAATGCATAACCCGTTGTCGAAATAGAATTAACATTTCAAAGATTTAACGGCAGTCACCGCTTGAACAGTCTCTCTAGCAACAGTATTCTCCGGCTGGACCAGACTTGGTAGCAGTTGCAGTTGTGACGTGTACTTACTTAATGCAACGTTCAATTCGAAACTTCAACATCCCCCCTCCCCTCCTGGGCGTTTGAGCTTGTGAAGATTGGTTCGTTCAAATTCCTGCCTCTTTGGGTTAAAATCATGTTCAAATGCCCTACCCTCAAGTGCCGGCTTTGATTGTCAAATGCCCCTCCCAAAGAAAAAAGTGTTTTTAATGGGAATAAAACAAATACATTATGAATTTATTTTGGTGTATGGTCTTATAAATGTCACTTTTATATGGCAATGTAGTCGCCTTTACTGAATGTTCTGGTCATTTGAGAGTGAGTCAAGTCAATACCACCCAATTGTACTAAAAACGTAGTCTTAATGCTAGTATATTAAGGCAATGATAAATGTGGTACATGTACATGACTTGTTTCTCGGATTGCAGGAGAGGGTGGTAAGGCGCTGAACAAACAATCTCAACTTGCAACCCAACAGCGTTGCGCGACAAATTAAAAAAAAAATTAATTTAGCGATTTTTTTCTCCTCGAGGTTTCAGTGACTTTGCCTTTTGTAGTCAAAGCGTTATCACTCATGGACCAGTTATGATTTCATTAGGCCTAGAAGTGCTTATTGGAAAGGCAGCTATTATTGGAAGGAGGTCACTATATCGCCGATCACTTCCGCTTTTGACCGAGTTACCGAGTAAAGGCCAGAATTTTGACTGCAGGGACTAACACTTCGCGCCAGCGGTGAAGTAAAGGATTGTTCAAAATCGGTCAATAAACTTTCTACTTTTCTGAAAACCTCCCGAAGCACTGACCGTTTATCTATCTTAGAGTGGTGTCTGATTTTGAGGAAAATGAACTAACGAACTGAAGTAAGAGGAACTGGGTCTTATGGGGTTAACCACAAACTCAAAGCTTTCAAAGAGTGTCAGGTGTCAAAACAAATCAGGTTTCTTTCACAGGATCCAAAATTTATGTCAACCACCAGCTGTCGACTCCGCCGCGGAATCTTTATCAAGTGATGGAGTTTGACGTTTTGTCACGTGAAGTTGAAGTTGACGACTATCGCATAACTTTAAGGATTTTTTAGAGTGTGAGCAAAATTTTACTTGCTATAAAAGGACGATAACCCGCGAAAACAAAACACACAATAAAACAAAAGAGCAGAAATTTTATTTACTGATCGTCAACAAAATTCTTTTCACAACCATCACAAGACCCAAAATTTAACCGTTAACCGTCAAAGCTCCCCCCCCCCCCCACCCACCACCAGTGAGACCCTGACAAGGCTAAAAGTAAAAATATATGTACCTAATTGAAAAAACCTTGTCGTGTAAAAAGCGTGTACGATGGACGGTACGACCCAATGGTTTTCTGGGAAGCGGGATAACTTGCTTCTATTCTGAGGCACCGTGGAACACAGGATACCCAAATCCACTCCAAACCCTTTTTAGGAGTGAAACTATCTTGAATATAAATATATGGGACTGAGTAGCAAGCTTGTCAGTGCTGTCTTCTCAGAATTCCATCGTGTTGCATCGTTCATAGTTCATCCTTTGCACCTGAGAACGTTTTATCAATCAGGTTTTCATTCAGAGCATATCGCACTGGCATAGTCGTACTCGGTGATGATCTTTTAGTCTTTTAGTTTAATATCTTCCGTACAAACGGAACATCGACCGTGAAAAACAAACCAGTTCCTCCATGAAAGGTGCATTTTATTTACAATAACGTGATGGGCTATTCAGCATTGCAATTTAATTTAATGATACAACTATTGTAAAACCGTACTTAAATGATTCTGAAAAAAGTTATTTCACAGTCCAAATGGTTTACGCTGAAAACCAATGGTTTCTTGCCCCTTTTGTGAAGGGTTCACCAAAATCCTCTTGAACCAGGACACCACTGATCGTTTGATTAGAATTTAATTTATGTCCGGCAATCACTTTCAACTTTTAATTTCCAAGAGTACCGAGTTCAATATAAGAAAAAATTCTGAAAAATCGTTTTGTAAAATATCTTGAAACAACAGTACCAGATGAAAATACTGCTCAGTGGCTTTCATTTGAACGGCCACACTTAGGATTTCTGAAAACTCAAAAGTTATAACTTCATTAACTAAAAACACCCGGATTTCAACCTGGGTCCCAACCCCCTCCCCCCTCCCCGAAAATGCGGAGCGCGAGACTAGAAAAGGGGTCTCAGCGTTTGCGTCTTGCGCTTCGCCGGTCCGTGAAACCCCCCCTTTCCCTCGCAAATAATCTCACAAATAGTCTTCTCCCCCTCTTCTCCGGAATTCCCCCTCTGACAACTCCCGGCTCTGACTGTTCTGGGCAGCTCAGCAAACGCCAAGCCTAAATACATTGACACAATTACTTTTTAAATAATCACTAAAACTTTTTCTATCACTGATTTTCCTGCTAAAGCGTTAAATATCACCGGCAAGGGAAAGCGCCTTTCGAAGACAATTAAAGTATAAAACAGCTGTCATTCACGTTGTATTAAGAGGGACAATAGTCTCTGATACAGTAAAACTTTCGCTAGGTGCGGTCTGCGATCGCACAGCAGCTGGAGCCGTGTGTGCGAAAGATGCTGCAGAGGCAAAGCTCGATCCATGGTCCCGTACCGTTCTAAGACCAACCCCAGGCTTCCCGTGTTGTGCTTCATCGGGCTCATTCCAAGCAAGTAACGGAGCTGTTCGACGTTGTGAGGGAGGAGCCGACGCTGCCCGAAGTTGTCTTCGTCTAAGTTCGAGATTTGACCTCACATGAATCGGCTCATTGTCGTTAAAATCGCATGATATTCTTGAACTGGTTTGATAATCTGACCGATAGGTTGATGACGGGTTCGGACATTCGTTTCCTCTCCACGTTATGATGTCTCGGGTACTTTTTGTGTGCTGTGTTTGGCCAGGCTGAAGGTATTTTCGTTTACCCATTCCCTGAAATAAAACCAGTAAATTCATTCTGTATTAACCCTTTATACGCCGATCAATTGGAAACTTCAACATCCCCCCCCGGGCATACCCCGGGCATTTGACTGTGCATCGTGCCCGGGGATGGGGGCATTTGAACGTTGCCTTGGAGGGGTGGGGAATTTGAACCGGATTTTTCTCTTCTTCTGACGAAATACGCCCATGAGTTTTTTTCGGTTTTTGCAGGGTTTGACGGATTTACAAAATAGATGTTCGCCTTTGTTAGTGAATAACTCTTTCAAAAGGGTCTTTAAAAGAAGGTTAAAGGTGTCATTACGGCATATCTCTCTCTGAAAGGCGTGTAAAGTGTTTGATTGAAGACGAAATTTGTCTCTGAAGAGAGGTAGTTCAGTACTAATTGGTGGGGCATTCGAACGGCTTTTTTGCCCCGAGGGGAGGGAATTTGAACAAGCCAATCTTCAAAAGTTCAAATGCCTTGGGGGTTGCCCGCGGGGGAGGGGGGGGGGAGGGGGGGCGGATGTTGAACTTTTGAATTGATCGGCGCATTAAGCCCCAATAGTGATCAGCATCAAACTTCTCCTCATCAAGCCATAAGAATTTAGGAATTGATCACTGAAGATGATTGTCTTGATGTTTAAACAAGTTCTCCCAACTAGTACTCAACAAAATATATGGAGAAGAGTAAGGAGAATTTGTATAATGATGCGGGGAAAGGGTAGGGGCAGCAAGAACGTGGGATCCCTATTTTCCCCCTACTTTCTCGCTCCCCCTACCCCCTCCCCATTTGCATCTGCTAAAGTTATATAGGTACAATGTATGTACCCCCCAACAATTAACTGTTTTTAGTTTTAGCTGTTCTGGTTTGAAAAGGCCAAGAGAACCATGGAAGTGTTTGAAAGCAGAAAAATAAAGAAAAGAAGTGACAACCAGCTGGGGGGGGGAGGGGTGGAGGTACTCCAATATATAAGCTATACCGTTGAAGCAATAAACCCCTACAAAATAAAAAATCCAAAAATAAATATGGACTTTCCAGGACCTGCATGCCAGAATGAAATTCCAGGACTTTCCCAGATTTCCAGGACCCATACAAACCCTGACTATTGCTCTTGAGCTAACAGCTTACCATTCCAAAATATGTTTCAAGATCTCCCATATCACTGTGAGAATGCCTGTTGTCATGCCTTGAGAAAAGATGTCTATTGGATCTCTCCTGTAAAATACGAGAACAAGAAATGTGCAAAGAAAAACCTTGCACAACAGCCATTATATATCCTAGTGTGAAGCATGATACATGACTGCATGGTCCAAGACATCAGAAAAAGTAACAAAGTATTTATTCAATAATGAATTTTTTTTTTTTTTTGCTGTTTGCTTTTCCTTCCTCATCTTGTGCTCAGTGTTTGGGTCTCCTGCTTCATGCTTGGCTATAATAAATTAATCTAACTTTGTACTTGACCTGTACAAATTTATTATTATTATTATTATTATTATTATTATTATTATTATTATATCTGTTAATATTTAGTTATGAAACCTGACTTACTTCTGGGCCAAAATATGCCAAATGGGGGAGAGCAAACAACAGTAAAAAGATGCATTGACATTGCATGGACATAGGCTCTAATCATTGCATGAGCTGAACAGGGAGGCCATAGCGAGCTGTTACATCATCATTTGGATGCAGTTTGCATACTGTTAAGTATATATCCAGATGTCAAGAAAATGAGCCTGACAATACTTGGAAAAACAAATCTCTCAAGCAGTACACAAGAAGACTTGCTGCAGATGGGACAGTCGCATTCAGTCTTTGTTTAGTAAGAGTGACTTGATGTGGGAACAGCACACACAAGGCCTAGGGACAAGCACCATTTCACGGACTGGTCCCAAGGGCAGTCCCTTCCATTTGAACAAGTTTCAACTATTGTATGATATCACAGGGAAACATTAGACTCATTTCCTTGATGAAAATCACAGGTAGCCCAAGCTCAAAATATGAGCGTCGGCACTGTGGCATAACCTTCGAATTATAAGGGTTTGTATAGGAAAGAAAAATGATTGTTTCTGTAACCCATGAATATGAAGAGATTTGAATAAAAATCAGCTTACCTTACTTTAAGTTGTTTTGTTTCTTCTTTCCTGTGGGGTCCCGAGCCAATTTATGGCCATTTTAGCGATTTTTGTCAAACCGGCTTTCCCTCTCTATATATCCTTTAGAGAGGGAAAGCCGGTTCGGCAAAACCGCTAAAATGGCCATAAATCGGCTCGGGGACCCCACAGGAAAGAAGAAACAGACAACTAAAGTTAGATGAGCTGATTTTTATTTAAATCTCTTCATATTCATAGGTTACAGAAACAATCGTTTTTCTTTCCCATACAAACCCTTATAATTCGAAGGTTATGCAACAGTGCCGACGCTCATATTTTGAGCTTGGGCTACCTGTGATGAAAATGCAAATGGGAAGTTTGCACAAAGGTGTCTCCAAAACTTGTCCCTTCATCACTGTCTGGCCTGCCTGCCTCAAACAAGTAGGATGTTTTAATCTATCTGGGACAGTAGAGAAATTCAGGCTTTCTTGGATTATTTTCAAGAGAAAAACGATCTTTTGAACCAACTAAAGGATTGAACAATAAATTTACTCTCCAGGCCAACTGGCAAAAAAGTAAAAGATCCGATTAAATATTTTCATTTGGTTGCAGGGGCTTGTCCCACGAACAATTCACACGAAGGGACCAAGCATAGTTTGCGGGACAAGACCCCGGGACTTGTCCCACAAAGTCAAACCAGTTTGAATTCATGGGACTAGCATTTTTCGACAAAAACGGGTAGGACACACGAAGGGTCTTGGTTCCCAGGACTAGCGCAGCGTTCCCTCATGTGACTTGTGTGAGCCGACCTTTATTTCACTCTTAAAACATTTTTTTTCACAGCGTAATTAAAACTTCTCTACAGAAATTCATTCGGGTACAAACAATCAACACCTGCATACTTCCTTTAGAAATTTCATAAAACTCCAAAACTAATAAATAAATTAATATATTGAACTGACGCGGTTTGCTAAATACGCTTTAACTTTAATACTACCGATAGGAGGCAAATTTTCAATAATATTTCTGTTTTCATTCCCGTTTAATATGTCTACGAGATCGAACAGTTTAAAACTGATATTCGTCCACAACAAAGTTCCTCTAGAGTAATAATTCTCGTCCTATTAAATTTTCAACTTTTGTTTATTATAAATTCCGGTTCAGGCAACACATGAACACAAAACGCTGTCGACTGGTCTATTTAGCATACCTACGTAGTATCCATATTAGTTTGAGTATTTTACATGAGATCTGTAAAAATACTCGATTAGCTAAAACTTAAGCTACCTTTCTGTCCGTCTGTCTGTCAGATATATAAAACGATGGCTAAAGAAACACTTTATTTGGCAAGTCGTGTCGCTTCCCGTCTGTTTACTCTTGTTAATAACCAGCTGTATTAGTTAGTCGACAGAATTAAGTACCTACCGCTGCATAATTGAGAAATTTCTGTGGAGGACACGGCTTTGCCCTGTGTCGATAAGGAATCGTAAACTCTGAGCGCGATTTGCTTCGAAAATGTCCATGGAAACCTGAGGGAAACTAAAGAATTGACGTGTTTTAGTTCATTTGCAGTCTGTGATGGTCTACGAAAGGAGGCCTTTGAAATGACATCAACAAAAGTTTCGCGTCTTTAAACTCACCCAGGTTCCACGAATATCATATACATTTGTCATCTTTACTCATCTGGTAAAAGAACTACTGTAAATCCGTTTTTTTTTCAAGAATAATTATCTGTCGCCATTGCTGTCCCTCATTCGTCTGAATTATGTATCAACTTGTTGTTTTCGTTACCACGGAACCCAATGCGGCGCCCGTAATTGGTGATAATTGACAGTCCCTCGAGGAATCAGCCAATTGAATTTTGTTCCGCTTCAGCGTGCCAGATGTCAATTTTAATAAAACTTCGCGCGAGTCAAAACAATCCAATTTTGTCGTTGGGAAAATTTTTTTAAATTAATGAAAAACGACAGATTTAGCTGATGTGTAATTTAATAGTGCCGTGCTATTTTACTTACACATCCTGCTCATTTTTGTTATTCGTCTTTTTCTCTAGTTTTTGCTGTCTCCCTCCCCTCCCATACTCTTTTTATCCAAATTCGCGCGCGTGGAGCGCGCGCGCTCACGCGAATTGAAAAAGGCGGGAATCTTGACGCGGCTGCCAACCTCATTATTTTTCCTTTTTTTTCATTTTGAAGCCAACGCGTAATTTTCTTTTCAAGTTCTTACGTTTTTTTTTTTAGAGTAAAACAAAGGTTTCTTTCATTGTTAATTCAAACACCGAAAGACCTTCGGTAATCCAAGGGACGAAATTATAAAGCTGCTCGGTAAACTACAAGCATTGCCGTGGATTGATTTTGGAGCCACATATTGTTGACGGTCACTGCACGTCTTCAATCTTTTTGTTCAAATGCAAAACGTTTTTCCTGCCCGTGAATTGTACAATTCAAATCCTTGGTAAGTAGTACAACTTCTTTGAATATTTTATTTGTACTTTTTATTTGATGATAATAGAATTGCTGGCATATCCGTGAATTTCAAAAGCACTTTTTCTTGCCATACAATCTCGGTAAAGCAAACTGTGGGAGTCGTTGGAGCATGGAGATGGGTTTCCATTCAAATTTGCTACTTTTTCGGTAAGCCAATTAAAAGCTTTGTAGTAGTTTTTTCCCAGCGCATTAACAGTGTAAATGCAAAGTTTACACCGAAAAGTTCCTCCGAAAAGAAAAACAAAACTTCAGTCTATTAAAACAGGCTAAGGGAAGATTATAGACAAACGATGAACAAAAGTTCAAAAAGTCCGAACAAAGGATGATTATTTTGAACGAAGATTTCAAAAGTTGAACCTACTTTCTACGATTCAACCTAACAACACGGTGCTAGATGCATTTTCTTTTTGGTCTACTAACCGAAGAGTACGATGATTTATGCTTTATTTTCGGCTCTAGTTCTAGTAGGGCATACAATTTGAATGTCAGACGGATGGTGTACTCTGTTTTGTTATCATTTATCCACTGGATAGCGATTTTTCAGGTGGATACCAATAGCGTTATCCATCCTTTGAACAACCAGACCCAGGTGAAGAAACTAAGAGTTGCTCGTGTACATGTGTGCAGCTCGACTCGACCTGAATTGAGCTTTAGAATTGTTCATTCTTCAGAAGAGAAATCCAGCATAAGAACCAATTAACCTAAATATACAATTTTAATAAAAAGTGGAGCAAGGTGTTTTTATTCTAATTATTTTATTTTTTATTTTCATTTTTCCACAGCCGAGATATGTGGGACAGTGAGCAGTTAAGTCAAGCGACTGCTTCACGCTCACAAGGCTCACAAAACAGCTCGACTGATTTGTTCTCTCAGTCCAGGCTAAGCCAAATGAAGGGTTTTAGTTCGTTCGATGTTTGGTCACAACCAACAAATTCACAACAATTGCCTGAGGTATGTGGCGTTTAAAGCAAGAAATTCAAATATCCGTTCTTCTTGTAAACTTTAATGAATACCACACATTTCCTTTTCAATGTTTGTTTCTTAAAATTTTAAGATTTTGTTTTTATTTCACAAGCGTTTCTCAGACCTTCCAAAGGCGATTTCTAAAAGCTATTCATGTACACTAACTCTTAGTAGTTTCTAGTTTTGACTCTATGATAATTCGTTTTGTATTTTTAGATTGTACTTTAGAAAGTTAGGTGTCCTCTGTTAGCAGTGGGAAATCCCCTCTGCTAGATTTTTGCTTGACACGTTAATAAGTCATTATTATTATTATTATTATTATTATTATTATTATTATTATTATTATTATTATTATTATTATTATTATTACACTCAGTTTCTCGGGCCCGAAAAAAACTCCTGAAAGTTTCTTGAGGATCGACGGACTGTAACTAGTTCCACTGCTAAGTTCTAAGTAACCTGGCAACCGGGGTAGCATGCACGCTGTATAGAAGTGACAAGAGGGCTTTCAGTATCGTCTACACGAGACCATCATTGAAGTACCACGCATCAGTTAATACTCGGAGTGGTTGTTAATTTCACAAGTGAAAAATAATAAAATAGTTAAGGATTCTGAATCGAGTTTCTACCTAGCAGCTCTTTATCTGTTAATAGCTAAGAGCTCCATGTTTTATTCTTCAGGACGAACCAGTGAAATATTACATGAAGTACATGACTAAGCCTCCACTGTTTTCTTCTGAATCTGAACGCCAATCCGTTCAGAAACGACAGATACCTCAAACATCCAGTTATAGAGAATTACTTGAAATACAAAAGACAAAGACAGCTGAGAGAGATGACAGGTAGGGTTGAATTCGGTGACATCTCCTTATAAGAAAAATAAGGATAGCCGCTACGATTCAAGGGTGATCCTGGGGGAAGGTCGAAGGGGTGCAAATCCCCTCATTCATGCAGATATCTCCACGCCAGAAGAGGTATAAGGTCGTTCCGTGCATTACAGGAAGATGAAAATACGGGAAATGTCAAATTTCAAGTATTCATCTTTGCAAACTTTTCTCGGAAAGCATGGCCCCAGATCTCCCTCTGAATTATCAACCTGAATTATGGACTAACAAACAGACTTCCCCTCCTTTACAAACTTCTACGTTAACTTTATACTACCATTGCAAAAACAATACTCAAACAGTCTAATTAATTTACGTCTTGTTTTGTCTTACAGAGACGTTCTTGATAGCTTTATAACGCTACTGAAAGACTATACGAAAGAGGTATGTTTTGGGCAATAAGCATCAGCAAGTGTTTGTACATCTTTAGTTAACCACGTGACGTTGATGAGCATAACAAAACTCGTTACAGGAAAGTTCTTGTGTACAACAAAAATGTATGTGTAGAAGATGATGAAGAGCAAAATAAATAGAAAAGCTTTTACGTACCTATTAAATAAGTGAGCTATGATATTGTGATTACCTTTGGTCAATCAGTCTTTTCCCTCCAGAGATATTTAAGTGTCTATTTTATGCAAATTAGACGATTTAGAACGTCATTGGGTGGACACAGCATGTGGAAAACCCGCCTATTTGGATTTCACCAAAAACTCCCCAAAACGGACTTTGCCAAAGTCTAGAGTTTCCATCTGTTGATCTCATCTTGTTAATCGGTAATCATGTTCCATACTTTGTAAAGCTTAAAAACTTTTAGCATTATTATGATTGCATGAAAAGCTGGGATATTAACATTCCAATGTTTATTTGACTTGCATTGATGGCAGGTAAAAAGTGTGATGGATTCTTTCAAAGATAGTATTGATACTACATTAGCTACCAAGGCAGAACAAGTTGCTACAGCCGCAAGCCAGTCAGCTGATCTAATAAAGAAATGTAAGCAGTTTACTTTGTACTGTTTTTATTCACATTCCCTTGAACAAGTAGGTAGCCTTCGCTGCTGGCGTTGTTCGTGTACAGGCAAAGTTTGGGGGCGGAAAATCAAGAAAATAGAGACTTGATGTGTTTTCTGCGTTTTCGTTCAATCTTTGGCTTAATTCGTGCGAAATACTGCCGGCTACGCGGGATGATTGGGAATAACTTAATAGTCTTGAATATAAATATGTTTTTTATCTGCAGTGAAAGAGGACTTGCTGGAGGGTTTTGGAAGCCTAAGGAAGGATCTTAAAGAAAACGAAGACTTGAAAGAGGTGATATCTAAGGTAAGAAATTAAAACATGTGAGTTCGTGGTACTCGGTTTACTCACTCTTGGGTGTGAATGAGCTGCTCTGATCATTCCAGTCGAATAATAGAAGCAAACTCTTTCGACAGTCTCTTAGACATTTGCCTTCCAGTGTAGATGAAAAAAGTAGGGATGTAGCTCTGTCCGGTGTGCGTTCTTTTATCCACCGATAGCAACAGCAAGTGTGCCACTGCTGTCCCCTGCCAGTTCCTCTTGAAAATAGCTTGGATCTTCGTGTGAGTACGTTGTGTCCCTACTTCATGCGTCTTCGTGTGAGTAGCGAAACACGCGCGTATTAAATTGAGACAAATGATCGCTTGCAACTTGTTAGCTACGTACTGTGGTGGTATCGTACTGACCTGTCACTATTATTTTGTCCATGTGCTTTTACTTGTTATTCGTAGCAAAATGAAAAGATAGTGGAACAAGATTCCCAAATCAAGATGCTCCAAGCTCAGCTAGAGGACTGCCGTGCAAGGGAAGTGAAATCAATAGAAAAACACGACAAATACATGGAAAGAGAGGAGAAGTTGCTACAGAAACTAGACGAGATCAGCAAAAGACAAGCACCTATGGAAAACGTGCCTCTTTCCTTGAAGCAAACATCCACTGCCTTAACTGTCAACTACAATCAAGCCAATGAATTTCTGCAAGATTTTAACGAAGGATGTATTTCTCAGAACTCATCAGTCATGACACTTCAGCCTGGGCTTAATGTCGACAGAACTCAGGTAATCAGAATCTAAATCTTACCTTCCCTTTATTATCTTGTAGCCTTTGTTTTATAAATACGCTGAGTTATGTGCTAACAGGTAGGAACTGCTAGAGCCAGAACTTTTGATCCTTCGTTACAGAGATGAGTGAAGCAGTCCTCACTGACTGGAAAGTGGAAAAACAAACAAACAAACAAATAAAATACAAACTTATTGCAACGTAATTGCAGCGGTGGAAATATAGCAAAAGGCAGATTTCATATAGCATAACTCGAGCGTCAATTTCGAAGCCCTGTCCCAAAAGATGGCTATATTTTGGCTCGATGTTGTTTGAAACTATCGGCCAAGAAATCTGTTCCTTAGAAGAAGTGTCATCCTATCTGTCTTACTGAATTAGTTTGCATGTCCGCTTATGTTTTTTTAAATGTTCTATTTAGGCATCCGGCACTGTAAGGTTACACCACTTGGTTCCTCAGACACATCATGTACCCAACCCATTAGTCCAGAATACCACTGCGGAAGCATTCAATACCAATTTGCAAGGAACAAACTACAGACAAGCTATGCCAACTTTGGACTGTCAGTACCAGCAACAGGTATTGCAACCTGCACCAGATGTGGGTTGCAGATGCCAGGACGAAGCAGTTGTTCCTTCTGTGAATAATCAGCACCATGCTAATATGCCTTCAGCTCATAATCAACCGAATGTTGTTCATCCCACCGCGGCTATTGCTCCAATGCGCCCTGTTGCTAGTGAAGATCAACAACTTCCTGTGATGGAAAAAGGTATGGTTAAGAATATTAGGTTTGTAAGAGGTCTAAAGAATCGCTAATCTGTGACCGAGACGAGCATCCCTTTTCCATAAATAAGCATCCTTATTTAGGTGCGTTTTTACTATCTTAATACTTTCTACAAAGTATATAAAGGCTGGAATCGAATACAATAAATTAAATACATTTTTAGATGATCAGACTGCTTTACAGCCACTTGTAGAAGTTGTTCCTGTCCCTGAGACACACCCGCAGGAGACAAACAGAGCTTTCGCTTCACCTGGGGCCCGTGCACCTTCTTTGGCAAAAACATCCTGGCCAAAACAGTCGCCCATAGCAGCAGTTCACCCGCAGATTCGGAGCATCAAAAGAGAATGCGAAGAAGGAAAGACGAAAGGTACCAAAAAACATAACATAAAAGCTTTCAAGAGCTTTCTTAAACAGGCACGTTCATTCCGGATAGCATTGAAATTTGAAAATGTTGCCGTTTTTGACACGGAGTTTAGGAGTTGAACCAGGGACAAGCTGGTTGAAGGGGTACCACGTGCGCCCTTACCACAGTAACAGTTCTTGTCACTGCAGCCCCTTGGTATAAAGATCATTCTAAAATAATTTTGCCAATATTTGTCCGCAGTTGATACACATATGTTTTCCTTTTCGTTTGAACTGTGTCAGCATGGAATCCCTACCCCCTTCACTTGTAAACGCAGGATCTCTTACCAATCTTCATGCCGGTATTTCTAGCATGCTGACCAGCCAATGACAGGGCCAGCTTAATTTTTCGTTTCCAGTTGTGCGTGTATGTTTATTTGTGTCTGTGTCTCGTTTCAGTAGCTAATTCTCCCTGTGTGCACACTCGCTGTTACCGCCTTCACGTGTGTGCACTGACCATCCATTCCCAGAGAAAATTATTTGTAAGTACAGGTCAACATGAATATGATGTTTCACATTGTAACATTTTGCATTTCATAGTCTATTTTGCTTTATAGTTGTTGGACCCCCATGTGCTAAGAGAACTCTAAAGGAAGAACCTTTTGACATTTTCGTCTTTGATTTGACCTCTTCACCAGAGGAGGAAACCTGCGAAGTGCAGAAGCCCAAACCAACTTTGTTAAAGCCCGTACCTAAATACCCCGTGAATAATCATATAACGAGGTCAAAGACAATCAGACACATGAAGAATGCAACCAAGCAGAAGACTACAGAAGATACTGCAGAGTCTGATGAAATTATGAGCTGTCAGCGGGACAAATCTGCGGCCAAAGGGCACTTACCTGAAAAGTTGTCTTCGATTGAGGATGGTGTTTCCAATCTGCGCGGAAAAGAAAGCCTTGCATCAAAATGCAAAGAACCAAACGACAAAAGATACGCTAGCGGCACCAACACACCAAACCGTCCAACCAAAGCCAGCGTGAAGGATGGGATACCAAGATCTAAAGTTGCACAAAGTGTTTTCCAGGTGATTTAATTTTTTTAGGGCTATACCGATCCCTAATTAACCTAGGGCTGCCATGCACCTATGTCTCTTTCCTTGGATAGTTTTTGTACGTATTTGTACTGGTATCTCAAACTTGTGCATTTTTTTTTTTGCAACGTTTAACTTTATTCACACGGAATTCAATTCACAAAAAATACGTAAATTACTAAATACAAAAAAAACAAAATTATAAACAAGATAGGAATGATTAAAGGTTCGGTTCCGCCAGCAAATAGCAGAAGCTAATTGAGGCGGGCGGAGCTACAAGGGTATAGCAGTCGCAATAATTAAATGATCACAATTACAGTTAAATAAGAATACTAAATACTGGCAACTTTAGGGAATTTCCAAAGTTTAGCTCCAAATGTGGCAAAAGACCTTTGAGTTTGACTCAGTCTTGAGGTTGTGATGTAAAAGTTACCAGAGAGAGAACCTGGTCTTATGCATATGCTTTTATTTAGCTTTGGTGAAGAGATCAGTGATGTTAGGCGGTACAGTCATATGTGACACGTGAGCCTCCCTAGCTTGAATCAGCGCTCTAGATAGCTCACCTCAGTGATAGCCGTATAAACTACTATGTTAGATAGAAACGGGTGACCAGGATTGCAACAGCGAACCAAAGGAGCCATTTCCAAGGAACAACAACAACAACAGCAATAATGGCTGAGAAGAACAACAACAATCACTGAAACGAACCATTGGAGCAAAACGTACAGCCAGTTCAATTCACAGTTGTCACATTAGGGATTTGTAAACGGACTCAGTCTATATTACAACCAGCTAGCGCACAACTCCACCAGTAAAAGTTTTGTCCAGTTTCTAATCTCGATATTGCCTCGGCGTTTTGTTTTAGAGATCCAAGACCTCTTTCAAGAGAAATCTGGTCACAGCAAAAAGAAAACTCTCCTTCGATGCGTCGGAGCTCTTTGAGGGTAAGTCGTGAATTCCTCAATGTGGCCAAAACGATATTAAAATTTCTATTGTGACTAAAACATATCACCAGTACTAGTATAGACAATGATAATGATAATTTTAAAAACGAATGGAATTTTATTTATTTCATTTTCTTCTCAGGTCTTGAGGATGACACAAACATACAGCAGATCACTGACAGCATTCGTAAGCACGCGCAAAGAAAAAGAGCTGCGAAAGAAATGGCTGATAAATTATAAACACGATTGAGTAAGAAAAAGTAGTTACTGGTTTTATCGGATCTGAAAGATTTGCGAATTGTTAGACAAATGAAAGTGAATTTTATTTATTGTATAAAACTACAACTGAATGAATCCATATCAATTTTCACTTTTTGTATATATATTTTTAATCCGGTTAAAAAGGACATCAATTTTCAAGAATATGCGAAGTGGAATAAAATTATTATCTTCCGGCAAACAGGAACCCTGCTTCTTCAACTTTGAAGTGAACATAAGAAATAAAGATGTTCCTTGATAAACAAGTCCCACTGTCAATTGTTATGCTATGATATAACAATTCAACTATTTGTTCGAGTTTTCTATGGGCGGATAGTTAACGATGAAAAAGATAGTCTGCGTAGCAAGCGTTTCCTTAGGTATTTCCACCCGTTGGAGAAGTTTTTCGCTTTTTGGCGGCGAGAAAATTGGGGTGAGCGCAACACTGATGGAAGGAGCGGGGAGAAGGGCGCACAAGCCCTACGGAAACGCTTGCTACGCAGGCTATGAAAAAAAGGCGGACAAGCAGACTAATTGTTTGAGTCGACACGTCAGGAAAAAATCAATACAATTAGGTCGTATTTACAAAATGGAAAGAATTTGACTCTTCAAGGTCAGGTTATGGAATCCGGCCAAGGTTTTAATCAGCGATTGAAAACAACGATCAAATTGGCGTATTCGCAATAGAACACGGTAAATGTCTACTGGAGTACTTTTTTCAAATGAGTGTCGTGAAACCATACCCAGGGTATAGGACAGATTACAATCTACAGCCCACAGCCAGGAATTTAAAAGTCGTACTCGTACTAAGTCTTGTAGCTTCAGGGGCACCCAACGAGAAAATTTTAGCGAAATACATCATATTCGTTGATGAAATACGAAATACATCACATCATTTTCTACTAGTTTGTTAGTTTGTTTCAGAGCTTTTTAAAGGCATATTTGGGTAAGCTGACACAGCTAGGTTGATCATAACAAAATAAAATAACAAGAAAGCAGAAGAGTGCCATGCGAGCACGCGAGAAATTTTCTCTTTGTAAGAGCCTGGGAGCTAACTACCAAACACACCAATCAGCGCACTCGATCAGGGTGTCTTGACTACATCGACTTCATGACGTCGGTAAGTAACAATCGCTCGCGCTAATAGTATGTAATCACCGGTCGTAGAAAACAACATCGTAAAAAGAAAGCGATCGCCGGTGTTTGTAATAGCCATCGAACAAAGCTAAATTGATGGTCTCCTTAACTAACCTTGGGCTCAAACTCAAAGCCAGAGATTCACCTCCAGTCAGGGCAGACAGCGATGTAGTTTGCGAAGCGTTAATGATGGAGCTAGAATCACAAATAAAGGAGGTCGAGAGGATCAATCGAGAGGTTGAACGAGAGAAGAAGAGGATAGCAAACGAGGCGGACTACTCTTGGCTAATTTCAGCGCCTCCAAAACCCTTTGAAATTCCTCAAATTGAGCGCTTGGCCCTTGAGCAATTAGCTTCTAAAGTGCGACCGGAACACAGCGGGGATGTGATTTCAGAGTTTAGGGACGCCGTGGAAGGTATACCGCGTGACACGAGAGAATTACCCCAAGTTATGCGATGTATAATCGAGAAAAACCTGGTAGAACGATCGAATAATAGCGAGGAGCCGGAATCCACCCTTAGATGGCTAACTAGAAGTATGTCTCAACTCAGAACGTTATCGAGTCACACTTCTGGACGAGTGTACCCTGTTACGGACATTGAACTGCAAGATATTCCTGAACCAAGGCGAGTTAAAAGTATGTCTGACTTTCCCCGTGCGAGGGAGCTTAACATGTCTTTGTAAAGGTGGTGTAGCTATGGTTTTTTTAAATTTCTCTCGATGTTTATAAATCATGTTTCTTTCAGCTTTCTTATCTCTCTGTCTCTGTTGTGGGTCGTCAATCATATCATTTTATCGTGCTAATTTATCTTGCCTTATGAGGAAGTCTTCAGAAACTAAAAAGTAACTATTACATCAAGCTACAAGAATGTGGTCTGTTGTTGAATCATGCGGTACGTGAGCGATAAACCTTGCGATGTCGCAGCTCTTACAAGGTCTTCTCTGATTTGCTAAGAAAACAATACACCAAACAACAAAACAATGGACCCTAGCCCTGAAAACAATAGAGCTGCGTGATACCAAGGTCCAATGAAATTAGAGGTTGTTAAGAGCTGCGGGGCTAACCGAAACCTTCAGTTGATACTTTGTTATTTTTTATCTTAAATCTATGAAAATTGTCAGATGTAATTAATTGGTTCTCAGCATGTTGATTTTGAGAACCATGCAATCAGGGCAACAAAATCGGTAGTTTTCCTGTAATGTTATCTAGTCTCTCAAAATGTTCTGCAGCTGCCAGTTTTGCTGCCTACTGTCCATTAATTATTTCGCTGCTTACTTCAGTTCAAGCTAATTTTCTCCTACTCAGGGGGACCTTTCCTTAGCAGCCCATTTAAGGAGGCTCGCAACAGTTTTTTGGGCCTTGGAGTGTATCTTTTGAAGTCAAATTTTCACATAGAAGATAAACTTCGATTTCCTTGATACTACACCACCTTTTCAACAAATGATCAAAATTTATTTTCTCACTGGTTTCCTAGCAACAGCTGTCACCATAGCAACGGTAATGGACAACCCCTCTTTTTAAATAATGTCGAATATCTCGAAAACTAGTCAGACACTTTATAACGAAATTTGAACTATTTGAACTACTCAACCTACACAACTTTTATGCGAAATTAGGGAAAAATCTGTAAATCATGATTCTTTTTCTACGGGCTGATTTTGGTCATTCCTGTAATTTTCTCCAATATTTCAAGAAAGATAAGACTTAACACTTTCTCTTTTCAGTTGAAGGATCTTTTATGATATCGAAACATTCTTAATGTACATTGAGCTTCCTAGGTGGCTGCGATTTTAAGATATTTACATTTAAAAACTGCTAAAATGCAGCACAAATCAGCCAAAAAGTCTGTAATTTGCATAAATAGAAATATTTCTAAACTGCCCTTACAGATTTTTCTCTTAAATTGATTGACTTTAGAATAATAATTCTTTTTGATGTTCCAGCAAGTTTTAGGCTGAATAAACATTTCTGTTATTAGATAAGAAGGCTGGATCTTGGTCAAGTTTCGGTCGTTATTACCTTTCAACGAGCAACAGTTTTATTTTGTTTTTTCTGGTCTATTTCTCGGTTATTCAAGTGCAATGAATATTAACACACGCTGCGCTTGTGTCCTCTCGTGCGTTCAGTATAATTCCTTCTCATAATAAAAAAAAAATATTCGTCTTCTGAGCTTGTTTCTCATCATTTTTCAGCCCCAGTGTAATGCCATCGTGGGCGTTTTTGTTAAAACATGTATGCAATCCGTAATTGAAAAAGCTAAAACGTCAGTCAGTATTTAAAGAATAATGGCAAAGAGTCTCCAAATATTGGAGAAAATTGCAGGAATGACCAAAATCAGCCCATAAAAAATGAATCATGATTTACTTGAAAATGCTCTTACAGATTTTTCTCTAATTTCGCATACAAGTTGTGTAGGTTGGGTAGTTCAAATAGTTCAAGTCTCATCACTAAAGTGTCTGACTAGTTTTTGAGATATGCGACATTTAAAATGAGGGGTTGTTGCTATGGTGACAGCTGTTGCTAGGAAACCAATAAGAAAATAAACTTTGGTCATATGTTGAAAAGGTGGTGTAGTATCAAGGAAATCGAAGTTTGTCTTCTATGCGAAATTTTGATTTCAAAAGATACACTCCAAGGCCAAAAAAACTGTTGCGAGCCTCCTTAATACTTCTGTTATGTGGCAAACTCCTTCTGTAGAACATTTTGAGAGGGATGGATGTCATTTCAGATGAAATTGTAGACAATAACAGGACTTTGTATAATTTGTACTATTCAGCATTTAATGTGCTTTGTAACAGTTATGTCATCTGAGTGCATAGCACAAGGCAAGTTTTTAATTATCTATCCTTAGCTTTGTGCTGGGCACTCATTTGATTTCATTTTCATGGACAGTTTTAAACCTGAGAACTTACATGGCTTGTTATAATTATATTTTAAACTATCAGCAAAATCACAATGACTAATTATCTTGTTAATTAATTAATTGACTGCAGATACTTGCCTGTTGCTATAAATGCTCTGAAATCCCTTGAGAAGGTAGCAGTTCTCAACTTCTCATGTTTTTGCATGAAAAAATAGTCATAGACTAGTTACACAAATTGTAGATATGCAAACTAACTTTAAAAAATATCCGGACAGTGGTTTATAAATGATAATTAAAGTAAAATTGTATTAGCAAAAGGAATAATTTATTATCTCACACAATGTTTTTTAAATATATTAAGCTCTTGACTTTGTGTAAAATGTCAAGTATACAGTTAATTACATTATTATTATATTATATTATATTATATTATATTATATTATATTATATTATATTACATTACATTACATTGTATTATATAACAACAAGTTCCAGCTCATTACATCATGTACAAAGGCAGTTCTATATATTTTACAATTACAGGGTACGTACGCTATATAATGTTTCAATTTGGTTTATTTGGTTGTCTTCAGAAAACGTTCATATGCACAAGAATTATAAATAGTTAAATACCCTAGTTCATGTAAAATTGCTTGTACAGTTAATGTATTAGTCTATATTTGAGGCCTTGTGTGTTTGACCTTTTAAAGACTAATGATGATAATAGTAGTTGAGATGATCACGAAAAATATATTTGTCCAGTAGCTTACAATAATATTGTTGATGTTCTGCAATTTCAAGTAGTAATATAAATATGTAGTACTAATACCATGTAAACTCAGTGATATTTATGGCAATTATTTGCTGTACACTTACGAGCAAGTAAATATTTAAGTAATTATTTATTGGGAACTACATTGTAAAATCGGTAAGGGAAAGAATGTTATGGGAAACTTTATTGGTAACAAATAAAAAAATACTTAATTATCAGTTATTATTGGTCATTTTACTATTCTATTTTACCAAATACCTTTCAAGTCAATACTTGCATTCTTTTTGCTTGAATTCCAGTGTTTTTTTTTTGTGAGTAAGGTTTGTATACTTTTCCAAGATGCATAAATAGGGCATGAAATTGAGGCTTATATTATTGTACTATACTTTGAATTTTTGAAAAATCACTCATGTATGTATGTGCATATTATATACTTTATTGACTTTCCCCAAATGGGGCTTTTCAAAGACAATAATTCTACTTTAAAAGCGATACACTAGTATTTAATTAGAACATTTAATTACTGACACCAATATTTAATTACAATATTCGAGTTCCGTATACTAACTATTGATCTAGAGTAAAAAGTTCTCTGGCTACTAGTAGTTTTGAAAAGTGGTATGTTCAGCTTTTGTGAGTTTCTGGTGGTACGCCTGCTTATTTCTCCTCGCTTGACTTATCATTAATACATAATTATTTATATTGGGAACCTTGATTCCACTACTATGATGTATTAAATGAAGTGAAGTGGAGATTGGTGCTATTCTTTAAATTCTATGTTCTATGTGTGGCTTAATTTCTGAGTCAGATGTGATTTATATTTTTGTTAACAAGATCCTTTTCTACAGTGGAGTCCATGTATATAATTTACGGGTCATTTTCTCCCTCCTTCCAAAATGTTGTTTCTTCAGGAGGGAATGAAAATGACCCTGGGAACAACGTTGCAGGAAAGAGTCTCGTTTTGAAATGTTTTTGTAATTTCTGGGTTGGAGGGGGAGGTTGAGTCAGGGGTATCCTTTTCAAGTTGGATGGAATAATGCCAGCCCAAAGGATATGTGGTTTTTGAGCTACAGTATTGATGATCAAATTATAGATTATTGAATGGAATGTTAATGGAAAATACTATGCAAACAAATATGTGAGTTTACATGTCAGAATCAGACAGCCAGAGTACGGAGACACTAATTTTGTTAGGTTTTATATGCTCATGCTCATAATAAGCTTAACTATTTTAGCGTGCACACATATTGTTTTGTTTGCTTACATCAGGCTGGTTTTTACATGGTGTAATGGCCATTCACCCCGAGGAAGGCTGGTAAACTCGGCCAAAATATAGGTGCCTGCTTAAAAATTACATCTTTTTGAGTCTTCAATTGTGACATGTTATAAATATAAATGAATATAGTTTGACTTTTTGGGCAGAATTAGGGTATGATATCACATGTTTTTCAGCCTATAGGGTGCAGGGGTTCCAGGCATTCATTGCCACCCAAAAATCTAGGCAAGTAATTCCTTTCTTTTATGTACACAGGCACATACTTAACATACAAATGCAAAGCATTTATGGCCTTGAGCATACTGGATACATGATCACGTATCATTCATGAGACTGATATAAAATTGTCACATTGACAGTGTTTTAAGTGGCTGAATATTTTAACTTTTACAGAATAACATACTGGAGCTAGTGCAGTAACTTAGTGCACATTTTCCAGATGGACTCGAATAAGAAAGTGATGGGAGTACTCATTGCAAATTTTTAAAGGAATCTTTGAAAGGTTCCAGAATTTTGTTTTTTGGGTGTGACTTGGATTCATTAATTTCCACCCCATTTTGACAATTCTGACAAAAAGTTATTTTCCTGTCAAATTGTTTCTGTCCTCTACCCTAAAAGTTAGCTGAATAATTCCAAGAAAAAGATTAAGATATTTCCTGTAAGTGAATTAACTAATAAATACTCAAAAGTAGGGCTCTCAGGGGAGTAGGGTCAAAGGGTCACAGGTTAAATGTATGTGTGGCAGTGCTTGGTTACAGAACACTCGTTTGAGAGATTTTGGAAAAGTTGAATTTTTTTTTCTAAAATCTGGTTTAAAAAATTATGCAAGGCTGATCAAACAGCGTAGAAAGTGTCTTCTTTAATTACCCCGATATTTTGGTTTGGCAGAACTACCTTTCATCAGAGGTTACAAAAGCTGACCGACACTTGCAATCCTATCGCTTTTGGTCAACCACGTCGGCACTCCGGATCTATACAAAGATCCAGCTATGAACTGCTTGGAATCCTATGGCTTTTTGGTCAACCTTGCCCGGATCTATACAAAGATCGAGCTATGAACTGTTCCTGTTCGTTAAAGTGGTCCTTGTATGGTAGAAAGAAGTCACTGAAATTTTTTTAATGGTGCAGGGTGGGGAGGGGAGACAGTGGTTGTCAAGTTTCCCTGTTGGTTTCGAGGGAAACCGCGTTTCGGTATTGCCTTATCATTACTTTTAGTTAAACCCTTTTGTGTGTTTCTTTCAGCAACCTACAAGACAAAAACAGGATGGACGCACTGAAGCCAGCCATCATGTGAAGATAATCTATTCTCAAATTTTTAAACGTATATTGAAGCCCAATGACATCGACGTCAGTTGTTGTTGGAGCAATACCTGTAATATAAGCGACCATGGAAATCAGAATTAAAAAATTCCTTCGTCGAACCTGGGTGTCATAATCCCGCAAATCCACATACTTTTTGAAGCAAAGAACACAAAATATCTGATCGCAATTGCAAGCTCACGTTTCTGCGACTAAGGCTCGTTTGCGTGACTTTTTGTGTAATATAAACATCACACAACGACTATGGAAACCACAATTACAAAATTCCTCTGCTGCTCGTGGGACTCTTAATTCCGCAAATTTCCTTTACATTTCATGACTCATACTTTTCGAACAGAGAACAAGAATAATCCGGTCGAAAGCTCACGTTTCTGCGACTAAGGCTTGTTTGCGTGACTTTTTGTATGACATAAACATGACACAGCGGCTATGGAAACCACAATTTAAAAAATCTTTTACTACACCTGGGACTGTTAATTCCGCAAGTTTCCCTTACATTTCATGACTCATACTTTTCGAATAGAGAACACGAAATATCCGGTCGCAAGCTCACGTTTCTGCGACGAAGGCTTGTTTGCGTGACTTTTTGTATGACATAAACATGACACAGCGGCTATGGAAACCACAATTAAAAAAATCCTTTACTACACCTGGGACTGTTAATTCCACAAATTTCCCTTACATTTTCATGACGCATACTTTGTGAAGCAAAGAACACGAAATATCCGGTCTAAAGTTCACGTTCTCGTGACTAAGGCATGTTCGTGTGACTTTTTGTATGACATAAACATGACACAGCAGCTCGCGTGAGTTTGAGTTTTTGAGGGTGGAAGAGTATGAAAAGAGAATGATGGTATTATCAGAGCTTATAAGCTAAGGTTAAGGTTTGGAGGGAAAGTCAGGCCCCGTTTTTTACAAAGTACATGCTTTTCCTATACATGGTGTTTGTGGGACACAAATACCTAACAAATGTTTGCGTGACCTAGAGACAACAAAAATGACACATCATTTCCCGTCAACCTTGCTGAGGGTTCGTACGTCACGTTAATTTTTTAGGGCGTACAAATAAAAAGGGTTCACTCGCAGAACGATCACAGGTTAAACATTTTACACTTTTGTCGGATTCAAGATGGCAGATGAGTTCGTTAAACTGCAAGTGAGTTCAAACAAGGTTGTTGTGTTCTCCAAAAGCTACTGCCCATATTGTAAGAAGGCCAAAGCGGCAATTAAGGACGCTGGTTTGAGCGAATTCTATGTGATCGAGTTGGACGAGCGAGATGATGGCGATGCGATTCAAGACGCCCTTCTAAAAATCACTGGGGCCAGATCGGTAGGTTTTTTAATGATTCATCTGCTGCTGTCTTCGTCGCTTCAGTTTTACCTTTTTCTTTTTCGAATACTTGATCAGTACCATCGTTAATTTCCCAGAATATTTTGGAGCAGACATGCGGTAACAAAGACTCAATCGAACTGAGCCTTAGAACTCTGGTCTGCAGTTTTTCCCCACCTCGTCAACACAATGACAAAGAAATCTTTAAGTCGATAAAAGCTGGTATTGTGGAATGTATTTGCCCAAGTCTTAGCTGGTCTCTTACTGGGCGGATACTTTGCTGCTGACTCATGAAACGAAATGCAAATAGCGTTTTTTGCAAAGTCATTGTATGTTTACATGTATGAAATGACATGCAAATTCATATTTAAAGTTACTGTGCATGAAAATGATTATTAAACGCAAGAGTGGTTTAAGCTAAGTGCTTTTTTAATTCTTAAATTAGAATAAGGTCATATGTACTGGCTGGTTGGATACTTCCAATAAGTTATTTTGTATGCTGTGTTTTAATACTTTGGCACAAATGATTTAAGGACCGATCCAGAAGGAACTAGTTTAAACATAATTCTGACCAACGGTCAATTTTTAGGTTCCAAGAGTATTCATTGGAGGCAAGTTTGTCGGAGGTGGAGATGACGTCAAGAGGCTCAGTGATCAGGGGAAACTCAGACCCATGCTGCAGGCTGCTGGGGCCTTGTAACCAAAAGGACTTGTTTACAGACAATGCTCTAAGTGTATAAATATATTCTGTCACAAGTTGTTTATGCCTATTTATCTCTCTATAAAATGTCAATGATGAGTAGCCGAGTTTTCATATCATGACTTTGTAATAAACCACGCAATTATCAGTTGAGTGACGTTGCCATGTTTCCTTTAAAAATAAAAGCCAGGAAAATTTTCAGATCAGACCACTCCTAATTAAAACTCAGCTACGGTCACTACCCATTTAAGGAAAATTTTTCATGATTAGGCCATCCCTGGAACTCACATTTCAAATAATCACCTCCCTTGCATAATAGCTCCCCCTCCCCACCTATTTTTTATAATATATAGTCATGCTCATTAGAAAGAGCGAGATGTCCATAAGGTGAGTGTTGAAAGTATGAGGGTACAAACTGAACTTGAGAAACATCCACAAAAATTTAAAGGGGCCTCTAAAAAACCTTCTGGCAGCCATCCCATCACTTTCTTGTGGGAGTGGCCCCCTCCCACTTGGACTGATTTTATGAAAACCAGGCCCACCTGCAAAATTGCAGTTGTGCTGACTTGTTAAGGAAAGTGCCTCACTTTGTCTGAAAGCACATTTTGCAAGCTACTTCTTACCAGCTGAAATGGTAAGACAGAAGAGAGACAAATGGAAAGACAGACAGACAGACAACAACAACAAAAACAACTGTTTTTTAGTATAATTATTCTATACATGGTATTGCCGATTTAGTTACAACATATAAATAAATAAATAAATAAATAAATAAATAAATAAATAAACACTTTATTTCAGTAGGGTGCATAATTACAGTCAAACTGTAGTCTCCCTTTATGTGGCCCTACGAAACGTCCGGGTCGAATTGGAATTTGGAAATGTTGGTTTTTATGGAGGGAGGAAAACCGGAGTAGCTGGAGAAAAACCCTTGGAGCAAGGACGAGAACCAACAACAAACTCAACCCACATATGACCCCGGACCGGGAATCGAACCCGGGCCACATTAGTGGAAGGCGAGTGCTCTCACCACTGCGCCATCCCTGCTCCAACTTAACCAACAAGAGACACTAATAATATTAAGATTTCAGTAAAGAAATCAATTTTAAATACAGATACATTTATCACAATGGAAAAATTGATAAGTGTAGTTTTTTTTTTTCTAACATACTTGATAAGAGACAGACGAGTCTAAGATGGTTACGACGGGAAGTCGACGGAGTGTCCATTGACCGACTTTCACTTCCGGTCAGTAAGGCGCAGACCAAATGAAACGTGGGCTCATCACTCACCCGGCTTTTTCCGAGAAAACTAATTGTTAGCAGCAGCAAACTTGTCGGACAAAATCGTCGGACAATCAAAATGACTAAAGTCGAAGAAATCAAGCTCAAAGTCAGCTCCAACAAGGTGGTGGTGTACTCCAAAACCTACTGCCCGTTTTGTGCTAAGGCTAAAACGGCTCTGAACGATGCTGGATTGAAAGATTATGTGCTAATTGAACTGGATCAGATTGAAGATGGCGCAGCATTTCAAGACGCCCTTCAACAGATTACCGGAGCTAGATCGGTGGGTTTTGTTGTTTGGAGCTAGTTTCCTTATTATTTCTGTATGCTAAATATACCTTAGTATAAAGTGACCTCGTTTATTAGTGGTTCAAGTAATGGAGCGACCAAAAACCTGCTGTTGCATGCGCTTTGCAAATTATTCATCGTTAATCATGAATGGCGACCGGTTAATTGCACCCAGTCTGCTTGCAAATTGAGTTTTAACTTTCATTTGAAATAGGTGCCTGTGATCCTTTTAAGGTTACTTATAACGATCAATAAAAAGCGTGATTTCATAATTTCTAAACGACGAATTTCTCCTACATGTTGCGTAAAAAAGTAGGCATGTATGACGTGCAAAATTGCATTTACTTCTTCAAGATACAAATCGTCTTTGTGAGTACCCTGCAAGCAAAGGTTTCTTGGTCACCTTATATTCCGGTGGGCGAATAAGTAACCTCTGTGCAAAACCATCTGATTCTTTGAACTGCTAATTAAAAATACTGGTTTCTAACAGGCTCTCAACAGGTTTTGAAGCTGATGCAGGCCATAAATATTGTCAAGAAGTGCGCATGCTGTTCTATGCTAGCAAACTTGTTGTATGTGACAGATTTGCAATTTTTATCAAATTTTGAACAAAATTGTTTTTGTCATTTCTCCTAGCCTAAGAAATCAGCAGAAAAACAAAGCTACAGTTGTTAAAGCATCACTTTTACTAAGATTTATCCGGAGTTTAAAGTAGCGCTAAAATAAACCGTGTGCAAGTAACGTAAACGTTTTCATGGAGTTCACAAGTCTGATTTATCTGATATGCGAGGGTACGTGCAAAATATGCAAGAAAGAGAAGTGACGATACGTATGATGGATGTTGCGCATGCACTACAGGAAATCAGACGGTTTACGCAGAGGTTACTTATTCGCCCATGGGACATACACTGCTTGCAGGGTACTTTGTGAGCTGTCTACACTACCTGTTTCTGAAGCGAATTGCATGGAGACTTGGTAAAATTTCCACATAGCCCCATGTATAAATTCAATATGCATAGATTTTCTTACTCAAGCCCTATTCATGATTGCTGTTTGCTTGTTAGAGATGTGGTAGTAGGAAAGAAGTTGATGGCATCATAAATGAATGGAGCTGCGAGGAAATTTTACCGAAGCCTTTTAAGAGGATTCTAAGTGCAGTTTCAAAAAGCCTGTATAAAGTACCAGTGATTTTGCTCTGATTCACATTGATTTGCAATTTTTAAAATTCATGTTGTGCAGTGATAGGACCAGGGCCTGGTTGTCTAAAGCAGGGTTAAGCAAACCCTTCACAGCGGTCAGACGTACAATGTGTGTGCAGTTCCCGCCATAATTTTACAAAGGAAAATACAGACAGATATCAAAAGTTTCACTTTAACCACAAAACTTAACGCCGTTTCTGAAAACTTAAGCTTTTTACATTGAGTATGTGTCGGAAATGAAGTAACTGTCATGCATAAGTTTTGCCGGCATGAAATTTGGTTTGCTGGGACGTGTTCTGCATCGTTTTCATATGAACTTCGCGCTCGTAAACTTTTGAACTGATTCGAACTTCAAGGCTATGAAAGACTGGATGTGATGTAGCTTTTTGCGTTTGACTGCTGTGAAAGCAAACCCAGGATGATGTGGGTTCCTATAAATCCTTTTTGTCCTACCTTTCATCTTTGGCTACTTTCAGCAGTGGAAATGCTTTTTATTGAGGAAACAGTACTTTTATCTTAACTCATTTTTAAACACAGGTGAGCGTTAACCAGCTTTCCAGGATAAAATCTTCATGAAGGGCCTTTTTAGGAAGACCGTGTGGAATTTAATGCTCACATTGTGTGGCTTTGCTTTTGACACTGAACAACATATCAAGCTGGCATTATCGAATCACGAGATAATTGCAATGAAATCACAGGAAAGTTACTGGAAATGTCATATGATTTAAAATTGCATTTCAAAATCACTGCCAAAATTGCACAAAAAGGGCCTGTGTTCATAACACTGTTTCTCACCACGGAGATGGAAAAATGTTGGCAAACTGCAATGCAAAAGCATTTCAAGCTTAATTTGCAGCCAAACTTATGTCTGTAATACCCACCCTTTACAGCCTGCTTTATGCAATTTATAAGAACAATGATGAAACAGGAACAGTCTGCAGTGAAAGAAGGACAATCTTGTAGGTGTGGGTACAGAAGGATTTCAGTTATTGTTGTTAATGAACCTTGCGCCCGCTGGGAGGGGGGTGTGATGGATGCCATGTACCCACCTTGAGCTGTGAAGGTCTCTGTAAAGCTAACGGTAGTTCTTGTGTCCTAGTTTGCCAATTGCATAGTTTTAAAATGAAAGCCACTAAATCAAATGAACCCTTGGTACAAGGGAGGAACATGAACATTCCCTGGAGAGACAAGAACTATAATATTGTATTAAAAAATGTTCAGTGTCAGAAACCTGTATTATCAATGTGTGCAAAAATTCTTAATTCATCTTGTAATATAATAACTATGCTTCATTTCTTTAGGTTCCAAGGGTTTTCATTGGTGGCAAATTTGTTGGAGGTGGTGATGATGTAAAGAGGTTGCAGGACACTGGAAAACTGAAGCCAATGTTACAGGAAGCTGGAGCTTTGTAATTTGTGGATTTTGCAAACCTGCAAATACACACTGCAGAAACATTAGCTTTGTTATGTGGATCCAAAGGACCTATCACTATGTAAATGATACTGAGAATGTATTTGCATTGTGTGAATAAAACAGTCTTGTGGTGGAAATTCCATTGAATTTACTGTTTGGTTTGCAACACAGCAGCTCAGAGTGCCTGTGGCAACCAGTGTTAGATAATATGCAGATTTACATTGGTTACCAAAGCCCAAAGGGGATCAAAGCAGACTCAGGTATATAGGTGGCAGAGTCACAAAGGCCTTTTTTGGGTTTGTGCTTAGTAATTTAGGCCTTGCGGCAACTGGAAGTAATGCTCTACCCAATGGAAATAACCAAGCCAACTGGAGAACAGGCCATTGTGGGTATAACATGAACTCTCAATGGCCTGCTCTCCAGTTGGCTTGATTAGCTCAATTGGGTAGAGCATTGAGTCTGCGGACTTCGCAAAAGTCAGGGTTGAGATCCTGGTCAATGCAAGCCTGAATTTTTTCAGGTCTGTTTTTTCAAGTGCTTAAGTGGAAAACATTTCACTGCAAGGATCACATTTCATCATTTCAAATTTCATTCTGTTACTAAAATAATACAGAGCATATTTACTTCAGTGTAAGAACATGGATAGCTTATGGGCACTTAGGTGTCTCATCATCTCTGCAAAACAGTGAAAACCTCAGTTACAGTAGATGAGTCAACTGCTACATATCTATATTATGTTTGAACAATGTTACTTTACTTTATTGACTTCAGCTGTCAAAAGAAGTAAGAGCAGGGACCAAATTCACAAAGCTCTTTTAAGTTAATATCACTCCTGACTGTGTAGGATACAATTTAATCATCACACTCCCAAAGGATGCCGTTACATGTTGTCCAAGTTCATTTCTTGTCAGTTTGTATGGCATTTGGACAACGAAAAGATCTTGAAGACATAGTGTCAACTGTTTTTTTTTTCATTTTGGATGCCCTTAAAAGTACATTTGTGTAATCTGTGACTTTCTCTTCTTGTTGTTGTGATTGGTGTAATATCATACCAGACAACTTTTCGAATGGTACATCATATAAATAAAATCTGGGGTGAACATAGTCTGTTAGCACTTCACAAAAATATCTTATTACGGCCTTTTTACTGCAGGAGTGAAAGGGTTAAGGGAGATAAAATTTATAATTTTTAATTTACAACTTTTATGCAGTGTTGGTCCACTGCATACTTACATGTAACTACAACGATAAGGTCATCATAGAGTTCAGAATCTTTCTTTTTTCCATTTAACACCTCTCTTGTATTTCGAAGACTATGCCCCTTCAATGCACAGACTAAAAAGAGACAGTTTCCTGCACTTGCAGAACTCTTAAAGACAGTGCCTCCTAAAAGAAGTACTCTTGCAAAGCAAAGGTTATGACTTTGGGGAAAAAGTAGATCTTATCAAGGGTTATTGTAAATTATCCAAAAAGAAAAATGTGGGTAGCCTGCATTTTTCAGAGATAATTTAGCAACCGTAATTCTAAAAAAAGCGTTAAAATACAAAGAATGTATGGCAATAATATTATTTTAAGCTAATTAATATTAATTTAAGCTCAATTATCTCTGAAAAATGTGTGGCTACCCCAATTTTCTTTTTGGATTCTGATAGCCCTTGCTAAGATCTGCTTTTTCCACATAGTCATAAACCGTGCAAAAATATTTAGTATTAGTGGGCAAATTCCTTAAGAAAACCGAAAATCCCGAGATGCGCAGAACGTGTGTGCAGTAACAAAAGGTGGCACCATCCTTAACAGCCCATGAAAGCTACCATTTAGGTTCTACTACGTCTGTTTCTTCTTCGACCTCAATGTCACCCCACTCCAAACTGTGATCAAACTTAAGAAAGTCAGGAGTAGGTGGAATATCACCAATAGTTACTGATGTATCATCCTGTGAGTAACTTTCTTTGACATCTTCATTTTCGGAGTCAAAAGTAACTTTCTTCTCAACCTTGGTATCAAGTTTTGGCAGATTGGCTTTGTGAGCAGCCAATTTATGTTTTTCAGTTCCTTCACCTCCGTTGGTCTGTTCTCTCACATTATGAATTCCCGAGCTTCCTGTATCTTGTTTATTGTTGATTGCATGCTCAGATGCTTTTAGACTATCAGCTACTGTACCACTGTTAGTAGTAAGACTCTGTTCACCATTTTTCTCCTTACTATTGGGTAATTCACTTTCTGAAATGCTCACAGCAGGACTTTCAAAGTGTTTATCCTGATCTTTCTCAATCTCATTAGATTCTTGTCTATTTGCAACAGATTCATCAAAATCCTTTTTATGTGATGGCGGTTTATATGTTTCTTCTACCGTAGAAGCACTTTCTTTGTTAGTCTTAACCTTATCATTCTCAACCGAGTCATTCTGTTTTCTTCTTTGTTTGGTCTCCCTTTGTGGTTTAGGAACATCACTGTATGAACTACCATTTTCCTCTACATGCTCATCATGGCATGGAGTACTGGATGCAACATCCTGCTGGTGATCCAAGGTCATCCCTTTTGATTCATCTGCCTTGCGCTGAACAACACTGCTTTCACTAGCCTCACCCCAATCTTCCTCATGTTTCATGACCCTGCCCTCACTGGTCTCACCCAATCCTCCCTGGTGCTGAGCGACCCTGCTTTCACTAGTTTTACCCCATTCTGCTTCATGTTGGACAACTCTGCTTTCAGGGGTATCACCCCAGTCTTCCTCATGTTTTGTGACTCTGCCCTCACTGGTCTCACCCGATCCTCCCTGGTGCTGAGCGACCCTACTTTCACCAGTTTTACCCCATTCTGCCTCATGTTCGACAACTCTGCTTTCTGTGGTCTCACCCCATTCTTCCTCATGTTGGACAACTCTACTTTCACTGGTCTCACCCCATTCTTCTCTTGCCTCCATCTCTCGATCATCATGTTGTCCAAAGCCACCAAACCTTGATCCCTGTTTTTCTGAATCACGATCTCCATAATCTCTTCTGCTATTCCTGTTGTCACCGCCCCAGTCTTCAGAGTCATCTCTATCCCATCTTCTTGTACTTTTGAAGCTATGATCACCATCATCATTTTCATATACCCACATCTTTCTTCTTGGATCCCAGGTCTTGCGCTGGTCCCAAGCCCGACTCCAATTTCCTGACTTCTTCTGCCGTGCCATTCTATCCTTATCAATCTTTGCCCGCTCCTCCCGCCACTGAGAATATTCATGTCGTTCTTTACCTGACATAGTCATCTCAATATTGCCTTTCTGTCTGCCTGGACGAAAGCCTTCTTTTTCTCTATGCATGCGATTGACGACTTTATTAAAACTTGCTCCACCCCAAGAGTGCTCATTTCGTCCTGTTGTCCTTGACATGTCAACTCGATCATCATCTGCAAGAAACCTGTTGGCTGGACCAGAGGTTGTGCCTCTAGTTTTTCTCTCTTCTTCTTCTTTCTGGACATTTTCTCTCCTTTTAGCCTCCCACTGTTTTGCCTTTAGTGTCTCTTTTCGCATTTCTTGCAGCATCAGCCCTCTTCCCCTACCCCTACCCCGCCCAGGGGTGGAGCTCTCCTTGTTCACCCCAGGTACAAAATTCTCTGGATGCTTCTTAACAGCCATTTCACTATACTTATCAGCATTTCTGCGGTCTTCTTCAATCTCTTTTTGCCTTCTTATGAGTTCCTCATTTTTCTTTCTTATCATTCTCATCTTGGCTTCTACTAGCTCCTCTTTCTTTGCCTTTTCATCTGCGACATTGTGAGTCTCTGACTTGGTGTCCTTGGGTCCAGGCTTGGATGCCATTATCCTTGCTCCTGTTACTTTTAATTTAGAACCTACAAAAGGTGATAAAAGAGCTTCACAATTAGTGAGGGCCCAGATTTTAAAGATCAAACAGTTATCATGAATTCAAGTGATCAAGGGTAAAATTATAAAGAAAATGATCTCAAGGGAAAAAACATTCACTTTGAATAAGCAGGAGGTTCGGGATACTGAGGGTTTGAGTTACCGGGAGTCAACTTTAAATATCAAAAACAACCAGTTGGCAGTTGTCAAGGAAGGATTGATAGCAGTTGATAAAAAATGTAAGCTGAGGCTCTGATGGAAAACCAGTGTTGCCGGAAAGTTGCCACATTAATGTGTAATAATGCTGACTTGCTTTGAACAAATCCCTTTGGACAAATCCCACAAGGGATTTGTCCCATTTGTTATTAAAGATGTACCAAAAAAAAATTAAAGATGTACAATTCCCCTTCCATTCCCCACGGTAAAATTAACTATACACCCAAAGGCAACTAACCCTCCTTATCTCTAAGGTTTCTTGGGGAACACCTCCTAGAAACATAGTAATAAGTGGATACTGAACACCCTGTTAAATATAATTTATACAATCATCTCACAATCATAGCCACTCTTTGTTGATGCAAAGAAAAGGACATGCAGTCATTTCCTCATCAAAACGCCCTCCTATTAAGTCCACTCCATTAAAATATGACCAACATTGAATGGCCTTCTTGTATACTACGTATTTCAATAACATGCAAACTCTAACCTTCAGAACAAGCTGTGTCACATTTTTGGACACTCAAACATGTGTAGAGATTTCTGTAGAGCACTACGTTTCTACAAGCACTACAGTACTTTTGGTTTAATATTGCGTGCTATGTTATTGTCAACATGCCAACCAACCCTATTTGATTTGGCAATCCCACAGTCTACCACAAAAATGTAGTGCTCTATGAAAAAGTCTATGCACATCTCAGTGTCAAAAAGTGCAACAGGTGTATTCAGAACCCAATAACTAAAGGACCATGAAAAAACAAAGTAGACTGAAATAATTAATGCAGCAAAGCAAACAAACATGATTTCCTGAGCCTGTTGAACCAAACCCCTTTGTTGCTTGTTGCACTACGATGATTGATGGCAGTGAAAATTGTAGGCTTTGGTTGGGTCTTAATCTTAAGAGTTCTTGTGATTAAGCACAGTAACACAACCGTGGGATTGTAGTGCCTTCCTCGTTTTATAAACCGCTAAGTTGACTAGGGCAAGTTGCCCGGCCATAAACATGTATACCTTCCTAACTAAGGTTTTTCCTCACTAACTACTGATGAGCTACCGAGCCAATCAAGTAGTACTGCTTTAAAAGTGCATTTTGTAGTTGTTCGGAGAACGTACATGACTGCATGGATGGTAATTAAGCTTATCTCATCAACACATGAACACAAACAACTCAAGTATTTGCAAGCTGTGCTACAAATTAATGATCCTTAATCTAAGAACAAACGTAAAAGCAGAAAAGGCTAGGACCATAATACACTCAACAAAAAAACTGTTCGTGACTAAACTAATTAATTAAGAGTGGTGCAAAAAATCCAATCCCTATAGTCACGAAATGTGACGCTGAAACTGTAAGAGTTGACGAATTTCACCACAAAATAAGCCCAAATAGTTGAAAAAATAATTAAAATGCTGCAAAACACCGAACACTCACCTGTGAACTTGAAAGGGCATAAAATATAGACGTTTTGTACACGCGTGGCTGTTCACAAAACAAAAAGGAAAGCAGACGCCATCTTGAATTAAGCGCCTGCATTGTATCTGCGGATTCTTGGCGCATGCGTAAATTACGAATGAAACGCGGGAAATCGACTCGCATTCGAGCGCCGTGCAGCGCCGTGCAGTTTTCTGCGTGATTTAAACTCAGTTTCTATCTGAGAACAACAAGTTTTTCCCGGATGTAGATGCCTTTGCAGTGAGAGATAAACAGTTCATTCGTGTGGTTTTACTAATGGCGCGATCGAAGCGCAAAACTTTGAAACCCAGCACTTCGGAACCCTCAGGTAAGCTTGTTGTCAACAGGTTATTTAATAATCCTGTGAAATAAAATTTAATTTAAAGCGTGGCTAGTCGTTAAAATAAGAAAAGGGAAAACTGCAGAATTGATTGTGGCGTTATGGTGTCAAACTGTCTCAGGGGTTTTGTAAAATTACTCCTTGTAAACTGATTGTCTGGGTGTGATCTTGTCATTAAACCCCACTGTTTTAAGAATTATTTGTCCTGTATCAAACAAGGGCCGGGAGGGTGGGTTAAGAAAGGAAATTGGCACGTGAGAATTATGTGCCCGCTAGGGCTTCACTGATTCTTAACATTGTAAAACTGACTACCTTTGCCAGTTCAGCAAAGATAAGCTTGCCCTTCGAAGAAGCTTGTCAGTAGAAGTCTTGTAGCCCGTGCAAATCCTGTGGGTGTATTTTCCTAGGTAAGTTTTCCCTGTTTCTGGAAAATGTTTTAGCAAGAAGTCTCCTACCAATCCCACAGGTGGTCCTTGGTTACTCCTGGGGTCATCCCCATGGAAACCTTGCAGTGCACTAGCCTTGCTCTAGCACTGACAAAGGTAGTCAGCATTACAATGCTAAGACTTATTCAAACACAAATAAAGTTTTTATTATTATCATTATTGCATCCACGGGGAGTGGTAATATTCCAAAAGAGTGCTGAGTATGTGGGCTCCCTGTGGCATGAGTGTTGCCATTTGTTATAGTCCTTAAAAAGAGTGGTTGATTGGTAATGTTTTGATAGCCTGCGCAGAACTTAAACTTGCATGATGTCTTTGATTAACTATTACCCACACTTTAATGATGGTTGTATTCTGCCAGCCAAACGCTCAAGGCATGGACAAGATAATCACAAAACAAATGGGGTCACTGAAGTGGAGGCCACTTTGTTCGGTAAAATGGTTCAAGATGCAGGGCTTCATCTCAACCCAGGTCAAACACAAGATGAGTTAGGTAAGCAAGGTTTCATTAGTAAATCAGCTAACCGAGAGAAAGCACAGTCAATTTTTAGAGTGCATTCTCTTTGGACTATCCAGGGATGTCATTTAACTTTGATAAAGCTGGCTATATAGGAAGTTCCTGTAGGTGGCCCTTTTCTTTCGTGATAGTATCCCATCATAAGTTTTGCCTTTTTAGCTCTGAGTTTGGAAATCTATATTTGAGTACACAGCCTTATGTTGCCATTATACAGTAAAACCTGTGTTAAGCAGAAACCCACAGGACTCTCGCTAGTGTCCGTTTAATAGAGGTGTGTCCATAAAAAAGGTGGGTTGCTGGTTCTTTTTCACTGCAGCAATGCCTTTCATAATCACTGCCAGCAACAAATGACTAGGCTGTCCTGAGCTAACAAGCCAACTGGGAGCTGGTCATTAAGTTGGTTCGTAATATACCTGGGATTTCATCTTCATCATCTTTCCCGGGTATATTACGAACCAACTTAATGACCAGCTCCCAGTTGGCTTGTTAGCTCAATTGGTTAGAGCGCTGCACCGGTATCGCAGAGGTCAGGGTTCGAATCCCAGCAAGCCTGATTTTTTCAGACTTTCTTTTCGCAACTGCATAAGTTGCGTTAATAACTGCGAGGATCTTCTTTACATTTATTTCTTCATTCCGCAGTTCAGATATATGAGTTTCATATATTCAGAATTTCATATTTTGTTCAGTTGGATAATGAAATAAGTCCCAAAAGAACACAACTTGCCATCTTTTCGAAGAACTTGCAGATCTTGATAAATGTTTTGTATTGTTGGAAGGTATTGTCATGGTTATTGCCAGGGCCTCAGGTTCAAACATCTGAGGGTCTCTCAAACTTACTCTTTGTTTCGAGTATTGTTTAGACTTGGTTAAGTGTACATCTTCTATTTCTCCCTATTTGTTTTGCACTTATTTCTAAATGTGTAGTTTTTTTGGAGTTTGAAGAAGTGTCTATTCAGTCAACTGGTATGTTGCTAATGAATTAAATAGATATTGCTCTAGAGCAATAATAATTATAACAATAATTATTATAACTATACAGTTGATTATACAGTTGATTTTTTGTTATATTTTTCAGAAGTTGATCGATCCATTTTTCAGAAGAAAATTAAAAATTCGCTGAAAAGTCATCACCACTACCCTGAGGTAAAAGTATACACCACTTAGGACAGTTTGCTGCTTCAGGGTGCCTTCACATGACAAACTGACTTTGCCAAACTCTGAACAGCTGTTTTTATAATCTTGTGGTTTCACATGACATTCCTCAATTAACAACTGCATCACTAAATGGAGGTTGATTGCCTGGGATGTCCTGGGGCTTTCACTGGAGGCCAGCCAGCCAGCCAGCCAGCCAGCCAGCCAGCCCCTAGACTGATTACCGCTCCCATGGCCGACAATCCCCGCAACCCAGCCAAGAGCCCCCACACCCTCAACAAACATGAAGATGTTGCTTGAATCCCAGTTTGAGGGCAATTTGTGTCTGTACATGTAAACCCTGCACCCATGACTCTTTGCATTGTTCTTGGGATTTTGCTTGACAAACATCTGGATATCTGTTGTGAGTTTTTCAACTCAAAAAGTTGTGTGAAAAAGTTTCCTGCCAACAGTTCACCTGTTGCTAATAAAAAATGCTCACATATGCCTTCTTGCACATGTATGTTCCATCATGAGTTTCCAAACTGTTGTTTGCTATTCGAAATATCCTTTTTAGTCTTATGGCGAGGTTGGTTGTCCTTTCAGGTTCTTGATGAGTTTCTTGAAGGACTACAACAACGATTAGATGATTCAGACAGGTATTGATAGAAATAATAACTACATCAAAAATATAAACTATAACTTAAAAAAAAAAACAGTGCAAAGATTGTCGACTACATCCTGGCCCTCTACCCTTCAATTAACTACTATACTGACAATAAAATAAATTGCTACCAACAAGTACGTCCAAAAAACAGTTCAAATAAAAAAAAAATGTCAAAGACTAAACATCAAAACAATAGTTATTAAAAAAAATTTGTTCTGAACACTTCCAGGGTGTACGTTAATCACTGTCCCTGTTTTATTCTCTGCTGACTGCCCAGGAGAAGGCCATTTAACTTTTTTACTGTAGCTGGGCTGTGTAAGTTTTTTCTCCCTCACTGACAGATTTAGAATTCTTTCACTCCACTGTCTTGCACTGCTGAAATTAAAAAATAACTAAGTTGAATAGGTAACTTTGGGAATGTGATCTGTAATTCTACTCATAGAAACAGACAGTGAAGGAGAGGGAATTTTTTATGATGTGTACAGGAAACTGAGGTCACATTTTTTGTGCTAGTCTTCTGAATTTCAGTTTCCTTTTTTATCGCCAACAGATTCCGTTTGAGCCTGCTTCCAGTTTCCATGTCAGAAGATAGTGAGGGGTAAGTGCTCAGCCCTCCCAAAATGTTTTTGTTGCACAATGGAACGCTGTTAGAGTCAGCTGTCACCAAGTTTTAGGGTAACTTTGAAAAGCTAAAAGACATATTCTAATCAGAGGAAACCCAAAAATACTGGTTGAGTTTGGTTTAAAACTACTCTACTCTACTCTGAGACTATGGTTAAGTGCATTTGGCTATGGATTGCTTGGATGGAAATGGATTGCAACTTGAAACATCAGGCTGATGTTTTCAAGTTTTGCCTTTGTTTCTTGGAAAAATTGGTAGAAGAAACTGATTATGGCTTGTTCTTCGTTTGAGAAAATCATTTGATTTCCTTCTCTTGATGTTCTAGGAGTATTCTGTGTGCAAGAAAAGACATTTGATTTGAATTTTAGCACATTTTCACCCCAAAATGTAAAAATCCCCGTGACAGAGTCCCTTTAATACAACTACCAATATTCCATGAAAATCTGGCCACATTAATGGATTCAAGGGGTTCTTGTAATGACAAAGGAGGCTGTACTAACATGGTCGCAGGACTCTTTTTTGTGGTCGGGATTTAGTTATTATAAACATTTACGAGTGCCTGCCATGACAACTTTCAGAGGAAAAACATATTAATTAATTAATCAATGGAAAGAGGCTTCATTTACTCCAAGTTGTGCAGTGAAAGCTCATTGAGACCGTGCACTATGAGAACAAGATAAAAGGCCCTTTGTCCCAGGTCAGTTTAACCACGCTAAATTGGTCTGGGAAAAGAGAGGCTCTGGCCCTCCGGGGTGAGACCAATCACCTTACGCTGTAAAAAGACCCCCTTCCAATTACAGGAATATCACTAGCACAATGAGATTGAGGCCACGCAGCACGCGGCTACTATTCCAGAATAGGAATACTCAGAATAGACGGTATTTGTGTTCTTTTGGGAGCGATTCTGTTTTCGGGATGAATGGAATATCATTCCGTTCATTCTGCTCCCAATATCAGAATAAACAGAATGAAAGGAATACAGTTTACTCAGAATAGCCAGAATACCCATTCTTTTGGCAAATTTTTGGCGGGAAATCCTACGAGGGCTGCCTGCGCATGTGTAGAAATAGTAGTTCTCAGGTCACCTCCACCCTGGGTATTCCATTTTCAGAAGGAGCATTCTTTTCGAAATTGAAATTCTGAGTATTCTGTTATTCCTAAACCAGAATAAGAATAGCCAGAATAGTCCCAAAAGAATGCACCCTAAGTAACTAAATGAATGTTTGTTAAGTTGAACAGTTTTTTAAATTTTTGTTTATTGAATGTGCTTCTCCTAATAGTTTTAAGCTATCAAGACTCCACTGTGGTTGTTTCCTATTAAATACATTTTTATTTAATAAATAAACTGATGATAGGATATATTCCTTTAATAGACATGGAGGGAGTCAGGAAAGTTTGATAAGAATGCTTTTGGGTGTTGACATTCTTCAGGTAACACTCCAAAATAATACTTATGACTAATTAAAACTAAATAGTCTTGGTTCTACAGTGGAACCTCCGTAAGCAGACACTCTCGGGACCGAGCATAGGTATCCATTTGTAGGAGGTGTCCACTTACAGGAGTTTGAAAGACTTCAAGCATCATAGGGGGTAGGGTGCATCAGTCATGCCTTCCAAATAATGTGGGCATGTTTCAACGGAAACCTCGTGGCAATCTGGCTGTCAAAGTCTCTAAAGTGGCCAACAAACTCAGCAAAAGTAATAATCAGTAGAAAACTGGTCAACTGAGGTGCCGGATACAGCGTGGAACTACCCTGTAAGTATGTTTTTCAAGGAGACTCATTTTCATGCAACTGGCTGAAACAAAAATTAACAAAGATGTTGTTTTGTAGCATTTGTAAATGAGATACTCACACAGCAAGAATGTAAGTGTTGCCTTTTTTTTTCTTGTTGTTGTTGTTGTTCTTTTTTTACAGTTATTAATGCACAGCAATGTTTACACGTATTAAAAGCTGTTTTGTGGTCTATGAATTGACCAAATATTGAGTAGTCCTATCTGGGGCCGGTCATATTGTATTCTAGAATAATTTTTTTAATGCAGTCAGTGTTTACAAGCAAGTAAATCAACAGAGGTGGAGTGTAAATGGAATGGAACTGTCATGTGAGCTCAAGTTTCTGCTTAAAAGGAGGTTATTTTGGCTCCTGGAACTTCAAAAAGGTGTCCACTTCCACTTACAAGAGGTGTCCTCTGACAGGAGGTTTAAAATGTAGACCCTTAGCGGAGAAATTGTGGGAACTGCAGTTTCATTGGTGTTTGCTTACAGGAGTGTCTGCTTGTGGGAGGTGTTCGCAAGCGGAGGTTCAACTGCATCTTTTTACAATATTGTGACAAAAATCAAGTAACGTCTTTTTTGTTAAATAATTAAATAGTTTTTTGTCATGAATTACAGCCCAAAATTGCCAACATGCTTATGGAAAAACTCCCTGAGTTCATGAGTGATGAAGAAAGGTATGTGAAGATTTCCTATAGGTACCGGTAATGTTTTTTGTAGTGCCCTGCCATTTTCCTGAGCAAGCTGTGGTTTTCATTTCATACTCATGTAAATATTTGCTATAATATTTTATATATGCTGAATTCTACACGTTTCTTTTTTTGGGTCTTAACTATGATCTGTTAGAGGACAGATGCATAGATGACATCATCATTGACAACTTTTTTTCTCTTTATTAGATAAAACAAATAGATTCCATGTTGCCATGCGTCTGTTCAGTAATAGATCATAGAAGACCTCAAAATGTGGTAAGAATTTCAGTGACACACTCGCCTAACGGCTCGTACCACCTTTTTCTTCTTACCACATTTTGACATTATGTGTGATCTATTACTGAACAGACGCACAGCAGCATGGAATGTATTTGTTAAATATTATACATACAAATGTACATATAATTATTTTAATTATGCAAAATAACACTATGCTAATTTATTTTCATTTACGAAAGACATTTAATGCCTTTGTTGGAGGCAGCATGGCCGAGTGGTTAGGGTGCTGGACTTGAAATCCGGAGGTTCCAGGTTCAAATCTCGCTCTGAGCACTAGCTGAAGTCGTTGTCGGTAGCCCCAAGTTCAACTCCTCGGCCATGCTTGTGAAAAAGCCAACTGGTCTGCCCCTCTGCCACGTGGGGTTCTTAAAGATGTTATGTTTGTTTAGATGTTGTATGTTTTTCATTGTTCGTAAAAGCCCCTCATGGGGAGTGGTCAATTAAGTTATTATTATTATTACTATTATTATTATTATTATTATTATTATTATTTCTATTCCATTATTTTCTGTTTAGTACTGCACATCTGCAGCTCTGTCATGTAGCTTTTATAATTTTAAAATTGTACGGTGGTCTTTTCAGTAATGGTACCGATGATTTCAATGTTCCACGCCTTGTGCTTAACCAGTTTAGATGGCTTGACTGTATTGTTCAGAGTAAGGTCAGTGGGCAATTCTATCATAGTTCATTTTTACTTAAAAATTATAGCTTTAATTTACAATGTAATTGGTATCATACTGTAAGTGGTGAACATGCAGGGCCTGGCAAAATGGAACTGATTAAGAAAAATTTCCTGTGAAACTTACAGACTTCTAGACAGAAACAGTAATTGTTGAAAAATTGTTTAATGGTTGACGTAACTTTTGACTGACAGTTAATCAAAGCTGCAACATCCACTGTGCACAAGAAATTAATGTCCTCATGAGCATCAAGAAAATGACTTTGACCCCTCTATCTACAGTGTGCAAGGGCTGAGAGCATAACCATCTTATGTTGAATTTCAGGTTGTTTCTGATTTTGCTTTGCCCAGAACTGCCCAAAGTTTTGCATGTTGACTTCACTTCACTCAGGGAACATTGTCTACTGTATTCTTCCCCAGATTTAAGCTTCCTTTTTCGAGAAAAATGAGACCAAAAAGTCAAGTCTTCTTCGTGTGTCACACGTTCGTAGTTTTACATTTAGGCATGTGCACTGGTAGCATGCTAGAGGATTAAACATGGCCGTTCGTTGAATCGATGTTGTTGTTTCTTGTACGTTTTTAATAATCCGAGATGGTGTCATAAGTGGCTATAAATTTCACTTAGAACCTACGAGAAGTCTTCACGTATTGCGGTAGAAACAAAAGAAAAAGATTTCATGCAAAGATTGCTTTCAGGGCTCTAATGACTTCGTGGGATTTGGTGCTCTTTTGTATGGCAGCTACCTCAATATATCGGGAGCGGTTCAGCGACTACATAGTGGGGAAGTCTATTATTGCTGAAACAGACCATAAGCCACTAGTTCCTCTTCTCACCACGCGTACCTTGGATGAAGTCCCTCCTAGAGTACAGCGGCTAAGAATGCGCCTCATGTGTTTTCACTTTAAAGAGGTGAACCATGTACCCAAAAAGGAAATGTACATCGCAGATGCATTATCAAGAATGCAAGCAGAAAACTCAAACAGAATGGCTACAATTCCTGAAGAAATGAACATCTATGTTGTTAGCATACAGGACTGTCTACCAGTATCGGATGTGAAGCTAATGGGAATCAAAGAAGCCCAAGATGAAGACCCTGTCTGTCGACAGTTAAAGAATTACTGCATGGAAGGCTGGCCAGACAAATTTCACCTTAACAATGCACTTAAGCCTGATTGGTCAGTCAGAGGAGAGCTCACCGTAGTGTATGGAATACTGCTGAAGTCATCACGAATCGTAGTGCCATCGGCTATGAAGCTGCAAGTTTTGGACAAGATACACGAAGGGCACCAGGGAATAGTCAAGTGCAGAGAATGTGTGAAGACGTCTGTTTGGTGGCCTGGTCTCAACCGTGAAGTCCATGACATGGTTGAAAATTGCAAAGTTTGTGCCAAGTACTGACAGCAGCGAGCTGAGCCACTCATGCCAACACCCTTTCCTGAGCGCCCTTGGCAGACGATCGGCACCAACCTCTTTGAGCTCGATAACCTGAATTATCTGATAGTCGTGGACTATTTCTCACGCTATATTGAGGTAGCTGCCATGCAAAAGACCACCAAATCCCATGAAGTCATTAGAGCCCTGAGAGCAATCTTTGCAAGGTATGGAATCCCAGAAGAACTAAGAAGTGACAATGGCCCACAGTACGCCTCAGTTGAATTCACTCATTTTGCAAAAGAATTGGGTTTCAGGCGTACAACGAGTAGCCCCCATTTCCCAGTCTAACAGTGAAGCAGAGCACGCTGTAGAAACCACCAAGTCACTGCTTAAGAAAGAAAAAGATCCAGCTAAGGGACTGTTGGCATACAGATCTACCCCACTGGCTTGCGGTTAATTACCATCAGAACTACTTATCATGTTATGGGATGGAAACTCAGAAATACCATCCCAACCTTCCACACTGTTCTTAATCCGAGTTGGCCGGATATGGAAAAGCTACGCGAAAGAGAAGCAGAAAGCAAGGAAAAGCAAAGGCTGAATTTCAATCATTGACACAATGCTGCTCTCTTGAAAGCATTCCAACCTGGTATTCCTGTGCACATTAAAGATATGGAAACCACTGGTACAGTAACCAGAGCAGCAGAAACACCTAGATCCTAAATGATTGAGACAGAGAAAGGCACAGTGAGAAGAAACCGATCTCATGTCAACACAATCCCTATCAACAAGTCAGCGTCACCCAGTGTTTCAGACAAGTCAATGTCACGTAGTGTTACGAAACAACATCCCCAGGACAAGGCATTGACTCCTTTGAAGCCACTCCCATCACCTTGTCTTTCATCCAGACCGAAGAGACTTGTTAGGCCCTCTCTCAAGTTAAAAGAGAGCCTTGGACTTTGTTGAATATTGAACTTTAGTTACAGAGACATTTGGACATTTGAACTCATGCTTGAAAAAGGGAGATGTTGTGTTATTGAACTTTGTCCCTTCACATGTCACGTGTTCGTAGTTTTACATTTAGGCATGTGCACTGGTAGCACGCTAGAGGATTAAGCATGGCCATTTGTTGAATGGACATTGTTGTTTCTTGTCCGTTTTCAAAAATCCGAGAAAGTCAGCATTATTTGTAAAACAGTAGAAATTAAAGAAACCAGTTGAAAGGTCTTGTTTCTGTAAAAAATAAAAATGAACACAACAAAGTAGCAAGAAAGCTGATTTGGGATGATTATCTAATAGGCCATTTTCAAGTTGCCTCTAGCCTTCATTTCTTAAAGTGAGGCTGAGTGCGAAGTCTGATATGAAATTTGATGTGAAAATTTATTTTTAATTCTCATGCAAATAAAACTCATTTTCACATGAAAGATTTTGCACTTGGCCTTGTTTTGATAGTGAGGGTTTTTGGAACTCGGAAAATGTTGATTAAATCACTGCCGTCTGTGTTAATGGTTAAGTCATTGGTCTCTACCTGCATAAACTAGCTGTGTGATACTAGGAAGCTCTTTTGCTGAGATGGCTATCGTACATTTTGTACTAATCGTGTCGGCATCTTACAGAGGTACATGACATACTGTTGTACTTGCACAAAGTTTTGTAGTTTGGAAAACCTTAAACAACTTTATAACAAATTGGTTTCTGGTTCATGTGACCAATGACACCCAAAAATGACGAGAGGAGCAGTCAATCTGCCACAAACACGACCCTTTAAGCCCCAATATCAAGATGCATGTTCTCTCCATTGTTCTTCATATGTTTGTTATGATGCTACTTGTGAGAATTTGATTGAACATCAAGACACATTAACTATGGTGATCATTTCCTTTATTCTCATAACCTGTATACGTTTGATCAAGTAGTGATTTTGTAAGAAGAAATTAGATGCTTGTCACTCTTGGCCAGTTGACATAAAAGCCATGAAAAAGTTGTCAAAACTCTTCCAAAATCTAATCAGACACTCTGTGTAAGTGGCATTGGCATGGTGTCTGTAGTCAAAAGAGGTTTCACGTTCTTGTAATATTTAAGATATATCCTTAGGCTTTGAGTGTGCTGTTTTGAAACTTAGGAGTTGACAGAAAAGATGCTTGAAATGGTTGGCATAACATCGCTGGAGGTTCAGCGTGAAATCATAACATGCATTCCTGAAGTCCTGGATGATTCAGAACACACAGAAGTAGCTAGAGAACTGAGGTAAAAAATGAATCATAGAAGTGTAAGCAGGGCCAAAAAAGGTTAATGATGACACAATGCTGTTGGAGTGCTAAAGACAGTTCCTTCATGCCAAGAAAAAAGCTACTTTATAACTGCAATTTTTTTGGAGTTTTTGCAACAAGGATCTGCCCATTAACAAATGATCATATGCAGCCCTAGTTACCCATCTTAGCTCTTTGTTATAAAAAGTTCTAAACCCTATATTTGCTCTTATTCAATTTACCCATGTTTGTTGTCATGAGTAGATGGTGTCTTGACCTCTGACCTGATGTACCTTGGTTTGATTCTTAATCACAGCCATTGTAAAGTGTCCTTAGACAATGCAATTTTCTTCACATTGTTTTCCTTCACGCAACTGTGTAATTGGTCAGGTAAAGTTTCTCAGGAGCCACAGGTCACCCACATTTTCTGTAGCATAATAAAGCAACTGAGAGTATTGCTATTCCCTCCTGGTGGGTATGCTAGTCCATCACAAGGTTACCGGCCACAGCAATATGTTGTTGGTTACTGTTGATATAATACCTGGATGGAGAGAGTCAACGTGGAGTAAAGTTTCTTGTTTAAGAAAACAACACCATGGCAGGGATCAGGCCACAAATCGCCAACCATTAGATCTGAAGTCCAAGTCCAATGCCCAGACCCCAGGGGGGGAGGGGGCTACTCAATAAAGTTTTGTACTGGGAGGCTCTGCCCCAAGGTTCAAACCCTTACCCTTTAATTTTTAATGTACTAATTTTTACCAAAATGGTACCCCTTTCATATACCAAGAGCGGAATTGCACCCCTTTCTTATACCTCAAGGATGAAGCCAAAACAGTAGAATTAGCTGGAATGGCCACGTTTTTCCTCGGGTTTTCAGTCATTCTGATTCAGTTGCATAGTCATTTCTGCCAAAATGTGACAGCCTTTGATGTAATTTGCTTTAGCCACCATCTCATCCACTTTGCAGATGATTTTGTGACCCTTTTGTGTACTAAAATGGCAATTTTCCTACCCTTAATATACAGAGAGCTTAAAAAAGGCCCCCCTTTCAGGTGGAGCCTCCCCATATAGACCACTATAGGGAGTACCCCCCCCCCCCCCCGGGCCCAGACCACTTCACCACTGTGCCCTCACAAAGCAACCAAACAAAATGCTGTATTGGATGAACATCCCATGTGGGGGGGGGGGGTGATGGGGGGAGAATGTTAATCCTCATGAGTTGCTTTGTGCCGTGGAGTAGAGTAGAGTAGGGTACCACCTCAGTTCGCTACTGCTCTATTTTACTTGTAATTCACTTGAAATATTTCTCTCTTAAACAGTGAACTTCTTCGTCAAAACACTGGACTTATCGTGCCAATCCTTGATGCTCTGTCAAATCTCAACTTACGGCCAGAGCTTTTGGCAGAGGTTAGTTTTAGTTGATTAACTGTTTTTAAGAATCCAAGTAAGGTAATTAATGATCTTAATCACGACTGTACAGTATATTCTTGTCAAGTTGGCATGTGAATTGGAATAGAGTGAGATCAGTGGTTGAGATAGTCAAGTATAAGACTATATCATTTTCAAGTATGAGCTACAGTTTTCTGGTCTCATTATGTAAAGAAAATGTGGTTTTCAATAGGGAATGTTTTTTGGGGGTTGTAGCACGTTATTTTTTGTCATCTGGTTTGTTGTGTACACAGTTATGTTGTGAGAAAATTTTATCAAACCCTATGTGGCTGCTTCAAATTTCATCACGTCATGCATGGACTGTATGTTCATCCATGACTACCCCTGTATGAAAAGAAAATAATTAAATCTGTTATGTGATTTGAAGGTAATAACTTACCATGTTGTTAAGTTCTATCAACAAGAGATTTGTTCCTACATGTGATTATTTCAGGTTCGTGGTGCTGTTATACAAATGCTGCCCTCTGCTGAAATTGATGATCTGCCTGTGGTAGTCAAATTTATCCTACAGTCTGTTGGTGACAATGATGCATTTGAGGTACACAGGAAACTGACTAAATTACATAATTGTGCTCTGTACTGACCTCTTAGAAGATAGTTGCAGTATAAAAGGGGTCCTGATCCTGGTCATATTTAAGGTGGAAGCACAGAGTCTTAAACTTGATATATCATCCTAAGCACGTACTGATACTGAGGTGTGGTTGTAAAAGTCTGTCTTCAGGAAGAGTTCAGCTTTAAGCAAATGGCATAATTTCCAAAATGTGCATGTGACAATGGGGTACCCAGTTCAGGACCATGTCTCAGCTGAGTTCTCTTTTTTGTATACTCACCTCTTTTATTCTTCTTAGGTAATAAGTGAATTGAGGTCAAACCTAGACTTCACATCTACAACACTGCCACCTGCAGCTTGCTCAACTCCTGCTGAACAACGAAGATCTCATGGAGGGTATATACTTTGATTAGAATTCAATGTACCAGTTATCGCCAAGCAAAAAAGTTTCTGGATAGCTGTAAAAGCTTTGAATAAACAGAACTTAAGGGTATTAGATTACTCACCTAACTCCTCCAAAATAAGCCAAATGTGGTACTTCCAGTTTTTCTAGATAGGTAGTATTTATTTCGATAGGACCGCAAGTTAATTGAAATTGAGGCAGTTTGCAGAATTTTTTCATGGGGTTTTTGAAAGTGAACTTTGCTCATTGACATCAGCATTTGCAATCAGATTTAGTGTTCTGAAACTTTTCTGTAGCCTACCAGCTACTGTGACACAGAACTGAGAGGTTGTTGTTAAATAGGCCTTTCAAATGCAACAAAGTTCTGTGTTAAATGTTTAATGGAGAACTGCATGCTTTTTGATGGAATTGTATATTGCTGTGTAAAATCATAATCTGTGGCGTCTGTTTACATTATATATGTTTACTAAGGTAACTAATATCATTGCTTGAAAGGTCTCTCTTAACCAAGAACAAAGATGGAGAGTTATTTACGCTGGAGGCCATCCGTTCAGGAATTCGTTTTCAAAGATCTGTTGCAGAGGGATGGATGAAAGTAAGTTGCACTTTGTACATCGGCTTTTAAAGATTCAGACCTTGAAGAATTCACTGTTTGATGTTTAGTGATAACTTTTGCTTTTGAAATGCAGGCAATTGAATCAGTGGACACATCAGCAAAACACAAAGTTGTGGACCTGTTTGTCCTGCTCATTCTTCACTCTACTGCTAATCGAAAGAAGGCCATTGAAAGTCTGATTAGGAATAAAATTAAAAATGGCCACTTCACAGAAGAAATGCTGGCTGCTGCCTTTAACTCGCATTCACAGGTAAGACTGAAAAACAACAACAACAACAACAACAAAAAAACAATTATTCTTTGTAATGAAGCTGTAATGAGTGTACACTAGAAACCCCATGACATTTATTGTTTTGTTTCCAGATCCTGAGGGATTATTTCTCAGATTTGCTGTCCCTCGCTGAGATTCTTCTGAGATCACCTGATCCATCAGTCTGTTCTTATGCCTGCACTATGTACAAGTTATCATTTATCTCATTTGACCTCTACTGCCAACAGGTACATTTGCCAATAAACTATTTTCAATCTTCACTAATTCACTAACTATTATCTATCAATCAATCAGTCAGTCAGTCAGTCAGTCAGTCAGTCAGTCAGTCAGTCAGTCAGTCAGTCAGTCAGTCAGTCAGTCAGTCAATCAATCAATCAGTCATTATCAATCAAATAATCAAGACTACAGTGTTTGTTAAAAGCATGTTGACCCAACGATTTGAACATCAGACTCCTCATTAAATAGTCCACATTTGAATTCCCTGACCAGGTTCCTCATATTTCATATTGTACGTCCAAGTAGTGGGACAACCTGACACTAATTTTGTGCAAGGGGGTGATCTCTAATGGACAAGCATCCCATTCGGATGGAAACTGAACCTTCTCAGTTTCATTATACTTAGAGACTTAGGCCCATCTGAATATGTATTTTGAGTTCTTAAAATGGTCTGTGTCAATTTTCTTGTAAAAATAATGTATGTGTCAACTTACATTTTCTGGCCTATTAAACTGCAACACAAAGGACAAATGCGAGATGTCTTTAAAAAAATTGGTTTGCAAAACTGAGCTGTTACTTAAAGGGGCTAATTTTGATGTTTTTATATCTTGGGTCAAAATTCTGCTTAAATCAAAACTAGGAGCATTTCTTATTCAGCAAATGGTCTTAGAACTCCAAGAGAAAGATATGAAGTGATTCTTGAAAGTAGAACAAAACATAGTCAGTTTACAATGGATTTTGCTGGACATAAGGGAAAACTTTAAAAAAGCGGCCCAATCTTTTTCATGTTGCAATCTGTTTCCATCCTGACCATCCGTGGCCAAAAACACTTTTCTACAGTTTTAGTGCAGTTGTAGAATAGTTTTAACAAAACTGGACCATTATTTTGAGTTTCCATCAATACAAACATGTCTTTTGGCTTCTTAGGGCAGTTTTCAATTGAGTGTTGAGAGTAGTGTTGTGTTTGCTTTAGTTTTGCTTTGCTTAATGGTCTCTGATTGGTTTAAAAGAGTTTGCACCACTTTCTCAACCAATCAGACAAAAAACTAAAATCGTGACTTGCTTGCACCTGTTTTCCGGTGCTTAATGCTAATTACTTGAATTTGCTTTGATTTATGATTGGTTCACTTTGTGTTTTGTTCTCCTTGTGAATGGGTAGAGTAATTACTTTGGTTTTGGTTTTACAACACTTATTTGAAAACTCCTCTAAATTAATACTTAAAATTGGTGACCCCTTTAAATCCAATCAGAATTTGAGGTTATTATTATTTACCGGTAACGCCTACCCTTCGAAGCCGAAGATTGATGGTGTGGTTGGCTGTCAGAAAACAAAGTCAAGGTGAACTTAGTTGTTTCCTTGTCTCAAAATTGGGGATTGGCTAATTGATTTCCATAAAAGTATACAAAAAATTAATTCATTTAAATTGATCACAGTTTTATACTTTGTTGTGTAATAGCTTGAGATTTATTAGATTGGGTCCTTTTTCTGTACAGTTGTCATGATGACTTTTCATTCACATTTCTACCCATGTAGGAGATTGTAGGGACCTTAGTGACTCACATAGGAAGTGGTTATGCTGCTGAGGCTGATGCATCCTTAGATGTACTGTCTGATCTTGTGGAATCACACCCTGATGTGATGGCACCATTTGCCATATTTATCAAAGTAAGCCCAACACTATGGCAGTTTCAAGTGCGTGTTAGTAGTATGGTGGGGGCCATATTGTACAACATTGCTAGCTGGTAATAAAACACAGTACATTATTCCCCAGTACATGCCCCTTAGTGTCCGAGCGGCATGTTTCGTTTCAATTTTATACGAGATTAAGTGAATTTTACAGGAATTTATGCAAAAAGTGGGTGTCCATGGGATGCTTGGACACCCTTCTAGTTAAAACCTTGCTCACCACAAGGAGGATGTGATGCAAGAATTTCCATCAAGTGTATTACACTTCTTGGTAGAGGTTGTACAGAAGATGAAACTGCACACAGGCAACTCATGAAATTCATGTCTATATTTTCTCTTTTTTATTTCTGCTTTTAGGGTATTTTGGATTACTTGGACAATCTCACTGTTACCCAGATAAGAAAGCTGTTCAACATGTTAAGTACTCTGGCCTTCACCAACCAACAAGATGGAGGGCTTATTCAGGTAACACAATTCATTGCCTCTGACTATTACATTAAGTAGTATTTTTGGTCTTTGTCCAATTTTTTTAAAACAATTAGACTGTTAAAATAAGTCAAATTACAATTTTAAAATAGGAGAAGTTAACAATAAGCTATGTTTTACAAGGTACTATTTAATTATAAATTAATTTACGTAACGGACAGTGATTGAAATCGAGTTTGAAATGGGAAAAAAAAGACTGAACATACGAAGTGGTGAAAAGTAAACAGCTAACAATTACTACCCTATAACTAAAACTATATTTACATATTAAGCACAGATTGAGCATCAAAACTATAGAATTTGCTGTGACATTTGGCATTTTATTTGCAGGATGACATGCACATTGTGATCAGAAAACAACTATCAAGCAACTCTGCCAAGTAAGAAACCCTAACTGTAAATATCTTGCAAGTGGCTGTTGTTTGGCTACTAACTAAAAATAATAATTAGTGCTCATGTCAGTTTTGAAGGTTAAAGGTATGTAGTAGAGTTAACCAAAGCGTGACATAACAATTTTAGGTAACATTGATTGCTTGATTGTAATTGGAAATATGATCTTTGTTTGACCTATTGTTTGTTAAAGTAAGCGTGCAAATATTCTAGTACCTATTCTAAGGTGCAGCTATCTCAGCAAAGTCCTGGAAAAATCTCCGGTAGTAGGACGCTAGACCCAGGAAACTTCTGACATCAGTCACTTTTGATGGCACTGGCCACTGCTTAACTGCTTCAATTTTTACTGGGTCGGTGCTGACACCTTCGGCTGAGATCACATGACCAAGGTATGGCACTCTGGGTCATAACAGAAAACACTTTGATGGTTTTAGCTTAAGGCCTGCCTGGCGGAACCGATTAAACACTTCTCGTAACCGTTCCAGGTGTTCATCAAAGTCTCGACCATAGACAATGGCGTCGTCCAAATACACCAAACATGTCTGCCACTGCAGCCCAGCAAGGACAAATTCCATAAGCCTCTGGAACGTTCCTGGTGCATTGCAGAGACCAAACGGCATTACCTGGAATTCGAAGAGACCATGACGAGTTGCAAATGCTGTTTTCTTGCGGTCAGCGACGTCCATCTCGACTTGCGAATAGCCAATTGCTAAATCCAGGGTTGAGAAGACTTTCACACCCGACAGAGCATCAAGAGTTTCATCTGTGCGCGCCAGGGGGTAAGCGTCCTTCCTGGTCACGTCGTTCAGCTTACGATAGTCGACACAGAAGTGCGTGGTACCATCTTTCTTCATGACCAGGACAATTGGTGCCGCCCACGGACTGGTAGATGGTTGCACTACCCCGTGCTGCAACATCTTCTTCCACATGCTTGCGCAAGGTTTCCTGTTGGTGCATTGGTACACGTCTGGGTGCTTGCTTAATTGGAGGGTGGCTCCCAGTATCTATCTGGTGCTTTACGATACCCCTACGGCCAAGCTCTTCTGGGCCCGCTGAAAAGATACAGTACCGCTCGAAAGTATTGGTGCATTTTCCGCGATACTGCCGCGGTGGAATTGCAGTTTGTATCTCCGGTTTGACCTCGGGAAAACCTCGTCTAACTTCTTTGAAAACTCCGGTTTTACCTCGGTTTTTTGCGGTCAGAAATACCGCGGTAAAGAATAGGACGCGGTGGTGTTTGAATAGCCTTTTGTTTCCTTTGTTTCAAAGATTAATTAACTTCAATAAGCGAGACGTCGCGCGCCAATGTTTTTATGATGTGATAGATTTTACACGATTATTGCTTTTATCGTGATTCACAAACCGTGACTTCTGAGCACTTTTGCTGAACGCTAACGTTAGTCGAAGAAAGAAATGGAAACTCGTGCCATTTGCAACAGCTAGAAGAAATAAAACGGACATCATAGAGATAGAATTGTTGCGTTACATACCATCTGACGTTCATTGAAAAGGTCAGATTTCACCCGTTATGCAAATTTGATGCGCTTTTGAACTGAAACTAACTCCGCGCTATATATCGCTATTTCTTACAAATTCTTTTACACTTGGCATTGTCTTTGAACTTCAACATGAGTTTCATTTACTATTTCAATTACCACCGAAGGATTAAGTGCGCAAAAGATCTAGAAAGGTTCGATTTGTTCCCACACCGCTCGCACAATTTATTTTGAGACTCACAGTATGCAAATTCAAATTCAGTGCAATGCTCCGTGAACTAAAAATAATCTCAGGAAAAAACTTGCTATTTTACTCTAATTCTCTTTCTAACATCATAACTTTTGCTTTTTAGTTCAAGTTACATTCAGCAGTTTCGCTTTTGACGGCATGTTTGAGTATGGCGAAGGCATATTTCAATTCTGAAAATTTTAGCTTACGTCGCATTCGGCACGCAAATTATTCACGTAACGCTTGGCACCACATAGTCGTGTTTGCCGACTAAAACTGTTTTTTTTTTTTTAATAAAGAACATGTTTTACTTTACTATTGAACGTGTCAGCTTCTGTTCGTTCGCTCGAAGTTTGCTTGCGGCTGCCCGACAATCCATTCTATTGTGATTGTGCATGATTCTGGCGCCTAATTCCGCCGTCTTGCAAAGTCTGAAACGAGAACCTCTCGTGTTGTATCGCACGGACTACCGGCTTGCTCGAAAAACATTTAAATACATCGGCTTGCTCTTAGCTCTCCTTAAACGACCTAATACCAATAAATACACGATCTTTAAAGTTCTTTATTTATAATTGCACTTGGTGATAAAAACACCTGCAATGCCAAGCCGGCGTGACAGCACACGATCGAGTCCGAAATCGGTTTTATCACGAAGCGCAATCTTGTGAAATTATACTGCTAACCTTTTGTCTATTTGCTCCTTTGAGAATATTAGTGAGATAAAGTATAAACAATGCCAAAACAATATAAATTAGCCACTATTGTTTGGTTACCGAGGCATTGCCGCGTCAAATCAGCCGCGGTGTTCGGTCGCTTTCGTCCTTACCGAGGTTGCGGTTTTCGTCCCACCGCAGCAAATTCGAGGAAAACAAAATGGCGGCGGATGAGGTTTCGCCGCGTGCTTATGCACCAATACTTTCGAACGGTACTGTATCTGAGAACTCGTCTAAGAGGTTAGCGAGTTTGCTCTTCTGCAGGCTGGTCAAGTGCATGGTGTCCAGGTCAAACTGCTCCGACACTGATGGTTTTGTCTGCCTCTGGGTCTTTTTAGTTGCAAGCTGGTTGCAACTGGCTGGCTCCAATGCACTACCTTCCAACAGAGGTGTTCTGGTAAAGGGTCACAGGAGTAGGTGATGGGCTCACGACACGGACTGGCACCATGTTTTCCTTAGGCTGCGTCACCACTCGGGCCAACAAGAGATCATGTTGTTTGGCAAAATGAGGAGATGGTTCAACTATCCCTAGTACACCATCACCACACTCAGCCCCCTTAAACCTAGCCGGCAAGCACCCAGGCTGGTACCAAGACTTTTCACCGTTAGAACTGACCACAACACACTGAAGTGGCTTCAGAGCTTCAAAGAGACCGAAGACCAGGTAGCCAGATGGTTAGAGACGCTTGCGCAGTACGACTACAAGATTGAACACCGCCCTGGGAAAAAGCACCAGAATGCTGATGCATTATCCAGGAACCCCCTGCCAGTTCCAGTGACTGACCGAGTGGTCGAAACCAATGCAGTAGACAGCAGTAACCAAACGTGGCTTCAAGGTTGGAAGGCAGCTGACATGAAGTCAAAGCAAGAAGCAGACCTGAACCTGAGACAGATACTGCTCTGGAAACAGAACCAAGCCGCACAACCAACACAGCAGGAAGTACAAGGTGCCAGCAAAGCCACCTAGAGCCTGTGGGCGCAATGGAACCGGTTACAGCTGGAGAACGGTGTGCTCTACCGTAAGTGGGAGACCGAAGATGGTCATGGTACCCGCTTACAACCTGTACTTCCCCGGTCGCTGGTACCAGATGTCCTGTCAGCTCTTCACAATGCCCCGTCAGCTGGACATCTAGGTGTGACCAAAACTGTCGAATGAGTACGAGAAAGATTTTATTGGTATGGCCTACAGCATGATGTCGAAGACTGGTGCCGACAGTGTGAAAAGTGTGTGAAGAGGAAGTTCCCCCAGACCACAGCTCAAGCACCATTAGTTAGCAGCTGCCCTGGTTATCCATTCGAAAGAATCGCATTGGATATCATGGGCCCCCTGCTAACCACAGAATCTGGTCAAAAGTACATCCTGGTTGTTGGCGATTACTTCTTGAAATGGACAGAAGCATTTCCCCTCCGGAATCAAGAAGCAAAGACAGTGGCAGAGAAACTTGTCCATGAAGTCATTGCCAGGTATGGGGCACCGGAGAAAATCCATTCAGATCATTCAGATCGGCCCAGCTGTTCCAGGAAATGTGCATCCTGTTCAACATGGATAAGACCCGTACCTCTCCATATCACCCAGTGATGGAATGGTCGAACGAATGAATCGTACCCTCCAGGATATGTTGGCCAAGTACGTTTCACACCATCAGCGTGACTGGGATGAGCACCTGCCATTGGTAATGATGGCCTATCAGTCAAGTATTCATGCATCCACCCAGTACACACCGTTTTACCTCTTGTTTGGCCATGCGGTGCGATTACCAATTGACGTGATGTTTGGACGACAGCCAAACCACCAGCCAGAAGTATCCGAATATGTAAGGGACTTACATGACGCTCTACAAGAAGTCCATGAGAGTGCCAGAGAGCACCTTTGAACTGCCCAGAAACGTCAGAAGGACCATTACAATCAGCGAATTGCAGGAGAGCAAATCGAGGTTGGCGATCAAGTGTTCCTTCATGACCCCGCGGTCAAGAGAGGGCAGACTAAGAAGCTCCACTCACCGTGGCAAGGTCTTTACATTGTAGTGACCAAAATAGGTGATGTGACTTATTGTATCCAAGCAGAAGACAACCCCAGGAAGAGGAAAGTGGTACACTTCAACTGCCTGAAACCCTGTGGTGTACCTAAACCGGTGGATCAGCAGCACGGACCTACCCAGGCTGCTAGCTCTGAGCCTAACACTGAAATACGAAGACCGCATGTTCCACCACAGTATGTTCCTGATGAAACTGACCTCATGTACATGGATGAGACAGCAGCTGATGCAGAAGCCGCAATCCCTGAACGCCTTGACCGAGATCAGGAGCCGCACGCTGCAGTCAATGACCGACCAGTACATGCAGAAAGGCCTAGATGAGAAGTCAGACCACCAACCTGGATGAGAGACTTTGTATCTTGATCAGTAGTTTACTTAGTTTATTGTCTTAAGTCCAGGACATTTAACAGATCATGCTTTAGACCGAAAATAGTAGTCTTGTTAAGATCTAGGTGTTGGTTAACACCTCCCTATAGCTCCGGCATTGGGACATGCCTTTTTCAAAGGGGGGGGGGGGGGATAGTGTAGTAGAGTTAACCAAAGCGTGACATAACAATTTTAGGTAACATTGATTGCTTGATTGTAATCGGAAATATGATCTTTGTTTGACCTATTGTTTGTTAAAGTAAGCGTGCAAATATTCCAGTACCTATTCTAAGTACGTGTCGCGTGGAATATCAAAATGTAGTTCGTGTTTTCCGTCTCAAAACACGTAGGAAGATTAGTTCCTTCTAGTACCAAGTTTCAGCATAGGATTTTGTTCACATAACCGCCTGCAGGATTTACGTAAGTTTTCATCCATATCTCTGTAGTTGCGGTTATGTCGTAATTAAGTTGTTTATCTCAAAGGAAACTCCATTTATCTCTTATATTTTCTAGCACGTATTAGTTAGTTACCATCATGTATATAAGAACGTTGATCCAAGCAATAAATTAGATTCAGTTGATTGCACAGCAGTTGAGTGTGTCTCACTCCATGAGTGTGCTCCGGATTAAAGCCAAAAGCCAGCCCAAGCATCACAACAGTTCAACGCTAACCAACTCTCGGCTGTGTTTTTCACTACAGGTACATTAATTATTATCTGTATCTTTTTTCAGGTACAAAAGAATTGGTGTAATTGGAGCGATAATGGTTGTACGTAGCATGTCCAAGAAAAAGTGTGTAATTTTGCTCTTGACAAGATTTAGATAGTAACTTTCAAATTTGACCATCGTGTATTAAGTAAAACATGAATTTGGATTTACCAACTGAGTTGATAAGGTCAATTTAGTGCCATAAAGAAACTCAAAACTGATGTTTGGATCACTAGTCCTATGGATTATTAAGGAGCTAGCGCTTGAACCCTTCGTTTCGTGGGTTTGTCAAATTTGCTCTGAGATCTGTCATCAGTTTCGCTCTGACGAAGGACAAATGCTTCTCAAACTCATTAATAATTCATAAAGAGAAACAAAGGAAATCACTTACCGTGTTGGTTTGGGTACCGGGTCTTAATTAGCATAAAATTTTGCAACCTTTTGTTTTGAATTTCTTCCAGAGTTATGAACGGTTTGAGAAGCCATATCAAAAACTTGAAAGAGTGTTTCATCAGGTATCCAAAGACCTCGAAGTTGGTTAAAAAAACTTGGCTGTGCCTCATTTTTTCAACCCACTACTCAATGTTTGGATATCCTGGTGAAACACTCTTTCTCGCATTTGATATATTACTTGAAACATTACCTTGTGAGTTTCTTTACAGTGGTTACTTTACCTTATCAACTCATTTGATAAAATAAGACTCAGGTCTCACTTTCCCCCAGTGCAGCACCACATTCCCTTCAGAAACTCGCCCCTTACATATTCTCCTCACTGTTCGTCATATATATGTCTTATGTTACTAGTAGGGAGAATTTGATTAAACATCAACACATTTCGTGTCTGGTGATCATTTTCCTTTATTCTCATGACCTGTATATTTGATCAACTAGTGATATTGTGAGGAGAAATTGGATGCTTGTCACTCTTGGGGTTTTAAGGGTTAATAGGAGCATTAAGGATGGCAAAGGAACACTTCTGAATCTTCAAGACTGTAGAGCCACAACTGATAGACCGAGTTAGCTATCGTCTGCAGTTACTTAACCTGCCTTGGAGTACAGCCTTGAACCGAGCATCCATTTCACATGATGTGTCCTCTGACAGATTTGGCTGGAATGGGCTCCTGGATAGGTCAGGAGCCCATTGTTCTGGGCTCTCCCTGAGAAACACGCAAATGAAAAGCTTCTTTCCATCCTGTAGAGACTGAGCAAGCTGATTGACACAGTTTTTCAGCACCAATGCCTATAACATGTTGTGGTTGAAATTTGATTTGGTTTGTAAATTTTCAACCCAGTTTAATTTTTAATTTCCTTTGTCTCAGTATTCACCCCTAAATCTGAGGCAAAGGAAAATAAAATCAAGCTTTCAAACCAAAAGCAAAAAAAAGTAACTACAACATTTACCTTGCTATTTACTTAGTAGTACTTTCTTTGGAATTTTTCCTGCAACTGAACAGAAATGAAGAGGAAGGTTCTGAAGAGACGTTGGATACAGAATCACAGCAAGCTACCACTCTCTCCAATGATGTATACAAGCAGGTATGTCTTGCAAGGTAGTGAAGACATACATGTATTTGCTTAAAATGTTGCTTGAAGTCTATATTTACATTGTTACTTACAAATAATATGAATATGTAATAATTCACAAAACTTTAAGCCACAGTATCAATGTATGTATATATTTGTTATGGTACTAGTTGGGAAAATATGATTAGACATCAAGACACTTTCTGTTTGCTCAAGTGGTGATACTTTAAGGAGAAATTAGATTCTTTTCACTATTAAGGCTGAAAGGGGTTAATGCAAAAGATTTACCCAGCTTGCCTAAAGTTTGGTTTTCTTTTTCTGTAAAATTGCACGAGTAAAGCCATTTGTTTGATATGTCTTATCATATTACATAGCATTCCAAAATACAAGTATGTATTTAATAAACTAAGCGTGTTAATACCAGGCACTACAGAAAACAAAATTAAAAGCCTGGGATTTGAGAAGGAGAAATGTCCATAAAAACCAATTATTCAGGAGCAAATTGTATAATATGGCTTGGTCTATTTACATGCCAGGCTTTAATCTTTCTAATCTTGCTTACTTAAAGGCAGTAATTTTAAAGATCTGAGATAATAAAAGCTGGCTTGAAAAAAACAAAGCCTCATTATAGACGGTGACCTTTATGCTAGATAACCTCTTAATATAATTTTTATGAAGATTTTCTGCAAACTACATGTAACCTACCATATGTTATATATAATGGCAGATCATCAGCATGTTGGATATGACACGGAACAGTGTCAGTCAGGCTCCAGAAGCTGCTGCACTATTTTATGATGAACTGGCAAGAATAATTCAGCTTGGAGGGATAGATCCTAAAATTGAGGTACAGGGGCATATGCTGAAATGTGTCGTGCTTATTTAGAATGTAAAGCAGTAGTAATACAAGTGTTAAATCATGAGAAGTACCACCTGAACTTCTCATTTTTGTCTTATGTCAACCAATTTCACAGGTATGTGTACACCCGGTTTTTTCAGGCATGATTTGCAGGCTATGATTCGCCTGTTTTGATTCTCTAATTATCACAATTAAGTAAGCAGATCTTCTGCTTGTTTTGATTGTCTCAGAAAGTGCTACTTCTGTAAACTAAACTTTCTTCTCAGAAAGTGTTTCTTCTGTAAACTCATTTCATGTTCAAATTTCCAGAATTATCGTGTGACCCTGGGCAAATCATGGCCTGACATGAATCGTGATTCTTTCTTTCTGAGATATAAACAATCATAAAAATGCAGAAGATCTGTGGAAGATCTGAATAAAGACTTGCAAATCATAGCCAGCAAACATGCTTGAAATACCTAGGTCTATACATAGCAGTGAAATTGGCCATAAACTGGAAAACAAAATGGTATCTGCTGGAGAAGCAATGAAGGAAAACAAAGGGTTGAAAGAAGCTCAGGTATCCACTTATAACATTTTCCTGTGTTAGTGACTCTGTAATGGTGTCATATTCCGCTGCTGCAAAGAGAACAAAAGTACACATTTGCATCCCATGACCTTAAATACAGAAGAATTGGTTAACACATGCTACAAAGCTGATATTTTGGAGAGTTTGTTCTTAAAGAGATCACGGCCAACTCCTTTATATTGCATTTAATATTTGTTGTGAGCATACTATTTCGCTGTGTTTTTAGGCATGGATCAGTGAGACAGTTGTAGCTGACTTTCAAGATGACTTTTTGGTTGACAGAGAGGCACCTGTAACAAGGTAAACCTGTTTGTCTTTAACCCTTTAAGTCCCGATAGTGACAAGCATCTAATTTCCCCTTACAGTATTACTACTTGATCAAACTTACAGGTCACGAGAACAAAGAAAATGATCACCAGTGATCAAATGTCTTGATTTTTAATCAAATTCTCCCAACTAGTAACATAAGAAATATAAGGAGAATAGTGAGGAGAGCATGGATGTTAATATTGGGTATTAAAGGGGTAAGACTTCTGTCATCTCATGCATTGGAGTTATCTGTAAAAAATCTCTTTCAACGTTTTAGTGATATGTCTTCTGATTGATTAAAAGCAATCTTATACACAGCCAAATTTGCTTTATTCCGCTAGTGGTACCCTGCATGCACAGGTTCCTTGGTTTCCCTGTGCAGGTCAAAAAATAATCTCCGCACAAGTCAAAACAATCCCATTTCCCATGGAGCTTGTACAATATTTGTCATGAAAGTTATTTACCACCTGTCTTGGATATTTTGCATGTGCACCCACCACTGCTTATACGCCAGCTTTAGGGTAACTTGTTCTTGATTTTCTTGCCCTGTATAATGAGCTCTTGTGTTATTTTGTTTTCAGTGACATTGTTCCTGTGGAATTGTCATATGCTTTGGATGAGTCAGAGGAAGGAAGCATTGCTGTCAATCTTCTTCCATTACTGCTGGCCTCCAGAAACAATGCATCCAGTAAAGAGAAAATTGATAAGTGAGTAAACAGAGATTAGCAGATCATAGTTATTGTTAAATAGAATTAAACTTCTCCTATGTTGACACCCTTGGGACCATGTGGAAGTGTCTGCTACTACAGGTGGCTGCGTATGGAAGGCCAAGGGTAACACTGAAGTATTTCTTTAGGTGGACCTCATTTAAGCCTTTAAGCCCTGACATCTTCATACAAATTCTCCCTACTGGTCTCCATACTTTCTATTGATAATTCATTGGGTGAACTTGTATAAACATCAACACAATTCATCTCTTGTGATCATTGCCTAAATTCTTATGACCTGTATGTGTTATAGTGCACAGATATGATGAGGAGAAAACTAATGCTGATCAGTATTGGGGTTTAAAGGGTTAAAGAAGGCAAGAGTCATTCAGTATGGGTGTCAAAAATGTAGCGGTGTGAGACATCTGCAGATTCCAGCCTTCATAGAATTTACTAAATGTCACCAAAGTCTTGCTGGCCTGTTAGTCACCAAAGTCTGCAAGTCTGCATCTGTCGCACAGCAAAAATGTAGTACTGAATTGTGCGGCTAGCACATGGGTGTCTGTTTTGGAGGATTATTTGCCTTCAGGTGGTGTCCATCCATTAGCAGATACAGGGAGGCAGGCAGCGTGGTTGAGTGGTTTGGGTGCCAGACTTGCAACTCCTGCTCTGAGCATTAGCTGGAGTTGTTTCACAGTAGACCTAAGTTCACCTCCTTGGCTAGGCTTGTAGATAACTGGCTGGTTTGCCTCCTACCAGTTGGGATTTTTAAGACGGATTCCGCTCAACGTTCGAGCAATAAGTGAAAAAATATTTACCAAAAAACTACTCATAGCACGGTAACATTTTAAATGCTATTTGAAACATCTCACTCTAGTTCACTTGCCCAAGTGACCCCGCGATGAAATTCTCAAGTATTCTCAAGAAAATTAATTTCAAATCTCGCAAAAGTATGCTAAAAACGGGCGCCATTTTGTTTGAACTGACATGAAGCGTCTTTTTAATTGAAATATGGATAACTTCAAATCCAATTTTCTCTCGTGGGGTCAGCTTGGGAGCAAAAGTAACGATAAGTTCTTCTTATCTGTTCTCAAAATGTGACAGTGCTGCAAGTATTTATTTGGTAACTTAATTTTTGCACTTACTGCTCGAACGTTGAGCGGAAATCGTCTTAACCTGTTTTGTTAAGTAATGTATTTATTTCTTTTTGATCATTGGAGTGGAGTGCCTGTAATCTAACACTGTATCTCATCCACTATTACAAAGCATTTAACATTTACAGCTGTGCTGTCTCGACCATACTTTTTTAAATGATCGTGACTCCTTGAAGTCACCTTAAAAATTTCAGTTTGGAATTTCTTACTTTTTTTTATTAGTAATAGTTTAATTATTGTACTTTTTCAGTCCTCCAGTGTCTCTTATTTGCCTTGCACCTCATTTCCGACTGTTGCGGGTTTGTGAGGAAAGTCAACACAAAGGAGATCTTGAAGGAATTGATGCTCTCTTAGGTGAAATGATCTTTAATTTTCTATTTTTTCCTTTTCATTTATTGTGGAAATGAAAAAAGAAATTAAATCGAGGTTATGCCAAATAATGGAGTTGGCTTTTACTCAGAGTTAATTTACATTATTATATTGTTCTTTTCAGGGTGCCCATTGGTTAGTTTTAAACAAGAAATGACTAGTGATATAGACAAATTAGATCAAGCTGATCGGGAAGTTGTCTGTGAAACTTTGTTTCACACCGTAAACTGGTTCAGAGAGGTATGTGGCATGCAGGTTTGACAGTCAAATGATTTTTGAAGGAAAAAATTGTCAGTACTGTAATCATTGCTCACAGTGTTAATGAGAGTGATGTAAGCTGATTGGCATACATTTCTCTTTGACTAGGCCGCCTGTAGTGAGACTGTTCTAGTAATAACATCCTGTTTTTTTCGTAAGCAATTTGCTTTAACCCTTTCACTCCCAGAGTCAGTTATGGAGACATTTGAGGTGGTTCTGACTTTTGAGACTGTGGATGAAATCCTATGGTGTGACCATTCAAATGAAACCTCTTCAGCAGCACTTTCACATGGTACCATTTATAATCAAGTATTTTACAAAATGAAATTTGGGATTCGTCTCGATTTTGGATTTTTGGCACTCTTGGGAGTAAAAGGGTTAAGCCATCCAGTTTTTGCTTAGCCAACACAGCACCCACTGTAGTTATTGTTTTCACCAGACATGTGCCCAGTTTTTGCATTGGCCCTAAACTTCCTGTTTTCCCTTTCAGGAAAGCAAAATTGCACATTGCGTTGAGCTATTCCTGATACTATGTGCTTCATGGCACACCACAGTTATACGTTTCAAAAGGCATCCTACTTCACCTCTAGGACCTTTCTGTGGTGTAAATACAATGCATGTGCATTGGCCTAGTTGTAATGCCTTATGAGATTTCTTGCTAGCTTAAAGACAGCCCCTAGATATGAATGATAACAGGCTCTGATTGGTACTAGGGAGAATGTGCCTTTTGCAAGTTTATGTTAGAAATGCATACATAGAGTGGATTTATTTGCAACATATGGGTATATGTAAAAATGCGAGAAACGTTTTGTTTGCATCACATTTAGGATGGGGTAAGCATAGATCAATGTTCTGGCATGCACACACACTTCATTGGCTATTTTGATGCTGTCAACTCTGATTTTTTTAAATTAATACCTTTATTAAAGAAAAAACGCTTTTAACAATGCTTCAGAACACATGACAGAACTTTACCAAAAAAGGAACGCCTAAAAAAGAAACCCTGAACAGCACTACAATACTCTAATACTAATTGCAGACGTTCAACTCTGACTACTTTTCCCAACAGGGGAATTGCCTGCTTAAATGTTTGTGAAAGGGTTGCATTATCCTGGCTGCTGAAATGCAAACTTGTCTTCTTTGAATGCAATAAATCAATGCAACATTGATTTTGATTACCCGCATACCCCAAATGCAATGCAAATAAACAGGCTGCCTAATTTCCCACCCTAATGCATTTTAATTATCATGGTTTAACCTAAATCATTTTCTTGTACCATGCGTTATTATTAATCTAATAAATCCACCCTTAAAGTTTTTGGCGAGAATGTTGCATTTGTTGGTGAATCACATATCTCCAATAGCCGTCGATATAATAAAATGATTACACTGTAAAATCCTGGTGTTAGCTCTCCTGCTGATAAGTTCTATCCCCCTGGTTATTGGCTTACCAGTTTGGTGATAAAACATAATTCTTGTTGTACCCCCTGGATAGTAGATATGAGCATACATACCAGTTCATTGAAAACAATTTTTTAGATAAGGTTATGGTCAATAGACCTTTTTACCAATACAGCAGCCATATTGATTTTGCCCCCAGAGCATTCCATAATACTCATTGAAATTTATTTATTCTTTTGTTGTGATGAGGCACTATTCCAGTATTAGGGGATCCATACCCAGGGAACAAAATCAGAATGGCTACTAAAATACAGTTGATAATTTACCACAATATTTTATACTTGGCAACCCAAAAAATACTTATAAAGTCGCATAAGCCCAGTGCTTATAACCATTATTCTATGCAGGATTTCACTTGATATTGTCATACATCACTTCACAGCCACATCAACACTACCAACTTTATGGGTTATGAACTTACATGTTTGACCAGATTTAGCACAACAATTGAATCTACAGATTTACTGCAATAATTCATACACTTTGGCTTAGATGTCATCTAGTTACTTTTTCATTTTCTTAACCAGACGTTTGTAACAACATCACTGATGTTTTTCTTAGGTTGTGAATGCATTTGCACCTCAGGAAGACCCTGAGATGAGAGGAAAGAGTATAACTAGACTTCAGAACATCACACACTTGAATAAAGTTCTTGAAAAATGTCTTGCAGGTGAGCTTGAATCTATATTTTGACATTACCTAAATCATTTTGTTAGAAATGGGAGAGACAATGAGTAATTCATTGCTTTAATGCACTCGTTTCAGTGACCCCATCATTCAAGCCACCTTTAGCTACCTTTGATTTTGAAGATTCACTGGCTACAAATACAGCTTCTCATGGGAACACTGGAAAGGCCAAGAAAGGAAAGAAACCAAAGAGAGGGTCAGTGACCTTAGCTATTATTGATAGAAAGGACAACATTTTGCTGCATCTTTGGGCTTCCCTGTGTAAACAGCTCAGTTCTTGAGACACTAGACTGATGAGTCCTACCAACACTCAAGATCTTTACCTGTGTAAACATGCTATTTTTGATGCAAGTTTTGTCGTGCTCCCCAGCGCTCTTGCAAATGTGCTCTCGCAAGTGTAAACTAAGGGCAATTTCATTGTGACTTCTCTGCAGTTTGAGTGCAATATTTGCTGCAAGTTTCCAAAACTTGTCGCCAAGTTGCATGAAGTTTCAAGCATGTTTGAAACGTCTGTGATATCACAACAGCAAATCGCACAGAAATTGCACTAAAATCGCCACTAGTTTACACTTAGGCTTTTAAAGAGGCTGTGTCATCTATGGGAATTTGTGTGTTTGTGGTTCAAAACTGCCCTAAAAATAAAAAGTACCTTTTGTCGTTCACCAAATGCCCCTAGAACATCAAGATGAAATGTTGATTTTTCCAGGATATGAAAATTGTATTATGTGCAAAAATTTGCCCATCCTATCCACCTGCAACCAAACACACCTATTTACAGTTTCAGAAAACAAGTGAAGTAATTTTAAACAATACTGAACCATTGTTTCCTAGAATATGTCTTTTAGTTTTTTCTGAATTGATATTTAAAATAGGTGACACGAGAATGTAATTGATTGATTGATTGATTGATGGATTGATTGAGTGATTGATTGAGTGATTGATTGATTGATTGATTGATCGATTGATTGATTGATTGATTGATTGATTGATCACCCCTCATATCACCCTTGAGATGGCACCCTAGTGTCCTCTTGTTTTGACCCTTTATACTTCCAGAAAATCTAGAGATTACATACTTTTGAGTAGGATGTCTAAGTGGTTCTTGTGCAGATGTTTACTACTCGTGCTCTTTGGCCTGTTATGGAAATATAACAGGAGACTAACAACAATAGCAGCAACAGTAATATACTTGAGGGTTGTCAATGTCCATTTGACAAAAAACCAGTGTTAGCTTATGTCAGCCATCCTCAGCAAATTCCAAGCCTTCGGGTGATCTGGGACTGTGGCATAAAACCCATCCAACATTCTTGCATTTATAATTACCACCTTGTTCTTCTTAAGCTTTTATATTAAGTGAAATAAAATTGGAATGTTTTACTGAAACAATCTTCTGTCAAACAATTTGGTTCTTTCCCATGTTTAGGGGTGACAGTGAAAAGCCTGATGATTCCATAGAAAAGGTAAACGGACAACTATTACAATTTGCATGTGCTCAGCTGTTGAATTAGAAGTTCCTTCGTGAAAGTGTTGACACCACGCTCATTACATATAAAAGAATAGGCTTTCATGTTTTATATCTTGATGCAGCTATGGTCTTAAGGCAATTTAAAATTAACATTGTTGTTGATTTTTCTTGTTTGTAGATAAAAGATATCGAAAAAGAGAACTTAAATGACAAGGAAGGTGATACTCAAAAAGACAACTCTAAAGAAGTAAAGGAAAAAGAGAAAGACAAGCCAGCATCAGTGTCAATTTCACAGTATCGAGCATGTCTCAGGTAACATCATTGGAATTTTTTGTGTTAAAGTGAAAGTGGGAAAAGTGACCAAACATTGTCTCTTGTGACTGATATCAATATTTTTCTCGCCCTCAATTTCAAATTTTGTCTGAAAACTCTTCTAGACACTATCCTGATAAAAAAATGCTCTCAAAAGTTTGAAAATTACACAAAGAAGTTTTGTGTGAAAGGTGATGTCTAGAACTGACCCAAACTCCTGCCTGATTCTGTCATATGAACAAGTCCATTGAGGCAAGTCAAAAAATTTATTGCAAAACAATTTAAATTTAAGAATACCGGTAGATTATTATTAACTCTCATCCCACTAACAATTATTAGTTGTAGCCCGGATATCCATTGATTTTAGCTGTGTTGTACATCTGAGATCTAAGAACTCTTAATCATTATTTTGCTCCACAGAGAGCTGGATCTAAAGACATTTGGTATTTTAAAATGTGAATTAGTCTCTCGTGCTGTTCTGGATTCTGATATGAACACTGAGGTAATTGTAGCAACAATTTTTCATTAAATCCTCATATGCAACAACCCACATTGGCATACGTTATTCACCTTTAATTTTCCTCTTTCGTTATATTTTTTGGAAGGAGACAACTATTCTTCAACTTCAGGCTCCTCAGCTGGAATTTTTGTTGGATGATCTTTCCAGGAAACTTCAACACTCACTGTCAGCATCTGCGTCATCCAGAAGGAGCTTTCTTAAGGTTAGTGTGCTGGACAAAACAATCATTAGTCGACTTTAAAGTAACTGTTCTCTCTTGAAAGGTTGCCCAAGTGTTCATACTAGCATCAAAGAGGTGGAGAAATCACTCCTTTCGTTCTTGTGCTCTTTGCGTTTGATTTTGCATCAAATTTGGGGTGAGACATGTGATTGAGCATTACCATGACTGCCATCTGGATAGCTCCGGTAGCTGATCCTGAGCCAACACTCATGTCTTTAACCAACTGGCAAGAAAGGTACTGCCACTGCTAAGACACCATCAAAGGTTAGGCCTCTTATGGAGCCTGGCTCCATGTCTCATCTTCAATAATTTTGAACATACGGAAAAAGCTCTATTAACGCCCCCCCCCCGGAGGGGCTTATGTAATTTCGGGCCTTATGAATGGGGGGCTTAATAGAGGGGGGGGGGGGGCGTATTTCAAATCTTTAAACATTTCATCTCAAAATAATTTTTGCACCAAACGCAAATACTGTCAACTTACTTCTTATCAAAAAAGACCGGCTAACTTTATTTGTTTTAGCCTTTATGAAAATACACCAACTGGGGATGAAATGGGTTGCTTAATAGAGATTAGAAGGGTCTAATTACAAAATCTGAATGCCCAAAGGGGCAAGGAGGGGAGCTTATTAGAGAGGGGGGTTAATAGAGAGGGTGGCTTGATAGAGCTTTTACGGTACAGGAACCACTGTGTGGGGGTATAACAAGGCCTGGCTATGAACACCTTCATTGCCAGCATAAAAAACAACTTGGTCAAGTCTTCCAAACTTAGCTGCTATGTGAACAAAACCACAAGTGCATAATAGTATGTAGCCAAATGAAAGTTGTTTAAGATCTGGGAAAAGGAAGAAAGGAAGATCTTTCCTGAAGGGCGCAGAATATCCTGTTCTGTTACTAACATTCATTGTCACTGTTTTGCTGTTAACACTGCCGCAGGTTCGTCAGGATAAACTGGTGGGCTTCTCCAATCTGTCAAAATACTCTCCAAAGGAAGTAGCCAAATATGCTGTTGAACTGTTACCATCTCTTTGTGAACATTTAGAGGCTGCTAGTGCTTTCTTCCAAGTAAGGGCAAATCCACATTAATTAATTAGGTACTTTTTCACAAACCTATTTGCACAGAACTGGTGATAAGGGTAAGAAAGAAGCGGCCATGTTCAAAGGAGAGGTGGGGGTGCAGTGTATTTGACAGAGGCATGTTAACAATGATGGAATTGAAATTTCTCTTTACAACATCGCTACTTGTTCAAACATTAAAGTGACGAGATTAAAGGAAGTGATTACCAAGGAAAAGATGCCTTGATATTTAGACAAATTCTTCTTACTAGTTCCATATTAAGAAATGTATGGAGAACAGAAGGAGAATATGCATAAAGGGTTTAAGGGTTAATTGTCAAGAAGTCTTCTTGTTTCACTTAGTATCATATTGGCAGTTAGGATCCCAGTGTCAGGGTGCTACAAAGACATCTCTAGATTTTCCAGTGTATCTAACTACCTGCACATAACTCCAAAGTTTTAGGAAGGCTATTGTGGTAGTGCTGGCTTCTGGAATAAAACACTTCTCTCTCCTTACTGGCCAAAAATTGTTTGAATTTGGCATTGCTGTTCTTTAGGTTGTTTGCAGTTGTCTCTTTATTTGTTGGCTTTATATTGTGCTTGTTTAATTTGCAGGCATTAATGGCACAAAATGATGGAATGATAGATGGCCCTGGTCACAACACACCAGAGGCACAGATTATGTCATCCTGCTTCCACCTTATTTTCAACTGTCTGCAGACTCTTTTTGCCTGGTTTGTGTTTCATGCTATTTCAAAAGTACATTATTTGGAATTTCTTATGTGATCAAAAGTAGTTTTACTTTACACTACACAAACAAACAAGTCTCCAACTGCAAATTTATTTTGGATTTGTGCGGAGTGTTTGTTATTAATCTCCCTAAAATCTACACAGAATCAACTGATCAGAGTGGATCGTACATGTATCTTTAATAATGATGAATTAAGTGAAACTGGATGTCTACGTATCAGCATTAGTTGCAGGGTCCTCGTGTTTTCTAAAACTAAAATCCTTACTTCTTTTGTTTAATGAATGATTATGATGAAACGGGGTCTACTATGGCAAAGTTATATAAAATGTTTAAGTTGTGTATATTTACGATACTAAAATCCATACAGAACCAGCCTTCCTAGCATGCTTTTTTACAAGGTAAGGCCCTTAGAAGCGGAAATGTGTCAGGCAGAAATACATTTGCGAAGTGCTCCTGACTGTATTCCTTTGAGTAGATTTGCAACTCACTTTTCGTAATCTTTCTTTTCTCTTCTTTTCAGGAGTGGTTTTATGATAAGTGAACATCAAGCTCTTTTAAAGAAGGCATTGTTTGTGTTATCATCACGAATAAAGCTTTCTAGTAAATCTCAGCCAGGATTCCAAGAGCTACTAAAGTAAGTACTGGTGATAATTATATTAGAGAGTATGGAAGCCAGTGAATGAAACTGTACCTTGGATATTAATTGACCCTCAAATAAACTTGAAAAGAAAATGTTGAGGAACTGTGCAAAACGGTGTATTTTTCTCACCTTCCAATCCTAAGTGTACTTTGCCTGCAGGCATTTCCCAACATAAGTGAATGAGTTTCTTCAAAGGGCCTAATTAATATCTCACTCTGGTAAATTTGTATGATAATTTTCTAGTATAAAGTAAACTAAAAATTCACATTGACAGAAAAAGCGGTGGAGTATACTAGCTTGCTGTGTTGAGCAGGTATCTTTTGTACTTGCAGACAGAGTTTCCATTACCTCGAGCAGTTTTCCAGCAGTGTACCTAACATCACCACAGCTGTCAGTCTCACCAAGTTACTAGTTGTCCTGAGTGAGAGGCAACAGGGCATTAACAGCAGCACGAGCACTGCATTAGGTAAAAATGTTTTTACAGAGCAAGTTCAGTAGCGCTGACACCTTGACAGTTGACTTTAACCTGTCATTGATCTGCACTCACAGTGTTCTTTGCAAGGCTAAGCAAAACAGAGGGCATGAAATTGGCATGCAACAACTGAATATGTGCAAAAGTGTGCATCTAATTGGTTTTGATTGCAGTGAAATATTCAAGAAATAATTGTATTAGGGAAGTGGTCAAAACTATTATACATGCTCGGGACCCACCAGAATGAGTGAAGATGACTGCCTCTTCCTATAGCCCGCTCCCCATATGCAGATACCCATGGCAACTTCCATAGCCCCCCTCCCCTCTTTTAACAGTGTCCCCACTTCCATAATCTGGAGACCCATGGTATCTTCTATAACCCCACGTCTCTTGAATGGAGACCCATGGTATCCTCTACGACCCACCTCCTGCGTAAGGAGACCCATGGTATCTTCTACGACCCCACTTCCCTTGAAAGGAGGCCCATGGTATCTTCTACTACCCCACTGCCTGTGTAAGGAGACCCATTGTATCTTCTACGACCCCACTTCCCTTGAAAGGAGACCCATGGTATCTTCTACTACCCCACCGCCTGTGTAAGGAGACCCATTGCATCTTCTACGACCCCACTTCCCTTGAAAGAAGACCCATGGTATCTTCTACGACCCCACTTCCCTTGAAAGGAGGCCCATGGTATCTTCTACTACCCCACTGCCTGTGTAAGGAGACCCATTGTATCTTCTACGACCCCACTTCCCTTGAAAGGAGACCCATGGTATCTTCTACGACCCCACCTCCTGTGTAAGGAGACCCATGGTATCTTCAATTACCCCCCTCCCCCTCCTCCACTCCTGCAACAGACGGATAACTGATCATTATCGACTGAATATAACAGTTACCTCTGGAATGAATATTTGGCCTGCCATACAGTTTACACTATGATAGAAATAACAACGCATACAAACAACCTTGTGTATATCTATAAAATTATCGGTTTTATTATTACTGACTTTACAGTAATTGTAGATAAAAATAATGTTTGATACACCGTAATTCCTCTATTAAGCCACCCGGGTGGCTATAAATTTATTTAAGGTACTTTCGAGGTGGGGGGGGGGGGGGGCTTATTTATTTAGCAAAATGCAGCATGATGTACACTATCAGGATGTAATGTAATTTTTGCATACAATCGATGCCTTCAGTCTTGTAACACATGATTACATGTTTATCATTCGCCCAATCAATTGATGCAATCACGTTACAAACTGAACTTCCAAGACGAGACAAACTCATACTACCGTACTTTTAGTTCACATGCAGTGTATTTTTTTCTGAAGGGGCAGGGGTGGGTGGCTAAAAAGAGAGGTGGGGGGCTTAATAAATTTCTTCTTCTAAAGAGGACAGCTTAAAAAAGGATTTACGGTAAATGAATCCCTCAAATAACAATCATTGTCCAATCATATATCTGCACATTAATTACTAATAGTTGCCTTCACCCTAAGGCTGTACATTATCATAATATATAATATCGACAAACGAAACTGATGAGATAGTAAATCACCGTCAATAGATGATTTTGTGCTAGCGGTTCCATATTGGAAGTGAAGGGCTGCCCTGCACGCTTTCTTTTCATCTTACGATTTACACGCAACGTTAACGTTTAAGTGCGTTTAAGTGCGTTATCAGACCTAATGCAAGTCGTACAGCGTACCAGAACCCCCTTAACGTAACTGGAAATTTAAAAGATTTTAGGTTTCCCCTCTCTCTGCGTAAAAAATTAATTACGTATTCAGTTCCGCACGGTTTTGTTATAAGAACACGTATCACATTTCTGATCCTCTGCTTCGTTAACCAAGTTATCAATTGTCGATCGTAGTCACACACGACGTTCGTTAGGAAACTCCGTAGCACAGGTACATCAATCTATTCGGGATTTATATCGAAAGCAAATTTCATCGAAATGTGTTCCTCATTCCCAACAAACATTACACGCCCAATTCTCAGGAACTTAACGGAGGCACACGCTTAACGGCACTGCTGTTCACAACAGTAGTGGGCAACTTCACACTCTGACGAGATATTCTTGGAACACTTAATCCTAGGTTTCCGTCAATGAGTGGAACATTTCGGTATAAATACGAATGCCGCGACATGTCTACTTCATCAAAAGATGACGTTCTAGTCAAGTCTCACATCCACATCCACAAAAAACACGTCGAACGTTCTAGACGAATGTGTGCCCTCGATAAGATTCGCAATTGAAATCGAATATAGCTGGGTATCTCTGTTAAACGTTGGCACCGGGAAGCCGTGCTATTGATGAACTCAGTCAGTCCGTGGACACATGGCTTGTAGAAATATTCGAGCACAACACATTTAAGGAGCATTTAGCCTTTTAATAGGCTAACATAAATGGTTTGTTTCCGTTATCCCAGCCGCGCCTCTCTCAGTGAAGTGTGAAGAATCAGGGGATGTTGGTTATGATTTCACTAGTTTTAAATATCTCACCTTTCCAATCATGTCATACATATCGCGCGAGATTTTGGTTCATCAAGACTTGCCCAAAGAAACGTAGCCTGCAGAACAGGCGTCATTTTTTGGAAAACGTTTCTGGCGTGGGCGACAGGCGAGCGCTTGCTTGCCCCAAAAACATAAAAAATAAATAAATAAATAAATAAATAAATAAATAAATAAATAAAAAGCCTGTTCCGCAGGCTATAAAAAGAAACATGACAAACCAGGCAGGGTGTGGGGAATCGGAGCTCGATGTTTGCCACAAAATATGAAAATGCTTGTCGAATACATAAAAATAACGAATATTAAAACGTCAGTGAGTGACAAGCTGAATAACCTGCGATCAGGCGTTCTTTTTTAGCAGGTTACAAGGTGGAAAAAAAAAACGGAAGAAAAAGAACAAAGTGAACGTGCGCGAAATATGGACTGGGCCTTTTTTCCAATCACGACTCAGGACTTCGGCTTGCTTCAGCTTTATGTATACCGCAAGAAAATACAAATTACCGTTGGTATAAATTAATTCTCTTGCAACGGATGGAATTGATTTCCAATTGCTCAGTCACTATATCAATTCTTCTGTAACATTTGCATTCCGTAGCGAACTGATTTTGGCGAGTGCAAATGCAAATCGTGTACATTTCCAAATATGAATTGTCTGCCGGATGTGAGTGGTGAACCGCTCTTTTCGAAACAATGGCGCAAAGATCGTGTCTTCTTTCTCCGCGCTTACTACCATTTGCGAGTTACTGTGAACACAGGGCGCAAGAGGAGTCATATTTGACCATAATGCTGGCTAAATTCATCGCGCAAATCGATCTGTTTTGAATTCAAAACAATGAACGTGACTGAACAAAGCATGCTATCTAGTTACGCGTCTGGTGAAATTCTATCCGCAAGACAAAAGGCCGACAATGGTCGCCCAAAGGGCGACGTTATCAAAAATTGGTGAGAAATTTTAGTACGCGACGTAACTGATTTTCTGGTGAAATGTTTCGAGTCTCAATCGGTGTAAACATGAAGCTTTGACTAAATATTTAGTGTATTTTATTTAAGGCTTTTGAACAACACCAAATGCGATCACAGGGCGCAGAGGAGTCAGATTTGTCCGTAATGCTGGCTAAATTCATCGCGCAAATCGATCTTGTTGATTCAAAACAACTGAACGTGACTGAACAAAGCGTCATGCTATCTTGTTACGCGTCCCGGGATAGCGTTGCTAAGCTTTGCGTATGTTCTGAAAGACCGACCTGTCAATCCTGCGCATAATGCTTTGTTATGTAGTTGATGACGCATTTCCGTCACCGGTATCCTCCGGTTCACATCGAACGAAAGCGGGCCGTTCAACTCCAAAAATTCGCTCTCCAAAAGTTAGATTTAACGAACTCTCTGATTAAACTTTTAATCCACCTTGGTAAAAGTATCATTTTCATTTCACTTGCCAAAGACGAGGCCTTTTTGTTCGAAGTGTGGCGATTTATTGGGGATTGAAAAGTGGACCGAAATTGCTTTTGTCCCTAGCCTGTTCCAGGCGTTCAGATAGTGGAGCGCGAGCGAAGAATATAGCGAGCGAAAGAGCAGGAAAAAACGAGGTGAGGCTGGGGAAGAGGACGAGGGAACCAGCCTCCCCTCGTTTTTTTCCTGCTCTTTCGCTCGCGCTCCACTATCTGAACGCCTGGAACAGGCTATTTCGTCCCTTGTCTCCTTTCTTTACCGTTAATCGGCTGTTAGTAACTGGTGATACGCCCACAGCAACTGCTGTATGCGGTTTTCGTCATGCCGATGGAATTTCACTAGACGCGTAACCAGATAGCATGATGCTTTGTTCAGTCACGTTTATTGTTTTGAATCAACAAGATCGATTTGCACGATGAATATTTAGCCAGCATTACGGTCAAATCTGACTCCTCTGCGCCCTGTGCTGTGAACGGCTAACTTTTCTCCCGCGTTTGTTCAAGCGTTAAAAGTTTATTTCTACTTAAATACTTTGTGGAACGATCTAACTATCTCGTGGAACGATCTAACTATCTCGTGGAACGAATTGACTATTTTGTGTAACGAACTGACTATACTGTGGAACGAAGTGACTTGGAACGAAATGACCATGGAACGAAATGACCGGATACCGATAGTCGATACCACCGTGTAGAAAGCTGAGGAAGCGATCGAGTTCCATTTGGGCTTATCGTTTTGTGGGATTGTGCAATGTGGTGGGAAACAGAATGATTGGGGGCGAAATCTCTGTGCGGCGCGTGCCTACAGAATCGAATTTAAAGGTTCAACTCGTAAATATCGAACGAATGCACAGGTCAGTAGCTTTTGTTTTAATTTGGATCACCGGTATGAACTGTATAAACCAAAGAGTGATATGAGAGTTCGAATGCTCTGAAGGTAGGTCTAAATAATCTCAGTTTTCCTTTTCGAAGCCGTGAACTTCTAAATAAAATTTGAAAAACCATGTCTGTTGTGTATCTTATGTATTTTCGTCACTTTTCCGGGATTCTAGAGATCGTTTAGGATGATTATTTGCTCGCCGTCAAGTGAATTAGGATTTCTGTGCCTTGGCGCGTATCCCTTCCCCTGTGATCTCGGAGAGTGGGTAAATGGGACTGTAATTTCTAAGTATTTAATAGCACCAGTCACATAAGGTAAAACGGATTTTATTACAAGAAACTTTTGTGGCCTAGTGTACTGAGTAGAGGGTGGTAAAGGGGGGTTATAGATCACGTTTCACGAAAAATAAATCGGCCCTTTCACAATTCACGAAAAATAATAATGGAATTTCACGCTTCACGAAAAAAAGAAGTTTTTTCTGACATAACATACCGTTACATTTTGAAAAGTTACATCCAAAGCAAAGCCTTGTTTGAGGTTTTCACTGAATGAGTCATAGCGTCTGCCATGAATGACAACTGTCATCGTTCTCAGGGCCGCGTCACCGACTAGCCTGTCGACAACACTGGGACTACAGAAATCAAAATCTTCGAAAATCACTCAAACATTTCTCTACAATGACTACGACTGCTTACATAGTTCTTCGACCGAATTCTGCTCGTAAACGCATGCAAACGCTATTAGATTATTACAGTGACTGACAGCAAGCAGTCAATGCAAAATGCAAAGCCAAATAATTCAATAAATTATTCAAGGTGCTAACATAACATAGGTCAATATACCTTGCAAAATACTTTCCCTTTCCAGAAAGAAAACCATTTCATTTTCCCATTGTTGTTGGGTCCGAAGACAAAAACTTTCTACAGTTCCAAGAGAACGGACTGTTCTCAAAAACGAAGTTTCAATATTCTTCCCAAGGCCTTTAACTTCGGCTATGGCTTGCACGCAGCAAAAATCTAACACAGTTTTTTAAGACTTCCAGATCTCTGTAGGCTGTGGCGGAGAACGGAAAACAGGATTTCTCTTTATGAATCAAAACTTTTTTGCCACCTTCGTTTAAATAAAAACTTATTAGAACCGTCACATTTGGTAAAACCTCGAAACCTTCTTGATGATTTTGTCGATCTTGTTCAGCTCGTGTTTCCGCCTTGGTGGGTTACAATGATGGCTGACCAGGCAGGTTTGGCCAAAGGTCACCGAACACCAGAGCACACCACGTGGTCAACACAAGGATCCACTCTCCTGTCACGTCCCGCAATATTATTTTTGTCTTCATTACGTAATGACGGATGTCAAAAATAACAAAAAAACATAATAAAAATCACGGTTCACGGCAAAATAAACATTTATTTCTCATTTCGCGAAAAATAATTTTGGAAAATCACGGTTCACGGCTACTATAGAAATCACGATTCACGAGAAAAAAAATAGCCATTTCACATTTCACGGGAAAAAAAAGGGGCCGATCACGGATCACGAAAATACCCTTTACCACCCTCTGAGTATGAAGTCACCTACCGATATGTGATTCTTCAACATTGCTTGCGGTGTCGTGTTAAGATTTTCCGGGGGTTTTCACATTACCGTTTTTGTGCAAGCTTTATGTTTTGGCGTCGGGAAAAATGTTCAAACATTAAGATTATAAAAACAGGTAACGAAGAAATAGCTAGCTAGCGGACTTTATTTGCGAACTGCGTAGTCAAAATGTCACGATGTTTGTCATATTTCATTGCGTGGTTTTGCGTGTGAACCAGATCCAAAATAGATGCTGCATATTGCGCAAAACAATGAAATAAGAGTAAATGATTGATGAAACTGTCAAAGTTACGACCAAAACTATGGCGCGTTATCAGGGTCAAAATTCAATATACAAACTTTTCCCACTTTGAATTTCAAAACAAGTCTTTTTGCGTACAATTACTTTCTAATTGCAGCTCTTTTTCCAGTTTGAATTTCGAAACAGGTCTTTTCGCTTACAATTACTTTTTAATTGCAGCTCTTGCTGCATGCGTAATTGTGAATGAAGTTTATCTTGACATTACCTGCTAAAAAGTACTTCTTTTTGCGCGTTTGTTGAGGTGAATAGAGTATCACTACATTAAAAATTACTTGTGAAATGTTTGTCTGTGTGATGTTTGCGAGCCACCCTACGATAGTCGCCTTGCACGCAAATTCATTTTGTAAATATCTAAACTCTTAGTACACATTCTCTTGATAAGGCTCTGTTTGCAGTGCATCACTGGCGCCGTACGTCTTGCTCCGGTGGGATCGAAATCACGCTGACTTTGCCGATTTCCGGTTTATCAACATGCAATTACTTTTGACAAATTTTCTGCGATAAGTCTTCCTCGACAAATTTTCTGCGAAAAATCAACCAGGCGTTCCAACGGACAGACCACGTGGTTTGAGGAAGTCACGTGATTCACTCTCCCATGATGTGCTTCAATCCTAAATTGCCACAATTTTGTCACACCATTTAGATATTTCTCCGTGTCGTCAATGTATCTTTTCCACTCAAGTGGTTTAGTATTGCTTTGGCTAATTATTTCCGTCTCAACCGAAGACATAAATATGTTTGCGAAAGCGACTGCCATCTTTGTGCCCATTGCAGTTCCGTGTATTTGGAGATAGTTCTTATCGTTGAATTCAAATGAATTTTCTTGAAGGATAAGACTTAGAATTTCTCTGAGGGACTTGGTGGGGATGGGGGTGTTGTCCCCGTAGAAATTCTCGTATGCTCTGCATACTGTTTATTCCCTCCTTTTGTGGGATATTTGTGTATAGGCTGGTAATTAACGTCTAGAGAGACTAGAAATGTGCTCTCTGGGAAGGGTTGTCCTGTCTATGAAATTTACAAAGTCAGTCGTATCTTTAAGATGTGACTTTTGTGACAAAGCTATAGACTGAAGTATGCTGTCAACAAATGCTGATAGTCGTTCGGTGGGTCCGTCATTTCCTGCCACAATAGGGCGACCAACAGGTGTTGGTTTGTGAATCTTTGTGAGAGTGTAGAAAACGGGTACTCTTGGTGGGTTGGGAGTCTGTGATAACCACTAGACAGTCATTTCGTCAATGTAATTTCCCTGATAGAGTTCTTTGGCTCTCTCCTCCGCAGAGGCTCCTGTTAGTAAACACCAGCGAAAGAAACGGGAGCGGGAGCGCTGGAGAGAGAAAACGGGAGCGCGGGGAACGATGGCTCCTGTTAGTAAACACCAGCGAAAGAAACGGGAGCGGGAGCGCTGGAGAGAGAAAACGGGAGCGCGGGGAACGCTTTAATTTTTCCTCTTCCCAGCCTCCGCGCGCCGCGGGTATATTTTTCCCATGGCGCGACTGTAGGAGGCCTCTATGGAGGAGAGAGGTTCTTTGGTTATTTGTTTAACTTTTTGGGAAGTTGCTTTCTACCATCGGTTCTACAATTAAGTGAATTCAACAACAAACTCACCAACCGCCATGCTAAGCTACACAAAATTAAAACGAGTACTTGCCTTTTTTCGGATAGGGAAAAACTGGTCCGCCGGAATCCTTGAATTTGATTGGCTCTTGACGCGCGTTCCACCGGTCCAGTTTTTTCCTATCCGGACCGGTTTTGTCATGGACCATTGAATGAAAGTTGAAAAACAACATACCTCGGTTGAACTCGAGAATTTTTTTATTTACGGCTCAAAGATGCGACTTTTTTGGCAAGTCACAATTCTTGTGTGTGTTGTAAATGGAAAGTTCAACAAGGAGGGAATTAAAGACCTTGAAATACCTTCAAAAGGCAAGTACTCGTTTTAATTTTGTGTAGCTTAGCATGGCGGTTGGTGAGTTTGTTGTTGAATTCACTTAACACAGCAGTTTTAGTTTTTAAATTGCGATCGCCACAATGCCTTTTGACTCCGATATTTACTTTGATGACTTCGTTTTTCAGTTTTTTCTCTTAAATTAACGAGGTTCGGTATTAATATTTTCATGCAAGAAATTGTGCAGGCAGGCTTAAACTGGAATTTTGCTTTTTCATCTGTCGTAAGCTTAAATGAAGATAAGCTTAAAAGCCAGCGCACCGTTCGCTTTGGTTAAAACTGAGATCAAACCGAACGATTTCGCTAAATAATTAAATTGTTAATATCCAAAGAACCAGCACCTACTTTTGCAGGTACGAAGCAAAACATAAAAAGAAAGTAATTAGGCTAAACAGAAATGTTTTTCGAAGTATTATTCTCTTTCATTTTTTACGCAAGGACAATTAAACCTGTCCTAACGATTGAGTCCTTTGGTTTTGTTTTTAGTAAGCTTAAGCTTAATTATAAGTATTTAATTAGGTTGTTTATCCCTATGCCGGACAGGATTTTCCATGTGCGTGTCTGTTCTTGAAAAACAACCTTTTCCGTGTTGATACGGTAGTTTCTAGTCGAAAATATTACACTTAAGTTTTAAAAAAAGTTTGAAGTGTTTATGATTTCATTCGCTCCACGGTTTCCTGCCATCTGACTCAGTGAAACTTACGTGCGTTCTGACAACCTTTCAAGATTGATCTGCAAACTCGCAAATGTTGGGAAAAAAATAAAAATGTTATTTACCTGCCTAGGTCGGTCCGTATAGGGAAAAACTGTGCCCTTGGTCTTGAGTACGGCCCTCGGCCTGCGGCCTTGGGCCGTACTCAAGACCGCGGGCACAGTTTTTCCCTATATACGGACCTCCCGGCCGGTAAACAACATATATATCTTCACCGTGATATATGTACTGGAGCCGCATTCTCCCAGCGAAATCTTTGAATTCTGTTAACAGTTGTTTTCTTAATGCGGTTTCGTTTGTTATTGGCGTGGGTACAACCTTCAACCCCCGGGAGAGGAGATTAACTTGATCAGTTGTCAATTCAAAATTTGAGAGGTTCCTTTGCATTTTCTCTTAGATTCTGTTTTTTTGCTGTTGTATCTTTATGTTTTTTTTCTTTATTTCTTTGTGTCTTTTGTTCTTAACTTTGGGCTTTTCTATTATATCACCCCCTTTGCTTGCTAGTTTACGCACTGAGAGAGCAGACAGGGATAAGCTTCAATAGTTTTATTGTTCATTTCTTCAAGTTTCCCATCATTACATTGACTTCTTGTAGTCGTTTCTCTAGATTAGCGGCAATACTTTGTACACTTTCTGGAAAGCCGTTCGTACATGTGCTAGACTGGGGGCGTGCTGTTAAACTTGCCCGAATTGAGTGTTTGTCTCTTTAAGGCTTACACGATTTGGCTCTGCGCAACTTGTCATGGTTGCGTTCGATACGGCGATAGTGTAAGAACGTCTGTTCGGCTTCTTTTCTGATCGCTTTTATGCGAGATTTAAACTCTTCGTTAGGGTAAATTTTCGCTTTTGCGTCGTAGCGTAAGTCTTTTGGGCATGTGCCCCTGTCCATGTGTTCTTTCAGTCTCAAGACTGATTGTTCCGATTTTTCTATTTTCCTTTTGAGCCGGCGAGATCTCGTCGGGATCGGTCTGTTGCGCCCTTCTGGGGAGGGACTCGATCAGCGCGTCAACAGGACGTATTAAGTTACCAATTTATTTGGCAATTCAGCTTGTGTTTCTGATAAAATCTGCCGTCTCTACCAGACGTTGAGCGCACTCGCGCAGCACGTTCGGAGCCATTAGCGAAATCAAAACAACGAAGAGAAAAACAGCACAACACGGAGAAATCTCTAACTGGTATGACAAAATTGTGTGACAATTTAGGATTGACGCGCATCATGGGAGAGTGAATCACGTGACTTCCTCAAACCACGTGGTCTGTCCATTGGAACGCCTGGTTGATTTTTCGCAGAAAATTTGTCGAGGAAGACTTATCGCAGAAAATTTGTCAAAAGTAATTGCATGTTGATAAACCGGAAATCGGCAAAGTCAGCGCGTGATTTCGATCGCACTGGAGCAAGACGTACCGCTCCAGTGATGCACTGCAAACAGAGCCTTATCAAGAGAATGTGTACTAAGTGTTTAGATATTTACAAAATGAATTTGCGTGCAAAGCGACTATCGTAGGGTGGCTCGCAAACATCACACAGACAAACATTTCACAAGTAATTTTTAATGTAGTGATACTCTATTCACCTCAACAAACGCGCAAAAAGAAGTACTTTTTAGCAGGTAATGTCAAGATAAACTTCATTCACAATTACGCATGCAGCAAGAGCTGCAATTAAAAAGTAATTGTAAGCGAAAAGACCTGTTTCGAAATTCAAACTGGAAAAAGAGCTGCAATTAGAAAGTAATTGTACGCAAAAAGACTTGTTTTGAAATTCAAAGTGGGAAAAGTTTGTACATTGAATTTTGACTCTGATAACGCGCCATACAAAACAAGGCAAAAATTATCGGGAGCTAACTTTATCCATGCCCAACATTGTGTTTGAACATTTAAAGAAACAAATTAACTTAATTCCATTAAGAGAAAACAAACCATGACCATTTGCTATCGATTTAATGTCAACACGCTGAAAGAGTCTGAAAAGTTTAGCCTATTTTTTTCAAATTGCAATCCATTTCCATCCGGGCTATCCGTAGCAACAGACGACAGAAAATAGTTTCAGGGAAGTAATATAGTCTTTGGTAACAAAACTAGACCATTATTTGTGAGCGTTCATTGATGTGAGGACATATTTTTCATTTTTAAAGTGAACTAAAATAGCGTGACTATGCCCCTTTAAATTTGGACTTCCACAGCTTTACAGTCAACGCGCTTCACGCATGAACGGTCATTTAATGAAGATTGCATTCTTCACGTGCGCATTCCTTTCTTTAATTGGATAAACGTATTCTTGTAGATAGATTGAAAGATATAAATCAAGCTTGGAAGACCTATGTTCTCTCATATATCCTCCCACCTAGCTTTGGAGACCCATGTTCTCTCATATATTCTCCCACCCAGCTTAAGAGACTCATGGTCTCTTGTATATCCCCCCACCTAGCTTGAGAGACCCATGTTCTCTCATATATCCTCCCACCCAGCTTGAGAAACCCATGGTCTCTTGTATATCCCCCCACCCGGCTTGAGAGACCCATGTTCTCTCATATATCCCCCCCACCTAGCTTAAGAGACCCCTGTTCTCTCATATATCCCCCCACCTAGCTTGAGAGACCCATGTTCTCTCATATATCCCCCCACCTAGCTTAAGAGACCCATGTTCTCTCATATATCCCCCCACCCAGCTTGAGAGACCCATGTTCTCTCATATATCCCCCCACCTAGCTTAAGAGACCCATGTTCTCTCATATATCCCCCCACCCAGCTTGAGAGACCCATGTTCTCTCATATATCCCCCACCCAGCTTGAGAGACCCATGTTCTCTCATATATCCCCCCACCCAGCTTGAGAGACCCATGTTCTCTCATATATCCCCCCACCTAGCTTAAGAGACCCATGTTCTCTCATATATCCCCCCACCCAGCTTGAGAGACCCATGTTCTCTCATATATCCCCCCACCCAGCTTGAGAGACCCATGTTCTCTCATATATCCCCCCCACCCAGCTTGAGAGACCCATGGTCTCTTCCTTGCCCTGTCCCCCGAAAAGTGGGTCCCTAGCATGTAAAATAGTTTTGACCAGTTCCCTTATTCATGCTGTCCTGAATAACACAGTAATTTTGCATGACATGGCTACTCAGTATGTCAATTTATCCTTGGAACTACATTTTCTGCAATTTCGTTTGTGATGGTTCCAAATTATGTGCATTTTCTATAAGTGTTATCCACATATAGTAAAAGAACTAGGTTGTTAAATATTGATCACAGCTATATCACTATCACTCAAAAATAACATTTATCTAACTTGATATTTTAACCAAATGCTTCTTTGTCATGGCTGTTGTTCCTGTAGTTGTGTTTAGCCAGCTGTCACCAATATGGCAACAACCAGTAATACCCATTTTTTGCTTTCGTATTCTTCGTTTTCTTTTGTCTTTTGCGTAGTTTACTTACCCCAGACTTCCATTTTTCACTTTCAGTAAACATAAGCATTGTCTTCGGTCTTTTAATGTTGATTCGCCAAAATTTCATGACAGTTGGTGTAGAAAATCACTGGGATTCAATGGCATCAAAGTCCCTTTGATAAAAGCAATGCTAAAACGCACATGCAGTAAGTTAAGTTCCTCATGTGGGTTCGTGTCTTGAGTGAAGCCAACATTTTTTAACCCTGGGATTGAGTTCGGGTGGGAGATGACGGTGGGGTCTCATGCCCCTGGGGCTTTTCTTGTTTTAATAGTGAAAAGGTACATTAATTTTTTGCATTCCTCTCCAGCTGAGCTAACAGGGAGTTTCCTAAAACGGGAATGGATCAGATCTGATGGTGAAAGGGAAAGTGGAGCCAAATTTAATGAGGCACTGCAGTTCTTGCTAAGGTAACAAACTCTGCACAGTCTTAAAGATACACCCTTGCATGCTCACAATTGCAGAGAACAGTCCCATAAGTTGACATGAATGGGGCTAGATAGGTTAAGGAGTCACCTGTGCCTCGCCTGTGTACCGAGCATTTCCGTAAGGCTTTCCACACGTTCCAGGCATTTTTTGCTTTTTGTCACACAAAAATTAGAGCCAGTGCTCCTTCCTTTTCTCGCCCTTGCCCCAATTTTTGCATGGCCGAAAAGCGAAACATGCCTCTTGGACAGGAAGAAAAAGCCTATGGAAACACTTGCTATGCAGGCTACCTATGCCTGTCATTTAGCAGCATCAAGTAGTAGGCAAAATAGCTGGTAATTTGCATCATTCTTAGTGTTTTAACATTTTGAATTACCAGTTCCATTAGCATTTTCAGATGACATACTTGCTTCCTTCCATTGAAGGTTTCACTTGTCTTCTGCTGAGGATACTTTAGCCACGATAGAGGAAATTGCTGGTGGCGCAATGACTGAACTCATAGAAGATGAGGATAAAAATGCTAGTTCCACAACCTATCCAACACTTACAAGGTAGAGGTCCACCCTGAGCTCCTAAGAGATCTGATAGTTGTTAACTGAACCTGCATCTACCTCTCTATCTCTATCTAACAAAGTCATGCTAAGTTGACTTTTCCAATCCAACTGTCAGGTCATCTCTGGCATACTATTACCGAGCAATGATGGAAGAGTTGATTGCAAGTGTAAAGCAAATTCATTCTGTACCACTTAAAAGGACTGACTCACCAGAGGTAGGGTGTGAACATATTTGTCACTTCAAAGAAGTTCTTTAAGCTCTATTAATCAAAGACGTTCTCTAAGCTCAGCACACCTAGAGGGCTTCTCCCTTAAACTGACACCTCTCTTTGAGAAGACAGACACTTTGCATTAAGTAGGCGCCTACTGCTCAGTGAACACTTACCCTTAACTGGACGCCATACTCTTTAGTAAGCACCTCTTGCAAAGTGGACATGAATCTCGCTTTGTGGACATCCCCCTCAACTGACACTTAACCAGGTGGACACTTCCCACTAAGTGGACAATTCCAACTTTGTAGAAACCTCCCACTGTGTGAAAACCTTTGACTAAGTGGAGACACCCAACTATGTGGGCATCTCCCACTATGTTGACACCTCTTAGTTAATGGACACCTGCTACTCTGTGAATAGATCCCATTATGTGGATAACTCCCATTAAGACTCACTGCTGAATTGTTGAAAATTTTGTATCCTCAGGTTCACAGGGAGAGACTTGTTAAACTGAACATTGCTGTAAGGATCTTCCACATCATGATCAATTTAGTGAAGGTAGGATACTGTTAAAAGATTGCTAATGTCACAAGTCTTGTAATTTCAAAATTCTAACATGTCTTATATCACAGTATGTCTGAAACTCTGAAGACTATTACTTGGACCTATAATTATTTAGTGGCTGACCAGCCAATCAGATTAATTTTTGTTCTTGCATCGTGTCCTGTTGTTTCTGTGGTTCAGATGCCATTCCCACACTATCTCTCTACCAAGGTCTATGAATGGTACCAGCAAACTGTAAGGAAACTAGGTGAATCCTTGCAGTGGACCAGCATTCCACGCAGGATTGGTGGGGGAAATAGTACTCCTTGTTGCTTCATGGCGTTAGAGAAATCAGAGTTACTAGTAAGGGCCAGATGTGTGGTTGGCCTGTGGTCTATGTGTAACTTAACCTGTTAAAACTTCAAAATCATCCAGCTAGAGTGATAATGAAATTGCCTTTTGATACGAGCTTAGCCTTCTTCTGAATAAACTCAAGTGGGAGACGCTATCTAAACGTTGCCAAAAACAAAAAGCATTGGTGATGTTTAAAACAATGCATAAACTTGCCCCACAATACTTACAACTTTTCACTTCCCACCATGCGGAATATGATTTGAGAAGGCTCTAAAGAAAAGTCTCCCTGCCCAAACCGCACACAAATTACTTAAAACGTAGCTTTTGTTATAGTGGGCTGGGCCCTCTAATGGAACAATCTGTTCCAAGATTTAAGGGATGATGGCTCTATTGGGCAGTTTAATCGATCTAATCAGATTTCCACAGGGCAATCATGTGAAAACAGTAGTTATGCATTTTTTTGAACTCTTTTTTAGCTTTACTAATGACCTTTTACCTTGTTTAAATAAAGATTATGTTATTTTATGTTACAACTTTTGCAGGCCTTTGATTTAAGATCTATAATTGGAGCATCACTGAAGGTAATTTGTGTCAACTGTTCTCATAACTGACTTTGTTAATAAACTGCGATGCAGCTTTCTGTGTAGACCCACCAGCCTGGAGATGAAGGGAAAGTGTGCAATTCTTATTTTTTTCAATTTTTTTCCCTCTCTCACACACAGTATGGACGTTTATTTGTGGACACATTTCTGAAGCTGGGAATGCCAGTTCTGGATTTAATGTTCAGAACCCACAAGGTGATTTGCTTTAATCTTAAGGTTTTTCATTGTCACCATCATCATTTTCATCGCCATCACCATCATCGTCATCATTATCACCACTACCAACACCACCATCATCACCACCACCACTACTGCCGTCATGATCATGACCATCAGAACCATCATCATCATCATCATCATCATCACCACCACCGCCACCACCACCATCATCATCATCATTATCATCACCATCATCATCATCATTAGCACCATCATCATACACATTCCCCAAAAGTAATGATAGCTACATTTGAGGTTAAAACACCGACGTTTTCAATTGCATTTTTGTCCTTAGTATCGCTGGGCCATTTTTTACGTGAGGAAACTTTCAAATTTGAATTCTAATTGACACGGCACGAGCAAACATTTCTTTCTCAAAAACTTAGTGTTCCGTGCGCTTTTGTTTTTTGTTCCTTTAATTGCATTAGGAACAAAGTTGGAACACACAATAAAGGAACTTTATTTGTTCAATAGGAACAAAAGTGAGCAAATTTGGAACAAACTGGTCCGTTAGCAGCAAACTGGAACACAAAGTTCCTTTTTATTTTAGTCAAAAGGAACAACTGGTTCCTCTTTAAAATAGTCCGGATTTCCCTTCCTGTTCCTTTTCAAGTGATTGGGGAACAAATGTTCCCAATCTTATTTCTCGCTTAACACAGTTGGGAACAAATTGTTCCTATTTACTGGTATATCCACTGCTGTTGGGAACACCTTGTTCCTTTTCGGTTTAAATTGTTCCTATTCATGCCCCACAGGAACAGAATTGTTCCTAATCAAGGTGTTCTTATTTTCTCAAGATGAGTGTTATGTTCCGCACAAAAATGGGAACAGGTTCCGAATTTGTTGATAAAGGAACAAGCGTTCCATTTTGCGCAAAGTGTAAACAGGAAAAGGGAACAAAAGTTCCTATTTAACGGTGGCTATCTGAAACTACTGTCTATCACCTCCTTGAGACAAATTTCTCAAAACATATCCTTCAACGAACAGGTTAAGTACGAGACTTGCCCGCTACAAACTTAATCTCGTTAGGGCTGGCCCGCGCAAGTTCAGGCTTGTGTCTTTGTTCCTTTTGATTGAATGTGTACCAAATGCGGACAAGGGAACAATGAGGCAAGGGGCAAGAATGAACAAGTGTGGGCAGAGAATAGTTAACAAATATCTCATTGGCGAATAGGATGATCTCTTGGGGACCGTTTTGCTAGTATAGGTGCGTGCATTCTTTAGAAAAATGTCGATTTCAAGCTAACGCGTAAGATGAACAAACGAGGCAAGGATGTCAACCGGTCAAAGTTAGCAAATGCATCGCCTAAACCAAAGAGACTTCACTTAGAAAAGGATGACTGTGATGGTCTTTTTCACTGTCCAGTGCAAATTTGTAACCATGATGGATTCACTACGCAAAGAGGCTGTAGAAAACACGTAAAGAACAAACACAGTTGGTACTATTACTTCAAATCAATTCGCTTCATGTCGATCAAAACAACAAATGCGAAGCCATTGAGCAGAAGATTCCACCGCGTAAAAGCAGGGCAATTGCCTCTTTTGATCCTACAAACAACATTGCCAAGAACTTCTTTTCGTGGCTAACTGGCAGTGGTGGGGGCTGTAAAGGTGATCGACAAGCCCAACAGATCGTAAGCAAGTGCTTAAAGTTTCTCAAATTTTGTTGCGAAGACGAAGAGGAGCTCACGTTTGCATTGTGGACTTTAGTTTATGTTCACCGTATCTCCTTTTCAAGTTTGTTGATACGATGCAGGATGATTGGAACCTGGCACACGTGGGACGCATAGGCTACTTGGATGCCATTGCAGAATTGGTGGATTATCGAAAAGTGAATGCAGCATCGGAATCAGTATTGAGAGGACTGGCTTCAACAGAAATTTACTTGAAAAAGGTGCGCAAAACCGTTTCCAAAATGATGCGGTTGCAGTGGACCAGTGAACTCGACATCGATGCCTTAGAAGCCAAGGGACGCTGGGCCACTCTAGAAGAACTGTTGGAAGTCATGGGGCACTACTTGCCACACTATGAGAGAGCGTGCTGAAATCATGCAAGGAGAAACCGGGTGCTGTTTTGCCCATAGATTTATCTTTTGCTACCAAAGTTTTGGCCGTCTATTTATTGATCAAGGTCAAGGGCTCGCGTCCCATGACATATTGCTTCGATTCTCTTTACCTGACTGAGACGAGCATGCAAGTGCTGGATGGCTACATCAACCACATTCGCCCCCTACTCAGACCGACCTGCGACTTTGTATTAGTGACAAGAAATGGAGGGCAGCACAACAAGCTTGGAGAGCTAATGAGTAAACTGGTCTTCGATGCTACGGGCAAATACGTTCACCCGACTCGCTATCGACAGATTGTGGATACCGCGAGTTCCAGGCAGCTGAGCAGCAACGTGCAGAGCACAATCTCTGAGGACCAGAAACATAGCTCTGTTGTTGCAAGGGTTCACTATCAGAAGCAGCGATCGCACGAGGTGGCGAGCAAAGCACATGAATATTTGGAACGACTGCATGGGAAAAAGGGATCAGAGATAGAAATAGACGTGCGCTCAAGGCTTTCAGGCAATTCTGCATCTTCTGAAGATCAAAATGGTAGCAAAACGGATACTTGCTGTAACAACAAGGGAGAAACAATCGCAGAAACAACACCCGAGCGTCTTTCAGGTGTCCCGAGACTAAAGCGGGAAAATACATTTATAGTGACAGATTTCCCGGCGAGAAAAAAGAGTCTGATGTTCACCCCTGCAGAAGACAATTATCTAAAAGCAGGCATCGAGCGACACAGCTATTGTCAATGGAAAGCGATTCTCAGGGATCCCAAATTTTGTTTTCAAGAGGGAAGGACAGCCAACTCACCGCTGAGCCATGCAGCGCGAAGATGCGGATCACTTTCTAAGTTATCCTAAGCTTAAAAGTCAAGGGGCACAGAATTCCTATTCCTTCCAATAGGGGCGAACAGTGAACTCGATTTAAGTCATAAACGCAAAACTTAAGAGCGTGCTTAATAATAGGCAAGACATAGGACAGACAGCAAATAAGGTATGTAGGTTAAACGACATCAGACTTCAATTTGTTACATAGATTAGTCACACAACCGCCAACTTTATTCCATGATTTATGACAACGTGAAAAGTGGATTTTTTTTATTGTTGACTCGGGGAAGAACAGAAGCCTCTTTAAAAAAAAGGGCTGGGCTGCGATTGACGTGCGCACAAAAGGGACAATGATTTAACTTGAGAACCACTTGAGATTTTAATGAGGATCTTGTTAATTTCAAGATACTACCACTACTACTTATACATGAACGAAACTGACCTAGAAGCCGTTAGTGTTTCACACAGAATACTATCATGCTGTCGAGTCTTCACAATGAATTAATGGGCGAAAGCCTTCATGGTGTTAAGTGTCATTTCTTTGCTTAGGCTACTTTTGACTAGAGGAAAAGTACTTCAAGATGCTATTTTTGCATGGTTTCTTCGCTCCCTTTCCGTCAGGGTACGCGGGCCTTCGTCTCTTCTGGGCAAACTTTGAACAACCGGGAGGAGCTGTACTGGGTGTTTGCAGGCTTGGCAATGGCGTTAAGAAGATGTCTGCGTCACTGCTATTCTCGTTCTCTGAGGTAGCACCTTGCACTGAGGGGACTGCCGGTTTGTCGGTAGCTGAAGGTATGGAGTCCACTGATCCTTTGTAGGTGGTGCTGTCATCTCCGTGATCTTCCGATCGGGAAGTTTCGCCAAACTCGTCCTCGGTCGGCAGGACTTGGAAGAGGCTGGTGACGAGACGCCTTTGTTCTTTCTTCAGGAGGCCCAGAGCAACGCGCGATCGCTTCCTCTGCTCCAAGGCAAACTGGCAACCGGCCGTACCATAATTCTGATGAAATTGTCTCAGCTTATCTTGCAACACCTTCTAGCACTTTGTCCAAGCTCAACGCGCCAAGCTCTTCCTTTTCTGTTGCTCCCAATACACCATCCTCCACACCATTCTCGTCACTTAGCTCGTCCTCAGTAGCTGATGCCGTGCACCTCCTGGCTTGTGCGGCCGCCCACACAATGCACTCCATCGGGTGTCTTCGTAGCCATGTCGAGGCTCTTTTCTTGGGAGCCGGGAGACCCTTAAAGTTGTAGTTTAGAAGCCTACGATCCGTCGCGGGCTGGTCTTCAGGCTTGAACTCCAATTTGTTTTGTGCCGTTAACAACATGGGGAAGCGGTTGATGAACGACTTTGCTGTTCAATACTTCACATCGCATGCAGTATATCCCCCCTGGGTTAAAATTTTCCAGTCGTCGACGTCCATTGTTGACGTCGAAGCCTCGTCAATGAAGATCGCTTCAGTGGATTTCGAGATCATGGCCTTGTTGAATACCCTTTGCTTGCTGATTGTTGCAATGTTTGTGTAGTGTACAAGCCCGAGGATGGGATGGAATAGGCTGGTTTTGCCGCGTTTTGCATCACCAATCAGACATGGAACTTTGTCCTTGTGGCATTTTTGTTGAAGTTGAGAAGCTTCAGGAAATCCTCGCAAAATTCACCAATTTCCACTTCTGAGAGGCTATTTTCTAAAATTTCTTTGAAGTATTTGGGGTCAGGCTCTTTACCTGGTTCGTACGTCGTGAAAGCTCTCGGAGAGATGATGCCTATCTTCTCGTCTGGAATTGGGTTCTTTACAAAGCGCCTTTCTTTAATGGACCAGCAGTGTCCGCCATTAACCTCGATGAGATTGTAGTCGATGGAGATTGGACGTACCACCTCGCAGTCTGGGTCAGAGAGTATGTCAATTATCTTTCTCATGTCCTTTAGTAGTCTTGCCTTAAAGAACTCGTTCACTGCAAGGCTATTTATGAAAACTCGGACTTCGCACTTGTAAGCGTAAGTGTACATAGCCATGGGAACTTTCTTGTAGATTTTTCCGCGAAAGAGAGCATACTCCATTTTCTTCATTGCCAATCCTACGTCGTTAACGAGCACAGTCAATTTATCCGACAGTCTTGCTTCTTCGTCTGCACTTTGTGCGTTGTCCTCTTCAAAACCAAACATATCGATGTCTAACTCCGCTTCTTGAAGCTTAGTGATGGACAACTTCAACATGGAGCCGAAAGTCTAATTTGTGAGCCACACTCTGGTCGCCTTCTCTGTTCCACAATCTTGCGAGTCCATCAAGTCTCCTTCACCCAGCAGACTATCCATTTCAGTTCGGAAGCAGTGTTCATACGAAGAGTTTACTAATTCCTGAATCATGGGGTTTTTTGATCTTTTAAAAAATTGAACAGTTCTTTCATGGCAGCCGACTCCTTGCGTTCATAGCAGGGTACCTGAGAATAGAATAGCAGCAAATCCATTAATTTGGTTTTGTGGCACTGTTAGAAGATTAAGTGTGTTGTGTTTTCTGTTTGGAAATGTCTCGAAATATTGAATAGTGACTCTGAATGGTCCAACTTTAACACAACTCATTTCGATATCATGGAGTTCCGTTTTCGCAGGATTTTCTCACCGTGGTTGTTGTTAAGGTGGTGTTCGAATGGTATTCAGCAATAGGCTATTAAAACGGACAGAAAACAAGGCCTACGTTTCAAATATGCTATTTATCCGAATACACAATACTTTGGAGAAACGATGTTAAAATGAACATTCACATACCTGTTGTGCTACAGTCTCCACGCCGCATTCCAAGAGCGCACGGTGAATTACGATGGGGTTTGCCGCTGCACCATTTGACGTAGTTAAAGCTATCCAGTAATTGATGCATGGGCATAATTTCTCATTGATGATTGTCGGATGGTTAGAAATCCAATTTTGACTTGCTGCGCTTGCTACTTGACTGGATGTCAATGCTTCATCGTTGCTTTCATCACTTTTGTATTCCTCTGTGGTTGCTCCCTTTTTTCCTCGTCTTTTTTGAGGGCTTTGGGCACTTATAGCTCCAAAGAAAAATGCTACGTTTCTTACTCCTGTGGAAAAAAAAACGATCATTCTTAAGCAACAAGAGCTTCTTCAAGAATTGAAAGGCAAGACAGGAAATTGAGAAGCAAATTCTTACCACAAATTGCCTTATCACAAATGTCTCTGGTTTTACAGACGTTATACCAAGCTTTCTGTAGGCCTCCTTTGTCGATTTCACATACCCATTGCGCTTTGACAATACTACACTTTCCAACGATGATAGGGCTCACAAAGCATAAAGCTGCACTCTTTATGGCGTTACTGTTCAATTGCCGACAAGGATACCTCGTCTTGTTCATGTTGGGAATTTTATACGCAAATCTACTTGTGATAATCAAGAGGAATAAATTTGAAAATCAAAGGAAACTGATAGAAGTGTTTAATTTGAAGTCCAAAGTTGTAACCTGCTTTAGCACGCTACAGTCTTGCTGTTACCCCCAGAGATTTCCTAGCAAAGTTTGAAAGGACTTTGATGAAAAATGACATCTTATCATGTTTAGTGCAATTATTTCCCGGTTTTGTTTTCTTGCCGCAACAAAGAAGCCTAATTACCGGCGAAAAACGTTTGAGGTATCCAAGGCCAAGTTCGAGCTTGTTTTTCATAGCTTTGATGTACATCACATAACGCAAAACAAACGATCGAAGCAACAGGTGTCGATGTTGTTCGTTAGACTCCATGAAACACTGGTTCCATTTTTTCCGTGATAATAGGTAGCAGTTAGCAGTCGAAGACTATTGAAGTAGCCCAAGCTCAATTCCATGTTTATTTCACATTTGTTACGGACTTAACTAAGCATCGTAAAATCAAGAAACAAATGTCTCGATTACTTGGTGCGAAATTTGTTATTTGCACTTTTTTATGACAAAAAGGGGCATTAATCATCGGGTACCGTCAGGGTCATTTGTTAATCATGTTGTCGTATTTCATAAAAAGTTGACAATGAAAATTTGTTCATGAATCTAAATCACTGGGTGGAGGTTCTTTTGTCCGCAAATACCATGAAATCCGTCCTATCTACAGTTTTTTTCGGACAGCAAGAAGTTCCACTCTCTGACAACGTGCTAGTTCACCAGCAGAATTTGTACATGGAAGTGTTAAATAAATGTTATTTATACTTCTCACTCTCTCTTTTTTTTTTTACTTTAACTGTCTTCCGATGAACAATATAAGACATCTACACTGTAAAAGAGCAGTATCAACCCATTCACTCCTAGGAGTGACCAGCATTTAAATTCTCCTCATCATTTTAATACACTGTCAAGGAGACAAATAATGAGAATTAAGAAAATAATCAATTGGGAATACGGTCTTGATTTAACACCAAATTCTCAGGAACCGCCAACAAAGAAATGTATGGTTATCGGTTAGGAGAATGAGAACTGGTAATGGGAGTGAAAGGGTTAAGTCACATTTGTATAAAACATTTACGCAAAATCCGTGAAGTCCGCCCTAACCACAATTTTCTTGTTGCCTTTTGTACTTCCAGTTTGAAGTGGAAGTTGACGGGCTGATTTTTTTCTAAAATGCAGCGGATTTTACGGATTTCACGGATATTACATACATGATTTAATACTTCCTTTTTTAACTGCAAGTATCTTATGTATGTAATATATTCATATATTCTCTTCAAAGATGTTTGCAGTTTAAAGTTTCCGTAAAATCCGTGAAATGCGCCCTAACCACAATTTTCTTGCTGCCCTTTGTACTTCCAGTTTGAAGTGGAAGTTGACAGGCTGATTTTTTTTCTAAAATGCGGCGGATTTTACGGATTTCACGGATATTTAGAACATCTGGCTCCTTTCCATGTTGTTCTTTAATGTGACGTCCGATAGCCGATCCTTTGTGTTCTTCGATGCGCTGGTGTAAGTGCCGACACGAATAGCCGACATAATCTGCATCGCACAGATCACATTTAAAATAATACACAGCGCTTTGTTGGTTTACGATGGGCGGCTTCTGTTCCTTCACTTTAATTATGTCTTTGATCTTTCTGCTGGTGTAAACAGGACGGATCTCGGTGTTTATCTTTCGGCTGAGATCACTTAGTTGTCTGCGTACTGAGTTGGCTGCTTTTTGGTCCTTGTAGGCAAAACGACTCTAATAGGAACTTCCTCCTGACTAGGGGCCTGCTGCTGTTGAGGACACGCATTCCCCGTTACAACTTTCGCCTCGACAAATTGTCGGATAGTGGTTTCGCTTATGGCCAATACTTTCATGTGCGGCATCGAAGAGCAATTAGAAATCGAAACTCGTGGTTTCTAGGAGGGATTCTGGATATTGTAAACGAGCAAAGGTCTCTTTAAGACGTTCGCATTCTTGATGGAAAAGCTTCCAGTTCGAGGAAAGCTTGAATGCGCGATTAAGCATTGTTTTGAGTAGTGAGTGCTTGTACTTTACATCAACATGGCTTTGGTAATGCAATAGAAGCCCAGTATCTGTTGGTTTCTTGTAGACCTTCGTGTCCAGCTGGGATCCATTTTTGATAATCTCCATTCCCAAGAAAGGAAGTCTGTTGTTATCTTCCAGTTCCATTGTGAAACTGACAGAGGGGTGGATTTCGTTCAATGTTGATAAGAATTCGGAGGCAGCTGTAGCATCAGGCATTTTACTGAGGGTGTCATCAACGTAACGCTTGTAAAATGCAGGCATCTTGTTTTGGATTTCTAATTGCTCTTCGATGCCTATTAGAAGCCTATTAGAGTCGTTTTGCCGTACAAGGACCAAAAAGCAGCCAACTCAGTACGCAGACAACTAAGTGATCTCAGCCGAAAGATAAACACCGAGATCCGTCCTGTTTACACCAGCAGAAAGATCAAAGACATAATTAAAGTGAAGGAACAGAAGCCGCCCATCGTAAACCAACAAAGCGCTGTGTATTATTTTAAATGTGATCTGTGCGATGCAGATTATGTCGGCTATTCGTGTCGGCACTTACACCAGCGCATCGAAGAACACAAAGGATCGGCTATCGGACGTCACATTAAAGAACAACATGGAAAGGAGCCAGATAACATCGAGAAGGATTTTTATTTAGAACATACATGATTTAATACTTCCTTTTTTAACTGCAAGTATCTTATGTATGTAATATATTCATATATTCTCTTCAAAGATGTTTGCAGTTTAAAGTTTTCGTAAAATCCATGAATCCCGCCCTAACCACAGATTTCTCGCTGGCCTTTGAACTTCCAGTTTGAAGTGGAAGTTGACAGGGTGATTTCGTTTTCCAAACTGCGGCGGATTTTACGGATTTGGCGGTGTTCTGACAGCTTCCTTTCAAGAAGTGAACTTTTAATCAAGAGAGGACTGTTTTGGACCTCTCTCTTCATTCTCTGGGTGTCGAGGACATCTATGAAATTAATGCTCTTAAATTCAGCGAGCAAACTCAACGGAAACTAAAAGCACTCTTGACGTAATGTGTGTCATCATCTCTGTCCAGAGATTATGCCAAACACTTGTGTATCATGGAACAAGATCGCTCTGGATTAGCCCAAGTTCTTCTGATATAAATGTACGGCCAATATCTCTTAATACTGTTATAGGAACAAGTGTGCCTTTTCATAGCAGTTCCTGTTAAGAGGAACGCTTTCAAGCAAAAACATCCTGTCTGAGTTGTATTTTTTGGCAAAAAAAAATAGGATAACGTATTTTCGGGCATATCCCTACATAAAACTACAGGGAAACACAGTTATGGAGAGATTTTCGTGGTAGTTGGTATTGTTTTAAGGCTTTAAAAAAGGGAACTTAAATTTGGGGAAACGAACATCACCACCAACATCATCATCATCATCATTACCATCACCACCGCCATCATGATCATGACATCATCATCATCATCATCATCATCATCATCATCATCATCATCATCATCATCATCATCATCACTGCCATTGTCATTGTAACCTCTGTGTGTCAGTGTTTGCAAATATTTGTAACAAATTGTGACTAAATGATCTACTCTGATTTTTTCCAATTATTTTCTCTCCCAAAAAGGATGATATCCATGGGCTGTTGAAAAACCTACAGCAGAGTACAAGATCTCTACAACACATCTGTGGTCACAGCAAGGTCAGCAATGAAATAAAAACTTACTTGTGATCTTGACTAACCCTGAACACTGACTATAATAATGAATAACGCATGATCAGGCACGAGTGTTATTGTGAAACTGGGGAAACTCAAAACAATCTCCGACAAAACCGCTGAAACTGGTTAGGCTCCTAACCTCTCTGACTCCCCTATTGTGGTTAGCGTTAACTTTGAAATATTCTTTTATTTATGTTAAGGTAAACAAAGATTTGTCACTCACTAATCATGTCCCAGCTGTCAAGAAGTGTTTGGAGACCTTTGTCTTCAGAGTTAAGGTATGCAAGGTCTACAGTTGAGAGTCCCATGGATAAAATCCTAAAGTGAGCTTTCAAATGAAAAGTGATTTTTGTACTTTCCTTGATAAAACCCTAAAGGGTGATCATTTAACTCTTTCATATTCTCCTTGCTATTTTCTCTACATTTTTTGTGTTAGTAGTTGGGAGAATTTTATTAAAGTTCAAGACATTTTATCTTTGGTGATCAGTTCCTTTATTCTCGTGACCTGTATGTTTGATCAAGTTGTGATATTGTAAGGAGAAATTAGAGCTTGTGACTATTAAAGCCTATTATTGGTGCTTAACGGGTTAAAAAAACAGTTTCCGTTTGAAAGTGAAAAACGTTGTGAATGGAAATGAAAAACTTCCCTCCTTAAAAAAGATGAATTCCTCTTTTTCGAGTAGTGGCTATAATATATTGGAGGATGGAGAGAGCCTGTGTACTTCTGAGATCTTGTAATTTTCTGAAATTAACATTATTTCAATCCATTTTCAAGTATTTGGAGAGTTTTTAAAATGAAAGTGGAAGTGATTTTGCATGTATTGTCGAAAGTTGGAAAGAGGTGTCCAGTGTTTGTTTCAAGCCTTTTCTGTGCTTTCTACTGATGCTGTTCCTTTCATTAAAATAGTTACGTTTTTTGTGCTTGCAGGCAATGCTGACATTAAACAAGTGTCATGAGGCTTTCTGGCTTGGAAACCTGAAAAACAGGGATATACATGGCCAGGAAATATCATCACAGCAGGCTGCAGCAACAGAAGAGCCAGAAGAAGAGCAGGGAGAAGTCGAGGAAGTGGAGGAAGATGATGACGATGATGAAGAGGTACAAATTGTACTTTGTAAACAGTAACAGCGTAACATCGTAACAACTAACATCGTAACAGCGTAATATCGTAACATCGTAACAGCGTAACGTGTTAACAGATATGATATTGGACGACTAGTAAATAGTTGCGTGTACCGATCGACTCATGTTTCGGCAAACAGGTTAAATTTATGTGGTAATGTCGTAACACGGTAACCTTGCGTTTTTCTTGTGTTGGACGAATTGATTACCTATTATTTTGGCGGAACAAGAATTACCATCGTCACAGCAAACACTATAAGTTAGCCTGCGAATACAGCCGCCTCTCCGCGCTCTGTATTCGCAGGCTAACTCTAAGTACATGAAAAAGTGTCAAGATTTTGTCTCATTGTAGTGTTAATTGAACGGGGTTACGATAGGATGGGTTTCTTCCCGAGTCTTGATGTCGTTACGATTTGCTAAGAGTGACTCTTAGGATTAGTATGGGAACAATCCATAAAACGATATTAAAAACATTCGGATATTACTTGGTCGTCTTATTATTATTTTTAGTCTATCTCATTTTGTTCTTAGTACACTATTTCTGCTAATATGTGACAGCATTCTTTAAGCAAATGTTTCTTTTGACATGTCTCATTACAGTGTTAATGGAACGAGCAGTGGCGGATCCAGAATTTTTAAACAGGGGGTGGCTGACCTGACAGAACAATATCGGAACAATCGGAGACAAAGTGGTCTTCGTGATAGTTTTGTTAATTTTCTTAATTTAAACCTTGAATGACCCCAAAGAGGGAGGTGACTAGCCACCCAATCCACCCCCCCCCCCCCTGGATCCGCCCCTGACGAGGTTACGGTGTTCGTACAACAGCGAAGGCGTAACAGCACTAAACGTTACGCCGCTTAACACATCCAAATCTGTGCCGCACTTGCTGACAGTCGGCGTATAGTAGCATCGTAGATGCGTAGAATCGTACAGTGGCGTAAAGGAAAGTGAGTCGTAGAAACGTAGATGCGTAGAAACGTACAGTGGTATAAAACAAAACTGACAGTCGCCGTATAGTAGCATCGTAGATGCGTAGAAACGTACAGTGGTATAAAACAAAACCGACAGTCGGCGTATAGCAGCATCGTAGATTCGTAGAATCGTACAGTGGTGTAAAAGGAAAGTGAGTCGTAGAACGTAGATGCGTAGAACTGATGTACAGTGGTATAAAACAAAACTGACAGTCGGCGTACTGTAGCACCGTAGATGCGTAGAATCGTACAGTGGTATAAAAGCAAAGTGAGCCGTATAAACGTAGATGCGTAGAAACGTACAGTGGTATAAAACAAACTGACGGTCGGCGTACAGTACCATTGTAGATGCGTAGAATCGACCAGTGGTGTAAAAGCAAAGTGAGTTGTACAAACGCAGTGCGTACAATCGTCCACAGGCGTAGAACAGAACTAAGTTGTAGAACCATTAAAGTGTCTCAATAATCCCCTTTCCTATTTCAGTGTATTGTCTAGTAAAACATTACTCTACGATCTACGATCTGCAACTATACGTTTTAGACATAAATATAAAATAGACGGCCGTAGAAGCGTAGAGCTCTACCAGAATCTTTACGCATATTTGAGTGTCCAAAAACGCGACAGGTATAAAAGCTCGAGGCGTGAGACTGAGCAAAAAGCAACTGGCTCGCACCCCAAGCTTTCATGAGGCTCTTGTTCTCTCGGGAAGGAAATAACAGCTACAGAGCTCACGGAGATTAAGTCAATAAGTGCCTTAGAAAAATTCTTAGGAGTGCAAAGCCCCCAGAAGTTTTCCTCAGGCAGTACAGATATCATTGCTATTACTTTCGTCTTGTTGTGCTGGAACAAGGCAAATTGGTAAGAACAATTTATTCAACTTGAATAAAGATGTTTGCCAAGGCAAAGGTTGGTAGACTAAATGGTGAGTCAACAGAATGGTTTCCTGCAGGCTCTGATTTCGTCATCCTTTTTCTTGTTTTGTTCCTTATTGTTTCCGAATTTGTCACCCCGCCACCAAACTGTTGGGGGTGGGGGTTAATGATAATAATAATAATAATAATAATAATAATAATAATAATAATAATAATAATAGCAATAATAATAATAATAATTATTATAATAATAATAATAATAATACTTTATTTATATGGCGCTACTTCTATCGTTATCCAATAGCGCTTAACAAGTTGTTTAAAATTACACATCTATATAAAAACGTTACAATATGTATATAATAAAAGATAAAAGATCAATAAAAGAGTAAAACACTTAAAATGTTTTTAATGGGTTAATGGTGGGGTAGATAATAGGATACACTTATTTCTTCCTACTGTTTCTTTCTGACTCGTGACTTGACTCAATAAGGAAGCAAATTCAGTGATTAACTGCCAAAAGTGCTTTTAAAAAAATAACATGTTGTTTTTTTTCTTTTCCTTTCCAGGGAGATGCTGGTGGTAATCATGATGGGGAAACTAAAAATGATGATGGAGAGTCATACAGCGAGAGCTTCTGATTCTGAAAAAAATGACTTGTGACTCATGTCTGCTTTCCAAACAAGGTCAACTGGGGTTCAGTTCCTTATTGTAGAGATCAAAACAAGTCTTTCCAACATTTTCAACTAGCCGGCAAAATCTTTGCACTAATAGTGTTCACCTGCTCAAGATCCCCCCCCCCCCCACCCATCTTAAATAAGAGGCACCTTAAGCAGTCATAATCACAACACTTATGAAACATGCCTTGAGAAGTGAATATTATTATAGTCATTCTTTTAAAAGTTTCTTCATAATCATTCCAGCATGTTTAAATTATTTTTCTCCTGTAGCGCTCAAGTTCAGATAGACATACAAAAATTTGCTTTTAAATCAGTGTGTTCAGGTTACAACCTCGCATTGGTCATTTCACAAAGTAGGTGTGCAGAGGAATGTTAACCCCTTAAAGACTCTCTGTCGACTACAATGCAATGCGCGCGTTTGTTTATGTTTTGATTCTTTTGGAGAGAGAACATTGTGATAAAATGGCTAGATTTGAGCCCTTTAACAGCCAAGAAAGGAAATGAAGGTGTTCACTTCATTAGGTGTATACGTTTTGTCAATAGAAAGAGCTCAATTTTATGGTTTATAAGTCTTGCAGATGACTGTAATAAAATACGATTCATCGTTGACTGTCATTACACGTCACGCAGTCAGAAATATTTTAAAATTGACATGGCGCATTTGGTTTTTAGTGTATCGGGTCATGAGTTCTCTCATTCATTTATGTTCAACAGCACTTATATACCCCTCTTTAAAATTTCGAAAGGCGTGTAGAGTAAAAGCAATTGACATTACTTTATTTTATCACTAACAGTTGCAAAGCCACTCAGTCACGTCCGATCTACAGAAACATTTATTACTGTAGTCAGTTTGATATTCACTCACATTCAGTTCCACATAACCATAAGAATTCTGTTATTTTTTCCTTAGTATGAACTCACTGGATCGTCCATAGTCACATTATTCTGATATGAGGAATTAATAAAAACTTTCCGCGTGGTCTTGCTTGTCGGTTGAGAGCTGTGCGAAACATCGAGTGTCCGAATGTCGCTTTTGTGACCCGAAGAATAAAACATTTTTTAAATCAACACTGCTCCAATAGTTCCCTGATAAATTTCATAGCTCCATAAGAAAATCTCTATCCATTCTACGGAAGGATGACTTGGATGAAGGCAGATTTCCACAGCCTTCAAATGCCGACGCAAAACTTTGGGGTTTCGTGGTCCACGAAACCTCCGTTTAGGCGCGCGTTGCATTGTGGTCGACAGAGAGTCTTTAAGCCCCAATGGTGACAGAAATAAAATTTCTCTTTACATTATCACCACCAGTTCAAACATTCAAGTGATCAGAAAAAAAGGAAGTGATCACCAAGGATAAGATGTCATGATATTTAGACAAATTCTCCTTACTAGTTTCATAAGAAATGTATGGAGAACAGTAAGGAGAATATGCATTTTTATATCAGGGCTTAAAGGGTTAAGAGATGTATCACACATTCAGAGCCATTATTCTGCAGATTGAACCTGTAGTTTTCTGAGGTTCTACATGCAGCCATTTGTTGCCGTAGTGGTTGCTTAAGGTCTCTAATATCACATACAGGTGTAGTAAAATTATGTGGTAAAAAATACGTTTTATGACAAAAATAAAACCAGAAAAATGTACTTCTCTGTACATGTACTTCTACTGGATTGTGTTAAGATAGAAAAAGTGTTGTAGGGGCTGGGAGCGTGACTGCTTTGTGTCTATCTTCAGGTTGTTTCTCGTTTCTGACCAAAATGATGTATAGACACAGAAAAAAAGGGGGCAACATTCCTGAAATTGTAGGCCACATGCCAACACTAAAGCTGAGATTACAGACAAAAACGACCAAAAAATTCAACATAAGGCAGTTGTTCTCCCAGCCCTTTAACTGGCTTTCGTTACTTTTAGTGGTTTCGCGCTATAAAAAGAAAAACTGTCTGAATGCATACGCAAAAATGACGAATTTAATTCTCGTGCAAAAATGACGAACTCGATTATAACTGTACAAAGTTTAGCAATGACAAAACTTAACAATAGCAATAACTAAAAGCCCGCCCACAACAATAACTAAAAGCTAACCGTCATAGTTCTAATCTGTGCTTAACCCTAAATCGTGTAGCTGAATTCTTAGGCCTAATCACTATCGATCAGTGCTTAACCCGAAATACTGTTGACGAGTGTTTCACCGTTATTCATTTTGGTTCAATGTTGTTTTTTCGCTAACAAACTCGCATCATCAAAGCTGTCACTCGTCAGCTTTGCACGTACATTTTGTTTTCCTCCTATTTAGAATGAAATCATTAAAAGTAACAAAAGCCCTTTCACTAGACCAAACAACTACAGAGTACCAGTATGGTCATGTTTTGAGCCATTTTGAGAGAAATAAATAGCAAACTTAGGTAAAGGTTGAGAGAAAATTGACCAGGCTGTATATAAAATTACATTGCCTGAAATGCAGATTATTTTTAAATCAATAAAGTGCTATTGATATTGTACAACACTATGTTTATTTTCACTGGGAATGAACAATTGCTTTCCTTCTACAGTCAGACCTCCCCTTGGGCGCATAAACTGCACAAAATTTAATGCCATACATAACCACTTGATTACCTTTCATTGCTAATTTTTTTTGTTAATCTCTATCTCTGACGATGCATGATTATCTCTATGTAGTGCAGTATTACTGCCACTGAATACTTATTTCTTACAATCAGACCTCCTTTTGAGAGTAAGATCTGCATAAAACTCAATGCCACAGATGATTTAATCTGTATTTCCAATCTATCTCCCTATCTCCCTATCTCTAATGCCGCATGATTTCCACTGACAGTTATCGGTATATACCACAAAAGTTTTTGTTGTGTACTCCTCTGATGAATTATTTCTTAACAATCAATCCTCCTTTTGGGGCACGAACTGCAATAAAGTTATTCCTGAGTATAACGTTGACACAGTTGTTTAGTCTGGACTGAAAGTCTGACATAACTAGTTATCCTGAGAAGTGTCAGAACTTGCGATAGCAGTTCAAACATTGTAAAACATGGTCGGACATTTGGACATTGCATTAACTTTGACGACTCGCACGTAATTGATAAAAGCACTTTTGGTGTACAAAAATCATTAGAATCATGGCACACTTCTGCTATCAAGCATGTGGACATAATTCCAAGCAGCTCCCTTGTCAATACTCTATTCTTTTATTCTATTCTCTATTCTAAAAAGTTAGCTTAATTAACCTTTTTTTATTTTTACATTGTTCCTTTTATTATTAAGTCTCACCTTAGTTTGTATATAGATTCATTTTTATTCCATTTCTATCCATCGAAGGCAGTAGCCCGACAGCCAAAAGTTTGATTTCATTAGTTTTAATTCTAGCCAGAGAACGTTTTTCTCGATTTTTGGTTATTTTCCAAGTTTAGTTTTTGTTCACCTTGCTCCGGGGCCAATGGTCTGTGATAATGAGGTATGGATAAAGCAATAATTGGTCTTTCAAGCTAAAACCTATACCTGTTCCCAGGTCAATAAATAAGTTACATTTTAAGCCCTAGAAAAGGGCCAAAGCCAAACATAAAAGTGATGTGCCGTTTTAGCTTAAATACTCTTTGAATATACAGTAACATGCCTTCCTAATTTGTCTCTCAGCGCTTTTTGTATTATTTAGTTTTACCTCTTGACTTCGGTTTTCTCTTCTTAAGGCAATGAATTAATTATGTGCTATTCCTTTCTCACTTCAGAAATTAAAGGTTTTTACTGAACTACCGAACTACCTTACAAACTGTACAGTGGATTTTCCAGTATTATAATTATGTAGGCTTCTTTATCATGACGTGTTATCTCGGATGTCTTCTGTTCCATTCCACGCAGTCTACGTATCTGACTCCTGTTCCTCCAAACAAGTCCAAAGCACTACAACAAGAAAATTTGTCACCAACAATCATCAATTATATGGAATCACATTTGAGTTAAATAGTCTCAAGATTAACAAACAGCAGGGGGGGGAGTCGAGATGCCCCTCCCCTCTCCCCTGAGGGATGATACACTTACCTTCCAAAAGTCAAGTCCACTTTTCCATTGGAAAGTCTATTCACTAACTCCAGGTCACTGATATCTTGTTTGAAAAAAGGAGAAAAAGAAGAGACTGTCAGTTCAGCTTGCGAACAGGTTTAATGCCTATCATAAGGCACTGAACAACTGAACAATAAAAAGTTGTTTTTGACAATTCTCACCTTAATTTTTTTCAACAGGTCAAAAATTATCAGTCAAAGTTAAATCAAAACAGAGCACAGGCAAAGCCAAGCTTGTGTAGGTACACATTAAAGGACAAGAACTTTATTCAGCCCTCTCAAACTGTTTTGTAGTTCCAGCAGTAGGTAATATAACAAGAGTTGAGTTAACAGTAAGAGGCAGACTGCCAGGGAAAATCAAGTTTCAAGTTAGCAGCAAACAATTATTGTTTGAAGGTAGCAAAATATCAATAACCAATGAACACATTTTGAGAGTGCAGCAGAATTTCTTTTTACCTCATGTACTTGCATGCAAGCAGAAACAGCTTTTAATGGCTAAAAGTTCACTTATCACTAACCTTTTCCACCCCCTGCATACGTGCATGGAATCGGAGACCACTGGCCAAGAACTGAAAAGAAAAGAAAATAGTTTAAAAAACTTAGTTCCTTCACGAAACACTGCAAATGACTGAATAAGCAGAGTAGCAAATTGAGATACAAGACAGGCACCTTCTTCAAGCTACATTTTCTCTAAAGTAACGTTTATTTGTTTATTTATTTAATATTAAATTTTTATTTATAGATTATTTATTTTTATTTTTAATAGTTTTTTCTCAGGCAAAACAACTCTAAAGTTTGGGGAAAAGCACTTGAAAAAAAAAACAGGACATCCTGTCAACTTTTTTTTACAATATCACTTTCTAAGTTGAAATTTTGTCATTTGCATCATTTTCTTTAATTTCTAATTTCACAAATTCAGCCATTTTTTTTTAACATAGAAGGGGGGCCAGAAAGCCCCCCCCCCCAACTTTAGTTTGTAAGGGGCCTGTATGCCCATGAAAAAATGAGCAGTGCAATTGGGAAAAACTGACAAACCTTTGACAAGATCTTCATCAATTCCTTTACATAGGCCCTACAAGAGAAAACAATCAATTCTTGGGAAACATTGATTAATAACCTATCACTACAAAATGGTAATAATTAGTTATTAACTTGTACTCTGAGGAAGATGGATCAGCATGGAAAACATGGTTTGTGTAGTAGTGAAAGGACTTTCTTTTTTCCCACACTTTTATTTCCAGAATCATCCATTTATAGTTACAGTATAAGTACAATACAATCAATATAAAGTCTCACTCATTTCCCAATAACACCTTCATAAGCAATTTATATTATAAGTTCATCCACCCAACACGTAAGCTCGATTACCAGCCGCTGTTCGGGAAATGAGCCCGCGCTCCTCAACAAAGACCGAACTCGAGAGAGCGGTGGAAATTGAGCCTACCCAACATGCTCTCTAGCATTAATATACAGTTGCCACTTAGGGCCGGGTCGCACTACAGTCAAAAACAAAAAAATTGGCCCACGCGAAAACTTCTAAAAATTTGAAACCACAAACGGAAGTGCCAAACTTTGAGAACATTTTCAGGGTCGCACTGCAATTTACATATCATTGATCAGATTTCAGATCGACCCGCCAACTGCGCGGTAAATGTGTGGTGATTTTAGTAAACATGAATGCGAATCAGGCGTTTTGCGTGGCTATTGCTGTTTTACTTCTTCAAATGATTAACATCCAACAGCAGCAAATGTTTGCATTTCTTATTCTGTATCAGAGATGGGCAAATGAATATAGAGAAATGCTGAACATCGCTTTTCTTAGAAGACGGCGACATTTCCATCAAGTTCGTAATAGGATGTCGGACTGATGGATCGGTTAGCACTCGCCAAAATACCGCTAGGCTCTGGTAAGTCCAAGTCCGGTCGAACCTGCAGAGGGTTATAGTATCTGAAGTCCTGATAACTCATTGGGAAAGATCCCGGCGCGTAATAATAAGGATATCGTCCGTCCATGCTAAATGCACACGAGTAATAATTTCCCGCCGATACAGGTAGGATCGACCTGCAATGGGTCAAATCAATTAGCGATGACAGCTCCGGAAGCGGCTTCCTTTGTTTTCCTCGATTTTTTCAAAATCAGCCTGCCCCACCCATGCACTATGGCGTCTTTGAAGTTTGGTCGGTTTTTCAAATTTTTTTCAAACTGGCGAAAAGCCGGTCGCATTAGGAAACGTGACATGATGACAGATTTTTAATCTAAAACAAACACAAAATTGAACGAAATTTCACAAGTGCGACCCGGGCCTTAGCCTGAAATTTTCCTCTCCTATTGTTCTTTGAAGCTATGTACATTTCCGTTCTAGTAGTGAAAGGACTTGCCGTGGGCCACTGGTGTGGCTCGGGTGCAATTGCCAGTACAGCATCATAATGAGGGTCTGGTAATAATAATATAATAATAATAATAATAATAATTAATCTCGTTCCCAGATCTCGTGGGTGGGCGAAGCCAAAGGCGAGATCTGGTCAAATCCATTTTGTACCACGTGATTGCGTGTCAGGAATGTGACAGGCAAGTCAATAGCGCATGCCCGAGACGATTCTAAGAAAATGGCAATCAAATGAATAACCAATGCTTAACCAAATGAATAACGAATGCTTAACCAATCTCGTCTTTCCTGGAATGATATCCAGCAAAGTATTTTACTAAAGAATAAAGCAGAAGGCAATCCTCAAAGCTTTTATAGTTCATGCAAAAATATTAATTTGATTTCAAAAGTGTTCATTCAGCGGTTACATGCAATGACTAGACATGTCTAGGTTTTATGCAAATATGATGGGGTCACGTAAATATTCTTACGGCGGATTCTCTGTTGTTAAACATTGTTATTCGTTAGAAATAGCTTTATAATGCTTTTAAGAACTGAGAAGAAATCTTTTTGACTTTTGAGGCCGACTGTAAACAATGAAATGTCCCAAGAATGTATATATTATGATTGCGTGCATGATCTCTAATTTGCATAAAAAACAGACATTGAATTCCCTAGAGGCCCTGACAAGCCTCGCAACGCACATTCAAATTTTAGTGCTGTGACAGCCATGTTTCGAAACAGCCAATCAAAAAAATTGAATTTTCTTACTTGACCAGATCTCGCCTTCGGCTTCGCCCACTTGCGAGATCTGGGAACGAGATTAAATAATAATAATAAATTCTTACCTTGCTGCCCCTGTGCCCCACCCCCTTCCCAAAGCTAGCAATTCTAACTTCAAAGAAGAAAACAACTATGTGGATTTCCCCTGTAATTCCAATTTCTTGTTGCTGGTTTACTTTCTATCATTACCATAAAAATTGTATGGTACCTAATAAACTAAATGTGAACTTCATTTTGTTCCGCGGAAAGTGTTCTTACCTCCACATCAGCTGCATGCACAAGGAATTCTGATGCATACTGAGACAACTCCCTTAAGCACCCTGACAAAAAAAAATACACAGGCAGAGATCAGTTAGTGTAAATTCAGAGTACTACAATGGGTATTTACACAAAAGAAAATAATTGGCATGACTTACAAATTTGATACACATGCATGCTTTTGTTCTTGACTGACAATTTTTATTTACAATGTAAAAAACATGATTGTACCCTGGTATTGTTACATGTACCTGTGCTTCCCTAGCAACACTGGCACCTATTGTCCCCAAGTGGAAACATGAATGGATAAAATTTGATTTTGAACTTTCATGCATAATTTCATGCAAACCTTACAGAAATAAACCATTCTAAGTTGCTTTAATTTCTTTCTAACATTTTAGTTCCACATGCATTATGGCCCCAGAATCCACTCTAGGCCAGCAGTGCAATCTATTTTTTTTACAGTAGAACCCTGGTAACTTGAACTCGGATAACTGGAACTCCCCCGCTAACTCGAACTAAGTCCCATTTCCCTTGGATTTGACCCCACCTTTGCAACCTCACCACAGATGCCCATCGAAATATCCCATTGGCTCTTCTCGTCGTGTAATCAGATTTAAACACTACAACTAATATTACAGCAATTTGATTTTAATTAAAGCAACGAACAGATCACGTATTTGACAGTCATTTCCCGATCTTATGAGTCATATACCGGATGACATGCCATAATAATGCATCTTGTCAGTTTCTGACAAGATAAGTTTAATTTGCACTGAACTGTATACTGAAGTGCTGAAAAATCAGTAAACTATCAATTATTAACATGGTAAATTGTATATTGAATCGACCCCGATAACTCGAACCCCCGCTAACTCGAACTGTTTTTCGTTTCCCTTCAGAGTTCGAGTTATCAGGGTTCTACTGTATTTTAATAAGGGTCCTACTGTATTTTAACCTCTAAGGTGTAAACAGCTACACAATCAAGGATTTTTTGCACAGTCTGCATGATATGTTACACCCTGAAACATTACGTACTGTTTGTGTTCCAGTGCATTAATTATTTGACAAAATTTCTATCAAACTGTTTTGACAGTTGCACCGAGATTTTAAGTAGTAACAGCTGTGCAAATAATTATTATAATTTTAATTCTTACACTTTGATATTTCCAAACTTGTGACTGTCTGCCACTTGTTGATGGCAACAAACCAGGACTGGCTTTGCCGTCGACAGCTGAGATCAATGACTAGTTTCTCTTTACCAACTGAACTGTTCAACTTTTGCAGTCTTTCAAGAGAAAATTCTCCAGATGGAAACAACCAAGACGTCACTATAACCTGGACAAAGACAAAACACACTCTTTGCAATACATAGAAGATATTACGTGGTAGCATGAAGATATGAATTTTTTTCAAGTGGTCAAAACAACATTTTACAAGCAAGCACAGCAAGTGAGTAAAATACTTTGTTACTGCAAGAAAATAACATTCATATCTTCAAGCCTTCATGTAATTTTCCTTTTATTATATCGACAAAAGTGTTTTTGCACAAACAACAGTGTAAAAGCAGGAAATGACATCACTGATATCCTCACTAGTGGTGATACGAAAAATATGCTATCCAAGTCCCTGATGTAGTTCCATATGAATTTTGAAAGCGGCCTAATTTTGTTTTAAAACACTGACTTGTCAAAGTAATAAAACATGTTTATTATCTTTGGTACTGATAGTTTGAAATGTCAGCCATCATGATCTCCTACCCCCTAGCCCCTGCAGGTTAGGGGGAGTAGATGGCTGACATTTCAGACTACTGTATGATACTGGTGGTCATATTTCATTAAAATATTTGGTAACCCTGCATGTTGATCAAAAGTGCAGAGCTGTGAACTGCCACATTTTTTATGCGTGCAAAAATGCATTCATGACTCTTAATAGACTCTATTGTTCTGACAGGTTTTCCTCTAAAAAGCTGAGCACTGATGTATGTACATCCCCTTATAATCTTCCACATTTGATGAACAGAGGATATTACATGGCGGCACGAAGATATGAATTTTATTTTAGAGTGGGTAAAAACAATATTTTACGAATGAGCGCAGCAAGTAAAATATTGTTTTTTACCACGAGAAAATAAAATTCATATCTTCAACAAGAGTATTTTTGCACAAACAACAGAGTGTAAGAGCAGGAAATGGTGTCATTGATATCTCCACTAGTGAGGATATGGAAAATACACCACTCGAGTCCCGGATGTAGTTTCATATGAACTTTACGAGTGGTCTATTTTCCACTAAAACACTCTTGTCTATATAATAAATAATGAATATTAGTTGATAATTTCATCACAAATGGTTTTTGAAGCTCTACCCAGAATAACATTAACCACTGGGATCTCACAGTGAAGAGACTATTTTCTTTAATTATCATTATTTTTTTTACTTTTTTGAAATGTCATCTGGGCCTTTTTACCATCCTCTGTCATCCGTATGGCATTAATACATTCCCAGTTTTCAAAGGTCCTCCACCATAAATGGGGCATAAAATTTTAGTTGTACCACATGTAAAGGTTGGGACTGGTCAGACATTAAAACTGTGATCAGATGAAATTTATGGCATCTATGATTTAACTTAAAGTCATTGTTTTTTTTTTTTTATTGTTTAGCTCATATTTTATTCTTCCTTACTTCCAATTTTCAATCTTGTTCCTTTGCTTTTCTAAAGAATTATTGAATTCCTTGTGGCATTGTATCACATGGCAAGAGATCTTATTTCATCTGAGAAATAACAGTCGTAACATTGCCAAAATAGCAGTACGGTTGTTAACCTCAGTCACTAGTCAGTAATCCATCCCCCCAGGCAATGCCTCGTGCCCCACCTTTGCAGCTCCTTTTTCCAGCCATGTCTGGGCATTGTCAATGGTGATGCCTCCTCCAACTTGCAGTCCTCTAGGCCAGGCTGCTAAGGCTTCCTCTGCAGCTGAATCATTACCAGGACCAAGTTTAATCACATGACCTCCAGTCAAGTTGTCGTCACGATAGCGAGATGCGTAGAAGCTTGCACTCTGACTTCAAACAGAAACTGACATTTTCTTTACAACATACTAAGTAATAATATATAAGACTTAATCAATCAGGAAATGAAATGCATTGAAATGTAACTTGATTGTTCATGAAGACGTCCTTTTCTCAAATGAATTGACGAAACCCTTCATTCCCAGACGATTCCAATCAATGAAAATCAAACATTGATTTTAACCAATATAATCAATATAAATCAATAATAATCAATTGATTGATATTGATTAATTTGCATAATCAATAAAAATCGAAAATCACTCAGCGACTCGTCTTAATTTTATTGATTTTTATTGATTTCTATTGATAATCAAAAGTTGATTGTGCAACAGTAAAAACCCGGCTACAAAGGCATTTGCTAGATTTAACGCGTTTGCAAACACAACAACGGCGCCATGTCTGTAAAGAATTTCTATATCCTGCGTAGTCAAAGGGTATCACCTCTGTCCATTTAAAGTAAAGGAAGACGAAGTGTTTTTGGTCTCCAAAAAGAGGGGAGAACGCGGGAATGCGTTAAAAGTTTTCAATGAAAGGGGGCAGCTTGGCCAGCTCCAGGTGGAGCTTGTTAGTCCACTCTGGCCACATAATACAAATATTTCTCAGAGCTCTACATAAATCACAACTGACACCCTGTGTCATTTATTATTTTGACGAACGACTGCAAAGAAAGCTTATCATCAAATTTTTATTATTCTTGAGTTGTTTTCCTTGTTTTTGGATTTCATTATGGTGCGTTACATTTGGGAGTTGCTGATTTCTATATTTCAGGCTAGCGTCTTTTGTGTTGCTGAATGCCTTCTGAATGTTACACTGAAAACACACTCAATTTTCCTACTAATTATAGTTATGTTATCTTCCCTTTCAGTCGCAAGGGTCAACGTTGCCCCATTGTTGCATGTTTAGTTTGGCTAGAAAGTTCGTTGCTCACCCCGATCATTATTTGTAAAGTATAATTAACATCCAATCTGCGCAATATATATGAGATGGACTAAAACACTATGATTACTTTCCCCCCTGTTCCTGTTTGTTAGGAAAAAAGCATTGCAGATTTTTCAATTCACAGGCTTAAAAGTTTAATCCCATAGTGTTTTTTTAATTAGTTTTTTGTAAAATCCGTTGTACCGCGACGTTTTATATATTTAGTTTCTTTGCATCGTCCCACAAAAAGGTTATATTTTATTATATTTTATTTAGATATTACCAGAGAAATTATGGATGGGGCTTGATTTTCTCACAAAATATTCAACTATCGTCGCCTGCCTGGTTAGAACACAGACATATTAGTGGGTGCATGCGGTGTGTATGCCCGATTTCTTATTCAGATTTTTGTTTTTATTGATTCATCTATTTAGAATTCGAGAAATACAAACAAAATTAAAGGCAAGCTCGAGTAACACTATTTTTAATGTTATATTCACAGACATTCTGATTTAATGACAGGTTAGCATGTTTGAAGTAGTTGTCAATACAGTTGGCAATACAGCAAAGATAATAGTTTCTGTTAATTATTACTGTTGTTTCTGTACTTTACTTGTTATCGAATATTAGAACATTTTTACTTAATTGGGGTCTTCATTCCAAACCGTGAGATGTATTAAAAACAAAACAAAAAACTAGATTAAAATTTCCAATAGAAATCAATGACAATCAATGACAATCAATGAAAATCAATGAAAATCGAAAATCACTCAACATTGCGGCTTTGATTTTTGTTGGTTTTCAATATCAATCAATTGATTACTATTGATTTTAATTGATTACTATTGATTATATTGATTATTGATTCTCATTGATTGGAATCGTCTGGTTCATTCTCGTTAATTGATTAATAACAATTTGCGACCAAAAAGATAAGCTTAAACTAAGAGAATCACGTCTGAGGATTACTGTATTTAAGCTACCAAAATAGCTTACCTGGCGACAAAATTCGTTTGAAGGTGTCCCTCGTTATCCGTCAACGTTCCACCGACAATCTGGCTGAAACGGAGCATAAAGATATGGAAGGAAAGGCGTACATAAACTTAAGGGCTTTCGTTACTTTTAGGGGACTCGCGCTATATAGAGAAAAAATTGTCTGAATGCACGCGCAAAAATGACGAATTTAATTCACTCGCAAAAATGACGAATTCAATTAATTGTACAAAGTTTAGAAATAACTAAACTCAACAATAACAAAGCTAACCGTCGTAGAATCAGTGCTTAACCCTAAGCAGAAGTATAGATGAGTTCTTAGGCCTAATCACTATCAATCAGTGCTTAACCCTAAATACTGTAGATGAGTGTTTAACCGTTTTTCATTTTGTTTTCATTTGTTTTTCTCGCTAATAAACGCTCGTCATCAAATTTGTCACTCGTCATTTTTGCGCGTGCATTCAAACAGTTTTTCACTGGTTTTTTTCCTATGTAGCGCGAGTCCCTTAAGGTGATTCCATCCAATTGCATTGCGCATCCTTCCTGCGCATCATTTTTTGCGGGATTAGCGCGCGCACGAGCGCGCGCGCGTTCGGAACTTGATAGGTTTTCTATGAAAGCGCAGCTGTTCAGAGACATGAATGGTCGCTTTCTCCCAAACGAACTCGGTGACCCCACTTTTTTATTCCATTTATTTAAGTAAAATACGACTTCACATGATATATTCAACTTTGAAGACTTTTTCATTATTCAATTTTGAAATATTCCGGTTAATTCACTATTTACAGTGAGATTTTAGGCGTCCCACCGGAACCGTGCAGACGCTCAGTTTGCCCATTATTTCATTGGTTTCATTTTTACGGCAATTTTAAGACGTTTTACTGTACTATTGTTCTTCTATCATAAGAATAATGCTTATATTTCATTGCTAGTAATAACTTTGTTAAAGTAATGAGTGTCTCTGGTACAAGTATAGGTTTTTTAATATTGCTGTCGAAAGCTGGCAAAGTACCTATACACTACAGCCCTGTAGCGTGAAATCAGGCACGGTGACCCCCTCTTTTTATTTTATTTCTTTAATGTACTAGGTTTAATTAATAACTGTGCAAAGTTTCAACAAATTCTCGTTACTAATTCTTTTTCGATGGAATCACCTTAAGAGTAACGATAGCCAACTTAAGTTACCCATCCTTCTTGGTAAAAAGAAAGTACGGTAAACTGTACACCAGGCTGATGCTACAGGCAAAGTTTGATAATTAGTTCCCAATTTGTGTTTCTTGCAACAAACCTGTTTCACTTGTCCACCGTGCAGATCAATGCAGGGACGAAAATGCGTGAATCTTACTGACTCATGATCAGCCGCCATTTTGTGAAGAGCGACACTTCGTGTCGTACTACGTAGCACCTGTACTCAAGAAGGGAATTTGTTTCTGCTGTCTTAGAATATTGTGGGCGCCGAGGGCACAACGTTACCCTCTCCTCCCCTTGGAGACTGGAAAGAAACGATAAATCCAAAATGGCGGCTGAGATGAGCGAAGAAACTGCGGCTGATGAAACGATGTTTTTATGTTCATCTTGTGGATTTGAATGTCGTTATGAATATTTTGGGAAGAAACCTCCTTTCTCTAAGTCTGTAGTGTATGTGTTTTGTTGTTTTGTTGGAGAATTTTGTTTGGTTTATAGCGAGCCACCTAAACAGAATTGTTCACCCTACTTCTCCGTCCTAGCTGATGTTGTTTTTTTTCCAACCGCAGACTACTAGAAGACGCGTATGTTATTCGTGATCCTTTCTCTCCAACTGCAGGCCATTTGACACTCGGTGGACGATGTTGTTTGTGCTCTAAAGACATTTGCGTAGCTCAGGTAAGCATGTTTGGTTATAGGGCTGCCGCTGATCGGCATGAGGGTCTAAAAATTAAAAACCCTGACCCTGTTTAGGACAAAAGAAGCCCTAAAATACCAACCCTGTGTAGGACATTCCCCTCCATTTTAGGTCCCTGTTGGACCCTATTTAAAAATGCACACTATCTTGTTTTACACAATACAATACAATTTATTTATTAATAATACAATACAATGCAATAAAGTACTACAATACCTTAATTTAAACAATTTTTATTGCTTCAAAGACCAGCAAATGTCTCTGATCAAGGATTGCTAAATGCTAAATAGAGTATAAGCCATATTTCACCTGCATAGTCAATGACAACAATCGTTCAACCATACCCTTGTCAGGGGCACCCAACGAGAGAATTTTAGGAAAATACTTGAAATATCATTTTCTGCTTTCTTAGATTGTTTCAGAGCTTTTTAAAGGTATATTTGTGTAAGCTAATACAGATTGATCCGTTCGGAGTTTTTCGCTGAAAATTTAGGCCACAGAAAGTTTTAGGAAACAGAATCCTATTCGCCGAATTTCCAAGCTGCCGATGGCTCTCCGAAAATGCTAGCTGACCTTATTTTGCACTCTAAACGAGATATTTGTCCCTCCGAAAACAATAGGAACTTATAAGTCCTCTTGTTACGAAAGTCCGATGTGATGTTTCGCTGAAGAAATGTCTAGCTTTCACCGCAATTAAATCCGAAAATCTCAATTTTAGGCCTTCCGAACAGATATTCCCTGAAGCGAACTGTTGGGTGCCCCTGCCTTGTAGGACAAGTTTGAACCCTGTTTAGGACAGACCCACATAAAATTATATATCCTATGCAAGACAGAGAGGCCAATGACAATACTCTGTCCAGCGGCACGTCTTCATGTTGGCCATAGAAGGGAGTGCCCCACCCCCCAGGTTTCATCTGTTATGTTATTGCTTAATGTAAGTCCTCTGTAGGTTTTCCTGCAAACTGTAACTTCATCTTTCAGTACCAATGAGTTGAAATGTTTCTACAGCTGATTTGTGAAATATCAGGGGTTTATGAAATGCCCAGTGCTCAGCTCAGATTTTTTCATATGCCACATCAGTTCTCCTTTTCTACAAGATTTCCATCATTTCTGCAAAAATTTGTTGAGCTTATTATAATGCATTTCCGGAAAAAAAATTCTAAGCCTGAGCAAACAGTCGACGTTTTGCAAGGTCGCAACTTGAGCCCTCGCAAAACGACGTCTGAGTAACGTGTGCAGAAATTCCATGCTGATGACGTGTCACTACCCAGATCTAGGTAGTGCTTCTGATTGGTTGAAATGCGAGGGAATTTCAACCAATCAGAAGTGCTACCTAGATCTGGGTAGTGACGCGACATCAGTTTGGAATTTCTGCGCACGTTACTCAGATGTCGTTTTGCGAGGGGTCAAGTGGTGATCTGGCGAAACGTCAGCTGTTTTCTCAGGCTAAAAAATACTGAGCAGTGTTTTCCTTTCCCTACAGACATGTAGCATTTTTTATACCAAGAGGTTCTGCATTTCCTGTGTTGAAAAAAACTTGGTGGAATTTCCTGATGAAGTCCAAAAGGTACATTATACTCACCTCATACTCACATTAAAAAAATTAGCCGTTGGGACCCCCCTCCCCTCGGAATTTCCAATGATCTTCCTTGGGGTGGGTATGGATATTTTCCTCAACTTATCTTTCTGAAAAAAGGAAGGAAATTGTAAAATAAAATAGTGTGATATGTACTTGATGTACACATATTCTCCTTTTTCGTGACATGTACTTTGCTTAAGGAATTACGATTATCCATCAGTCAGTCAATTAATCAATGAACAACTAAGGCACTTTCACATGACAAACTAAATTTTGCAAACTTGTTTCATCAAACTCCATAAAGCCAGCAAGATTTACAAGTAGGCAAAATTGTATCTGACTCTTGCTTTCAAAGACTGGTACACTCACTGTAGTTTTCCTCTTGTAATGATGGCCCAAGTCACACCAGTGACAAACTTTTGAATCAGTCTCATGTAATCAGAAACAAAAACTGGTATGAGAACTGACCGAAACTTGTGCCAGTCTCAGTTAGTCATACCAGTTTCACTGAGTATTTTTCATACCAGTCTCTTGTAAATACTCCTGTACCTGACTGTGTTCATACCAGCCTTAGTCATGTTGGTCTTGTGTAGTCATCACCTTATGTCTTGCCATCTTCAATTTAGCAGATATTTATAGACAGGGCTGCACCTGTTCAAAGAGTTGATAACTTTGTGGTTGGGAGGGGAAAGAGGGGTCTGAACTTCCTGCTTCACATATCCTTTCACCCTTTAAGCCCCAATATGAAAATTCATATTCTCCTTACTGTTCTCTGTACATTTGTATGGAACTAGTAGGGAGAATTTGTCTAAATATCAAGACATCTTATCTTTAGTGATTGTTTTCTTTGTTCTCATCACTTGAATGTTTGAACAAGCAGTGATCATGTAAGGAGACATTTCATTTTCATCACTGTTAGGGCTTAAAAGGTTAATCCCAGCTTCTGGTCCTCGTTTTATTGTCTTCTGCCTCTTTCCCCTTTTTGATTTCAAAATACTATGCTATGCTGTGTGATTGTTTCCTATTTCTCCCACTTTCTGCCACCTTTGGAGTCCCTCCTCCTCGTCTCACTTTTTCTTACATCCTGTCACTTCCCACCCCTTTTTCTTCCAGGTGTTTCCCCCCCCACCCCATGACCCCTTCACAACCCCGCCCCATGACCCCTTCACAACCCCACCCTTTGACCCCTTCACAACCCCACCCTGTGACCCATTCACAACCCCACCCCATGACCCCTTCACAACCCCACCCCGTGACCCCTTCACAACTTTATCTAGGGAATACATTTTTTCTGGTGGACAAACTTCAAACCAAATTGGATCCAGTTTATCGGCTGGATAAGGGTTTATTCACTAGAGAACTGTTGTCACTGACACTAGCATGGTATTTAGTGTGTAAAGCTATAGTAAACTGTATTTACTTTCTCATGAGCGTGGGACTACAAAGAAAACAAAAGTAAGTTCTGAAGTAGGTCAGCCCAACAAAATTTTGCACACCACTTTGATGCCATATCCAAAGACCTGCAACTGAAGGAGATTTGCCATGAGCTGGGTCATTGTTTAATTGGTTTATGTGGAGAATGGTTTATCTGGTTGCTCTCTCTTATGTAGTTGTGTTTGTCTTCTTGTAGGATTTACGAAGGAAAGATCTCCAGGTAACTAGCTGAAACAAGTGTCTCCTCTGGAAAGAAATGTGTATCACCAATGCACAGTCACCAATGCTGCACCAATGCTCACCATCATCATTGTTTATGTATGTATCACCAATATCATTAGCACCATCACCACCACCATCGTCATCATCATCATCATCATCACCGTCACCATCATCATCATCACTGTCATTATCCTCACCATCATCACCATCATCATCTGAAATCATCATCATCATCACACCAGAACACACTTAAATATCAATGGAAAAGTCTTTGTGACTTGGCAGTTAGAGAATACTCCAAATTGGAGGAGAAAGAATGGAACGAGTACAGTACCATGACAATGGAGCATATCACAAAGCAGTGCCTTGTGGCATTTGCTTGTCAAGAGTAGCTTTAATTGAGTTTAAGCTGCATTACGAACACCAATTTGCTGGTCTAAGAATTTTCACCCAAAATAGTATTTCGAACCCGAGAGACAAACCACAGGTACGCCTAGGGTTGACTATTACAGTGGTGGAATTTTGTTGGGCTATTTGACCACTTGCGTTAACTTCAAAAAGGTTCGGACGTTCAAATTTCAGACAAAACTAAACGTCCCAAAATTTTAACTTGCAAAAGAATGGAGCACCCAAAAGTTAAAATTTCTGTACTTTTATAACTGACTGACCGAGGCTTTTTCCACTGTGACCAAAAATCACAGTGATCAATAAAACGATTAAAATTGCATAGCCCTTCGCTTGAATGGCTCAACGTTCATTTAAGTTATGGTAAAGTGAGGTAACGTGTGACTCACGGGCCACAGGACACCCACGGTTTCTGTAGCATGTAAGGAAACAAAACGATAGCAGGGACCGACCTTTGTACCACCAACCTTCAGATCTGAAGTCCAACGCGCTAACCACTACGGTCCATCGCGCACCACATATTTGTGAATTATATCTGATAGGAAACTGCAGGTAGTTTTATTTGGCGTATTAAAAATATGGAACACAAAGTCGCGATAAGTAAATTCCTTTGATATGGGGTGTTATATATAATGACGATTTTGTTCATTTTAAGTTTCAGTGATGAAAACTTCGTCCGAAATTACGTCCAAAATGCACCTAAAAAACCTCCGAAAGTATTAAAGGTGAAAGAAAAGGTCCGAAAATTTTTGGAAGTTTAATATAAATGACATTTATCAAGCTTTGATTAACATAGCAGTGAGAATATGTAAAAACCGTTACCCGCGTAAATCGCTTAACTAATCTGTTTAAATGAGCCTAAGAAGCCCATAAATAGCGCCAAATAAATACAACGCAGAACTGAAAGTTGATCTTTTTGTTATTCTGAATTTTCTATTCGTATTTTTGGAAAAAGTGTATTGTTGCAAAGTGCATAGCGTGGAATAAGCTAATAAGTGCACAAAATGAGTAACTGTTCGCTTCCCTCATCGGAAGACTGCACTGTCAGGGTTCGGTCCAGACTGAAAAGTTATAAACACTTCACCAGCATCACAATAAACAGCGCCACAGAAAACTTGTTTTCGGTAGAAGAGTTTAATTTGCAAAAATTGTAGTAATAATTAAAGTTTTTCAATATACTTAAAAGAAAAACATAATAAAATACTTTGCACGTGCTGACTGAAAACCTGTTTGGAGTAGAGGTCGCATGCCTCGGCAACCTCGTCCCCAGGGCCTTCTCCTCGTTCAAAATGGCGGTCGGAGAAACCCCTGGCCAAGGCTGCTGAAATACTCCAAGAATCGTGGAGTATTTTGTCACGTGACACATGATCAAATGGCTTTTTCGGAGGTTGTTTCCAGCGTCTGGCGGCCCTGTTTGTTTTCTGCAATCGGAAACCGTTGTTCAGACGAAACGAAGTCAATTCATCGCGTTTATGCGACAAAATTCTAACGAATTTTTGGAGCCACTTTAGCAGCCTTGGACAGGGGTTTCTCCGACCGCCACTTTGAACGAGGAGAAGGCCCTGGGGACGAGGTTGCGTGCTCCGGAGTAAAGGCCGCCAGTGGTAGGTACGTTATGTATGGGGAACTATTATGTCCCCAATATAGTATTTAACTAACTTTACTTGAGTTCTATTACTTATACTATTTTACTTGCTTAGCTACCTTGATGTACTCTAGTAGCTTGATGTACTCCACTTGCTTGATGTACTCTACTTGCTTGTTGCACTTTACTCGCTTAATGTACTCTACTTGCTTGATGTACTTCACTTGCTTGACGTACGTTACTTGCTTGTAGTACTCTATGTGCTTGATGTACTTTACCTGCTTGATGTACTCTACTTGCTTGATGTACTCTACTTGCTTGATGTACTCTACTTGCTTGATGTACTTTACCTGCCTGATGTACTCTACTTGCTTGATGTACTTCACTTGCTTGATGTACTTTACTTGCTTGTAGTACTCTATGTGCTTGATGCACTCTACCAGCTTGATGTACTCTACTTGCTTGATGTACTCTACTTGCTTGTTGCACTTTACTCGCTTAATGTACTCTACTTGCTTGATGTACTTCACTTGTTTGATGTACTTTACTTGCTTGTTGCACTTTACTCGCTTAATGTACTCTGCTTGCTTAATGTACTTCACTTGCTTGATGTACTTCACTTGCTTGTAGTACTCTATGTGCTTGATGTACTTTACCTGCTTGATGTACTCTACTTGCTTGATGTACTGTACGTGCTTGATGTACTCTACTTGCTTGATGTACTTTACTTGCTTGTAGTACTCTATGTGCTTGATGTACTTTACCTGCTTGATGTACTCTACTTGCTTGATGTACTCTACTTGCTTGTTGCACTTTATTCACTTAATGTACTCTACTTGCTTGATGTACTTTACTTGCTTGATGTACTCTAAGTGCTTGATGTACTTCGCTTGCTTGATGTACTTCACTTGCTTGATGTACTTTACTTGCTTGATGTACGCTATGTGCTTGATGTACTTTACCTGCTTGATGTACTCCACTTGCTTGATGTACTCTACTTGCTTGTTGCACTTTACTCACTTAATGTACTCTACTTGCTTGATGTACTCTACTTGCTTGATGTACTTTACTTGCTTGATGTACGCTATGTGCTTGATGTACTTCACTTGTTTGATGTACTTCACTTGCTTGATGTACTTTACTTGCTTGATGTACTTTACTTGCTTGATGTACTTTACTTGCTTGATGTACTCTATGTACTTGATGTACTTCACTTGCTTGATGTACTTCACTTGCTTGATGTACTTTACTTGGTTGATGTACTCTATGTGCTTGATGTACTTTACTTACTTGATGTACTTTACTTGCTTGATGTACTCTATGTGCTTGATGTACTCTATGTGCTTGATGTACTCTACTTGCTTGTTGCACTTTACTCGCTTAATGTACTCTACTTGCTTGATGTAATTCACTTGCTTGATGTACTTTACTTGCCTGTAGTACTCTATGTGCTTGATGTACTTTACCTACTTGATGTACTCTACTTGCTTGTAGTACTCTATGTGCTATGCAGACGTCTTGGCCAGGGGAACAGCGTCCTCAAAGGCAATATCTCTCTCCTCTTAAGTGTCTTTTTCTTTTCCTCATTTTCTCTTGTAATAACTGTCCTTGTTAGTTTTTCAGTTAGCATTCCCAATTTAAGTGTCCCCAATTAAACTGTTAAATACTAAATACATTTGACACTTTTAATTAAGATTTTATCTACAGGGGCGTAGCCAGCTTTCTGAAGAGTTGTAGGACTGGCCGCCTCTAGGTGGGGGGGGGGGGGGGATATCCTACCGATGAAGACCCTTAAAAGTGCAATTGCACAGTACCGAAATTTTGACATTTTATTACAGAGAATGGGCCAACTTTCACTCATTACTTAATATATAAACGCACTTGCCTTTAACGACACATACCTATCACTTGGCTTTTCCAGAAGTCTCCCGAGTTTCTACTTGCTTGCATGAGACTTAACCAATCTCGAAAGGTTTTTTGTGGTATGTATAATGCCTATTGCTTTCTATTTTATCTTGAAAGTGTTTTAGCCTGAATTGCTCTCTATTGCACATTTTAAAAATACAAGCGAGCTAAAAAATTTGTACTATAAACAAAAAAAAACTAAAAAAATGGTGTAAAAAGTGTCATTTTGTGTAGTTTACAAACACAAACGTTTCGGGCATAGCCCTTCTTTAGTATGAAACCGTTCTCCATATGTGTACGTCTGAGAGATTGGTTAAGTCTCATGCAAGCAAGTAGAAACTCGGGAGACTTTTTTGTTGAAAAATGTGAAGAAATGACCACCTTCTTTGAAGACCGTGGCTATCCTTCCGATCTACTGCGCAATGATCGGGAAAGAGTGCATTCCATCTCAGGCCAGGAAGCAAGGATCGCTCTGGTACTCACCTACCATCCTCTAAGTTCACGCATTAACCACATTTTGCTTAACAACTTTAACATCCTGATGAGTAACCCAACGACCGCAGCAATATTTCCAGCACCACCTATTGTTGCATATCGACGCCATTGCAGCCTTAGAGATCTCCTAGTACATACCTCCGACCACTGTGTAACAGACGAACCAGGAACATTCGCGTGTGAACACCCACGCTGCCGCACCTGCCAGTACACCACGTCCGATGTACATGTACGCGGACCGAAGTGCTCAACTACCATCCGCGAGCACTTCAACTGCAAATTGATCTTGTCACCAAGTATTTGCTAGAAAACTGTTTCACCACCCTAACAACTACAAAGGACCCATGGATCAGCATAAGTGCGGTCTGCAATGCTCTCGGGTTGGGTTTATCACTGTCAATTTTTAACACATATACTTTTTAATATAGGGCATGAAGTTTGATGTTTATTTTAGTTGTGTATTAAATATCTCCTTTGAATTCCCTACTTGGCGATAAAAAGGTATTCCAGTCTAATTTGTTGTTCTACCTCACAGTATACCTTAACCCACATAACATCTTATCTTATCTTATCTTATCTTAACTAGGGGTAACCACGGGTGAGGAAGTGCAGGCCTTGATAGACTGAAAAGTTGTCTTGTGAGGTACATGGAAGGAGAGGAGGTACTCGAGCGAGTTTGCCTGCTTTTGAGATTGGACCAGAAGCAGTATCCAAAGCTTACATTTTTAAAGCAAACACTCAATTGTCGATATCTCAAAAAGGCGGAGTTACAAATGGCTGAATTTTCAAGAACATTCCCAGGCTAAAAAAGATCATTTACAGCGGATTTTTTTCTGTAGTATCAGATGTAGTATCAAAAACATGCAATTTCAATATATGTTCAACCGGAATAAACGCGTAACAAAAATACATCGCGCGTTCCAAACTTTGCTTAGGTATTTCACTGTAGTCTGTTGGCAGCGTTTAATATTGTCATACGTAATTGACAGGGTAAGAAAATGTATAAGAGCAGTTTAGTTTTACAGTTACAAATACTCACTCCGTAATGGTCATTAATACGCTAAAATCTTATGAAAGTTCTAAACGTCCTTTCCTTCTTGTAAAAACACCGAACACTTTCATCATATACAGTTAACACGCTCAGCACACATAGTTTACGTGCAAGTTTTTCAACTCGATAGCTTTGGCAGCTCCTGAGTCTGAGATAGCATGAGAACACTTGGTTACATGATCTACTTCCCCCAAAATGAACAATTCTTGTTCAGTTGTTTTCATTCTCTCCGAGAAGCGAAAAGTTCTACAGACTTGAAACTGTGCACGCAGAATCAAGTGCGGTTTTACACCAATCTGCAACAACGAATCTTTGCCTAGAGCAGACAAAACTTTAATTTTGTTCGAACCCCGAAAACAAGCGAATGATCCTCCATTGTGTTACATAAACAGAACAACAAGTTACGATTGTTCTTCAAAATCCGAGAGCAAAATTCCTCCATTTCAACGCTTTGCTTTAGTAAACATTGAGGCAATCTTCTCAGGCAACATCGTGACAGAGGTAAACTGCTTAGCGACAGCAGGAAAAACGTCTGCGTTTGCAAGCTATGATATTGCTGGGATTGACAAATGTTTCGCATTCTGATCGTTCTTGGTGGAAAAAGATATGTTCAACTTCCGGTTTGAATGGCCCCGTTATAAACGTGGCGCGCACGCTACGCGCCTCGTTGGCTATCTACCATCTCGTATCCAACGCGCGCTCAAGGAATAATTGTTAAGTATACCGCGAGAAAGTGTTGTGTTACTATTTTATACCATGCCATAGAAAATATGCTTACTTAATTTCGTCGAGAATAAAATCCCAGCGCACGATGGGAAGGTTAAGTTTAACCATCGAATATTCAACGGCTTTCCTGAATTCTGATTGGCTGTATTTTCTATGGCATGGTATATAGAGTAGTTTGTAATATACAGTGCCGTAGCAGGGTTAAATTTATTGGGGGGGGGGGGGCACATCACTCGCGCCTTGGGCGCGAGGTTCTTGGAGGGTCGGGGGGCATGCTAGTCCGGGAGATTTTCAATGATGGGGTCTCTAAAATAACATTTCTAGCTTTCTGAAAAAGTTACCAGCAATTTTAAACTGACTAAAATCATTGATCAGAAATGTTGCTTTAACGTTGTACTGTTCTTATTGAACGGGTTTATTTAATTCGAAGTTCCTGCTGCCTGTAAGCCAAAATGCCTGAGATGTTACTTCTAAACCAGCCTATTCTTGACGGTTTTCATTCTTTTTTGGGCATGACTCGTGATCGTTTCTCACCAGATTTAATGGGTTTCTCACCCATTTAAAGCCATAGAATTTAATGCTTAATCAAATGGAAATGAACATTGGATATTTGCAAAACTTAAGAAGCAGGAAGAGCGTCGCCGCTAACCAGACGTAACGGTCATAATTATTGGCTCAGTTCACAAGGGTCAAACGCAAAAATCCAATCCACTTCTAGGTTTTGCTGCCAAAACCTTTGTAAGAGTTGGAAGAGAAAATGCGGTGCAAAACTTTTGCTGGAAACGTTATACAAATAACACTGGAAAACAAAATTAGGCTAGCCGCAGTGTTAATTAGGCTGACCTAATCCAACAGTATGCTAACATTGTTACTGTTCTACTCTTTTGTGTTAACCCATTTTTTTTTGGGGGGGGGGCTCCCCATGCTACGGCACTATTATATCAAACACGAGAGAGAGAGAGAGAGTGTTTCATGTAGTATGTCAAAAAACAGGGCGAGTGCTTCATCATGGGTTCCCGTAGACCGAGTGCTTTTATGGTTTCGAGGTGTTTGGAACCCGTGATGAAGCACGAAGCCCGAGTTTTTGACATGTCTTCTCAAATGAAACAATAAGAAATTATGCAGTGACATGTTTTCGCAAATCAACAATGATAAATTATGCAGTGTTATATTATTGCCCTCCACCGAACGAACACGTTTACATGCATAGTGAGTTGTTGTTGTGCAGTTGGCGTCCGACCATGAGTGAAGAAGGGGCGTAAGGTCGCGACGCTCTCAACAGGTATCGAAGAAATGGAAGCGTTGAGTCTAAATTGCAGGTTAAGCAAATTCGTTATGGAAGTGGCTAAGAAGACCGGTGAGAGATATCCTGCGAACATTATTTACGGAATAGTTGTGGAAAATTGTTCGCGTCTCAGACCAAGCTTATCTTCGCGCCAAATGGAGGCTATTGTTTATATGGCTGTATATAGTGTAGTATAGTGGTGTATAGTGTAGTAGAATGGTTTATGTTGCGCTATGGCCGTGTATAGTGTAGTGACTCACTCCAAGTAAGTAAAGTGCTACAAGCAAGCAAAGTACTACAAGTACGTAAACGAAAAGCTCCAAGTAAGTAAAGTATTCCAAGCAAGTAAAGTACTCCAAGCAAACAAAGTACTCCAAGCAAGTAAAGTACTCCAAGCAAGTAAAGTACTCTAAGCAAGTAGAGTACTCCAAGCAAGTTAAGTACTCTAAGCAAACAAAGAACTCCAAGTAAGTAAAGTACACCAAGCAAGCAAAGTACTACAAGTAAGCAAAGTACTCCAAGTACTCCAAGCAAGTAAAGTACTCTAAGCAAACAAAGTATTCCAAGTAAGTAAAGTACTCCAAGTAAGTAAAGTACTCCAAGCAAACAAAGTACTCCAAGCAAACAAAGTACTCCAAGCAAGAAAAGTACTCCAAGTAAGTACTCCAAGCAAGTCAAGTACTCCAGGCAAGTAAAGTACTCCAAGTAAGTTAAGTACTCTAAGCAAGCAAAGTACTACAAGCAAGAAAAGTACTCCAAGTAAGTAAAGTACTCCAAGCAAGTCAAGTACTCCAGCCAAGTAAAGTACTCCAAGTAAGTTAAGTACTCCAAGTAAGTAAAGTACATCAAGCACGTAAAGTATGTCAAGCAAGTAGAGTTCATCTAGCAAGTAAAGTACATCAAGCAAGTAGAGTTCAACAAGCAAGTAAAGTACAGCAAGCAAGAAGAGTACTACAAGCAAGTAGAGTATATCAAGCAAGTAGAGTACATCAAGCACCTAGAGTACATCAAGCATGTAGAGTGTTACAAGCAAGAAAAGTACATCAAGCAAGTAAAGTACACCAAGCACATAGAGTACTACAAGCAAGTAGAGTGCATCAAGCAAGAAGAGTATATCAAGCACGTAAAGTATATCAAGCATGTAGAGTATTACAAGCAAGAAAAGTACATCAAGCACATAGAGTACTACAAGCAAGTAGAGTGCACCAAGCAAGAAGAGTATATCAAGCAAGTAAAGTATATCAAGCAAGAAGAGTATATCAAGCAAGTAAAGTACATCAAGCACATACAGAACTACATTAGCAAGTAGAGTGCATCAAGCAAGAAGAGTATATCAAGCAAGTATACTATATCAAGCATGTACGCATGTAGAGTACTACAAGCACATAGAGTACTACAAGCAAGTAAAGTACATCAAGCAAGTAGAGTATATCAAGCACGTAGAGTACATCAAGCAAGTAGAGTATATCAAGCACGTAGAGAACATCAAGCAAGTAGAGTACATCAAGTATGTATAGTACATCAAGCACCTAGAGTGAGATTAATAGTAACAGTAATAGAACTCAAGTAAAGCTGGTTGATTACTATATTGGGGACATAATAGTTCCCCATACATAACGTACCTACACCGCCGGTTGCGTCATCCGCTGTACAATAAAACCATGGCTCAAAAAATTTATTTTCAAAACAAAACAAGGCGAGCAAGGCTTTTCAAAATGATATGCCACAAGAGAGAAAAGTTTAAAAGTAATCTTTAGCCTTCACGAAGGATGACAAATAGCAACTGAATAGTATGATAAAACATCAGTATCGCATGACTTTTGAGACTTGAAATAAACTCTCGTGACTCGCCTTCTCTTGCTCGTGACAAAAGAATGGCTCAGTCATGATGTATTTAAAATACGGAGTGATTAAGATTCCGCGAAATTATGAAAATTTGCATGTTCTTGCGACAGTGTGCGAAACAGTTTTTTGCTTAGTCTGCATTCTTCTGTGAAGATTGTTCGTTTTCATTTTTTGGAACAACCAAGGCGAATTTTATTCGAATTGGCAATCTCTTGCGGTTCAAACTTGGCGAGCTTACCCAGAAAATAATAAACTGGATTTCTGGGAAAAAACGGAAGTTGAAATTAGGGTGTTATGCTCGAGTGCGTCTAGCTTTGTACTGTAAACTTTGAACGACTTCACGATTCCTCAAGTGTTTTGGAAGATTCTGTGCTTTTCATGACTGAGGATAAACAAAGATAAAGTCGGGAGACCTCTGTAACGAGAGTGCGAGTGTATAAAGACTTCAAGATAGTTTCAAAATACTGTCAAGTACTTGAAAATTCGTTGACGACAACGGTTTGCTCATGCATGCTGTGTGTTTCAGTTCGAGGAGTTGACTGGAACAAGTTGACGCTCTACAACCATCGGTTATATATCTGCAAGACAAGGGAGTCTTTAAATAGTTTCCTTATTGTTAATTTAACTTGATAAAGCAATATGGAAGCTGTACAGAGCAGTATCACAGGCTCAATAGTCATCATATCGAGCCAGTGTTGAAGACGTTATAAAGGACAGCTAACTAAACTCTTTCGGTTGCGTTCAACTATAATGTACAGCTCCACGTAAGCTACGAAGAGCTGAACATTGCATTTTCAAAGTATAACACGTACTGAAAGTAATTTAAAACAAAGAACTATTAGCTTTAGTCAACGCGGAAAATCAGTGTTGCACCAAAGCAACTAACGTCACTGCCGACGCCGTTTATTTGTAACTGTATAGCTACTGGAAACAGGAATTTTTAAATAGAGATTTAAAACAATAGCTAAATTACCAAACGGGAAAAAACCGCCTTCTAGAACTCATTAGAAGCACATGGAGTTGTCTTTTATGCCTCAACGTTACGATGTGGACTCGGCTGCTACGACACTTAGGACGACGAATCTAGCAGACGAATCCTTCGACAAGAACTGTTGTTCACCAATGACGAAAACTTGCAATGGATTCAGAGGACATCCCAGCTTGGAAAAGACTGCTGTACTTTGCTTGGATAAAGGTCAGTGAGTGCGTAATTGAGGTAACCTTTTAGCAAAACAAGTCGATTGAATCAGCGTTAAATTTAACTTTTAGCGTAGCTAGAGAGAGTAAACTACACTCAGAATGTTTTGCCTCTACTTCCGTGTTTCTGTCAGCTCAGATAAGTAAAGTTTGAGTAACGCTATAATCCACGTGGATTAACTGTTACTAAATAGTGTTTTGCGAATAAACCGGTACACGAACAAAATCATTCTTCAAAAGAATCAAACTTCTTGCAATCAGGTTGCAAAATTTCTTTCAAATCGTTGCAAGCGCCGTCGTTATAAGCCCACGCGCAAAATTTGAAGTCACCTACACACTCAATATTGAACGTGACAAATTAACAAGACATACATTATAGACGCGACCAAACCCACGCGCGTAGAATATAATACTGTTTTCAAGTGCGAATCTTCTTTATTTAAGTCTTCTTTTCTATATACTCCACTAGTAGATTTCTTATGCTGTTTACCTCGAGCTACGCAACTGAGAAAAGTCTTCGCGGTTCTGAACACTGTCAGTATAATCGGGTCTAAAGTCCAGAAAGTTGTGTCGATTATACTCACTAACTTATGATCCTGTTGTGTAAAGAATGTTTTAATGAATGTTAACACAGCTATCAAACATAGCTCAGACAATACACTTTTATTTAAGCTTATTTCGCGTTAATGGAAAGGCTGTAGATCGAAAGTTGCCTTGAATTACACCGGTTGGCACGGCAAGGACTTCAATATATAATATTGCAAACAACTAGGCAATTGACTGATGATGAAATTAGACTTGTATTTTCGTGTCATTTTCTTTGCTAAATGGAACTGTTTTACTAAACCTCTGAAAAGTCTTCGTTAGCAAGTTTAGCTTCCTTGAGTCGGTTTGTTCCTGGCTAAGCCATAAGGGTTTAATATTGAAGCTCTTTCGCTATTTCCGACAAATGACACTGAACTAGTTAAAGGCGGCGAAGATTCGCCAAGATAAAAGTCTTCGCCAAGACTTACCTTTAGCTAACTATAAACAAATTTAACTGACCACATACTATATGCACAAGATGGTTTGTTGGAAGATAAGAGGCATGATGATAAAATGATATTCTCTTAGGTTGCGCCCTCGAGAGAGTACATAATTTTCTTTCCGTTTCCTTCCTATATAGTGTTTCATTATTATTCAAAAGCATGTAGCTATGAGTTTAGTTCAAATTTAGCCTGAAATTCACTGCTGTTGATCTTGAGGAGAAATTATATAAATAACGGCACCGTGGTACAAAACTAGACGTAAGTAAACTAAAGGATCGTTAGCCGCAGGTTCGAATGACTCTACTGACTAACATTAAGCAAGCTCCAACAGCTAAGTATGCCTGCATAGGAGCTCTTGAAGTTAGCTAAGGACACATTTATCATCGACCTACAGGTCTTAATGGTGTTTCAAATTAAAAAGCCAGAAAGTTGAACTCAAACATTACGGTAACTTAACATTCAGAAAATTATAACGGTTTAGATCACCGTAATTTTTCGCTTTATCAACTTATTTTAGACCATATACCTTCTTCATGTTCAGTTGAACTCCCTTTCTTCGTTGAATATTTTGAAGCTGACTTCTCAGTTCAGTTAGCTATGGCTATTTCAAGTTTTCCATTAGTTCTCACAAATGGCTCAACACTTCTATCTCAACGTATCTGGTTTAAAATGTGAAATGTTTCTAGTACTATTAAACATGTTTCAGCAGCAGTGCATGGTTATTGACGCCACGATAAATTGCCTGATGTTTCAGTTCCTTTTCTGCTGAAAGTTGAACGTTCCTAACACAATATTTAATATTTATCTTCTCCGTTCAACAACGTTTCAGATGTTAAATTACATCAAGTGTCATTTAACATGGAGTGATTTTAATTCTGCTCAACATTCAGGCATAATACACTGTTCAATGACATTTGTCAGAAAGTAGACTCTAAAGTGCATAGATGAAATACTCCATAGCCTACACTGAACGGTGGACCGGGAGCCATTTGTCGAAGCTGTCTATTGAGCCGTCTATCAAGCAGTTCCATTAAAGTTTCACTTTTCAAATGCTTGTTTTAAGTGCACTTTAACATGACTCTAACATAGGTTTGGTCAATTATGGTATAATAAACTACACACAGGCTATTGTCGTTAAGGGGCTTAATCGGCCCATCCCTGTTCTAAAGATTCATCGTTTCACCTTTATTCTCTCCCAAAAATCGAACGCGCGACGAAGTTCTTAAACTGAAAAAAAAACAGAAAACAACAAAAACAAGACGAAAATACCAAATTTATTTGGAGACATGCTGAAAAACAAACGAAAGCGCCTCACAGTACTATTCCAGAGGTCTCATTTGAATGGGGCGATATTTGCTGATGTCATTGTTTACATCTTCAACAGTTAACCCCTTGATCTGCTTCAAATTTCTCCTCATAAAATCAGTGCACTACAACACAAACAGTTCATGAGAAATAAAGAAATAATCATCACCAAAATTGTCTTGGTGTTCAAGTTCTCCCAACCAGTACTGAACAAAATGTATGAAGACCAGTAAGGAGAATTTGTAAAGTGATGCTGGGGCATATATAGGGTTAAACTAACAGACACCATAACTGGAAAGAGCATATAAAATTTACTTGTAGTTAATGTGCAAAGGTTAAAAGAAAAAGGATGACAACCATATTCAAACAACACATTTAAACGTTACAATTTTTTCCAGTCGTTTGTATATGGCTGAGCAGGAAATCTTGCTCCCAACCTTACAAACGTCTACAAATTTGGCCTTTTTAACAATCTAATACCTCTTTCAATTTTCAACATTTTCCTCTCACGTTTACTACATTTGTTTAAGGTGACAATCAAGTTATTAGTGATATGACAGAGATCAAAGATCACAGACTTCGTAGTCTGAAACACATATGACTCGAGTCTTGATTCTGGGATTAACACATGATGCAGAGTTTATTCTGTGCCATCGAGTTTTGCCAATGCTCTTCGCTTTGCTGTTTAACACTGGCACAAATAAAACGTTTCTTTTCTTTTTTTTATCTATTCCTTAATGTTGGAATGCTAGGAACAGTTACGACTTCCCTTGCATCATGTGGTGAAGGTGTGATATTGTTAAGTCTGGTGATCATTTCTTAAGACTACATGTCCATTCAAATTAAAGCTGAGTTCAGCAGTGCTTTCCTGCATTTGTTGGTTCGTCCTTTGGAGAGAGCGTATAATTCTGATGCATATGCTTGATCTTCAAGCCGAAAAATGTCAGCATGGAGAGGTAAGGCTGAAGAGTTTTGTGTGATACCACTTGCATTTCTATGTTCAAACCTCCCAAAACTTGTTCTCTTTTTCCTCTTTCGATTGAGAGCTTCCTGCACTATTAAAATTCATGCTAGCTGACTGAGACCTTCAGGTACTTTTCTTGTTGGCCAAGATAACTGTTAAGCTTTCAATTCACTTCTGAACGTACCAGCAAATTAAACGAAACAGTACAAAAGTGGAGGAACTGGCCTCGACAACTTTCACTTGAATCAGTGGATCATAGACAGACTGCTGGGTCAGATGACAAAACTAAAAGATAGACTTTTTGTGTGTGCATTGAAACAAAATCACAGAAATTTACTGCTCTAGAGCTTTAATTCGGAAAAGGTGCAAAATAGGATTTCATCCTCAGACTAAAACGTTAGACACTTGCCTTAAAAAGCATAATGATCAATCCAGCCTGAAAACTGATAAGTGCTTATAACAGCTTTCAATAGTCTCACTTCAAAATTTTTTTAGACTCAAATTGTAGAACCAACCAACTTGTAGCCAAACGAAACAAGACCACAGGAAAGTACAGCTCCGTAGTTTTCATCGATCCTCAGTTGAAAATCAACAAATTAGGATATCATCCAAAGACTGAAAAGTTGGACTCACCTCATAACACAAAACAAACAAAAGCACCTGAAAGTCACACTATAGCAGGAACGATCGCACGTTAAGATTTTATAAACAGACTCAAACTAAAAAAAGCCGACTCTTTATTCATATAGTAGTGCTCACAAGCTTTGCCTTTCATGCTTTTTTTTTGTTCATTTGGAAACTCTGCAAATTGGGATTTCATCCGCAGACTGAAAAGGTAGACACTACCTTTTAAAGCCTAACAAACAATGCAACCTGAATGTCACGAGTGAGTGGCAAATAGTCTTCCGGTTTAAATAGTCGCACCTTAATATTTTACAGCACAATTAACAGTTCCACAGAAAAGTATTATTCAAAGGTTTTCTCTTGGAATTGTCACATTTTTTAATTCCATTAATGAGACTCAAAAGTTAGAATAACCATTCACGTTATCACACACCACGCGAGAAAGTCACGGGCCCGTTAAACGACAAAGTGTTTTCGAACTTTAGGATTTCATCCGCAGACTCAAACAATAGAACCGACCTCATAAGGCAAAATAAACAACACCACTTGAAAATCACAAGTAAGTACTCATAGTTTTCATTTCTAATATTCCATAATCAGGCAAAACATCGATCGACAGTAAATCAATAAAAAACAAACAGGCTCAAAAGTTAGAACCATCTTCCACAACGTAATAAACCGCCAGCGGTGCCACAACAAAGCGCTGCTCAGTTGTTTACATTTATATGGTGATACTGTGGCATTTCATGTGCAGACTAAAACGACAAAGCAATACACAACGTACGGTATAATGAACGGCACTATTTTTGTTATTATAGCTTTGATTTTAATGGTTTCGCTCAAATGCTTATTGACAGACCCAAAATGTTTATATATCCAGTTTGCATGTCTCAAGCTGGGAGTGGGATTTAGATGGGTGAAGTGGATTTGGGCACAGTTATACATCCAATCGATCAGTTTAAGTTTCATGCATGCCTAGGTGTCCTAGATTTCTAATATAAATCAGCTGAAAACGTCTTCGAATTTTCAAAGTCCGTTTTTGGAAGGTTAACGCAGTCGGGCCAGACTTTTCGCTGCTTTGCCGGTCGCTCGCGTTTGTCGCCAAGAAGGCAACTTGTAGCAAGTCAGTTGAACGACCTTAATAGACTTTGTTGGCTTAGAACACGATTTCGAGTGGGTAATTGATGTTCTCGCGCCATAATGTGAGCTATCACAAAACAGAGCTCTAATAACCCTTAATTATTACTTAACACGACAACGTTTTTTGAACAAAGTTTGATAACTACCTACTGATCGACATTGCAAACAATTTTAATATCAAAGAAACACAACAATTTTAATGATAACTTAAGCTTAATTACAATGAGCAAAGAAACTTCTAAACACTCCGTCTGATTCAAACTGACCTGACTGTTCCATACAATAATCCTTCTACTTGTTTCATATCTACCATTCACTGGTTTCTTCTGGCGACACTATAGATCTGAAAAATTTGAAATCTTTTAGCCGGTTGATATCCCTCACTTCATTCACATATTCGTAAAGATTTCTTCGCTAAGTATTCGTCTCTGTGTTGTTCCTGATACCGGAATCGCGACCTTGGACCCCGTATATAACAGATAAACACGCACGGATCATTCGCGACCATCACACCACTCGCTGACGTCATCTGGGAATCTGTTCCAAAAGGACCAATCAGAAACGGACGCCGTCTACTTGTTGAGTGTTACATGTTCTAGAGAATTCTGCAGTGAAAGCTGTTAATTCACTCACGAGAGTCGATTTCCAGATAAAAGTCACGTATCTTAGTAGTCAAAGAGTACAAATTCAGTTACAGTCGAACTTTGATTATCCGGACTCGAAGTTCCACTGAAAATATTCCGGATAATTAACAGTACGGATAATCGAGAAGAATGAATATTTTTTTTGAGATAACACGAAACGTAATACATCTTCAGATGAGACTTAGGTGAGCAATCGTTGTAGTTATTTTTAGAGGAAACAGTATCTGTATCGTGAATTCCTTTTTTCTGTTAGTGTTTTCAACTGATCCGTTTTCACTGGGGAACATGCAGTAAACGAAGTCTGTTTCAATGATCTCTGTATCACAATTTTTCCGCTCAAATTTGCCGTTGTGGTCGTCACTTGTTAATGTTCATAGCTAAATCAGGACCACATGTACAGTTAAAAGTCCGGGTAATCGAATAGTCCGGATATAAATCAAGATTTGACTGTAACGAAAATTGCGTGAATGGCTAGAAGTACTTGAAAGAAGCTTGGAGACACATCAGTTTTCTGTTTGAAACTAGCCTCAGTTATTGTCAATAAATCCAAACTGAGGCCCTCAGTAGCAGCATGATTAAAAGAAAGTGGACTCTTTGAATGTTCCACTTTGGAATTTCATTTGCAGACTGAAACACATACACCCGTGCACAGCGTGGACAAAAGCATTCTGCCCTAGTTGAACTTATTTGAGTGGTTACAGTTTAGGATGTCATCTACAGTCTTCAAGGCTAAAAATACAGAGAAATATGCCCTAAAATACCTTTAATGGTCAAGAAGTATTTATTCACAGACCCAAAACCTAAACTCGGCTTATAAGGCCTGTTGAAGCAAAGTAGATTTAAGATAGAGACTATGGATATTAGCTCAGATAAAATTCTTCATGGACAGCCTGAGTCGGTCGTCCTACACCGTTCTACTCTAACGAATACTGAGTGGTTCGCAACTTTGAAATTGTGCAGACAGGTGGTGTAGTTCGAAAAGAGGTTTAGGTAAATAAACTAGGACTTGTTGGCAGTTTTCTATGTGCAGTAATTTGTACGTTTTAAACTACTTTGGAATGAGGAAGTCAATGTCGTTCATGTCCGTGAGCACGTTTGTCTACATGTTAGGTTATCGCCTCATTAATGTTCTGCCAAAATAACACTCGAGCCGATATCCGCGTGGGAAATTATATCACGTAAGTTGTTGTCTTGCTGTTTATTATTGAATGTTTTTTTCAATGGAAAACTTTCAGTTTCAAAACTAAAAACGCAAACATTTCGTTTGGCAAAACATTGAAAAACAACCCGGCAGCACACCGAGAAAAGTATTGCTCTATAGCTTCTCTATATCTTCATCACACGTTATCGTTTTATCCGGCAAAGAACAACTCAAAATTTAGAATTACCAGAAGTAATGTAACGACCCATATGCAGCAGAATTTGCTGATAGGAAATACCGCTAAATAGTTTTATTTGAATGCTCCAACACTTCTGGATTTCATCAACCGACCGAAATGTTAGAGACCTCTCTCGAACCTCTCGTACGGCGTAATAAACAGGTTTCACTCATTGAATGATCACCGCCTAGAAATCGGTAACTCCAGATAACTCAACTGAGAGAAATCGAAAAAATCGAGTTCTGGGGAGTTCGAGTTATAACGACTAAGAATTGAGCAGACAAATGGCAGTGTTTTGTTTATATTGATTCTTCGTTACTATTCAAACAGCGCTCTCTTTAGGGTCTGTTTACGTGGAGGGATGAAGATCCTAACGGTAGGAAGATCCTAGAAGGCGGATCATCCTAGCGCCACATGTTTTCTGTATTCAGTTTACATGCAAAATGTTGTACTTGGCCCTAGCGCCAGGAACTTTCTAGCGCTAGGATCTTCCTAGCTTAGAGCTAGAAGATCCTAGTACTAGGGACAGAGAAACAAACATGGCGGCGGCCAGGCGTTCAGCTGCTAAAGGCCGACAGTTTCATTTGATTTCCAGCAACCACCCCGACCGAAATTTCAGCATGTAAACCAAACGAAAAGTTGTTTCGCCTTTTAGGATCTTTTTAGTGCTAGGATCTTCCTCCCTCCATGTAAACAGCCCCTTAGTATCGACCTAACGTCAGCTAAACTTCTAAAGGTTTCAGACGCGGCGAAAGATGCATCATATCAACTACTAAACCTTTGGCTTACTCACCTACATGTTTTCGAAAACACTTAGTTTAGTATTAGTCATAACACACGCAGAAAAGAAATGTTGTAACTGAGCATTTTTTGTACTAAGAATTATGACTGTGGCTGTTGGAGAACATATTAACATGACTTCGTCAAGTAAGGTTTGCATGAGTTATGAGTAATTATCGAGGGGAAAAAGCTGTAAAACTAGTTAGAAAATCACGTGAAGGGAAATGGAATTTTCTTCGAGTAAGTGGGGGTCCGAGTTATTCAGGGTTCGAGTTATCGAGGCTAAAATTGCAGTAAATGCATGAAGTAAAATGCAGGAGAAACAACAATCACTAGGAATACATACCGGGACTGTAAGAAACGTAGGCAATGTACATTGTATTCACCTGTTTTCGAAAGTTTAGCAGAATTACAGATCATGCCAGGCTGTTTACAGCTGTAGTATAATATGACGTCCATTGTTCGAGGAAATAAAGAAGACAAAGCATTGTTAAATCGAGGTGAATATCTTGAAGTATAATTTTATTCTCAAATTCAAACCTTGAACCAGCTAACTACCCGTGGAAACAAATCCTGAAGTCGGTGGCCATTCAAGTGAAATCTTTTGCGCAGTACTCTCCTGTGGTGTTGTTTTTTATGCTGTTCAAAGTGATTCTTACTTTTGAGTCTGTAAATAAAATTCTAAAGTGTGGGTATTACAATGAAAGTTAACGAGCAGTACTTTTCTGTATTGCTATGTAGTGTGCTATACAAGTTGATTCTAACTTTTGGCTGAATCAGGGGATAAAGCCTTAAATGTGGATCAGTATTCAATGGAAACGAGCTATCGAGCAGTTCTTTCCTGTGGTGCTGTTTATTATGCTGTACATAATAATTCTAACGTTTGAGTCTGTGGCCCACAAAATCTTTAAGTTTGGTATTCAATTAAAAAGCTACTGAGGAGTACTTTATTGTAGTATTGTTTTTACGCTTAGTGTGGGTATTCAAATGAAAGCTCATGAGCAATACTTTCCTGTGGTAGTAACACTCTGCTCGATTGTTATTATTATTTTAGAAGAGGATTTTATGAAAGTTTCTCGTTTTTGTGCTTGAATACTTCTAGGGTACAGAATGGAAGCAAGTATTACAGAGGAAAGCAAGTAGTATTTGCGCAATTCAAACAGTCGCAGTTGTATGTAAAATCATTTTATGCTCAAAAAAAAAAACCGTTGATGATCGGAAACATTTCTTCTGTCATTTCTCTATTTCCCACTGGTTTGGTATTTGGTATTCTAGTGGCAAATATGACTGACAAAATAAGTAATCTTTCTGTGCTAGCTTTACACTCTTCGTCGAAACGCTTCGATGGTTTTAATCCGCAATCCACCAACGAAATCACCTGATCAAAGATTACGCTGATTTAGACATTATAACCTCACGACAAAAGGTGTGTGGAGGGTGGATTGGTGAGAGGTGTGGAGGGTGGATTGGTGAGGTGTGTGGAGGGTGGATTGGTGAGGGATGTGGTTGTGCTAACAACTGTTTCAAAACTCTACATATCAACAGGTTAATATCTCATTTTAATATTACGCCAGCCTTCTATGGATCATCCTTAAGCGAAATACTGATTTGTTTTAGAAACTTGTAACGTCTTTCCTAAGAGTCCGTCGTTAACAGAAAGTCACAAATATGCAGAGATACCGTAGATTTCCGAGAAGTCTAGTTTTCTTGGAAAGCTTCTGTCTGGTGTATAAATACACTTTTGTTGATGCCCAGCAGACCAGAGTGTACACTCATAACTGTGTACTATGGCTGGCTGTTTGAGCTCACTCCCTGTTTCGTATGGTTCATTCGGTGATGCGGCATTATTACAGCCTCCTTGTAAGTATCCATTATATTCCCAGGGAATTATAAAGCCATTTTTATCGGTCTATAGTAACTGTTTTTCTCCCAAAAGCACCCATTATTGATTTCAAGAAAAAGAGAACTCTCTCGTGTAATTCTGAAAATCAAAGAGCGCCAAATGGCAACAGTTGGATACTTAGTAGTTTTGCTTAATTAATTAATCACCGCTCGATCTCCACGACTAGGATTTCGTCCAAAGATGCGAAAGTTAGGAACACAAGAAGTAGTAGACAAGAAAGTTGACTGAAACTAATGTAATAACTTTCTCCTGGTGGTAAGCTCAGTGCAATTCGAGTCACGGTTTCTTGTAATCAGCTAACTTACTAACTGACTAAACACATGTCCTTAACTTAGTTACTTCCTTGAAGGTTTGAGGAGTGCAAGATATTCCGTTTGGTACAGAAAATTCGGTCTTCAGTAAAAGATTTATATTTAAATTTTTTGCAAAATGAAATTTGGAATTTGTCTTGAATTTTGATTTTAGGCTCTCTTGGGAATGAAAGGGTTAATTAATTAATCACCGCTCGATCTCCACGACTAGGATTTCGTCCAAAGATGCGAAAGTTAGGAACACAAGAAGTAGTAGACAAGAAAGTTGACTGAAACTAATGTAATAACTTTCTCCTGGTGGTAAGCTCAGTGCAATTCGAGTCACGGTTTCTTGTAATCAGCTAACTTACTAACTGACTAAACACATGTCCTTAACTTAGTTACTTCCTTGAAGGTTTGAGGAGTGCAAGATATTCCGTTTGGTACAGAAAATTCGGTCTTCAGTAAAAGATAACAAGTCCCACCATTGTAATGCAAACAATTCTCGGAAAAGGACGCTTCCAGGAATCATCTGTCACGTACTTGTAAGAAAAATGCTTGCTCCAAACATAAAGTGGGAAAATGTGTGTCAAAATTAGATAAAATGGGAAATATACAGCTGCATGCAATCTCACTAAAATTGCAATGGGATTATTTTGTAAGAGCAGCGGCTTGATGTGCTTCCACTTTCGTTTTGATATACAATAAAACATCACGTGATCATGAGCTGTTTATGCGGAATCCACAGCGTCCTTGATCATGCCCTTGATTCTACCTTCACGGCTGTCAAAGGGCGCGTTTTTTTATTCACAATTCTGGAATGAGAATGGCCAGAATGTAAAATACGCGCGTTTTTCTATTCCACATTCCTATTCTGGAATGGACAGAACGCCATTCCATCCATTCTGCTCCCAGGGGCAGAATGAAGAGAATGTTGCGAATGAAAATCCAAGATGGAAGACGGCGAGATGAGCGCTGCGGATTCAAATACGTCTCTACCGGAAAAAAAATCAGGTCACACTTTTGGACACAATGAATGCTTCTAATTTCATTGTACCAAACGTACGAGGTTTTTTTCAGTGATGTTTCGTACAAGAAAAAGGCAGGACCAGGACCGCGCATCTCGACGGGCGTTTTTTTATGCAGACAATCCGAATTATTCCTAGCATCCCGTACCAACCATTCTTATTCCAGAATTGTGGATAAAAAAACGCGCCCAAAGCTTCGTTGATCAACCATTCGATTTAGTGAGCAACAAAGGATTCAATGGGGTGAGAGTGAATGAGTCATGTTTCTTCTTCAGTAAGTTTTCACCAACTTCGAAAGTAGTTGTATCATTGAGCTAGTTAAATATCAAAAGTAACTTCACTTCCGTATTTTCGTTTTCCATACTTGGGTAAACCGCGAAACGGTGATCGATTTAGAGCGTGATTTACATACCTTTCCATTCTATTTAGTAGTGTATAATGTAGATCTACCATTTTGAAAACCATGTTGGGACATTTGGAGAGAAAGCATCATGTCATGTAGGGTAAATGTTTAAGGTTTAACTCATTTACAAGACTCATTACTTCGATCGATCTAAAGTATGACGATATACTCGCATTCCTAGTATAATTAAGTGTGACACACATTTAGTTAATATTTAAGACGCACGGTTGAAAATCCGTATATAGATGCGAAATCTGAACGAAGGGTGTTATGACACGTAGCGGACACAAACAACGAAGTTACCACACATCGAAACGGCCATTACTTCGATCAATTTCGATCGAGTGTAATATGCACACAATACCGAAGGTGTGGCCTACATGGATTGACTGTTCTGAAAACGGTATATAGATATACAATTTGGAAACAGGACATTTTGACTCTCTAGTGACACGTGGACGCACTATCACAAGCTACCAATTCAACATGAATTAAAAGTATCGCTCAAAACTCACACAACCACCATTTCTTCTCATAACTCAAGATGTATCAAAGTTATTTTTTAATTCAGTCAAGGTAAGAAGAAATACTTTCAAAACTCTTACAGCTGTGTAGCAAATATACGATTCTCACTCTTAGGAATAAATAATTTCATCGTGATCATCGAAGGTCCAAACACAGGTAGTTGTTGCAGATGAGAAACGGGTGAAATCAGTGCCAAGAATCTGAGTTGCCAATTTGCTGTGACACTTTCTCCTCCTGCTGCCATGAATTTTCAACTTCGCTGTTGCTCCAACAAATTATCACGTTGTTTTCCTGGAATAAAGATTCTCAAAACCTGTTTCTATTTCTTTCAGCGTCGTTTTCGCTGACGAGAATGCCTGAATCCTACTCGGGTGAGACAAATCCACTCCAAAATGGCAGCCATTGTGCCGCATTATTCAACGACCGCAGAAATGGTGTCAAACCTGCTCGTTTAGAGAATGGCTACCTTGATTATGGGAGGACGACCCGCAATGGTTTTTATGGTGTGTTGGCGAACGACACAAGGCCTGAGAAGACTGTGGGACATGGAAGACCAAGATGTCAAAATCAGCCATCTCGGCAACGTTCGTGTAGTGAGCCAGTTTCTGCAGGCTTTGGTGATGAATTGTGTCACGGGATGCGCAATTTACTGGTGGGTTGATGCTCTTTGATGTTTTGCTCCCAGCTGAAAGCATTATACTGACGTAATTTAACTGTCGAGTCTGTGGAAGAAAAACTGATCATTCAAATGAAATCTATTGATAAAGCAGTAACTTCCTGTTTGTCACACTGTCGACACAGAGTGTCGACGCAGAGTGATACTATCGTTTGAAACTGTTTGGAGGATATCCTTAAGTGTGACCACTATTTATATTTTTACGCGTGAGTAGTAATTGCTGTGGTGTTGTTTTATACCCTTCTTTTGGATCTGTGAATTCAACCGTTACGATTTGCCATTCAAACGAAGACTGGTAATCAGTTTTTCGCTCACACTGATCCAAATGTGGGTACCAACAGTTTTGTTTGACTTGCTCGTTTCTCAGTTTTCCCAGTTTTTCTCAGAAGCACTGAGCTTAAATTGTTTCTCTACAGACTAACATATAGGTGACTTGCATAACTCGGTAAATAGTAAAGTGAAACTTGCATCAATGTTACGTTTACTTTAATTCGCTTTCAGAACCCGGAACAGCTGAGAACATCTAAATTGTATGTTACCACTGACGCGTCGGTGGACACAAGATGCGTCTCCTTTTCGGCGATGGAAATGACAAATCATAAAGAGTTCTCAGAAAATTGGTTGCATGGAAGTCCCACGACTCAAGTAGAACCAGGTTTGTTGCAGCAAACCTCACGATGTAGGACAGCTTTTGGTGACGTAAATCCACGAAGACAGTACAATGGAGTAATTGATCAATATCAGTCACATCGTTTGACCCATTATCGCCACAGGTCTTTTCCAGATTCCAAAACAGAAACCAAACTCCATTCTCAAGAGAGAATACCCGGGGCCCGTTCCGAGAATTTTGTAAGACAATCCGAGGTAGAGAACGAGAGGAAATTCGAATCTAATTTTCGCTTGAATGGATGGAATCACAACACCTATCGAGAACCTGAGGCAGCTTTGGAAACTAAGCCAAATTTTCACCACGCAAAAATGATTTTCGAGATGTTACGAGCTAAGGGACCTATGGCAAGCTCAGACATTGCTACATTCGTAGGTCCTGAAGCTAAGAGGCAAGTGAATCCATGTCTCTATTATCTGCACAAGGAAGGACTTGTTAACGTGAGCAATGGCAACCCACTTCTTTGGGACATTGGTGAACAGTTTCACCACGAGTGCCTTTCGAGTCCTGGGGTGATTGGCGCAGAAAGAAAGAACGACAAGACTTATGGAAGAAGAACCCACTGTGAAGAATTTTCTGAACGGCAACGGAGACATTCATATAATGCTTACGACAACTCGCCAAGAAAGGAGCCTCGCGCTGTGGATTACACGAGGCCTCGGTTGAGGTCCAATGGCCATTGTTCCAGTCCAGGTGAAAGAACTTCTCCCTATTTTTGCAGGTTGTGTAAAGTCCCACTTTCTTCAGAAGCACAATTTGAAGAGCACCTTCGAACCACTAAACATCAGAATAAAGTTGCAAAGTTCAACGCAGTTCCTTACAAGAAGTTTTGCGAATACTGCAAGGTGCATCTAAACTCTGAGTCGCAAGCCAAAGAGCATTTCAGTAGCGGAAGACACGAACAAACTGTAGCAAAGTCACAGAAGGCACCGGCCAAGCAGCATTTTCCCTTGGTAGCAGTCGCAGAAGAGCTCAACCTACAGTACAGCACAAGAACCGAGCCGTGCCTATATCAACTAGAGCTGTACAGTAAGGCAATGCAGACAAACGCTGTGTGCTTTCTGCCAACGGGAACTGGAAAGTCACTGGTAGCTGCTTTGGTTATTGCTCACATGCTCAAGTTGAATCCTTCTCGACAAGTGATTTTCCTCGTTGATCGCGTGTTGCTTGTTCTCCAGCGGAGCGAGTATCTAAGAAAAGAATTGGCACACATTCGAGTCGCAGATGAAGGAAGTTCTAGTTCGTTCAACGGCACTAGACCCATTCGCGTCGGTGCAGTCTGTGGTGAGATGAGGAAGCTGGAAGGAAACGCGCGCGTTTACGAACAAGATGTACTTATCATAACAGCCGACTGCTATCGAAATCATCTCAATAATGGGACACTGCGGTTCGATGACGTATCACTGATCGTTCTTGATGAAGCACATCATTGCAACAAAGACCATCCTTACAACGTCATCATACGAGACTTTTATCTCCGAGAGGATGCCTTACTGGGTCACAGACCTAAAATCCTGGGTCTGACCGCTTCGCCGGCCGGAGAGTTATCACTAGACAAAACGACCAAGAGGATGCAGCGGCTTTTGGGAAACCTAGGCGATGCAAAGCTCTTGGTGGTCACAGACAGTGCCCAAGAATTGGAAGAGAAAACGAGGAAGGCTCCTCCCGAGTGCATCACGGCTTTATACACACAATCTGAGATGGACTTGAAGGAATTCCTCATGGAATATGTCACCAAAGTCTTTAACATGGCCGTGAGATTGAGCGAGATGAAAGATTACAAAGATATCTTCCAGCCATCATCAGGTGGTCTCTTCAGCATCGATGACATCCACCCTGTCCTACGTGTGATTGATAACATTCTTCTTTCACGCCCTGAATCGAATGCCTTGAACTCGCTTCTCCACTTTCGGCTTATCTGCGAGGCCGTGTGCGCTCTCCAGGAGTGTGGGGAGAAAGTAGCATTGGATCAGTTGGCAGAGCTTACGGAGGAGAGATGTCCCAACGGGTTCCATTGGGCAGAAAACATGGGTCTTCCCTGTCAGACCCTCTGGTCATATTTGGAGCAGTATCTCAGGCAAGGTAAATGAAATTTTCTTAAAGATCTACAGCACCTAATTTTTTGGGCGAGTTCAACGTCGATCTTTGCGAAATTCACCTAAAAAAATCTTCCTTTGGGTTTGTTTCGTTCAGATCTACTTTTGGAATGACACCATGAATAGGGCCGCTTTGATTGTATTTTGATCAACTTGCCGAAGAAACAGCCTATACTTGCGAATAATCAGAAAAGTATTGCGCAATTGTTTGTTTGGTTAATGAAATTGTTTGTGATTTGTCAACCCGAGGTTACCTTTAAACAATGCAAACGAACTTCTACTTTGGGGAACTTTTGTAAGGAACACTTCCTTTATGGGTCATTGAGTTGCCAGCCCAGACACATGGAAACATTAAGTGTCCCAGCCACAAATGAACACTTTATTTGTAGTTCGTCCCCAAAGTGGCAGTTTCCATTAAGGTATGCATCAAACTACCTGACATTTGCAGAGCTTAACAGAGCTTAACAGAGCTTAACATTTGCAGGCTTAACAGAGATCAAGAAATTAAGTTTGTTTCTGTTCAAAGGTTCATGGGAATCTGAGTACTATGGCGCTGCTTCTGGAGTAGAACAACTCCTCCAGCTGCTACGAAGAGAGAACTGGTCTGGAGCGAGTGGCTGCACCGATGGCTGTGTTCTGGTTCATGTTAATCGACAGCGTACGGCGCAGTACTTGGCCTCGTACTTGTCAAACTGCCGGGAGCTGCTATTACGCAATGTGACAACGACGTGGTTTGGTGCACAGGAAGCCAGATCACCTGATAAAGGTAAGGCTCTCAGAGGGTTACTTCTTCGTTTGTTAACTTTGGCTTGCTTGCAGATGTTTGACAAACCAATGATTAAAATCTCTACGATAATTTTCAGGGTTAAATTAATGTAAACTCAGGCGTCCTGGGCTCCTGGTGAACTATACTTTTTCATCAACGTTTCCATTTTTGCTCTTACCATTTTGATTCTTGATCCCAAATGCGCGAGACATTTCCATCTCTAGTCCCACAACAATCACTTCAGAGCCCGCTCTCAGATCCCCGAAAAAACTTCTGATGCCATCCCAAAGCTTGCGCTCCCAGATCGATTTGTGTCTCAAACATAACGATATAGTGTTACGCTGACCCGCAAAAGGGAATTACAACGCCACCTTCCGTTAATTAAGAGATATTTGTGACAGAATGTCTATTTGCTCTATTTCAATCGCAGAACTGGTAGTCTTGAAGCAGAGAGAAGTCCCCTCACAGGTTCGCGATGGATGGTCTCAAATTGTCGTAACTTCAAGCCCATCCGAGGAGGGCCTGGATCTGCCGGGATGTCAGTTGGTACTTCAGATGAATCCTTCTGGTGCAGTCCAAGCTCTCGAGCAAATGCGTGGACGAACGCGGCTTCATGACGCCAGGTTTGTGATCATCTGTAGAAACGATGAACAAGCCAAGAAAATTGAAGATTTGTTGCGACGTGAGGAAAATATGAATCGTTCTGTGAGGATTATAAATGGGATGTAGACAATTTGTGTCTCACTCTGATTCTTCATTGTAGTTTGTTAGTCAATTCAAAGAGAAGTTTAGCGTCTAAGACCAAAACTACAGTTTTTCTTAAACCAAGGGACTATTAATACTTTTGTCAACGTCGGTCGTTCAGAACACTTTTTTCGCAGTCTTCTTAGCCTGATAAATCTTTCTTTTGCAATTTTTATAAATAAGCGGAGTGCAGACAATGTGTATGCATCAATTTAATCTTTGTTGTTATTAGTTAGTCCATTTTTTTAGGTAGAGGAGAATTCCTACGTCCATTCTCTCTGTTTGACTTAAATTCATGGGTATTTTTTCGTCGTCTTTGATTTTGCTTGAGCTTGTTTCTAGTCTTCTTTAACCACATGTTATCGTCGTGTGCGATTACACGTTTCATCAAGAATCGTAACTTTAACATAGACAAGGTAATAATAAAAAAAACAAAAGGGAAAAAGTTGAAACTTTAAACATCAGAAATCAAGCAAACGTTAATTCAGAACTGTTATTCCATATGAAAGGCTAGCCGGTTCATATTTGCGCACCAAAAGGTGATATTTCGCAGATCCAGGAGGTCTTCAAAATTAAAAACTTAACCAACAATCCAGTTCACTAAATTGAAATAGGAATATTATTTAAAAGCCTAGCAATTGGTGTTATAAATTTTAGAAAATATTTTATTTGGTTGAAAAAAATTTTAAAGGAGAATTTAATGTAACATTTTCTTTTTTGTATATGGCATGCAAAAGTTGATCCACACGAGCCTTTTTTTTCTACATTCTTGCATGCTGTGACATATTTTATTAAGTTAAATCACATAGTATAAACATTTTTTAATTAATTAAGACATAAATATATAGTTAATTAACAGACGCAGCTACGGTTATGAAGCCCGATAACATGCTGGTTGGCTGTTTTTGGTAACGTTTTTAAAAAGCCCTCGCCACACCTTAAAACAGCAGGTTTTGAAATTTCTTTGAGGAAATTATTAGTAGAGTTGGTTGGTTAAAGTTTTTTTTTTAGGTACATTTTGCGAAGGCAATTGATTGTTCAAGGTTGCAGAGCTTCCAACAAAAACTGCACCACCTTTGTTATCGCGTTTGACGTTTCCTAGGTTTCACAGCCGGATGCTTAGGAAAAATGTCGATATATATTTATATAGACTTCTGGCCGGCAAAATTCTGTTTCAGCGTTACAAAAAAAAAACGTCCTAATGATTTTACGGCGTTATAAATTTATGTGGGGTCAAATGTTGGTTTCACGTTGCTTGGCCAATCAAATAAAGAATTGCAGGAGAATTGCACTTGATTTGCCTGTGATTTTTTTGATCGATTGTTGATTGGCTGAGTAGTTTGGAAAACCAACAACAAGAAGGCGAACGTTGACGGTAATTTTCTACATTTTCCTGGGTTAATAAAACATTAAATTTTGAAAATGGTTGTTTACTGCAAAAAAAAAAAGTCTCAGGATTTGACATTAATTAATTGACTAATAAATTTAACAAGCGTCAAAACAATTGAGATTTTTTAAGATATGTTTATAATCAATAATCGTTTGGTCAAGTTTCCCTATTTGGCACCAGAGGGAAAACAGATTTCAAAAATAAAGAACTTATACAATTCTCTGTATATTTATGCAACAATTTCAGAGAGCCAGTTCACAAAGTTTAAATCCTTCTTATTTTAAACGATGGGATAATTAAGATATGGCTTATTATAAGCCTGTCGTGCATTTTCGTTCCATTATGGCTTTCTGTGTGGATTACACCCGAGACGTATTCCGGGACCCCAACCTTATAGGCCGAACTTGGTCTACGTCACTGTTTACTGATCTTGAAAGTTGAAATACACCCGATAAACGAACAGACATCAAACCTAGGAAAGAATACAAAGCTGAGTTAAAATGCAAAGCGTGAACTGAAGTAAAAGAGAGAAAAAAGAACGGCTTCAGGCGTTGTATTGAAAAGTTACAGCATTCACAGACGTTTTATGGCAGCCTCGTTCCCAGGGTCTCTCTTCTTCCTGTCCGCTGGAGAAGAGAGACCCTGGGAACGAGGTTGTTTTTATGGCTGCGTGGCATCTCTTGCCACAGAACCATGCAAACGTCTTTAAATATGGCGTTTTTTAAAAGAGAAATATGTCTTCAGTGTTCAGCATTTTCATCGTATATTTCTCATCGCCTCTCACTTTATTGTATTTTTTATTTGCCGGGCTTATAATAATCAGTATTTACGATAACGCAGAGATCAAAGACTGCTGACGTGAACAGAGATCAGCCTATTGGGTAAAATTGTAGTCCAGCTGAAAGTATATCATACGGTTGATTCGTAGGCCTTTTTTTGCAGCTTGAAGTCACGTGACGTTGCACAGTTCTAAACAATGCCAGTTTTCTCGAAAATGAGGTGTTTCATTCTGAAACACGCCCTTCTTACTTTAAACATATTCAAATGCTTCTCACTCGTAAAGTTTTGAAATAGATCACTCAGGGTTTCCCGTTTGATAATTTTTGACCTGCTTGTTTGGTTTGTTTCACACTAAAGAAAAAGCTTTGTTGGGAAACCTTGCAGAGTTTACAAAATAAGTACGAATTTATAACACGTTAATCTTGGATCACTGAAATGGTGTTTGCCTACCTTGACCCACCCTCTACCATTCAGTGTTTTTCAGTGAAACTCGGCGTTACTTACTTGTTTAGGCATTGGAAGAAAAAGGAAGTTGAACGATGCTTTACGTTGTTACCCATTGCAGGGATTTCTCAAATCTTACAAGACAACTCACCCTGTATATTATCGCGTCACGTGAATTCTTTACTGCAAAGGACCTATTCTTGTTTCTTCATAACTGTTTTTGTAAGAAAGTTGTTGTAAGTTATTTACAACAATGGATCGTACACGATTACGAGCTTTTTAATGTAAACGAACGCAGTGTGAAATGGAAACCACCCACTGGAAATAACAGCATTCGAATTAGATTGAGAGTGCAAAAACAAAATGTTGTCAATATGTAAGAGATATATTTTGGGTAATGTTAAGTGACAAAAATTTCAAATAAGTTGAATAAACGTTAAATTAGGGGTAACGTGTTTCAGTCAATTAATTTCCAGGTTCAAATAAATGCCGGTCTAACTGGTCAAGTTTTAAATAAATATCCTGGAATTTAATTACGTACGGGCGTTTCTTTGAGGTCCGGTGTTCACTTAAAAGTGACTGATTATCATTGATCAATAGGTATACCGACTTGGGAATGGAGATATGATCGGTTGTTTGACCTTACAAATGTTTTACATTACTCGTTTTTTCCCAATATTCTCAGCATTGCAGTACTAGTCTGAAAAACGGTTCCGTGAATTATGGATGTTAATTATAGAATTAGAAGTACAAGTTGATTAAATGCTGAAACAACAATTTATTTTGCATTGATGTTTGCTTGTGTTGTTTATAACAGGGAAGGGGCAGGATTTTTCATGGGCCAAAGGTGAAGGATGATTAACTGGGGGCGTGTCCTCCCCCCCTGTCACCTTTTCCAACGTTTTATACGAAGAATGTATAAAAAGTTCATTATATTTAATTATTTCTTATAAGCCAGCATTTCATTTCTTGCTATCTTGTTCACTACTAGCATGACTTTCATAGTTAGTTTACCTTCGTCATTATGAATTCAAAGCCTTCGGAATGATTATTTTAGCAAGTTCAGGGTACAAAGGCATCCAACTTTAAAGAAAACAAGTCTGGCTGGAATTTTCTTGGCTCTAACTTTCATCGCGATATGATCTATCCTCGCCTATTCAAGTTCATATTGCGGTCAAATCTATACCAGTGAACCCTGGCTCGTCCCCAGGCGCCGGTTTAGCGCGGGCAAACAGGGAGCGCGGGGCGTCGTGGGAAGGATGCAAAACGCTCAAGTGCACCTACCGTGGAACACTAAATTTTGGGGGGAGTTTAATTCTGCGGATTGGCGATTTTTTGTGTTTTGCGGGAACTAATGTTTGCGAATGGGAGAAACTGATTTTTCTTGATGGGAATTAATTTTTGCGATTTTTAGAAAGTCGCCTTCTATTTGGAATTCTAACGTTGTCGTTACTTGAGTACAAACAATCGAATATAGGTGAACAACATGCACTTAATCAATGAAGTACCTTCAGACGATCCTTTTCTTTAAAGATTTTAACTGTCAAATACATGTACCAACCCAGGAGCTCCTGGCCAACTGCAACGTCATTGTTTATTTCTGAATGTTTTGTTTCTAATTTCGTTTTGTTTCTGAACGAAGGAGACGGTTTAAGTAAATGGGCACCAACATGATTTTACATTACGTGTAAAAGGCGATGTTTGTGTATAATTTCGACTTTGGAGTAAATTTTTGCGGAGAAAATTTTTGCTGGAGATTTTTTTCGCTGGAACCTTTTTTGGCGGATTGTGAAAAAATCCGCAAAATTCGCAAAAATTAGAACCCGGAAAAATTTAATGCCAAACGGTACCCCAAAACGCCACGCGCACCATCATATAATAAGGAGGAACGCCTGGGGACGAGGCAGAGTGGACCCTCGCGAGAAATCCTTAGCAATAGCCCTTTTCACAGTTACCTTTTCTCATTTGCATTACAATGTTTTTGAACGTGGATGTGAGGCAATTTCGGGCAATTGTGTAGTTTCTGCCCGAAATTGCCTCACATCAACGTTCAAAAGCATTCTAATGCAAATGAGAAAAGGTAACTGTGAAAAGGGCTATTCTTACAGAATCGACATGTGTTTTGGAAAAATGATGTTTCATGTTTGAGCATACCAGCTATTCTAAATAAACAGGTGCAAACGCTGTCGCACGCGGAAAAAAATAGATCTTATCGCCTATTTCCAAGAAATTTGATTTTTTATGGAATCTTTATAAACTTCCATGTCATAGAATTACCATGAAAGGTTAAGAATTCCATTAGTGGAAAGCATTTCTTTTTTTGCTGAATTTATTGTAGGCAAGATTGTTGAAAAACTGCATGTCGCACGGCCCAAAAACTGGAAAGCAACGGTCAAAATTAAACTTGTTTGGCCTGCTGTGTCCCCTAAGGCTATTTTTTTGTAAAGTTATGATAAGTTGCTAAAACAAGGAGTATACTGTGAGCTATTCCGATGAAAATCGTTTCTGTACAGTGCCCAGATACAGCTGTCGCATAGTTTAGAGTAATTTACGTTACATTAGTGTGTAAACCTCATGTTGTGATGCCAAATAGTGCGAATGGCCGTAAAATTTACCCAGAGGATAGCAACTTGGCCAATTATTTATTTGGACGTCATACACGTTACCACTGACTTAAGGCACTCCCACTCTAAAGAAACTGAAGTAGTTTGGGAGCTTCTTCCTACAGATAAGTGTCCCTGTAATACTCCTTGATTACAAAGATTCACTTCACATTTGTAAATAGTTTCTGAGAAAAGAATCAAGGCTTTGTCAGTATCATTTAGGTTACGGTAACGTAAATTACGTTTATTATTTTTTTACCTCAATATTGTTTCAATATCGAACATGTCATGCGGCAAATATCAAATTTTCCCTATGGAATCAAATGTCTGATCAGTTGGTAAGACGTAAAGCGAAGTTGACATGGGAATTCCTTCTCTTTAGACTGACAGTGACAAAGTCGAACTCAAAGAGGTTCTGTTGTAAGGCACTTGTGCTTTCTTTTTCATATTAGGATGCCTTTATAGGCAATTGGGCCTAATATATCAAATACAAGGTACACATTCCTCTGAAAGCATTGTGAATCGAAACCGGAAGGTGAACCTTTCCATGGGCAGGTGGCTCAAACAGTAACGTAAATGACAGCATAAGTAACGTAAATGACGCATTACATAATGCCACTATATTGGCCATAAAAATGCCAAAACTGATTATTTCGTATTCAAACGTCCACAAAGACCTCAGTTCGAGCAAGGCGATCGTACTTTACAAGAAACCGTTACCAACTGTCAGGGCTGAATAAATTCTCGGGGAAGATTACCAATGAGATAAGATAGCAAGTGGTTCGTTGTGAAGACACAAGAAATATTGATAAAGAGAACGGAAAGCTTGAGTTAGTTTTACGACCATCGAGGGAATAGAAAGATGGCCAATGCAAGCTTTATTTGACCTGAGGAATAAGAATTCCTGTGGTTCGAGAAAAAAACATACTTTGTGTGATCGAGTCCCCAGTCCCGATCCAGCAAGACCTTTCAGCTATCCACAAAAGTTGATAGCTATAGAGGAAAGCTGGTTTTAGCGCTCTGTTTGAACGACCCGTTTGAGATTGAGTTGTAGACATCATTTGGAGTCGTCATTTACGTTACTGTTTCACGTAACGGGAGCAAGTAGGACAAAGTTTGAGCATCGTTATTGATTTTTTCACCCAGACAAGGAGTCGACATAGAATAAATAGCGTAATGCTAAATGTACCAGTTTGAGCCATTTTGTGCCACCCTTGTGAATACAAAAACAACGTGTAATTTACGTTACTAAACTCGGTAATTTACGTTACCAAGTTTCCGAGAAAACTGAAATTGTCCTTAGAAGAATTACTGAAAAGAATCAATCGAGTATCGAATCTTGACATCTTAAAGTTGTAAATAAACTAATGCTGCACACAGCCATGTAGTTCTAAATAATTTTATCTAAAAGAGCATCGAAGAGTGTATTTTCCTGTGAGTAATTTTGAGGTAGCCACCTTCAAAAAATGCTTTTTTTTTCAAAATGTCAATGAAAATATCAATCATAAAAATCATAGCCTTCTTAACATGTTTCATGTGGATACGAGTTGATGGAAATACAGTCACATATCGCAAAACAAAGGATTGCTTACTTCAGTATGGGCTGTTCAGTCTCTACAAAAATTAGAAGTACTTAAGGTAGTAGGGAGGGTAATGTCAAACCTCATTACTTTTTGACCGATGAAGATATTGAAAGCCCAGATCAGGAAAATGTACTACACATAATGCCAGATAACTAGGACTATAGTATGAGAGGCTTCGTTAAAAGTGATTTTTCAATTTTTCGAAGGGTCATTTGCACCTGTTTACTTGGAATGGCTGATACACAGAAAAGAATGCTTCTGAACTTTTTTTTAAGAAACAATTTGCTTCCCTGTGAAATGGTGTTGAAACATGTTCGTACCGAAGAGAAACATAATGTATCCATAACAAGTCTTGTTTGCGCGAGCCATTTCTCTTAATAATAAATGGTACATGCAATTTCTGAACCTTCTAGAGTACTACTATTGGGGTACTTTTTCCATAATTTATGACTGTTAATTATTAATTGTGGTGGGTGGTATTTCCCATAGCTGCAACGAAACATTAATATAATTCGTCACGCGAGAAAAACTGACGGATCCTTTCTATCCTTTTCTTTTCTCTCGGAAGGGAGATCATTCTTGGAGGATTCTCTGATTATAATCTATGGATTCTTTTTGGACTAGCTCATCTCATCAGATAAATCTCCTGTGGTAATTTACTTTCACAAGAGAGGATAACGGGGTAAGAGAGCTACTCTGCCATATGGGCCCTATCCCCATTTTTAGTAACAAATGGTGGGAAATTCAAATTGCTTCGTGATGTAATGATTCAGCAAAAAGAAAATTAATGTTGAACAATAGAATCTGGGGACACGCTAAAATGTTCCGTTCTTCAGGAGTTTGGATATTCTTGTTTCCTCATTATTATTGATATCATAGCGAGAAATTCGATGATGATCAACAAAATTTGGTGGCGCATTAAGCGATGTCCTCTGGTTGTTTGTCTTGTGTATTCGAAACATATATCTGCTTGATAATGTAAGGAGAAATGATATGTTAATCTCAAGAATTTGGTGATATACTTAAAAAGATATCCACTAGTTGACTTTCTGTATTCTCATGACATTTCCGTTGGTGAATGTATTGAAATGATAAGGAGAGTTAGTGACTGATCAATTTTTGTCACTCTTTGAAACCAACAAGTCAATAAGGAATTAGAACCAGCTGTCTCTTCTGCGAAAATACCCTCCCGATGTGTATTATTATACAAATGGACTTCTGACGAAAATGGCATTCAAGAACAAAGGAAGAGTTTATCTGCTTTAACTCGCGGCGTTCAAACAGCAGAGTTTTAACAAAAGGGCGCTTATAGAGTTTGCGATAATGGCATCTTGGGATGCAAAACATCTCATTTACAGAAGCTTGGAGAAAGATTAATGATGCCAATAGTACCAACGTGTGAAGAAAAACACATAAATGTATACTGAGTGATAAAACCTTAATGATCACAGGCTTTTAATTACACAATGTACTGATATATCTCTGACATTTAAATTTTCACCTAAAGCAATATTGGTATAGGCTTCATTTTTTTTTAAGAACAACTGTTCCAGATGAGCCGAGAACACAACACAAGCAGTCGACCAAACGTCAGAGAAACGATTTATCAGAATTAAAAATGACGCACGCATAGGCCTTGAACAAAACAGATGGAGAAATATAAAGCTTTTAGTGGCAATTTTGACAACACACTGAGCCAAATGGAACGACCTTGTCGCTGGGAAAAAAATGCTTGAATATTGAGAAAAAATAAGATCCGTAGATCGTAGACGTAGATCTTTCTCTGAAAAAAGGCGTCGCGTTTTTTAAGGAAACTGTTCCAGAAGGCAAGATGAACAACACAACTACTCTTGAACCTGGAAAGCAAGCCCAAGCCTGCGTCAAAGTGGATATTTTCCCGCTGTTCGTGTTTTCCTTCCTTGTAAACATCTTCGCACTTCTCGCCGTACTAAAGACGCGACCAAGTGCTACAACGCCAAACGCTGCGAAACAGATTCATTTACTTATCTGCTGTCTCTCTGCCTCCGACACCACATCAGTCGGTTTACAGTGTCTCATGCCTATAGCTTCATTTATTAACTGCGGATGGTGGGGCGGGAAAATTACTTGCGCGCTGTTTGGGTATGTCAACGCCATTTTGATTTTATGGTCTGCGTGGATCGTGGCTATATTAAGTTTTCAACGATATCTAGTCACAGTGTACCCCTTTAAGCACCAACGCAAGTTTACAACGAAAAGGATCAAGAAGGCGCTTTTTACGTTGTTTTTCGTAACATGTGTGTTTTTCTCGCCTCCATTTTTCGGAGTTGGAGAATACGTTTACTACAACACCGGACAATTTTGCAGTCTGAGCTTAACCCCGACTGGAGTCCCAGACACTGTGTTTCTCGCTCTACTTGTTGGACAAGGATTTTTTTGTGTTTTTATGGTCTTGTTCTTCACCATTCACGTAGTTTTGTCTCTGAAGTCAAGGAGGTTGGCTTTCCGTGGACAAACATTACGCGCCGTGGACGATTCAACTTCGACTTTTGTCTCCTTGACAAAGGCGGTCGCCTGGGTGTTTTGTTTGTGTAACAGTCCTTTCTTGGTAAGTTTATATACTAATTCTTTTAGCCGCTTCTACGCCAAAACCATGCATTTTTTGGTTTCAACAACAGAAATTTGAGAACAGTTTTCACAGCACAAAAGCTCAAGACTTACAAAGTCGTTATTCGCCGTTTTCTTATGTCAATTAAGGTCTTTACAATGAATGAGGGATTTTTGTGACATCTTTTAAATATAGTGATTGATCTGTTCGGATTCCGATCTTAACAGTAAGTGAAGGAAAATTTAGAAAATGGGATCTTTTCCCCGTTTTAATAAGTCTAAAAGGTAGCCCCTCTTCGAAAATCGGAGTTGGTCTTTTTTCTTAATTATCCAAAACGACTTTTCTGTCTCCTTTGTAAAACAACAGAACAGGCGTTATCTTTAGAATTTTACGAAAGTTCGAACGAAATGAAATTTACCGAAAAGAACTTAAGCAGGTTTTCGCCTTCCAAATAGATATGCCCTTGAAACGACGTCGGGAAAAAGGATAAATATGGGGAATTAGCAGTGGATCCAGAAGATGGCTCTTCTTCCACTTAGTTTTGATCGACAAAAAAGTAAAGAAACTCATTAAATCTAACGCGTTTTCAAAAAAATTGTACACTTTTCCACCTTTCGCATACTAATGTATGCGTCAACACCTCGCCTAAGTTAGAATTCTGAGGAAAGACAAAACACTTTTTAATTTTGAGACATATTTTGGCGGTTACAACTGCCATCGATTATAACGGCCATATTAAAAAGTGTTGTGTGTTTCCTCGGAGTTCTGATTTGTTTCCTGCTATCAAGAACGTCTGGCTTAAGTTGTTTTAATAATTTTAATTACGAAAATTACAAAAAAGCTAAATAAATAAGCACCTGCATGGTGCCCAATTCCCTATTAAAATTTGCATGAGTGAGGAACTACGAGCATTATGTGTGAGTGGCGACTGTCCAGCGACCGATGCTTACCCGTGTCTGTGTTTTTAACTGATTTTGGGGTGAGGGCAGATTGGATGCGAGCGAAGCAAAGCAAACAAGATGTTAAAGGAAGCGAAGGTAGCCTGCGTGCAGATGTCTTTTGTTTCCTTTGCTCCACGCGGAAAAGGTCCCTTTTGGGCGAAAAGCAAAGGAAATAGGAGACATCTGCACGTAGGCTAGAGCGAAGGGGGCAGTTTCCTGTACATCCAGGTGTCTTGGCCATCCCCTTTATTTTCCGTTTGGCGCCGAATGCATTTCCTGATTTCGGGTCGGTCGGATTAAAAAAAATCAGGAGGAGTCTGGAACTAGGAGGCCCGGTACCCCAGCATCATTGCCGTGGAGCCTGGAAACAACAAAATGTGGTTACAAAATCAACATGGCGGTAACGGAGGTCGAGGGACACAAGATCGATGTGGTGGTTTAGGTTGAAATGGCATTCAGTGTTAAGAAACGCCGTTAATGAATCTGTGTTTGCAAAAATAATGTTTATTTGTCAGATTAAAGGTGAAAAAATATTTGGCTACGCCAATACCTTCCTCATAACATTTTTTTTCGTTTTGGAAAACGCGAGAATTTTGGTCGGTCGGACGACGCTAAACCGGAGAAAAAAAGGGGATGGCCTTTTAGAGTGAGCACTGTATTATTTCGTGTGTATTATTTTTGGGTTTGGTTGAGTTTTAGAACGATTCTTACTCCCTTGATCGTTTTTTGTACTTGCCTTAACTCTCCTCTGGCCTGAGTCCAAGACGACTCCTTAAAAACCCTACGAAAATTAACGCTGGGTCGCTAAAAATTCGACTGTATCAGCAGGTTACGACGAAAAACAAAAAAGCCTTATTTTCTCTCGTCCCTTACCACGAAGCGCCGTGCACTGCGTTATTTATCGAGCTCCAGACTCCCTTGGCCAAAATTGTCTAAAAATTGTTTCTCTTTCCAACATGTGTCAGCGACTGGATACCAATCAGCTCTATCGCTACCTTGCTAGACTGTTTTTTTTTTTTAGGAGAACGTGGTGACGAAACAGAACACGAAACATGTTCTGTTTCATTATTGTAGGTGGGAAAATTGTCAAAATATGTTTCTTGTTTTCCTTGTAGATCCGTGTTGCAGTCGACCTGGGTAGGCAGACTTCAAAAGATCACCTTGGCTTGGAACACACGCTTACGATGGCATTAATATTTGCAAACAATTTGGCAAATCCTTTTATTTATGTAGCTTGCAGGAAACGCTACAGAAACAGCCTTAAAGTGATTTGTTTTGGACACTGTAATGGAGTCGCTCCTACCAATAATTCACCATTTGTTGTTGTTTGGACAAGAAAAACCGATACTACAGCAAATACGCCGAGAGGAGAGAAAAGAGAAGCGGCTACTCCGCAATTTAATCGTACCGAAGTCTGTAATTTGTGATTTAATTCTTTTGTTTAATCAACCTCCTATAGTAATAAATGAAAATAATTCTAAATTTTACTTTGTACACTGTAGCACCATTAGAGAGAACTGCAGAAGAACTACTGGCGAGTAGTAGGACAGTCCCCGCCGCTATATTGACGATTGTATTGGCGCTACTTCATCCAGGAAAGGAGAACTTAATCATTTTATAACCTCTGACAACTCCTTTTCTCCAGCACTGAAATATACCTGGGAAATTTCTGGAAAATTTCAGTTGCTTTTCTTGATATCAAAATTTCAATCAATGGCAAGGGCCCATCCACTAGAATGTACTCAGTATAAATCTACAGATTCCCACAGTTATTTGTTACATTCATCTTCTCATCCTTCCCACGTCAAAAACTCCATCCCGTTCTCTCGGTTTCTTAGATTTCGACATTTGAGCAGTGATAACTCCGATTTTTTTCAATAAATCAAAGGAAATGTGCCCTCAATGTGCGGCTCAACACCGCGCTCAACAAATTGATCGACAATCAGCACTGCAAACATCACAGAAGGCATAAAAAGAACGAGAGAATTTCATTTGCGCTCAGTTATCATCTGCACAACCTCGCAACATAAACCTCATTTTAAAGAACTTTAAATTAATCCAAATGACAACGAAAGAAGTACAATCTCTTCATGACCCTGCAGATTTCATTCAAGCGCGACAAAAACATACGGAACTTTCAAGAGAGGATAAAGGGTAGCGTGCTTAAATCCCACGAACAACAATGCTTCTCGTTTTGAAATGATGAATATATGAATATCATATATCAGGACTGCATATTAGAACTGCTATAGAGCTTTCTTCCTTTTCTCGGAGGTAGTTGAAGTAATTAAGTATCTTTTTATTTATATCAATGATCAAAGGGAATTTACCTAGTTCAGCTCTACATGCAATATTGGATGCCTTGTTATGAACTTCTAAATAACGTTTACAGAATTAATTGTAAATCAGTTTTTTCAATTGCGGAACTGTTCCACGACTTAAAACCTGATTTCGCAAAGGCACCCCAAACTTTACTATTGTAGGTTAAAATTGGTGAGATCATTGAGTCAAAAATTTTACACGCAAGGGAAGGTTTCAGTTTATTAAAATCAGTGTGCCGTCGTAGACCAAAGAAAGCATGAAGAGCTTTTTGTCGAAAGGTGTTCAAGCGAAAGTGTAAAATTTCCCGAAGATGAGATGCGAGTCCCTAGGTAGGTCTAGTTTTGGACAATGTCTATTATTTCACTGCCTATATATGTGAAAAACATAATCACACTTTTTTGTGCATCCAAGAGTTGCAATATGAGGATAACTCGTTTAGGCAATTTTGCAATCCTACTTTTGATCGTGATAATATAATTAAGTCGCCTGCATAAAAAAGAGAGTTGAGTTTGGCGCCATTTGGTAGCACGAACGGATCAGATAGAATATTGTTAAACGAGAAAGCTAAATCATCGACGTATGGAAGTGAAAAGGACAAGAATGATGTAAACTCAGTGTGGCGCCAACTTTTGAAATAAAAGGCCACGCCACAATTCACTGAAAACAGCTGCAGATAAAGTGCAATGTCCTGATCAGATCTGCGTGGTGTATTCAAATAAATAAACAAACAAATAAGTAAATAAATAAATAAATAACAATGTTTTGAGAGGGTAGCACCAAGCTAACTCTAGGTTAATTAGGATGGCAGTCAAGATCGAACTGGAATTTGAAAATGTTGGTTTTTAGGGAGAGGGACAACTGGAGTATCCGGAGAAAAACCTCTCGGAGCAAGTACGGAATCAACAACAAACTTAACCCACCTATGTCACCAAGTCCGGGAATCGAACCTGGGCCACATGGTGGGAGGCGAGTGCTCTCACCACTGCGCCATCCCTGCTCCCATTCGCAAACCATTACCTGGCAAAAATAATGCGGGAATCCATGTAAAGGAATCTATTCCAGCTATTCCTCTGGCTGTTCCTCGGTCTAAGAACTTTTGGAAACTCACGGACGGATGACGTAAAACAAAAGAAACAAAACATTTTAAGCAATAGCGTACAGCAAACCAAAAGCTAACAAACAAAGAAAATCTTGTCAGGTTCTTACACCGAGGTAAACCCATTCTTCTTGTATCGTGTTATTCACCACGAAATTTATAAAAAAACGTTGACATGATAGTTATCTGTTTCTTAGAGGTATTTAAATGAGAGGGATAGTACAGGACTGGCTGAGAAAACAATAAACCAAGGAAAAACAAACAACAGAAACAGTGACACCTAGCCCTGAAACAATCGAGCTGCGAGATAACAAGGTCCGATGAGGTTCTAAAGAGCTGCGGACGCTTGACAACAGGAATAAAGCATGAAAAAACCCGATGGAAACTAACACCTCGTACGTCGTTGTGAGTTGTCCAGAAAACAGCGTTTGACGGGAGTCTGTTTATGATCTAATATTTATGGGCCTTTGCTAAAAGGTCCTCCGACTTGCGGACCCAGCCATCAGGAGTGAAAGGGTGATGAAAAAAGAAACGTTTTTTTTGAGCTATCAGGTTTGGCCTCAATCTTCTCACTGTCAAACAAGGGGTATGTTTTTAAAGAGACTGTGGTGCTGCGTCGGTGGGGACCTGAAACACAAAACTTTGGAATTATCAACTGAGTTGATAAGGCAATTTCGCCACCGTAAAGAGATTGAAAGCTGACATTTCGAGCGTTAGCCCTTCGTCAGAGCGTTTCGCTCTTTTGGCAAATATTTCTTCCAAGACACCAACTTTTGTAGGCAGCATTGTCTGATAACTCACACATTTGGAGCTGTAATGCCAGCACAGAGTTAATGGAATTTTTTGGCAAACTAACGTCTATTATACTCATTGTGTTAAGATCAAAAGTACTACCGATTTCAAAAAAATCCTCTGGGATTTATTCAAAGGAAAAATAGAATAATACGCCGTGGGAATGTCGGTAAATTTGCAATTTTATTTGGTGTTCCTCGCAGACTAAGTGATCGCATCTCGGAGGTAGCATTGAAGTAGGGTCTTGCTGAATTTGCACGGCGCAAGGTATGTTTTAATGCACAGTTTTAGTGTAGACGTAGTAGACATTAAGCCCAGACATAAAAATAGTTAAAATGAAACTTTCGTTCATAGAATAGGGCTATGAAGTCTTTCAAAAACCGGTTTTGGCGGGACCGTTCGTTTACAGTTGATAAAAAATTGAAGTGAAGGGAAAGAGAACACGTCAATTATCAGTAAAGTAGTAAAAAGATTCAAATGGGGCCTGAAAAAATGTAGCCTTCAATTCAGGATTCAAATCAATTAGCTTGGCAATACCAGTGCAAAAGCTCTAACTATTGTCGTCTGCATTTTAAATGCGATGTTTAATGCGTCTCGTCTTTAAACTAGATCTAGACGGCTTTAAAGCCGTCTGAAGTTTAACGCGTCTACCTAATCTGTATTTATACTAGACGTCCAAAGAGACGACTTTAACGTCCAGACGGCTGAAACGTGCTCCAGTATTAAAACCGCCCAATTCGGCTTTCGGTTCCTCAGAGTTCACATGAATTTAATTCTTACGTTTAGTTTCAATTCCTTTAGACTTGACATAATTTGCACATTTTTCTGCGGGAAATCTGAGAATAGCTCACAGAGGGTCTGGAAGGGTATTCTCGGGATCCGGGATTTGACCAAAACACTGTGCGGGATTCGGGAAAACGCAAAATTTCTTGACGGGATTCGGGATTTGACTGCTACCAGGGAAGCGGGATTCGCCAAAATTTGGGCCCGGGATGCGGGATTTTTTGGCTTGTCTGTCGGGAATTCGGGAAATCGTCACGACCCAAGTAAACGTTGTAGCGGCAAAAGCGAATCAACCAGGCGAGCGCAAAATATCAGTCAAAAGGGCCAATCTACATCTTAAATTTATTAGCTTTTGTAGAAATTAGTCTTTTTTAACGTATTTTTGGGAAAGAAAAAACGGTATTCGGGATAGCGATGAAAAAAGGGCGGGATGCGGGATTCTCCTCAAAAAGGAGCGGGAATGCGGGATCAGGACCCCCCTTCCAGACCCTGCTCACAGAGCTCGCCGGTTTTTCACAAAATAACCAAATGAAGAAACGCAGAAAGTCAACTGACGACTACGAACAACATCGACTCGGTTTGCGGTTTAATTTTTGTGCGGCTACTGACTGACCACGTGCTCCGGAATAAAAAAGGTAACTTGTCTAAAAAGCCTTGAAAGGACACACCACAGTCTCGATAATATAAGCTTGAAATGGCCGTTACGGATAAATTAAACAAAGATCAGTTTTAACTAAGACTTAATAGTGTTTAGCCTCGCCTTATCTTAGTATTTCAACGACTTACTGTCGAAGACGCGTTTTAATTGCTGTTGGTTTGCGTTTAAACAGAAGATGTTAATCATTTCACCACTGAATGAGAATTCCTTTTTTTGTAAAAATGCAACTGGAAATGGCGTAATGCAGACTTGTGTAAAAATTATGTAATAACGGCCACATTTGCGATGAAAGGCGAAGGATTTCCAAGAGATATTATTATTAATTTTGAATGCCGGGTCTCGTTGATCCTGGGATATCAAACAAATTTAAAAGAAAATCCAAAGGGACATACTGATCCACAGACACGTCACTCATTTCATTTCTCGCCCGTGATAAGTTGATTGCAAGTTTCTCTAAAAGATGCCTAAGTAATGCGGATTGATACAACTTGGAAAGTCGATGAAGGGAGGAACGTTTTGGTATCACAAAAAAGGTTAGGAATTTTATGAATTTGGCGCCGCTTCATGTTGTTCTTTCTTTTCACAATTCCCCTGTGGTTACTCAAAGACTCCTTTTGTGGGTTCCGCCAAGCTCTTCATTGTCATACAAAGGATTGGTCGCAAATCATAAATTATCTGCAACAAAAGAGCCGATTGACGCAATGTGCATATCCCGCAGGTTACCGTAACATCTCGTACTCAGTCAATCGAACTCGAATAAGTTAAGGCCAAATTTTCACAGCTGAAATTTGTTTGTTTTATTTTTTAGTAAGAAAATAGACTTTACTATCTAATAACGCAAAGAACATAGAAAAAACTAAGCCATCCAACACCAAGTTAAATCATTTCAACTTGGCGACCATTTTGGTGTCTAGGAAATGCCGTTTTCTCGAGCTGGATTTTTCTTGATGACGAGAGACTTCCCAAGTTTTCCGAAGATTACCCAAAGGAAACCGAAAATCACCCAAAGTTTTCTGAGGACAACCGACGAGAATCCGAAAGCTTAAGTCTGAGGGAAAGCTTGTCTATAAGTATTAACTTAATGACGACGATGATGATGGTGAAGTTGATGAAATGTGTTTGTCTTTTTCAGGTTCAATATGATCCGTGTGGCTTTTTTAGTGCTATTTGTCATCTCGCTGCAGGCCCTGCCGGGGTGTGACGCTTTTTCTCGAAGACCTGGAAAGAACAACAACAACAACAACAACAACAACAGAATCGACATCAATAATAAAAGCAATGACGAAGAAGCCTATGCCATTCTCATCGATGCTGGATCTACTGGAAGCAGAATGTACGTATACAAAATCAGCCTGAACAAGTGGGGCAAAGTAGACGAGGTGTCAGACCTTGAACAGTTGGAAAACCCGCTTGGAAAAGTCAAGCCAGGCCTTTCCTCGCTGCTGGACAAAAAAGATGAGATTGCATCCTACCTTGAGAAGTTCATTGATTCGGCCAAGGAGATTGTACCGGAAGACAAATGGACATCCACTCCCATCTTGGTGCTAGCGACCGCTGGCATGCGCCTGCTACCGGAAGCTGACCAGGATGCTATAATGGACAAGGTGAGTTTAAATACAACGGCAAAAATTTGTTTTAAACAAGACAGGCGGATCCTCCCCGAACTGAATCTTTATTGCGTACTCCAGATATACTCCTAGTTTTACTGCCACATTAAGATTGTAAGTTATAATTTGGCATTGTAAGTTAGTTCTCAAAGCCAACTTCAGGAATTGATCTAGTAAGAGGAAGTGATCTAGTAATCTCCGAACGAAAAACAAAACCTCCTTCAAAAAATCTTTTCAGCAAACATTACTGAACCTTTTAGAACACGAGGAGAATTATGTTGATGTTCACACCTCAATTCAAAAAATACCAAGCTTTCGTTGGATCGCTACTAACAGTAATTAAAATATATTAAGAATTTATAGACTTATCCATGCATCCTTATTTATTTATTTATTTATTTATTTGTAATTTCTTTTTTTTTCCACATATGTATATATTTTTTATGTTCATTACTTGACTTGCTTTCTGTAATTCAAATATATTAAGACTGTATAGACATCATTTAGACATGCATCTTTATTTGTTTGTAATTTCTTTATTTACATATGTATATCTGTTACTTGACTTCTTTCGGTTGATTATAATGTAAAACACTACCCGCCCAGACTAGCCACTGCTATTTTCGGGATAGTGTAGTCCTTTTATTTTAATTATGAAATTGAATAATAAACTTTGAAACTTTGAAACTTTAAGCTGTATTGTATTGTATTAAGCTCCTGGTTGCTTTATGTTACAAAAACTGCAGAAATCTTTGCCGATAGCCGTAAGGTGCTACACCTATTTGGGACAAGAGATGTTAAATCTACTTTTCATTCTTTTGTACTTTTTATAGGTAAGAGAGGCACTAAGCAACGAAGATTTCTCGCCATTCCTGTACAACGAGCAGAACGTGAGGGTCATTTCAGGGAAGGACGAGGCTATCTACGCCTGGATCACAGTAAACTTTATTCAAGGAGTTTTGACGGCCCCTGGACGAAGACAACGGACTTGGGGTACATTAGACTTGGGTGGGGCTTCAACTCAAAATACTTTTTTCTATAAAATGGGCGAAACTAGGAAAGTAGGCAAGAGGTTTTACCGCTTGTCCGCCAAAAGCTATTTGGATATGGGTCTTCAGAGTATCCACGAGCGCTTCTTAGAGCTGCTAGTTAATTGGGACGATAAAACGGAAGATGATGAAGGCAACATAAAAAGTCCATGCCATCACAACGGCTTTAAAGAGACATTCGATGTAGGGGACCAAAAGGTGGGTGTGGTCGGGGAGCCCAATTCGGATGTCTGCCGGGAGCTTGTTGATGCTATGGTATTTTGCACTAAAAAAACGCCCAACCAGGAGTGTCCCTTCAATGACCAACCGATACTAACTGGGAAATTACTTGCCTTTTCTGCTTTTCACACAATAATTGATCGTATCGGCGCTTTGATCTGCGAAGACAAACCGGTCACTATTGAGCAGATTGGGTGCGCAGCAAATAAGTATTGTTCTAAACCTTATCATGTCGTAAAACCAGCCGATGAAGGGTACACGAAATTCTCCTGCCTGTGGGGGAATTATGTTCACGAGCTTTTGAGCAAGGGTTATAGAATGCCGCCAAATAGGGAAATTTATGTAAAGAAGGAATTAAAAGGGTACTCTTTGAGTTGGATTATAGGAGCGGTGCTTGATAAAACTGAACTACTGTAGACATAATTAAGAAAGTTGAGCAACCACGACATGAACGAACTGACCTTAAAAGTGTTAGCGATTTTCTCTGGACGTTGAAAGCTGTTTTGAGTACTGACAATGATCAAAAACAATGTTTGAATCCAGGTAGGAATTTGGTTGCCCTTTCCTAGTAATTTCACTTTCTTATTGCAGTTAACGGCTATAAAAGAAGTGCTTCACACATAACAATTGTACCAGTCAATCATTAAGCCCTTCGTTTGATGATATTTTTCTGTTTTTCCTGTCGCGGCTCGCTTAACTTTCAAATCAATACCAGGCTTTTTTCAGTTGTGTTTTTGTGTTTTTGTCATGTAACTTTAAGACAGTGGAGCTTTTCCCTCATGATGGTATCGTTAAATGCAATCTGTGATAAGCTAAATAAAATAGTTATAAAGCTGAATACATTGTTTTGATTTTTCGTGGTTCTTAATCCCCATGTAGTACAGAGAGTGGTGTTAATCCCTGGGAGCCTCGTCTAAAGTGACGGGGTAAATATAGTTAAATTTTGAAAGAAACACAACCTATTTCCCTCTCCCTTGGACTCCTTTTTGGCTTGCCTCAACACTATTTTCTAACCCAAGATGTCCCCTTTTTGATTTAATGCGAAGGATTATTCCGCACCTTCTCGCCCAAAATACGCCTGCGCTGCAGGCTAAAAGAAACACTGTAAGGTACCACGTAATGGGCGAGGGTGTCGTATTCATTTTCACCCCTACAGGATACAGTAAATGATCTAATAAACGCCCATTCCGCAGGAAACGCCTACATACATACATACATACATACTTTATTATAGCTCCCAAAGGGGCTCTTCCGCTATAAATACACAAATAATAATAAACTAATAACAAAAAATATATTAACGCCCCTCCTTAAATAGACATTTTAAAGGATAAACGCCATAAACGCTCCATGGTCCATGCTAGATTTGTTGATCAGTAGGCTCCGCGAACAATAACATCGGTCAACGAGCACAGAAAGCTACGTTGAGGATCAAGTTTTGGTGTAGACGCGGCGAGCCTTATCATCAGCCCACTGATACGGCCACCTGGTTATATATATATAACAGCAATTTTATTTTTGCCCAAACAAATGCAGGATCAATTGCTTAATATGTAAAAACACCTTTCATCGGCTCTTTCCACCCTCTTCTCCAGTTAAGGCTCACTAAACAGAAGTATAAGTATAAAGATAAGCACTAGTGAAAACACTAGCAACATAACTTTAAGGACATACGCACGTGCAGGAAACCATTTGTTGACGAATTCTCAATACCATCTTCCCTTGATGTTCAACAAAATAGAAGACGAAAATGAGATCTTTCTGGTTGAATTTCTACATGTGCTTATGTCGCCGCCGTTCTGACCCGTTCGATCTTCTTAGGTTTAAGCGCAAGAAGAACGAACGTGTCCTTTGTTCTTGTGCTTATGGTTATGTTGTTGGTGTTCTCACTTGCCTATGCATGCGTTTGTGCTTACCGTATTTTCTCAATTAAACGCCCCCGGCGTTTATTTCAAACTTGGCATACTGGACCCGGCGTTTGCTTGAATCAGCAGTTTATTTAGGCCCGCCATTTTTTTAACGAAAGGGTTGTTAGTTGTTTTTCTTGGAAGCCGTATGTTTTGCCCTTAAATGTTAAGTTTATTATACAACAAACAAACCTCTGAAGGGCTTATTTACAATTCCCTCTTTGATACCCGACGTTTGTTCAGGGCCCGGCGTTTAATCGAGAAAATACGATATGCTTATGCACGTTTTTAACCTTTCCGTTCAAGTTGCTTAATGTGACCAAACTATCAAAGAAATGAATACATAGAGACAGCGAAACTATGAACTTCTTAGAAACAAGAGTCAGTATCGTGTGTTCCCGTTCTCCGAAAAACCTTAAAATTGGTCATTTCACGTTTTTGTTTCGCAGACCAGCACGTTAAGGTACCAAAATGTGTAATTGCTGTAATTGTCTTGTTCATTAAAGCCTATTGATTTTTGGTTTCTTAAAGTTCCCCAATTTGGTCGACATTTTCATGAGCTAAAATCAAGCACTGCGCATTAAACAGATATAGTGTTCTCTTTGATTTGTGTCACATTCTTCCTCAGAAGATGCTATCAGGGCTGCATTTAGATTTATAACGAATGATTCAGACAAAGTGCAAGTGTTTTGGCTGTGACATATATGATGTAATACATGATGTAATACAGCCTTGAACGTGAGAAAAACAAAACAAAATTTTTAAAAATGTGATAACGAAACATCTAAGAAAACAAGTGTCTGTTTGATTGACACAAAAAAGGAAATCAGTACAAATAGGATGTTTCCAGTAAATGTAGAGTCTTAGGGCACCTGAGTTCAGGAAAGTGAAACTATCTTCTGAGTGTAAACTGCGGCAAAGCGCAAATAAGGGAAAACGTGTCCAATAATTTCGTGTCTGAGATTTAAACAGTGATTCATTATTTTCAAAGGTGTCCTTTTTTTTATTATTATTAACGTTACTTTTTCGAGGAGTTGTCAGACAACGATTAACACCAACGCGACATTGCAATTATGAAATTTTTTGAGCTCAAAGAAAGTCTCTTTTATTCTCATGCTTCAATAGCATTGTGCAAGTCCTCCGGGATTCTTTCAAGGAGAAAGTAGCATAAATGCCCGGCGGAGGCTTCACATCAATACGACAGGTTTATTTCGCCTTCGAACGAAGACACAGATGGAGAGATCGTTTGCAGCTGAGGGTTCATTTATTATCGGATTCCTAAGGTAAGCTAGCTTGCAGTTCTCAGAAAAAAGCAGTTATCAGTATTTTACTTCCAGGAAAGTAGCTACAAAGCTTACAATTAATTTCGGTCAAAATATGGGAGGAAAACTAAATTCTTAAGGCTTCATTCAGGAACATTCCTTTTATTAAGACACGATTTTGCGAGAACTGACGTATTAGATAGCGATTTGTTTTACTAAAAAACCGATTTTCGTGGCCGCAGGTCCGTCCCTTTCCTTAGAATTTAAGCTTATAATTCTAAATTTCCAATTTAATTTATTCTTCTGTTCACCAATGTGGACACGCCTAACGACACCCGTTTCGACTGAATTCGTCGACGTCTCTATAGCATTTCTCAAAGTCTCATGCGACTTTGGCGCGTATGTTCCAAGACTTGGCTAAACTAACAGTCCTCATTTAACCGGTGCTTTGCGTCATTCATGTGCAGAGTCGGAACTCTTTCCAGTAATATGGTTCCACCGCTTTTGCGGCTGTGGATAAACTGTTGAAACCTGACAATAGGCTTCAATCGTAACAAATACTGAGCAGTACTTCAGTTTCTCTGATGTGGTAAAGTTGACGTCTACTGTAGTGTACAATAAATATGTTATTATACTGTTCTTATTATTTTTGAGTCTTTAGCGAAACACTAAAGTGCAACCAAATCATAAATAACCATTCAAATTGAACCAGTTGAGCACACTGTCCTGTAGTGCTGTTTATTGTCATTTAGAAAGTGGTTCTGTTCAGTCTATGGGTGAATTTCTAAAGTGTGACTGTTTAAATTATCTGAGGGGTACGTTGTTCTGCAGGCGGTTTATTTTCTGGTAATTTGCACAACTTAAAAAAGTCTTGAAATTTGATCGAGTCGTGAATCTTGATTTTGAACTGGACACATTTGGTAGTCAAGGTCAGGCTGCGAGCAGCGGAGTTGTACAAATTATGCAAATCATAATAAAAACAAGGATGGATTGGTCTTGCGGCTTTCCGCTCGATAGGCGTCAAGCTCCGCGAGCTTCTTTCGCACTCTAGGAAAATAAGGATAAGAGAAAGACTTTTCAAGATTATATTAAGGTGAGGTGGGCTGGGAGGAAAAACAGCTTTTCTGCCATCTCACTGAGAATTTGGCCACACGGAAGCTACAATACGACGTGATTATTTTTAATCTAAAAAAGGGTTTTTAACGGTTTTTGTTCGTTTTGTTTTCCTGCAACAAGGTGTATGTCTTTCACTTTCTTTCAGTTCAATCCAGTATGTCGCGTATCTCCATCGCTTATCTCTTGGTATCTGCCATCTTGCTGCAGGCTCCAACGGAAAGTGACACTTTGCCCCTCATTTTTAGAAACCGAAGTAACAACAATAACAGCAATAACAATAATAACAACAACAACAACAATAACAACAACAATAATAACAACAACAACAATAACAACTGGTGGAATAACATTATTCCGACTCAAACTGAAGTGTCATACGTCGTCTTCATCGATGCTGGATAAAGCGGAAGTACAATGTTCCTCCACAAGATCAATCTGCACCGGAATATCAAAGTGGTGACGGTATCCGCTCTTGAAGTGGTAAAGAACTCGCTCGAAGTGGTCAAACCGGCGCTGTCTCCACTGAAGAATGAGAAATGTGAGATTTCCTCCTACCTGGAAAAATTCCTTAATGAAGCCAAGAAGATTGTTCCGGAGGAGAATTGGCACTCTACTCCTATTTTATTTATGGCCACCAAAGGAACACAGAGTGATCCATGGGGAGCTTTGGTGAGCTCAGGATTTCACAGCAAGAAGTAATTCAAGGCGCGATTAGTTCTGTCAATCTACTAATGATCTTGCGGTTAGTTCGGTTCCACGGGTGGTATAATAAATTGACATTCTACTGTAACATGTTAATTTACACATCAAGCATATGCCTGTGCAATCACTGTCGTAAATACATTTCGCCAACTATGTTCTTCGGTCAGTAACAAAACGACGAGGGGTGTCAACATTTGCTGTTTGAACAGCACTACACAGTAATGGGGGTCGTCCCGAAAATCTGGAAAAACCTCCCGATTTTGTTATGAAGATCCCACAAAAATAACAAACGATGTCAAAAATTATAGTTGGAAAGAGAGACGGAGAAGGAGACAAAAGGGAGCTCTGTCTCTCCTCAATAACAACCCGCTTTATCTTTTCGTCCGCTTCCACATTTCGCCGATCTTAGGGCCCGTTTAAACGTGCGATTTTTTGTGCAATTTTTGTCGCACATTTCAGTGCAATTTTTGTCGCGCTCAAGCTCGCGATAAAAATTGCAAGTGAGTGTAAACTAGCGGCGATTTGTGTGCGATTTGTCGCCGCGATATTGCAGAGGTTTCGATTGATGCAACTTGGCGACGGTTTAGGGGAAAGTGCAGCAAATATTGCACTGGAATCGCAGCGAAATCGCTGCTAGTTTACACTTGCGACAAAAGTTGTATTGGAGAGCGCGACAAAAATTGCACCAAAAATCGCATGTGTAAACGGGCCTTTACGCAGCTTGCATTTCCTATGTCTCTTCTGGTCGCTTACTCTTAGAGGTAAGCAGAGGTGACAGCTGAAATTTAGGCCACGTTCCTACTAGAAATTTTAGACTGGGGGAAGCTTAAAGAGGAGAGTCAATTGCATTGTGTTTACTGACTGTATTAGCAACGGCCAGCAGTTCTAAACGATGCTGTTGCAAAGTAAAGGCTTTCAGAAAATATGGTTAATCAGATAGCCGCATTGAAAACTTAAATGTCAGGAATTAGTTTCTAAAGATGCTGTGATGCTGGTTCGGTGGGTTAGGGAAGGTATCTTTTCAAATTGATAACAGCTTCAGTTAAAATAAGGTAAATTGGCCACTGTAAGGAAATTCAAACACTTTTGATCTTTGTCAGTTATTGTAAATCTGCAGCACGCTAAACATGGGCACCAGACAGGAAAATGTAAGCAAAATACATGAAATGTCATTTTCTGTTTTCTCCGATTGTTTCAGGGCCTTCAAAATGGATATTAATTTAAATACGATAACACAGGTTGATCTGTTCGGATTCTGTAGCTAAAACTTTTTTTAGGTCGCACAGCGTTATAGGAAACAAAATCTTATCGGCCGAATTTAACCGAGCAGCTGTTTGCTCTTCAAAAATGCTACCTGACTTAATTTCGTATTATATACGACGTATTTTATTTGTCCCTCCAAAAACAAAAGGAATTAATTTTCCTATGTTACAAAGGTTAGGGTCTGAGATGACATGCAGGCAAACATTTTCCCACGATTGAACCCGAATTTGTGAGGCGGTTATTATTTTCCGAACTGGTATTCTAGAGAAATAACTGGTTGGATGCCCCTGCCTGACTCAAGGTCCAGCGTGTGTTTTGTGCACATATTTTGAGAGACCAAGGCCGAAGATAGAATAAAATTCTTCAGGATGTTTCTTTCCTTTGATCGGGGTCAGGTGTAAACACCTGTAAGTCGTGAAAACTTAAAGCAAGAGTAGACTTACTTTCGACATTCCTATGCATACATTTTCGTCAAGACAAGCTGAAGCAAATAAACGGGTCCATTTTTTGCACGCGCTGCTTCTTTTAGACAAAAGGTTGGCATATTTCATAATTTTGGAACTGGAATGAAATCGTATTTTTCAGTTGGCCTTGTCGAGACTAAAATAGCAATCGATCTATTGTCATTTTGACGCTGGTGATAAATAGCATTCAAAGTTTAGTGCTTCGATTCAGTGGGTTGCCTAATTAAAGTATTTTTCGGAAGCAACGTGTATGCCTGGGGGAGGCTCCTCTATTAAAAAAAGGAAAGAAAATTTTACAAGGTATCCTTAAGAGGGGCCAGCATCTCGTTTTGTGGGCAAAGTTATGACTCCAGTAGTATTTTTCCCGGATTCTACCTTAGAAGGGGCGAAAATAATTCTGGCTATTTCAGATTGTTAGTGCCTCAGTGATTACCTAATAAGAAAAGTGTTCACAAAGAAAAGCCGAGGTCTAGGAGGTATCTCTGTATTGTCTTTGGCAGACAGCTAGGCGACAGCATTTAAATTATCCCTCAAGGGTAGATTGAAACTATTGTTTAATATTTTTCACTACTTAAACTTTAAAAATAACCGGCCCCGATCTAAACCAATTTCAGAGTGGCCAGCTCTGATATTTCTTCGTTGCTTACAGTAAACAGGGTAAAGAAGGCATATAGCACAGAGAATAATAACTTTTATGTCCTTAAAATGACCCGCCTATGAACAGATTTGTGACGTACAGTCATTGTCTTAAGCCGCAGTTTCAGTCAGACCTTGTTTAAATAACCGGCCCATAAAGGTTAAGATTCCTGTATCGTCAGATTAATTCATGAGCGACAGAGCCGAGTAGAGTATTTGGAGATCCTGTTGTGCACCGTTGATGTACACAGTTTAACCCAAGTTTACATGTTTGACTGATTAAAATCTCGCGTCATTGATTTCTCAGTACTTAGAAGAGATTTTTCCAAGATAATACAGCGGATCATTTTTAGCTAGAGGGTTGAATTAGTTTTACAATTTACAATTAACCATGCTCAGACAAAAGGAGACGTCTCCTGAAAATAAAACAAAGTTAGATGCAAGCCCCAAATATATTATGTAATATTCCAGTATTATTTGCAGTTTCCCGAATAATTTCTCGAGGCTCCCGATTCCCGGCAATATCTTCAGATTCACGAATAAATTTTGCGGTTCTCCCGAAACAAATATTCTTAGAGTTGGCACCCCCCGTAAAACGCATGATTTAGATGCGTGCGGGTATACAGTGGGATCCCGATTTTTCGAATACTCGGTTATTCGAAACTCCCGATTCTTCGAACCAAAAGTCGTTTCCCTTGGATTTGCTTCAGTCAAACACTGTAATTTTACCCCCGATTTTTCGAATGCTCGATTTTTCGAAACTCCCGATATTTCTTTCTTCCGTTCAAAAATTTGCATTCGATTTCTCGAACTCTGAAAGCTCAGGAACCAACAAAAACCGGTTTTAGCCACATGCACACCTGTATGCAATTAACAAATCCCGGAGAAGGTGTTTTCATGCGTTTTTTTAGTTACAAAGCAAGTGACAAATCTGTCATTGAAGTCAATAAGAAACAGCAACGCCGTTGTTACACAATCGAGGGTCTTGAATTACTGTACATGATCAGAGTTCCTTTGTTTACTTGCATTTTTCAAGCCCTTGCCATAGCGCATTAATATTTTGCAGTTCCTTTAAACCGTGGAGTTCAGGGTACTTTTTTGCTTATACAGTAAGGAAAAGGAAATGCAGTCAAGAGTCCGCGCAAATTTACAGACACATGTATCAGTACAGTACTGGTTTTTGTTCTGCCGAAATTGGCTTAAATCCTTAAATTTTCGTTTTGTTTTAAATGTACGTTTTGTTGGTAAATAAAGATGGGTCACACATTAACGAGAGTGACATACCATTGTTGTCTGCCTTCTTGGATCTTATAAAACAATTCCACGGTAAAACAGGTGTGATTTGATGCCACCTTCGATTTTTCGAACCCCCGATTTTTCGAACCAAGTTCCATTTCCCTCGGAGGTTCGAAAAATCGGAATTTCACTGCATTTTCAAACCAAAACTTGTCCGTTTTGATTGACGGTCTACATAACGAACGACCAAATCTATGCCTTGATGTACGCATTATTTATAGTTTTGAAATGACTATACATTGGGAAACAGAGTACTGTATTTAGTACGGAGACAAGTCAAATAGAACCTGGCATACATTTCTGTTTGTGACAAGGTATTGTTTTGCGATGCATTTCAACTTTCATGTGAAATTGAAATTCGACGTTTTGTACACCCGGTGTACACCAAACACTAATAATGTATTGGTAAACCGGGCTCGCCGATCAGTTTGACCTGAGTTTGATCATCCATGAGATCTCTGCCTGTTTGATGACGTTCTACCATGTACCATACTTCAATGTACAACATATAAAAAGCTTTCACACAGGAAGAGACTCAATTCGTAGATCTGATTGGTGTTGAAGACTAATAAGTTAAAAGGCTACAAAATCATTAATGTTCTACTTGAGCGGAAATGACAATCTACAGAGGACAACGAGTTTACTGTGTCACTGGCAAGCTCGATAAAATAGAGCTATGGCGTCGATCGCGCGTCGTCCGAGTATCCTTGGTAGCTTTCCGCATGTTTCCAGAGTTACTGGCTATAATCGGGACCCAGGAAAGCACTGGTATGTAGTCACTAAACTTGCGTACGGCTTAAGGCTTAAGATGAATTTGCTAAGAGCGAAATTTTCACCACTTTCCTGACGAAACACACCGTAGGATCAATACATCGGAAGCCCGCCAAGCGAGGTTGTGACTTCAACAGACAACCAAGCCATAGCTTTGTTGTGTCGTCGTTTGAGCTTTATGCTAGATTGCCTCGGCAGCGAGAGTGTGCGAAACACGGGTTGGCTCGCTCCTCAAAATTTGGCCCTGTTGTGGAAGCGGTAAAAGGAATTGCTTTGGACTGTGACTCACCGTGTAGTTTTGGCGGGAAAAACTTCGAGTCGAACCACTGCCCTTTTACGAAGCATATACACATAGATAAAGGTAATTTTGCCTTCGCATTAATCTGCTCTGTTCCCTTTTAGGTAGCACATACCCAAGGACACAAGTAATTTTGTCTTCGCATTAATCTGCCTTATGCCCTTTTAAGTAGCACATACCCAAGGACACAAGTAATTTTGCCTTCGCATTAATCTGCTCTGTGCCCTTTTAGTTAGCACATACCCAAGGACACAAGTAATTTTGCCTTCGCGTTAATCTGCTCTGTTCCCTTTTAGGTAGCACATACCCAAGGACACAAGTAATTTTGCCTTCGCATTAATCTGTTCTGTGCCTTTTTAGGTAGCACATACCCAAGGGTACGGTTAATTTTGCCTTTGCGTTGATCTGCTCTGTGCCCTTTTAGGTAGCACATACCCAAGGGTAGGGTTAATTTTGCCTTTCTGTTAATCTGCTCTGTGCACTTTTACAAAGCACACACCCAAGGGTACGGCTAAAATTAATCTGCTCTGTACGGCTAATTTTGCTTTCGCAGCATATAAATACGCAAGGGAATCAATCGCGCGATCGTTACGATTCTACGCAGCGGGCGATTTTCGCGCTGGCTCGCGTTCTTTTTAAATTGGTCGACTGTCCCTAAGCGAAAACAGAGATTGCTCGTAATGTGTACATGAGCGGAACCTAATCAGAATCAACATGCAACCCCTTTTTTATCGGAGACGCTAGAATGTAAATAATAGTTAACGTTACGGCAGAGGTTAGGTTACGCAAAGGTGTTATGGAAGACTTTCATTCTTCCTCTGACGTTACGGTTAAGGGGCCGTCTTGATAACTCCGCTCTTGCTAAAACTTTGTTTTATAAAGGGTCACCCGGTGGAAATATAAACCCAGCTGATGTACACATCTCACCCAACGCGCGCCGGCTTGAATCAGTATTAACATCTCGGAATCATTTAACGCTGGTGGTCCACGTAAAGCAGCGGAAATACTCAATTCCCAGGTTAATGCTACTTTGATGTATGCCCAGGATCCAGAGAAGCGATGCCCCGATGGCCTTCGATGTCCAATCACGTCAACAAGGTCGAATAAACAGTAGCAGAGATTGCGGTGAAATTCAGTATCTCGCAAGCAGGCTTCCTCTTTGGCTTATGTCTTATGCAAGCGACAAAAGCCGGGGTACTTGTCCCACCTGTGTCCTCGAAGTAACTACTCTCTTTGTTTGTTTGTTTTTTTAGTAGAAATCAGTTTAGTTACTTGACAAAAAATAAGCTGCAATCAGGTTTAAATTTCACTACGATCTTGTTTTCATTAGTCATACAAAGGGACAGACAAAAGAAATTCAACGAAACCAAGCCAAGAAATTTCTTGTGAACACTTGATCCACGCCGGCTTTCACGTTGTAGGGCAAACTGAAGTGCCTGGCAAAGGATGTTAAAAGCGAACAAATTTCTCGATCTTATGCGAAAAATTACGCGTGACCTGCGGCGAGACTCTATTTCCGTTCGGTTAAACGGGTCCGCGGTAACCGCAGAGCAAGAAAAGTTTTTAGCGGGCGACCAAATAAGAGGAAATACAAAGAACGCTGCTAAAATTGGGCCCGATAGAAGATTATATTGCGCGCTTTATTTTCCTTTTTTTTTCTCTTCTCTGTTTGCCAACAGGTCTCAAATCATGGCGTTAAGTTACTGTTAATATTAACTGAGGGGGGATTCAATCCCCCTTCAGCTATTTTGCATAACAAATCCTGAAGCGATCAAAGCCCGTCATGCATGGACAAGGTGAGTTTTGATGAAAATATCAATAATCAGTCATCAATGATGAAAATGTTTTTAAATTTTAAAAACTATGAATACCTTGCTTTGGTTTTCTGGGTACAGGAACTGCCAAGTAACACATATCAACAAAATTTTGCTGTCTTGATATCTTACTCCTAAATTGAATGAATTTGCTCAAAAATGAACACTCTCGTTCACTTATTGTACTTGCTCAAAGACTTTTTGCTCCACATTGTCTCCTAATACATAAATAAGAACATTGAAAACTCATTAGCGATGTCTTTACTATCAAACATGGCGAACGTGTCATCAACTTATCTACACCAAAGTATAGGACGGACTGTACCGTTCATTACCCATTTTTCTTCAAAGTAGCACATGAAAATGTTAGCCAAAACTAGTAAAGACAGTACACCGCTAATGATTTTTTACGGTATTTTAACAGCCGACACAACAGCATCAAATTCACTATTGAATTTGAACAGGAAAATAAGAACAGTGAACTTGAGGAACTAAAATATTGATACAAACCATAGGACCAAGAAAGCCGTCACGATCAGTGTCAGCCTGGTACCCAGGCGTTCTCATCTCAGTCATTCGACTTGGTGCGAAATTTCGTGACGTCACTGAATGGCAAACCGCATTACCGCGATTCATTCGGTGACGTCATAACATTTCGTGTCAAGTTGAGCGAGATCAAGGAGAATGCATGGGTACTAGGCTGGTTCAGTGTCATTTTTCTCCTATCAATGTCCGTTTGCTGTACCTCGTTCTGATAGAGAGGCACAGATTTAGTGAAGTTCAATGTCAAGTTGTTGTACCTCGTTTGATAGAAAGGCACAGCCTTAGAGTCATACTTGACTTTGTAGACTGTCGCTGAAATCTCACACTGTTAAAGTTACCATTCAAATAGAATCTTGACGTGTTATTTGTTTCATTGTTTTCCATGTGGCAACCTTAAAAGCTTGTCATTCAAATTTTTCAATTTGGCGGTCATAATTTAAGAGCAATGGATTGACTCCTTTCTGTCGCCCACGAAATCCTAGTTTTATTTAACGTTGCCACTAAAATGAAACCTAAAGCACCATGGTGATATTTGCTCCATTTTTTTCTGATATATGCGGAAACTCTACAAAACCTTTCAAACAAAGGTCAATTTGGCGATAAGAGGAACAAACGTGTTGACCCGAAACCTTTCAACTTGCGATTGAATTTCAGTTTTGTTCGCTGATAGGTGAGGGACGTACTAAAGGACCACTACGTGTCGCCATTCCTGTATAAAGACGACAACATCGCGGTCATCTCAAACAAAGATGAGGCAGTCTTCGGCTGGATCTACAACGCCCTTCAAATTCCGGTTTTGTTCCTCGTCAAACCGTTTGTTTAACGAGCGAAATTCGCGTAGTCGTGTTGCTGTCGAAGTTATAGATCACGTGAGCTCAACATTGTGAAAAAAGAAGAGCAAGAATTTTTGTCTTCTCACATGCATTAATTTTGTTATGAAGGAATAAGCACTGTTCTTGCATTATTGAAAAGAACTGTTTTCAATGATTATTTGGTGTCAATTGCACGGTTTAGCTCTGCTTCGGTGAGAATTTGCTATAGTCTGCACGTATGCCAACTTAATTCTGAAACAAAAAATATTTCACCCTAAGATATATTGCTAAACTTGTGCAGAGTAATAATAATAAACACCTTGGAAAGAATGCTGATCTCTTTATTGACTTTTCTAAACCTTAACCGAACTTTCGTTATAGCTTTCCGTCCATGTAGAAGCGAAGATGACTCAGCTTTGACTCAGAAACTGATTCATATTCGTTTAAAAATATGAGTACAGTCTGTGGATAAAACTTCCATGATGACTGATCGTTCAGTTGAAAGCTGGTGGGCAGTAGTTAGATTTCCCAAGAAAATGTAAACAACGTAATAAGTAAGAAGTAAAGGTATATGTAAAAAAGTATGTACTACTCTGCAGGAGCTTTCATCTCAAATAGCACGGCACGGCGCTAAACAAAAACACAAAACAAAACAGACGAAAATAAAACAAGCTATTTTTAAATGTGCATGCGGTCCACTGACGACCTGACAGTGACTGATTTTTGACTGAGAAATTTTTAAAAGCATTCAAAATGACAGCGACAGATTCGGCAAAACCATATCACGCACTTTGTTCATGAAATGTCTAACTAGTGTGGTAAATTTGCAGCCTTTCCTCGTACCCAGGCGTTCTCTTCTTGTTCACACGACTCGGCGCGAAATTTCGTGACGTCACCGCATTCGGTGAATACATTCACACTCGTTCCAGACCTTTTATTTAGGGTCGTGCGCCGGATGCGTACGTTATTACAATGTAGCATATCTGCACATAATTGGTAGGATCTGAGCACGCTTAGCATTTATCTACGAACTGAATTTGGAGAACAGAAGTTAACAAACGATTGAGCACCATAAAGGCCCATATTGGGTAGAATAACTCGACAAGGCATAGCTGGAAAAAAATTAAAAAGTTGACATTCTACCTAATGACACTTTTTGCAGATTACTTTTCCGTATTTTCTTCCCCACTCTTGTGTATAACACACCCTGATCGATATTTGTCAAAAACTCTTGGAAGGGAGTGTTTCAGAGCTGATTACAGGAACTTCAGCTCTCAATTTTCGATTCTGTTTCAGGTATCGGCTAACCATCTTCTCAGTCATGTGGTCCGTTTTTGCTGTCCGTAGTGCCGTATAGGCGGATCCTTGCTGACGTCATTGTTTACATCTTGAAAATAGGCCATTTCCAAATTGTCTTGTACCTGTTTTTCAAAGTGAGTCTTGGAGCATAGCCTTTGGTATGAAAATGAGTTTTCATTCATATGAAACCTCGCTTTGAAAAAGAGGCACAAGACAATTCGGAAATGGTCTATTGAAATTCATCCGATAAACAAGCAAAGATTATAGCTAGAAAAAGCATATAATATTTAGTTAAAATATTTAGTTAACATAACATTTTAAAAGAAAAAGGATGGAAAACGGTTTGAAGTGATGCTTTCAAAATTTACAACATTTACAGACGTTTGTATGGCTGGGTGGCAACTCTTGCTACCCAGCAATACAAACGTCTGTAAATTTGACCTTTTTCAAGAACGAATATCTCACAAAAGAATTTTCAACAGTCTCCTGTCATGTTTGCTATTTTTAGAATTGTGCCATTGTCTTTCAATTTTTCTTGTTTTCATGTGCCAAGCGAACTATAAAATTTTCGATAATGTATAATGCTTAGATCAAAGATTGCCGACATAAGCAAGGAGCCGCCTATTGAAGGAGCTTACAATGGCTGTTTCATCAAATCAGCCTTTCAAAAGACATTGTTTAGGGCTTTTCAAACTGACTAAAATAGAAAAAAAAGCAGTAAAAAATATTGTAATGATGATGTAATTTGTTTTTTCTGGATAGTTTTGTTGATCTGAACCTCACGAGAGCGGTTTTATATGAAGGAGAAGAAGAAAAAGAAGAAGAAGAAGAAGAAGAAGAAGAACTTTATTAAAGTGTCAGGGTGGGTATTTAGCTTGTGACAGCTAATTGGGGACACTCTACTACTTAAAATAAATTAAAATTTACAATATAAGTTTAAAAATTATAATATTTTACTATATTAAAATTAGGGGGAATGAATAAGAATAGGAATAGGTCGTTTAAAAAAAGCGGTTTCTAAACTCACAAATACATTATTTTACTTAACTAAGGAACAATTAAAAAGATAAAAATAAAAGAAGTGATAAGTAGATACATAAATAAATTGTCAGATCTCAAGTAGCTCATATGGCGCAATAAGAACACGCGTCGTCGATTAGGGCGAACACGCGTCGTCTATATAAAGTTGAAGTCAATGAGTTAGACTTAATGTTGGTAAAACAGATTTCGTAGCCTGCGAACGCAGACGTATTTCCGACTGTCGCTTTACCCTGACAGCTGGAAATATGTCTGCGTTCGCAGGCTACAGATTTCGTGAGTCGACATAAATTTGAATGGGAAAAGACATTTCATGTAAACTTCACCCCCAGCCTTCAGCCTCACTTTCATGTTTTCGGGAAAATTTGAAGGTTGCTCACAACATTAACACTTTTACAGTTTTAAATCACCAATTTAGCATCATGGTTACCATCATGACAATAATGTATAAAAGTAACTGAGGCGTAGTAGTTTTATTGTTGATGAAGACGACTCCGATGGATACCTCTAATCTGGGACGGTCGGAAACAGTGAAATTCCCGACCATCTGGGATTTTCCCGACATAAAAAAACTAGCCTTAACAAAAACATCCTCATTTCGCCAGGAAATTTGATTTCCTCTGCTTTCGAGCTTACTTTGCTCACGTGATTTGCATATAGTGAACTGCTGGCTAGGAAAGACGTGCCAGCAAACTGAAGGAAACAGGAAAGGGCCTGGTTGTTCGAGAGCCGGTTAACGCTGAGCTGGGATTAAATTTTATGTTGACTCACGAAATCTGTTTTACAAACATTAAGTTTAACTCATTAACTTCAACTTTATAAAAACGCTCTCGCGAGGTTCAGATCAACAAAACTTTCTAGCAAAAAAAAAAAAAAAAAAAATCACTCATTCAATATTTTTGACTGTTTTTATTTCACTTTAGTCAGTTTAAAAAGATAATACCCCGCGCTCAGATGTGGGATAAAGTCAAGGCTGCAGGCAAATTAGAAAAAAATGCGAGTGCTGAAGGAAAGCCATTGTCAATTCAGATCCGACAAATATAAACCTAGATTAAAAATGTCTCTCCAACGTCACCAAATGAATATTTAGCTAATATGTGACGTTTAGCCAGGTTTATTAAAGAATAATTGACTGTTTGGAATTTACTGGAATTTTCTTCTAACAAGTACGTGACCCTTTTTTTTACAGAACGACGCTAAATTTTTCTATCAAACCAATGATATTTCCAAGAAATTCCAACATAATTCAACCATTCAGGACACCATTCAGTCATTTCCGGTTTCGTTCAGTTTGCTGGCACGTCTTTCCTAGTCAGCGGTTTACTATATGCAAATCATGTGATCAACTCAGCTCGATCGCAGAGGAAGTCAAATTTCCTGGCGAAATGAGGATGTTTTTGTCACAAGAGAAGCACATAACTACCATTTGAAATAAGAATTGAATCCACGCAGATGCTTAGGAGGGATTTCTATATCTTCTGTACCGAGAAGAATGAATGTAAAGCAAAAGGCGAAGGCATTTGAAGGTAAAATACGTCTTACTCTCGTGCAGGATTCGCGACTAACTTTAGGAATAGCTGAAATATTTGGGGAGTGTTTCTATCGAGAGCATGCTTCGCTTTAATTCCACAGCCACACCGCTGTTTTATTACCAAATACGCTTGTCTAAATTTAAAAATACACTGTCCCCTAAATCTGTGTGTTGATGACATGTTTAAACGCGTGAAAAGGTATTAGACTATGTAGCCATTTCCGCCCAATTTACATGTCGGAATATTACGCTCACTTTATTCCCCATTGAATGTTCGTTGAATTTGTTCTTTAATTTTCTTCTCTTATCGCTTTATATTACAGATAGACAGTCGGTGGTTAGAGAAAGCCCTCCACCGAAGAAAAAAAGTCGCGAGGAGCACATTGGTAAGTGGTACACTTTAATACAGTTCTTGAAGTGTCATAATTATTAATCGCTTTGTTCCAAGCGACTGTGACAAATTTTGTTCTTATTTTTATCCGGATCCTGTTAGTTGCACCTTATAGACTTCCTTCAAATGGTATCTTTTGGGTTTTTCTTGGGTCAAAATCCAATGATGTAAGCCAAGATTCTTAAATTTTTCCCTGTGGAGAAAATTATTTCGGAAATCATCTGTTGACAATCTTGTCACTTCAGAACAAAGGGAATGATAAATGTCAAAGATCCCTTGAGTATCGATTGTGTACAGTCTTCAGACAATGAACCTGTTGAAGACAAACTTGCTGTGAAATATAATTTCCATTCCATTTGGTGATCATCTTGTATTGCGATGTAACCTTCGTTTTGCTGAGGTTCACACTTGAGATAGATGCGGTTTGTTTTTGTTTGTATGGCACACTGACAGATAGTGGTACAAAGATTTTTATTGTCTATTGTATGATGTGCAAAAAAGTGCCCAGCACAAGTGCTTGAAAGTTTTATTTTAATTGAAATTTGAAACAGCAAAAACACATAACAGCTACAAGCAAATTACCTTGAATTGAGACCTCAAAGATTTGGAAGGTAAGGTCCCACATGAGCATGAGCCATGACTTTTCTTGGGCAGGGCTTTCCTAAATCTCATGTAAAAGCAAATTACAGTACCTTGAACTGAAATCTAAAAGATGTAGAAGTTGAAGTTGCAACTTATGTGGGACTTAACCTGGGCTGGGCTTTTCTGAATTTCATGTGCAAGGGAATTACATTGGATCGAGACCTAAAAGTCACAGAAGGTAAAGTCACACATGGCTTGTTTTGCTGGAGCTACAATTACCTGGAGAAATGTTGAGACACTCTTGCCAAAGATCCACTCTTGCATAGTCAATATTGCCTCATCCCACAGGAAAGCTTCTGACTCCCCCAAGTACCCCCCCCTCCCTTTCAATGTTGTTGGGTAATGTTTTGGACATGGTCTCTGTGGCTAACCAACATTGAAAGGGGGGGGGGAGGTTAGGGGGCAAGAAATTGGGCGCCGAAAGCCAAATGTTGTGGCTGCGTATTTCTGTGGGCAACTTTAGTCATGGCTGGTGCTTAACTTCTTCCTCTGTACCCTAAAGCAACTAATAGTGTTACTAGTCTTTGCAGCACGGTTACACACAGGATGTTTTTATTGTTGGTACCCATTTTATTCTCATGAGCAGATAGTGGCAATATGGTGTAAAGTTTCCTATCCTAACCCCTCAAGCAGAGACTAACCTAGCAACCATATTACCAGTAATTGTCCACTGCTCTAGTGCTGCATAGTGAGGTAGAACCTGCTGAACTCCCTATCATTTGCTATATTAAATTAATACTTTTGTACACACGAATACCAACTGTAAGTGATCCAGACACTGCACTCTTGCCAGAGTCAAAACACGAGTGAAGCAGCATCTCAGAGTCTCAACATCTTAGCTTAGCCCATGATAATATTTATTTTAATATTAGTTTCTTCTTCACAGGAAGTATAAGTGACTACACAGGATACACAAGTGATGAAAATGAAACTGCTGCAAAGTAAGTCTTGTTATACTTTACGTTCATACGTGTATTTTGAAAAATCTCGTTTGGATTTTTCTGTACATGGTGATTTGCTAAGGACTGGCTTTTTTCAGTCTCTCATAAATTTTTTGCATTTTGGGGAGGTGATATTTTTTCAACCCTTACAAAATGTTTTGTTGTATTAAGCAGTAGAACAGTAGCAATGTGTAATTGACTTATGTACTGTAACAAAGTTACCAGCTGCCATCTCATTTTGAGGTACCTAAGTCAGCTACACGCACAGGAAGTGTCCCTGCTGCCTGTAATTGCAGTTTCTTTAGTGTGAAGCAATTGGAGTCAGTTTCACAGGCTTCCTCAGATCTGTGTTGTTGTTACACCTTGGTAGAGAGAGACAGTGTGAAGTTAAGTTTCAAAAGAAGCAACACATGTGACATGATTTACTGTAGAGGCCAGCCTAAAATGATGAGCTAACCACTACTCCTCTGCATAGTCTCCTAATGTAGCCATTATTTGGCTTGGCGTGCAACACTCCTCCTCCAGCTCATTATAATTATTATTAGCAAAAGTGTGAAGTAGAGATAAGATAAGATAATTTATTTAATGTCAAATACACAGTGAGTGGTTACCCAGTCTCCCGAGCCAGGGGCTCATGATACAAGTGTTTGACAAACTAAAAAGAAACTATGAACTACACAGGCTAAAAAAAAACAAGAGCAAAGGACTAAGCAGTAATTGCTATCCTAATATAGCAATTTAAAAACATTTTGGAGTCTTCTTTCTTAGTAGTCTTGTACTTTAATTTTATAAGAATGTGAATGTCTTGTCAATAAAAAAATTGACTGTGTCAGTTCCACATCCTTTAGGGCAATTGTGCCTAACACTTACACTGTACAGAAAGATTCATTTATTTTTATTTTGTGACTGTTTCACTAAAATGCTTTCTCTCAAATGGCTAAAGAATGTTCACTTGGCTATGAGTAGTCATGTCAGTACTACTAACAGCTACATATATATTATTGTGGTGTATGTAAAATATTAATTTTTATGGTCAAAGTTGTAACAAATATATCACACATTCACTAGCTGCAGAATTACAGATTTACATGGATTTTTGGTACTCTTTTTTAATAGCGACCAAGTACCTGTACATGTGTACCTGTAAATTTTGACCCCAAAAACTGTCGGATAGTTTTTTTGTTTGAGGGATTATGTCCAAGACTAAGTATGTGCATATTTTATGTAATTTTTTTAAATTGTGTTTACTTGTTGTTTTTGTTCACTTAAAGGACCAAGTCAGCCCCTCTTCCCCCACCGAGGAAGTCTAAAAAGAATGGAACACTCAAACAACCAGAAGAGTCAAGTCCACAAACAGAAAGAAAAGAAAATGTCCCAGAAATAATTCCAACGAAGCCCACTAGCCTGTCCAAACAACAGAGCAATGTTACAGAACAAAAGAAGAGACCAAAACCACCCCCTCCCCCAAGGGGAAGCTCTCTTGGACGCAACACCTCCGTGCCTGGAAATTTGCAGTCTTCACCGAGGGAGAAAAAGCCCAGACCCCCAATTCCTCCAAAACCAAAGAATTATGTACCAAAGAAATTCTCATCATCCAGTGGTGTAAAAATCGAGGCGCACAGTGATACTCAGCTAACAAAAGAAAGAGCAGATTCGGCGCCGGTAGTTTCAACTTGTGATACGTCTGAAAACCATGGCTCCCAGTTTTTCTTTAACCTGGAAAAGGGAAGTTACACTAGTGCAGTCCATTCTGAAAGCCCTGACTCTGAAAACTCATCTCAATTTTTTGTTCCCTTGGATAAACAAGCTCCTAGAGATGACTCCATGGGAACAGAGGATGTGCCGAGATCAGAAAGGGAAGTCACAAATCAACCTATTTTATCAAGTGAAAACAATGTAGAAGTTAACAGTGTTCGGGATGGCAAGGCAGATAGTAATAAAGTATGCGAAAATGGTATGGCCTCTCCACAGTCAAGGACCATTTTTTATGATCATATAATTTTGACAGAAGATTTAAATTCTGGAAAAGAATCTCCAGACCCTCTTGAAGGCCTTGAAATAGAAGCTGACGCATTGAGCGATGATGAATTTGAAAACTTTGCTAAAACAGCCTTAGAACAAGAGGCAGGAAATGTCCTTTTGTCTGAATCAGTTGATGTTAATAACGGAGTGGTAGCAATGGATAATAATAATCTGGACATAGTTGTGAGAGAACAGTCCAGTGGTGAAGTGACATTGGCAGAAAATGCAGGTGGTTCAAAAGAAGGTGTCAAGGTTTTGTTTAATCTTGTTCTTGAAGAAGAATGTTCTGTGTCCATGATAGACGATACTGTTGAAGGACAGAAACTTGTAGATGTGACACCGAATGAAACAACTGATTTGTCGCAAATGGAACAAGGTCTACCACTCAATGACATCGGTGAGCTGAGTAACAAAACAGAGCACATCATTGATCATGAATGTGGCAATGAAAGAGTTGAACTAACTGCAGTTGAAGTAGAAGAAGATACATCCAACAATTCTGTTGCTGAACCTTTGCTTGCTGTTAACAAAGGGGCTGAAAATGTTTTGCAAATTGGTGCGGAGAGACCTTTTGAAGATACACAGCCTTGTGATACAGACATTATTTCAGAGAAGAGTGTTAAGGACACACAAGTAAATGTTGTAGAGGATGAGATATCTGTTGAGGAGTTACATGAGAAAACTGTTGATCAGAATGTAGAACTAGAAGCTGATGTACAGTTAGAATTACAAGGAAATGAACTACAAAACCAAGAGCTAGAAAATGGTGAGGCTATCGCTGGTACATTTATGAAGTTGACTGAAGGGGAAGTACAAGAAAAGAGAGAAATTATTGTGGCTGAACCCATTAGAGAGGGCACTTTTATATCTGTTAGTGATCATGCGATTTCTAGCGGCAGTGCTGAGGTCACTGAGGGTCATCAGTCACCCACTGATGAAGAAGCTGCAACTGGTGCAATGGAAGAATCTAAAATGGGTGTTTCCTTGCCAGATGATACAGTTGTGGCTGATTTGGAAACTCCATCTAGAGATGATTCTGTTCAGTTAAATGTGGCTGAAACTGTATCAAAAGAATTGGAATCTAAAAATGTTGACTTAGAATTAGGTAATGTAAATGGAGAAGAACCCTCAGCAAGTTTGCAAGATGAAGTGTCTGTAGAGGTTATTGACAAGGAACAGGTAGTTCAAACAGAAAATGTAGATTCTAGTTCCTGTACAGAAAGACTGGAACATTTGAAAATGGGTGAAACAGTAGTGGCTTCTGCAACAGAGCACACATTGTTAGAAGCAACAAATGATGCAGCAGAGTCTACTGTAAATGATGTTTCTGGTTCTAATGAAGGGTTTAAAGACAATGAGACTGATACTGTACCTGTTGAAACAACTGATATTTTGGAAGAATCAGAGTTGCAGGAAAGCAAAAATGACATTGAGCCACAGTCACCATCATCTCCCGAACCTGTTCGCCCAGAAAGGCCAAATCGCAAAGCTAAGCAAGGAAAACATACTTATGAAAATGTTAAACTTGTTGCAAAGGAAATAGGGAAACTACAAGAGGAAGAAACGAAAAAAGACAGTATTCCTAGAAGATCTCATTCCTATGGTAAATACGAATCTGTTGTTCTTTCACAACAACGCCCTGTTCAGCGTGTATCAGATGATGAGGCTATCTACAGGGTCCCAAGAAAAACGTCACCAGTTCAGGCTTACGCTGCTGATGAGTCTGTGTATAGTGTTCCATATGCAATTCCTACTCGTTGTGTTGTTGAACAGAATGAATATTCTGTGCCAAAGCCTATTGTAGTCCAAGCACGCGCAGTAACAGAAAGACAGAAAGCAGATGAAAATGGAGAGATATATGCTGTGCCAGGTTTACCAACTCCTGTCCCTGTGGAAACATTTACTACTGAACGTTCAAATAAAGACGTTAATACAGTCCCTCAGGAGAGTGATAACATATATGTTGTCCCTGGGAAACACGATGCAGTTACTATGGTGACAGCAACAGTTTCTGCTGTCCCACCTCCGAAACCACCGAGGTCAAGTCTTTTTCTTGAACAGGATAAGAAAGAGAAATCAAATGTTGAGGAAGCTAGCACAAAGGAGTCACCCAAACCAGTGCCACGGATGCGGGGTGTTAGTGGCAATGCCACACCTGAGGTTAAGGATCAGAAGTCTTCACCCACCCCCATTCCAAGGAAAGGCAGCAAAACCGAGACTGCTGAATCTGCTGTGTCTGAAGGTCAGGAAAAGAGAGCCTCACCAAGCCCTGTTCCCAGAAAAGTTACCAAAACTGAGGCTGCAGAAACTGCTGAACAGAGAGCCTCACCCAGCCCTGTTCCTAGGAATGGCGGTAAAACTGAGGCCGCAGAATCTGAAGTTAAGGAGCAGAGAGCCTCGCCTAGCCCTGTTCCAAGGAAGGGACCTAAAACTGAGTCTTCTGAATCTGTCACATCCCAAGGGAGTGGTTCTCCTGTTCCGATTCCGCGAAGCCGCTTAAATGCTCTTCAATCTAACAAGGAGGCTGTTCCCTCCCCTCCTGTAGCACTGTCGTCTTCTGAGGTTTCTGTCGAGGAAAGTGCAGAGGATGAGGCTACCAGTAAACGCAAGGTGCCTCCTCCACCTCGACCACCACCTCCCGTGAGAATAAGTATGACTAGCAGTGAGGGTAGCATGCATCCTCCCTTATCACCAGGGTTTGGAAATGATTTGGATTCTGGTTCGGATTCTGATGTTGGTGAAGAAGAGGTACCCAAGGTAACTAAATAATAAAAGTAATAATAATAATAATAATAATAATAATAATAACAAGAAGAAGAAGAAGAAGAATGAAAGGATTTCTATAGCACCATATCCATAGGCTCATGGCGCTTTACAACAGTTGAGAATAGTTCAAATAGAAATTAGAAATTTACATCAGTGATGAAAACATATTAATAAATAAAACATAGAAAAACTAGAAAGTGACAGACTGTACAGTAATGTGTACTGTCAGCCTCCTACATGCAGTGTATGCAGACACCAAATAGAGGGTGTCCGGGGCATGATTGCTATTGAAAGTGTGGCAAGCTTGGCAAAATAATTATGCAGTGTTTGTATAGGAATCCAAATGTCAAATAATACGTATTTAAGAAAAGATGGAATATTCAGCATGTCGCGAGCGTGGGACAAAGAAAAATCTGAGTCCCCGACGGGAATCGAACACATGACCTTCCGTATACAGGTTGGACGCTCTAACCACTGAGCTACTGGGAGACTCGTGGCGAGCATAGGTCATATTTACTGAGTTCGTGGTGACACGCGTCCTGCGTACTGCTAGGATCAGCAATGTCAAAGTGCCCTATAGAAAGATGGTAAATTTTAAGCTCGGAGAAGAAATAAGAAAAGATGGAATATTCAACATGTTGCGAGCATGGGAAAAAGAAAAATCTGAGTCCCTGACGGGAATCGAACCCATGACCTTCCGTATGGTGGTCGGACGCTCTAACCACTGAGCTACTGGGAGACTCGTGGCAAGCATAGGTCATATTTACTGAGTTCGTGGTGACACGCGTCCTGCACACTGCTAGGATCAGCAATGTCGAAGTGCCCTATAGGTAATAAATAAAGAAAGGTGGTGAATTTTAAGCTCAGAGAAGAAATAAGAAAAGATGGAATATTCAGCATGTCGTGAGCGTGGGACAATGTCAAAGTGCCCTATAGGTAATAAATAAAGAAAGGTAATAAATAAAGAAAGATGGTGAATTTTAGTTTTGATTCCTTTCACCGGAAATTTTCCTGTGAACTTTTAGCACAAAAATGTACAATGTAGAAAATTATATTAATTCAACTGAATGCTTCCCAGTACAGCTGGATCCCTTAAAATTGCCCTGTAGGATTTTTGTTAGTTTTAAAGCATTTCAGAAACAGTTTTTAATGGAAATTATTGTACATTGCTTGCCCCAGGACAAACACTGCATTTGAGGCATGTTTTTCTGTATGAATGAAGCTGGGTTTTGTCTGACTGTGTTAAAGAATGTGCGTTACGTAAAAATGGATATTAGTCTTCTTTTAGGTGGAGGTTCGCCTGTACCTTTCTTGTGTCTTGTTTAACCCTTTCACCACTCATGGTTTCGCGGCAAGAGTACCTGGGACACCGGAAGTTTAGGAACGCAAAATGGCATAAGACTGTTTTCAAACAATGGTAGTGCAAGTGGCAGACAACCAATTTTTGCCAAAATATGGAAGTTTGAAATGAATTTCATGAAGAAAAATAATATTGTGTCTAAAAACTAAAACTTTATTCCATTCAAAATGTAAGCAAAAAGATGTACATGTTCAAGTTTGGTGCCACTCTTACTGCCAGGCGAAGTGAATGTCTTAGCACATCAGCTGCACAGAAAAGCAAATAATTACTTTATCCTAAATGTTTGTTAATTGATCTGCTTCAAACTTCAGCTGTTTCTTCTTTAACTTTGTATATACCTAATTGCAATAATGTTGTCATATGAAAATGAAAAAAAGGGAAAAGAAAAAAGCCAAAATTATAGGAATAAATTACATGTACAGTAGGTATACCAAGTAAATTCAGGGAATTGCTCTGACAAGGGGCTAAAACTCAAAAGGTCTTGTCGTGGCCAATTTGCCTTGTAGCAACTTAGTTGACGTCCAATTGAAGTATTACACCATAGTGCAGAAGTGCTTTGAGAATTTTGAAATCTAAAAATGTAATTTGTATGGCTAATTAATTTCTGTGTGGCTTTTGACAATGTTATTTGCAATTAGCTGTACACTTGTTTCAGTGCCCCAACTAAATGTTTAAATTATTGTCTCATACCAAAAACTATGGTTAATACTCGGCAGTATTTGCCTTATCTAGAAACTGTTTGCTTCTAACACACTTATCATAGCTCTAAAATATTTACTTAACATCTGTAGGTTGTGTATTTGTATGTTTACAAACCAATTGTTGAAATAATCATGGGATTTCAGATTTTTGCCTTTAGTATCCGATTAGTATCACTAGCAGATTTAACTAATTACTTACCACTGTTTGCTACACTTGCACATACATTTAGAAGGTTTTTTTAACATCAAATACATTCATACAAACAGCTGTCTTGATCTTTGCCACCAGAGATCATGAAGAAGTCATGGAACAGTCATGGGTTGTTGTTCTCAAGTTTCAATGTGACCCTTACAAGTATTTTCATGTACATTGTACCTTTCAGTGATGAATTTTTTTTTAATTTGGCAATTTTAGAGTCACTGGTATGTGAAATATATCTTAAATTGCATTCATGTCCTTGTAACAGTTATCAAAAACAGTAATAACGGCTCAAAACTGTGATGTCTTAGAACCTTTGTGTATGGAAGGCAACCTAAATGTAAATGTACTTTGCACAAAATTGGTAGCTAATCAGTGCTCTTTTATGATAGTTATTTTGACATTTTCCCATTATGTGTTTAATTTTGTTTGTTAAACTTAGTGTCAATTTTTGCTTTATTTATTCAGGGTCCACCAAAGCCTAAGAAGTACTACATTGCTCATGAAATTCTCTCAACTGAACGTACGTTTGTGGATGCTCTGAAACTTGTATTTGAGGTAAGCAACAGGCCAGAGTAATAATAAATGAAAAAAGTTGATGACTGCTGACATTGTTATGTCGTGGTTGCTACTATAACCACAAGAAATGGTGCATTCCTGTGGTTTTTTTCATGCACTCTTGTGTAGATTTGGTGTCGTTCGTGTGATGTTCGGTATTCCCAAGACAGTAACTTCACTGTATCTTTGGGCCTTGTTGGAGATATTTTTGTTATTTTTAGGGGGTAACGTGTGAGATAACTGAAGGTCCTGCTGTTAGAATAGTGACTTGTGTCATTTATCAATTTCTTTACGCTCTGAGTAGTTTTAAATAATATTATTATGTTTTGGTAAATTTTAAGTGAAATTGCCTCAGATCACAGTGAACAGTGATGTGTTCTTAGGGTATTTTGTCAGGATATTTTGTCATACACAGTCGATGAGAACTCATTACTTGAATGTTTGAACAAGTATAGTGATGATATAAAGAAGAAAATTAATAATTTCATTTTTGTCACTATTAGGGCTTAAACGGTTAACCGAGATTCATGACATTGAAACTAATAGTAATGTGGCCATGTGCATTTGTTTTTTATTGTTGGGTTCAATGTAATCAGCCACCTGAAAAACATTCATGTTTGGCAACAAAGATAACTGTGACGTGTATCTTTGAATTTATGGTGTACCTGTTTCAGTGGTAGGCAGGAGTCCTCTCCTGAGCTAACACTTGAATGTGGTCCTAAGGGTCACCGTTTGGCAGAAGACTGTTCTTTGACAAGGCTGCATGAATTAGCAAATGTGATTCACAGCTGCACACATTTCCTTGACAAGATTTCGTACTCAATATGTTTTTAATATTCCTAAATATCATAATTTCTTTTCTAGGAATGTTATACAACAATCAAGTCAGCTAATGTTGTACCTGATTCTGTTCTGGGTGACATATTTGGGGATTTAGAAAATATTTATTTGCTGGACTCAAGATTTCTCCAGGAATTGGAGGAAAGGATGGTAACATGGTAAATGTGAAGTATAATTTAATATTAATTTAATTATTTTGCAGATAATGCAATACAAATAATAATGTGCTACATGCATGTATCATAATTAAACACTAACAGATACATTGTAAGCTGCATACAGAGTATGGTTTGATTTCAGGTCCTAGGGGAAAATTGTAACAATCTGAAAATAAGCTCCCCCCTGCCCCCGACTTGAGATGAAAATATCTCAGGAAAATTTTGAAAAGGTATGCTGCTCATGAAGATAATTATTCCCTAAACAATATAAAATTTCCTTTTGTTTTTTAAAAAGGGATGAACATGAGAGAATTGGTGACATCATCAAGAAATATGGTCACTTCTTGAAGGTAAGTTTAAGCAAATAAATAAAGGAAATAGATCATTCATTTTTTTAAGCGTCGAAGTGCATTATTTTGTATTTGGTTTTGTTACCATGTGACAAATCCAACATAGTGGAAAACTTGAACTCAGGGCTACAAGTCATCAGCATAGCCCCATGACTGACTCTTTTAAGGGCCTCTTCATATGATCCTAGTAACCGGGCTAGCATATGGAAAATTTCAGCTTAGTTACTCGGATGAAATTCTGTACGTGACACAAATATATTAACTCATGATTATTTTTGCAGTAATTCTGAAAATTATGTCATCTTTACTTATTCAACATCAAGAAATCATTTTGCAATAAAAAAGTCTTGAAAAAGGGCAGAATGATGCTAACTTCACTCTCCTTGGACAGAAATGCATGGCTTGCATATTTGAATTTTTTTCATCCCGGCAACCGGGCTGACCTGTTCAGATGGGAAAATTTCCAGCCCGGTTACCAATGAAGATCTTGGTTGGAAAAACTGAGATCTCGGTAACCAGGCCAGCCCGCCTCCTCATATGAACACTGACATTGAAATTTTTACAAAGGAAATAGTGGTGAGGTGAGATCTCGGAAACCGAGTCAGCCCAGTCAACCGGGCTCATATGAAGAGGCCCTAAGAAGTGCCGTAACATTTAGTATTACAGTATTCTTTGCATTAGGATTGTAAAATGAAATTACTTCATTTTATGTTATAGTATTTTTAAGGTTTTAAGACATTCTTACTGAATTCTGATAGAAATGGGTGCTATGTAAAATATTTGTTATTATTATTGTTATTATTAAATTATTATTATTGTTATAAATATTAATAGTCTTTTGACAACTATTTGATGGATTTCATTTCTTTCTGACCATTGACAACCAGCAATGAGTTGGGAGAGTGAATGTGAAGCTTTTCAACTCCGGCTCTTTCATTTTAATTGGCCAGTATAGTGCTTGAAATTTTAAAAAAAAGGTTATCCTTATGCCAGATGCCTAGCAACCACCTACCTGAATCATGGAAGCCATGGAAAAGTTGTTAAAAGATGTCAAAGAGTTGGCATAAACTAATCAAAAACTTTTTGCAAGTTTCAGCACTACAACGTGCAGTACTGTAAACATTTTTGAACTTTAAACATTTGAGTGTTAAAATTTCTATTTTTCTTGTTACTTAACAGATGTACACCCAGTATGTGAATGGTTACGACAAAGCAATGAGTGTGTTTCAAGACACAATGAAGGAAAACCCAGAGTTTGCAAATTTAGTTACACAGTTCCAGGTACAGTGTATATGTACATGTAACAGGTGCCATTTAACCACCTGCAATATAACAACCAGCTTGTATTGAATTGAAAAGCAAAAGTGCCCAGACAGTAAGGCTCAAACTTTATTTTGTTATGTCCCCTGTTTGTCTGTTAATTTATAGTGTTGTTTACAAAGTTAATTGCAAAGAAAGCTCAAAATCAAAGATCAAGAAAGTTTTGATCTCAAATCTCATTTTGTGAAACATGGTAGTTAAAATACAAACTGCCATGGGAAAGTGCTACAGTGGAAGATCTAGAACTTCCTTTTGAGTGTTCACTCGCAAACAAAAATGTTAGGACCACAGTTTGCAACTCAATGTTTGGCTCTAGGTGGTTCTACTGAGAAGTGTTACAACTTTACTGTTTTAAGTGTTTCTTAGTACATTCTTAGTACACTTGAACCTCTCTAATACGGACACCAAAGAGACAGAGTAAAGTGTCGATATTAGAGAGGTATCCTTAGGGAAAGGTTCGACTGTATAATAATTCTTATTATAATAACTGCTATGTTTACCACATACTAATGTAAGTTTTTTATTGCATCACACGTTTCAAGTTTTACAGATTGATATACATGTTATTATTTGATAAACATTATATTTGAGCAATATTATGAAAGAATAAAACCATCCCAGTGGCAGACTTAGTATAACACATACTTTTTAATTTACAGCCTTCAGGTCACTGAATTTCTAGCATTCTAATTTGTTTGCTGCACACACAGGAAGTCAGTTAACCCTTTCACTCCCAAGAGTGCCTAAAATAAAAATTCAAGACAGATCCCAAATTTCATGTGTAAAATACTTAAATATAAAATAAATAGTACCAGGTGAAAGTAATGGTGACGAGGTTTCATTTGAATGGTCACAGCATAGGATTTCATCCACAGACTCAGAAGTTAGAATCACCTTAAGAATGTCTCCATAGCTGACTCTGGTAGTGAAAGGGTTAATAATCCTGCCTCTTGCGTAGAGTAAGCAAACATTTTGTCCAAAACTATGGTCAAAAAAAAAAAAAAATTAAGCAGTGAACACTGAATCAAAGATGATTCTAACCAACTCATCTGACTACACACCTTGTTGGTTATTTATCACTTCATATCCAATGTGGCACTGCTTGTGAAATAATTTCTTAACCCATCGAGCCCTCTTATAAAAATGCATATTCTCCTTACTGTTCACCATACTTTTCGTATGGAACTAGTAAGGAGATTCAGAATTTCAAGACATAGATCTTATCCTTCAGTTGGTGATCTGCACTTCCTTTATTCTCGTCATGTGATTGTTTGAACAAGTAATGATAGTGTAAAGAAAAATTTCATTTGCGTCTCTGTTAGGGCTTAAAAGGGTTAATAATTTTGATGTTGTTCAGGCTAGTGAGAGGTGCCAAGGCTTGGTACTGTCTTCTTATACATTAAAACCTGTTCAGCGGATACCAAGTTACAGACTTCTACTAATAGGTGAGCAACTTCTTGTGTACTGAACTATGATGTTTGTTCAACAGTTGGGTGTTGTACAGTGTATATATACATGTACGTGTAGAGGAAAGAAAGACAAAGTTGAAAAATTCCTAAAAAACCATGACCAAGTGCTGCCAAGTGGACTTCAGGATTTTGTTAGAATCTCCTTGGACAGAGTCATAAACAGCACATATAATAACACAGCAAGTCTTAATTTGCTCTTTAAATTATCTTGAAAGAAAACAATTTGAATATCAAGAAACCAAATGCAGTTAAAACTTATTGGCCTTGTCATCTTCCCAGAGTTTCATTGTGTCACATTGTCCTTTGCTTATACTTTTCATGTGATCTTTTTTCAATGGGTGTACATACAGCACTGCCAAGGTTTTAGCTAGAGGGGTGTCCTTTGGCATCCTATGGATGCACAATTTTTTGCATAAATTCATTCAAATTTCACTTAACTCGTACAAAATTTAGAAGAAGCATGCCCCTTAGACACCCAATTTTCATTTTCTGGCTAAAAGCCTGAGCATTGCAGGAAATTACTGCTCAATAGCGTCCTGCTAAATGGTGACACTTTAGGATTTCATCTGCAGGCTTAAAGGTTGGAGCCATTTTTTACAGCATAACAAACAACACCCAAGAAAGTACTGTTACTAGCTGCCACTTGATTGTGTACACTTTAGGAATTCATAAAAACAATCAAATGTTAGAATCACCTTGGGCAGTTTATTAATCGCATCACTGGAAAGTATTGCTCAGTAGCTTTCACTGGAATAGTCATGCTTTAGGATTTCATCCACTGCAGACTCAAAAGTTAGAATCAGCTTGTACAGCATAATAAACAGTACCACAGGAAAGTACAGTGCAGTAGCTTTCCTTTGAATGGTCACACTCAAGGATTTCATCCACAGACTCAAAAGTTAGAATCAGCCTGTAAAGTGTAATAAACAGCACCACAGGAAAGTACTGCTCAGTAGCTTTATTTATTTCACTATGTACACTGTAAATGGGTTGAACCCAGGAGTCACAAGTACACTCATCTGGATGACCATACTTCACTGACTTATGATTGAGAACTTACAGTTAAGGAATTCATAAACACACGCAAATGTTAGAATCACCTTGGGCAGTATTATAAATAGCATCCATGGAAAGTACTGCTCAGTAGCTTTCATTTAATTTGGACACTTATGTACATGTATGCATGTATATGCATGAGAATTTTCACCTGCAAATGCAAAGTTAGAACCAACTTATAAAGCATAATGAAAATAGTAACAGTAAAGTACTTTAAATGGCCACACATCAGGATTCAATCCACAGATGTAAAAGTTAGAACCACCTCATTTAACATTTATAAACAGCACCACAGGAAAGTAATTTTGATTGCTTCAATCTGTCGTTAATGGATTTCATTCATTGCCTCAAGAGTTAGAGTTACGGCCTCGTAGAACATGACAAGTAGCACCACAGGAAAGTACAGCTCAGCAGCTTCCATTTGACTCAAGAAAGTACTGCTCAGTAGCTTTCATTTGAATGGTCACACTTTAGGATTTCATCCACAGACTCAAAACTTAGAACCACCTTGTGCAGCATAATTAACAGCACCACAGGAAAGTACCTGCTCAGTGGCTTCCATTTGAATGGTCATGCTTTAGATTTTCGTCCTCTGGCTCAAAAGGTAAAAGCTTCTTGTATTGCTCAGTGACTTCATTATATGGCATATGGTTGTACTTGTATTTTTCAGATTATCTTAAGCATTTGCCAAAAGATTCTGAGGAGTGTAAAGACACAGAGAGTGAGTGTCTTTAATAAACTTTTGTTATCATTCTTGTGAAGACGGCCTGCTTTGGTAGTTTCTTTTAGTATGATAACAAGACTTTTTCATGTTCCACTGAGCTTTGTTTGTTCTTCTGCGACAGCTACCTTGAAGATTGTGTCAGAGGTTGCAACACACATTAATGAATCCATGAAGAAAATGGTAAGTGGATTACAAACATCTATGGTAAGCTTTAGGTGAATGCTGGGCCCTAGAGCTTTTTACTAGACCAAGTTGTGGTGAGAGGATTTGTCTTTCCGCGAACTTTTTAATCTGTTGACAAAATCCTATCGTGTTACCACTCAAATGAAACCTCTTTGGCAGAACGTTTGTATAGGACTATTTATTTCTTAGGATTTCATGAACCGAAATTTGGAATTTTTGGTGAATTTTTTGGCTTTGGCCATTTTAGGAGTGAATGGGTTAAGCTTGGTCATAAAATAAGAAAGAAGTACAGATGTGATAGTGTGACAAGCATTTGTTCAGTCAATGCCACGCCCTAGAGCTTTTCACTAGAAAGTAAGGAGTCCATGGCGATAAAGATAACAAAGATGGTGAATTTTAAGCTACAGCTGTAGGTCATAAAAAAGAAAGAAGTAGGAGTGTGATATTCAGTGTGGCAAGTGTTCGTTCAATCAATTCCATGCCCTAGAGGTTGTCACAAGAAAGTAAAGATTTCATGATGAACAACACAAAAAATGGTAAATTCTAAGTTCGGTCATAAAATAAGAAAGATGTTATTTTCAGTGTGACAAGTGTTTAGTGAATGCCACATCCAGGCCCTAGAGCTTTTGTATAGGTAATCATACGGTTTCGAGTTCAATTTGGAATTAATTTGCACGAGTGAGTTTTTCAAAAAGCTGAAATTGCACGAGCCGCTTCGGCGAGTGCAATTTCAGCTTTTTGAAAAACTCACAAGTGCTTATTATTACTTATTAATAATATAAACATGAAAAAATTCGCGTGGAGGAAGTGCCGGAAGATCTTACTGCAGACAGGAAGTGAGCATTTGACGCGGATTTGACACTTTATTTACTGATTGGCTGATGAAGATCAGCTGATAATGCTACGAACTCAAAGCGGTTCGATTAATAATCATAATCCAGAATATCGATGTGTAATTTGCACTGGTGTTACACTTTTTGCACTGGTGTTACACTTTTTGCACTGGTGTTACAACTGAACTGCACTGCTCTCAGCCAATCAGAATCGAGTAATTTTTTCATGTATATTATTACACAAGAAAGTAAGGTTTCCAGAAAAAAAAAAATGATAAATTTTAAGGTCGGTTATGAAATAAGGAAGATGTAACATTTAGTATGTTATGAGCATGAGACCAAAATAAGACTGAGGCACCAACAGGAATTGAAGCCATGGCCTTCTGTGCAGCTGTGGTATGCTCTAATCACTGAGCTACTGGGAGACTCCTGCTGTGAGCAGGTTACAATCGTGGTCATGAGACCTTGGTTAACATTTCTGTGAGAAATATGAAAATTTGACCTCCACTGTAATAAGTCTCTCACAACTTTTGTTACCTGTTTCTGCCCCCTCCCCACCCCCCCCAAACAATGTTGAAAATCAGTCAGTACTGTCAATACCTGACTTCAACATTGTAAGGGGACGGGAGGGTGGGGGGGGGGAAGAATATTCGACAAGGGGCATGAACCGAATGAAGTGTCCCAACTCTATTGACCTAGATTGTAGGTCATAGTTATTACAGAGAATCGAGTATTGAGAATTGAGTATGGAGAATCGAGTTTCGATTCTCGACTCAATTCTTGATCCTCGATTCTCCTGATGATTGAGTATTGAGTGTCAACGTACATGTAAGCGCTACTGTAGGTTCATTGAGATACTAAAATGCATGTTTATTTATTTGTTTTTGTGTAATAGGACAGTTTTGAGCAGCTGTTAAAACTTCAAAACGTGCTCGTGGGACATCCGGAGATTGTCAAAGCTGGAAGGGTCAGTTGTATTTTATGTTTACTCAATATGCTACAGATTTCCACAGACATATTTCCACAGACATCCACACACAGATTTCCACAGACATTATATTTAGAGAGATTTCCCCATCAAAATTAGGAATTTTACGCAAAGATTGATTCATGTTCCGTCAATGTGGACAAAGCTGTTTGGAATCTAGTTAAGTTTGAACTTCAGCAGCTGCAAAGTTAAACACACTGCAAATAAACTGATAGAACACTGACTACAAGAAAAACAAACTGGAAATACTGGAGGAGTTTTTCTGAAGACAAAAATACCATAATTTGTATGTCTTGAATAGTGCAAAAATGCGCCAAGCCAATGTTGTACAATTTAAAACAGTTAAAGCTTATTATTTTGCTTGCTAAAGTATGTATGGGCCAATTAGTTTCAATTACTTGTAGTACTAGATTGAACTCTGTTAACTGAGATGTGCTTTTGTTTTCTTAACAGGACTATTTAAGAGAGGGAATGTTGATGAAGCTCTGCCGGAAAGACATGCAAGAGAGAATGTTCTTCTTGGTTTGTAAACATAAGTTGTTCAATTACCTGTCAACTCGCTTGTTTTCTTTCAGATATTATGACCAGCATCAAATTTCTCGTTGTAATATCAATTCTTAATCAGTCAAAGAGGTCATGAGAATTAAGGATAGGATCACCCAATATGAATTCTCTTGATTTTTTAACGTCTCCCCACTGCTACTGTAGTAAGTGTATGGGGACAAGAAAGGAGAATTTCTATTTTGATATTGGGGTTTTAGAGCGTTAAATCTTTCACCTGTAGTTCACACATGATATTTCTCATATTACAAACTCACAAATAAGGATAGGATCACCCAATATGAATTCTCTTGATTTTTTAACAACTTCTCCCCACCTAAATGTAAGGGAACGAGAAAGGAGGATTTCTATTTTGATATTAGGGGTTAAAGGGTTAAATCTTTCGCCTGCTGTTCACACGATATTTCTCATATTACAAACTCACATACTGACTGATCAGCTAATTATTTATTTATTTATTTACTTATTTATTTATTTATTTATTTACTTGGCCCTGCTGTGTGAGAGCCTGAAACGCCGCAAAATGAATTTGGAATTTTTTTTTTCAGTTGACCGATGTGCTGTTGTACACCACGCCCATTGGAGGGAATCAGTACAAACTCAACAAAATGCTTCCTCTGCTGGGAATGCAGGTGGGTGCCCTGTGGTCATATACCAAAGGAACAAAAAAGAAACAGCCGTGGAAACTGATTTACACTTATGATATTTACAACTACAAATACGAAAACAGTTGAGAATGTACAGAAGTCACCGCCGTTACTGCATGTCAAAAGTTGTATTGTTGATGTTTTTTTAAAATTTTTTATCTATTCTCTATTGCTCTTTCTGTTAGGTGACTGTACCAGATTCGCCCGACTTTGTAAATGAATTCAGCATTATCAGTACTACAAGATCATTTACCCTCACGGCAAGGTTAGATTAACGTGCAAAATCTCCTCTCTAATCTCCATACGTTTTTTAGCACCAGATCTTACTGAATTATGATTTCCTTTTTTGCAGCACTCCAGAAGAAAGAGATGATTGGGTTGAGGTGTGTGTGCTTTTATTAAACCACATCTGTTTAAAAGTTATCTATAAAAGAACGAAGAATACCTCTGGCAATCGCTAGTTATACTATATTAACTGACAAAAATGCATGTCTCATCAAATTGGCTAGAATACAAAAGAAACTATTCATTTATTTATTTATTAATTTTATTTATTTATTTATTTATAGAGCTGCAACGATACATTTTCCTACGATACGATACATATCTCGATACAAGGGCCACGATACGATACACGATACGATACGTTACTGTGCGCACAAAACTAGTTACCAACAACTTACACTACTTTTAAATAATCTATTTCCATAATTATAAATTTAACACAGTAATAACACAACATCAAATCGCCTTACAAGGTCTAAAATGTAGAGCTTGGGTAAGGAATATTAAAGACAGTGATTTCCCAAAATTGTTGAGGCAGCATATTTTATTGTATCGTAATATCGCGATATCTTATTTAAATATCGATTTTCGTATCGTTGGAAAAATATCTTGGTTCACCGATGCATCGGTGTATCGTTGCAGCCCTATTTATTTATTTATTTATTTATTTATTTATTAACTGACAAAAATTGATTAGAATACAAAAGAAACTAATGCACCTATTTTTTCATCTCATCATGAATTTGGCTGTATTTATTTATGATGTACAGGCTTTGAATAACGCGATTGATGTCGTGACAAAACGGAAAATCACGTTTGTTACCAAGACAAAGGATGCAACAGGACTGGTAAGGAATTCTTATCAGGATTATGCTAAGCTTGTTTCTTTGTACGCCCGTGCTGTTCGCTGCGTGCTTTCGTTTGTCGTTCTACATTTTGTACTCGCTCGTCTTTCCTCGCTTTCGTTTGTCCCTTCATTAATTCTTCCCTTTGAGTGTTGGTTCTTTCCTGTGTTCGTTCTTGTGTGTTGGTTCGTTTGGCGGTTATTTGTTTGTTTGTTTTTTTGCTTCAATCCTGGACAGAACTAGCCGAGACAAACGCAGTTTGCGGGCATATTTCCCTGCATGAACACAGTCAAGATCACAGAAATGTATTCCCTCTTCCCCTTGCCTCGCTCAGTGTTCTTTGGAAGGACTGACGATTCATCAGTCATCACTTATTTTGTAGCGCAAAGCAACATTCGTAAAGGGGAAGGAGTAGAGAATTTTCTTTTAAGGGATTTTTACGGTCACAGTTTTCACTCACTCTAAAGTGTCTCAGGAGTTTTGTCCGAGATTGCTGTTCATTTACATGTGATTTCTCTCAGTTCATTTATCCATGCGTCATTTATTTGTTCACTTAGTTGGAACCGGAAGTAGATGCAAGCAAACTGGGTGAGAAGGCTCCCGTGTGGATACCTGATGCTCGTGTCACCATGTGCATGAGCTGCACGTCACCCTTCACTCTAACAAACCGGAGACATCACTGTCGAGCTTGTGGCAATGTGAGTAGAACGTGTATTGACTATTGAGCCTGCGTGGTGGTGTAGATCTGACGGTCAGTGGTTCCGAGGCCCGGTCCCTGCCATCATGTTTCTTTAAAGAAGAAACTTAACTCCACATTCGGTCTCTCCACCCAGGGGTATAAATGGGTACCGGCGACGTACTGCTGGGCGGGTAAAGCGGAGATGGACTAGAATCCCATCCAGGGAGGAGTAGCAATACTCTCAGTTGCTTCATGCCACTGAAACTTGTGTGGGTGCCCTGTGGCATGTGTGTCACTTTACCTGCCTTACCAAAACAATTATTCAATCAATCAATCAAAACCCTTTATTTATACACGATGACATTTAAAGCTTAGTAGCTTGAGGGGTAGTGTATAGATATATAATTGCACAAATTTTCGACTAAAATAAGTTTAAAAGATGTTAGAATAAAACACTAAAAAATCTTAAAATACTTTTAAATCAACTCTTTCTAACAAGTTCACGGATTAATCGTTTCGTACGTCAGCTCATACATACATGTAGTTAACCCGGATTCTTCCCAAACTTAAAATGCCTTTTGGAGGAGAGAATTAATTTCAAGGCCTTCTTTTCCAATTGCTTTTCTGTGTCAGGTTGTTTGTGGCTCATGTTCAGACAGCACTGCACCGTTGGCGTACCTGGACTATACACAGGCCAGAGTCTGCGACAAGTGCTATGATTTGCTGCTCAAAGGTGAATAAACAAAAAGTGGAAAGTGGAAAGTGGGCCGGTTTTCACCCGGAAAGAAAAGTAGTTTTGTAAATTAAGGGGATGCAGAGGCAAAAGTTGTTCTTGTTCTTACTGTGAGAGCAGCGACAAAATGGGCCTCTGCAGGAGACTCCTGTATTTAGTGAGGTCATTGAAAGGTATCTCTCTACCCGACAGTGAATCGCATATTTTATCGCCGTGAAACGTGACATGGCTCTTTTTGGTCCTTGTGAAACGTGATCTGAGAAGACTTGATTTGCCGTGAAATGTGTTTTTGTAGTCACCAATTAAACTTTTGCGAAATTGTCCGTGAAACGGTCACAAAGCGTCGAGGACAAGTTCCCTATTCTATTCAGTCACCTGGATTATTTAACGATGAGGTGTAGGAGACAAAACCAACGTATTAACACTTTCACTCCCAGAACCAAAGCTGGTTCTAACGTTTGAGTCTGTGGAAGAAATCTTATGGTTTGACCATTCAAATAAAACTTCTTCAGCCGTACTTTCACATATTTTAGTATTTTACAAAATGGAATTTAATTTGTCTTAAGGTGATTCCCTTCAATTGCATTGCGCATCCTTAACTTAAAAGGTTTTCCATGAAAGCTGAGCAGTTCAGAGAAATAACAGCTCGTTTTCTCCTAAACGAGCTCGGTGACCCCCCTTTTTAATACTTAAATTCAAATGGCACACGGTCGAGTACAATATATCGCGATTTCAAGAAAAGTTAAAAATTCTGCTTTGAGATATTTTTATTTAAATGCCGAAAAGAACACGTCTTTAGGTACAGCAGGGTATGTACGCACACGGCAAATATTTTAGTTGTTTTCATATCCTTAATTCCTGTTCAACTAAAACGCTAAAAGCTAGCAACACGTAATAAAAATCAAAACAGAACTTCAAGAAATCGAAGTTTAATTAAAACCGTTCACTTAAGAAAGACTTATTTACAAACTCATGTTTGGAAATGAGAAGACAGAGTAAAAAAAAAATACTGCTACCTTACCAAGAATAAGTCCTCTTCCTGTGAATTAAAGTCTTTTCAACTTTACAACCTTCCGTGAGCAAGTGTGCTGCTTCGTTCGCAATACCATTTTCTTGGTTGAGTTCTCACTATGAAAATTCCAAGTCAACCTCTGGATATCTTTGTGAGCTGAAGCAAATACTTGTTGACTTTTTGAGAGCATTTAATCGTGGATAGTTTCTTCCAGAGAGTTAAAATTTGCGGAGAACACTGCTAAAACTGCCTCGCTTTTCAAAATGGCCGCCAAACAAGCAATGAAAGAAAATCTGCAGTGCACTTCCAAATATGGTCATTTACGTATATCGCAGGATATCTGTCATGTAGGATGACAAATATTGAGGGCTTCCTTACCATATATGGGCATAGGGACAATTTGTTGAATAATACTGCAAGATAAACGTCTATTTTATTGAACTGCACCAATATTTCAGTACAAGCATTGACTTTTTTAAGCAATTATAGTTCTCATTTCTGATTACTAGGATTCTGAGGAAAACCTTGTGGGTCTCATACTTGCTATCAATGGCTGTCCATGTTGTGCCAAAACAAGCTCGGTGACCCCTATTTTTCATTGCATTTTTGAAATGTTCCAAACGCAATTTCCAGCTGGACCAAGTCTTAAAAAATTTTAAATATTCCTTCTATTTCGATGGAATCACCATAAGGCACTCTTGGGATTAAAAAGGTTAACCACGTGAGCAGAGGAGTCATATTTGGCTGTAGTTCCAGTTTAATACGTTCATCATGCAAATCGATCTTGTTGATATGAATGTGACCAACCAAGGTGTCATACGATCTTGTTACGTGTCTGGTCCCTCAGACATCTTAATTTCACTTATCCAAATCTGTTTACCTTATTGGCTTTGGCGGATGACCCCCCCTGCTGCCCCCAAACAATGTAATGTTGGTAAAAAACAAACAAAGGAAAAAAACTTTGCAGACGAAAGGCAACATCATTGTGAAGGGCGCGGGGAAGGGGTGGGGAATTTTCAAAGAAATCCTCTTTCCTGCCTAGAAAATACGAAAGTGTCCGAACACCTTTATTGAAGATTACAGGCCTTCAAACTTTGTGTAACTTAAATGATTTTTGTTTTGTTGCTCCCATTGCAGAATTTCACACAGATGAAATACACGTAGCTAATGACGAACCTGTGGCACTGCCTCCATTACTACAAGAGACAGATGCTGCAGAGAAGCTTCTACGAAAACCAACAAAGTTTGAAATGATGCGGCGATTTAAGAGCAGAAAATCAAAGAGAAAATCACAAATAATACACCCCACGCATTTAACAGAGGTAAGAGGTGTCAGCGTTTATTGATTTTTCGATAGGGACGTTAATGATGACGAACACCCTCGCACAATGGTTAAAATAGGAACATTACTCCATTAAAATCGGGGCTCGGTTGCATGACCCGTAACTTAGAATGATTTTTACTTAACCCGTGAAATAGAAACTAAACAATTACACTGTTATACACTAACTACCTTTGTGTTTTCTTTTTTTTAACTTTGACTAGTAGACACTAATTGTTGGATGTTTCACGGGTTAAGTAAAACTACTGTTAAGTGTGTATGTATGTGTGTGTGGTGTATGAGGGGGTGGGGGTGGGATGTATACCTTATTATAGGAAATCATTGCTCCATGAAACTAAAGCGTATTTAACAAAATTGCGTTAACGTTAGTCGTCTTCCTTTCCAGGAGCGTTAGTTTCCATCGTTAATTTTTATCTTTTGGAACTCAAGCGATAAATTCAGTCCTTATCTTTAGCCAATTAATAAATATGTAGTACAAATGATTAGAATGGTAGACTTTCCCAACCCGGGTCTAAACCTGTTCATTAAAAATTATCGGCCCTTTTTTTTTTCTCTTTTCAGGTTGTTGCTAATCAAGAAGGTATTCAAATGAGTGGATATTTGAGGTTTAAGAAAGGAAGGCATGGATGGAAGAAGTCTTGGTTTGTACTCAAAGACAATGTGCTGTACTCCTACAAAGCCAGCTCTGTAAGTATCTCATCCGTAAAAAAGAAAAGAAATGAAATTAAAGGAAAAAAATGTTCTGGTTCTACGTGATTTCCTTGTTGTGATGTTTTTGATTTATCAAGATAACTTTTTTAACCAGCTAGCCTAACATTATAGGCCTTTATAACATAGAGGGCAAAATTACTGATTGCTGATTGGTTGAGACAGAGGGCATTTTTTCTTAATTTTCTTTCCAACGAGGGCAAAATTACTGACTCCTGATTGGCCAAGCGCCAAAAATACTCCCATTTGATTGGCTGAGCGCGAGAGCGCGCCATTTGCATTTTGTAAGCGTCTAGAAACGAAAAGCAGATTTTGAATTGGATTTTGAGTTGTTCAACACAAGAATATCGTTTCAGAGTTTAAATTTAACCGAGTTGGTTGGCAAAAATGGTTGGAAATCAGGTGATAGCTCAAAGAGAAATTCCAGAAGGTGAACCTGAATGTTTTACGGGAAACAGCAAATGGTTATTTGTTTTAAAACTACCGAAAACCTTGGTTAATTCAGCGAGCAAGAGGTCGCTTCGCAACTCAGGTAAATAAATTAAGACTTACTTAGTTTGAGTTTTGAGTGTGAGTTTGTCAATGAACTAGAACCGTAATTATCTCAAAAGATGAACATATGCATAAAAGACAGCTTTCTTTTTGTTCTGGACGCTGAGTAGCAGTTTAATAAACTGCTTGTGTGGAGAATTGTTTATTCTGAGGGCCGGCTGCGGATTGTGTTTTGATGTGCATAGAAAGTTTTCAGAAAATTTTGCCCTCTATGTTATAAACAAGTAATCGCATTGAGTCCTCGTAGAATTAAGGACAAATTTTCACTTGTATTTTCAAAGTTTTCACAAATTGCCCTCGTCGCTACGCGACTCGGGCAATTTTGCGAAAACTTTGAAAATACGCGTGAAAATTTATCCTTAATTCTACTCGGCCTCATGCGATTTCATATACTAACCAAGAGAGGACGAAGGGGTAAGAGAGTCAATCTCCCATATAGGCCCTATTCCCATCCTAATCCCTCTAAAGTTATTTTTAGTAACAAAATTCAAATTTCAAAACGTTATATATTTTGGGTGGATAAACATATTTCGTTAATTTTTTCAGTTTTGACATCTGTGTAACAAGGTCATTCAGAAACCGACATAAGATGTCCCATAAGATGTCCCATGGCACCAACTCTGTGACGTCATTTTGCCGGCAAAAAATGTCAAAATTGGAAAATTAAAGTCATGAAATTTGACAGAATGATGAGCTCCGTATTGCTGCGAAAATCCGGGATAATTGCTTTAAAACTCACTACGTTATTTGAAATTTGAATTTCCCACCAACTGTTGCTAAAAATAAGTTAAGAGGGATTAGGATGGGGATAGGGCCGATATGGGGAAGTAGCTCTCTTAGCTCTTTATCTTCTCTTGCCTTAATCCTCGCCGCTTTCCTTGTTTGTAACGTTTGTCTGTTTGTATATTAGCAAACTTAATGCAGTTTATGCACTTACCTTGAACACAATACTTCATTTACCATAATACATGTATTTGTGAAGCTAATTCTATTGTAAAACATTATTTCATCGAAACTTTGCTTTTCCTTCCTTTCAGAATAAATAACTGTTTTCTGTGAGCCGGGCAAAGGAACTAACAGCGCAATTACTGATTTAATCATGTGTTTTTATGTACTTGTTGCAGGACGTAGTGGCTCTTGAAACCATGCCAGTGCTCAGTTATGTAATCGAGGACCTAGGAAAGGTATGATTTGTCGGTTTATTTTCAATTTGTTAATCATGAGAATAGCATTAATTTTCGCTTGCTTTTAACTCATTTTCTGACTTGGCCAGGTTACATGCTTTCCACACGCATGGCACCAGCTTCATGTTTTCCCGCGCTTGGCACGGATGCGTGTTTTCCCGCGCTTGGTGCTGTCGCTGGTTACATGTTTTCCTGCGCTTGGTTGCTTGTTTTCCCGCGCTTGGTACCGGTTGCCTTTTCCCTTTTCGAGGTCTGATTGGTTCATAGTGTTAGCGTTTAGAGCGCTTTTCAAATGAGTGTCGTAAAACCAAAACCAAAGCAATTATCCCAGCCAATCACAACAAACACAAATTATCCAATGAACCAATCAGAACTCGAAGCAAATACATGTCACTAGCGCCAAGCGCGGGAAAACGCGTGCGAGCAAGTCGCAATTGGTTTGAGTTTTACTTCTGATTGGTCGAGAAAGTGGCCCGAGATGTTTTAACCAATCACAGAGCGAAGTAAAGCAAAACCAAAGCAAAATGCGAATTACTTTCGACACTCAATTGAAAACCGCTCTACTACGAATGGCGAGGTTTGTTTACTGTAAGTTTGGGATTCAAAGACTGTCTGATAATTCTTAAGTACTTAAGTTGTTTAATCTACCAATTCACAGGAAGGAGATGATTTTGTATTCCAACTGAAACACCAAGGTGTTCCGCCGATTGTTTTCAAAGCAGATAACGAAACTTCAGCTAAAAGGTAAATTAATATTCACTAAAATCTAGTATAAGTAACTTTTTCCCCAAGAGAAATTTGTGATATTAGAACTACGAAAGGAACTGCGATAACTTGCGGAAAGCTCAAGGAGTTTTTCGTTCATTACTTCAAAGATGAGTTGTAAAAATGCAGACTCCTTGAGTATTTGTTGTCGAGAATTGATCTATGATGGCATTTTTTGATTGAATATAAGCTTAACCTCAAAGGGATTCTTAAGAAAAATGGCTGAAACCTTAAGAAGAAAAACATAACATCTAACTACAATTCCCCGTTAAATGTAGCTGGCGACGGTATTACGGGTAATACCTTCGTTAGGGCCAATGCCTAAGAAGAACTACAGGGCTACGCTCGAAACTTGAGCATTCGAATCTCGTTGTGATGAACAGTTCACCTTACACCAACTCAGTTGTTAAGAAACAAAAAGGGATTGTTTGACAAGGCCAACCAACGCAAGTTCCCTTGAGATTTAGAAACTGGTCTCTTATGGAGAACAACAAGATGCATTTTGGATATTTTTAGGTGGGTGCAAGAGCTGACGAAAGCGACCACAATGTAACGATGAGTCCCACTGAGTCACGCACTGCAGTAACGCTGTCGTGACAATCAGACAGTCACACAACCAACATTCTTGGATAGAATGCCCCAGGTTTATGGAAGGTGAAAAGGGTGTGAAAAGAGAAGAATGGCATCGAGATCATCCCATTGTTCCTGGGAATTTTATCCTGAAAAAAAAAACGGAAATGAAAATATTTTAGAATTATTTTACGGATACGAAATATTTTTTATCAGTCATGCAGTATATACAGAGAGCTTTATCATTTTAATCAAAATAAGCTCACGTGTACAGTTTAATGCAATCATATACACGAGGCGCTTGTGATAACTCGTGAAGCAAGTGTCCGTTCGATGAAGGGGGTCGGTGGTATATTACTGGAGGGAATCTCATTTTCAAAATGAGATTGGCTTGACAATACAGTCGACTCCTGCTCTCGCGAACAACAATTAAATTTTTTTTCCTCCCGTCCCATAATTTTTATTAGGGATAGTTTTCGTTAGGTAATGAAAAAGCGGCAAGAGCACTAACCACGTTGCTAAGCGACGCCTCTGACAAAAACAGCGTTCTCACCAGTTACTTAATTCGGTGGCACTTGCTTCCTCGACTTTACGGATTTTATGAATCACCGATTATCAAGATTTCTGCTCATTAAAATTTTTGCTACCTTCGCCGTTGCCTTCTTGAATTTCATAAACTATCTATGATGAAGATTAGATTTTTTCTTGGTATCTCTCATTTCCCACGTCACTTAGGTGATCGGTTTTAGTTTCCAGGGGCAATGAGCCCTTGATAGGCTTGACACTTGTTAATTGTTGAAATCCTCTTAATTCTTTTACTGTAGATAAGTGATTCTTCTCATAGATTTAAATATTATATTATTGTAATCATGGATAATGAAAAATATTGTATGACTCAATGCTGTTTATCATGTTCAAAATATAAAGTAGAAAGAAGATATTATTATATAGTGATATAATGTTACTCTTGTAGAATTTTATGTGACCTATTTCTTTTGCCGAAAAGAAAGCTTGTGAACGATTAGGTAATTAGATGAAACAAATAAATAATTGATTTGTAAGGTTGCCCTAAAAGTGCATGCAGTCTGTGGATGAAATCCTAAAGTTTCAGCATTCTTATGGAAGTTGTCGAGTAGTACTTACCTACCGTAGGCTGGTGCTGTTTACTTTACAACATTTTTAAGGGAGATTTTATATTTTATAGTTTTTGTCCTGTTACACTTTTACTCTAGCACCCTGGTTTCTTATCATCGCGAACGATAGGAAATCGCTAGCTTTAGACTCTAGACACTGTGGTCGTGAGCGAACAAACTCAGGACCACAGTAGAAAATGTAGGGAATTTCGATCTTTTCTTTTCGCCCGTCAATTTTGACCGTACAGTGTTCGTTTTGGCCTGAAAAGACTTGAACATACAAACGTAAGGCTTTTAAGTCTTACTGTCCATTTCCTCAATTAGCGATTATTTAATTCGAAAAAAAAAATCATACATCCCTCTTTAAAAAACTAATATTTACGCACAAGAATGGTGGTACAAATATTATTCAAAACGTTTGGCCTTATCTTTGCAGATTAACAGTTACCGTATTAATTGAACAGCGTGACAATTCGGCTGAGTTGCCGGGAGAAACACACGACAAAACGTTCAAATGTACTTCGTCCGATTTGGCACCAGTCTTATACAAAATCGGGAAATTGCCATTTCTTGCGATCAATCGTCAACGGTCGCGGACGGTCGCTAACACCGTGACGTGTTTCCATTGATGACAGATTTGTTTGCGAGCAAGGACACAAGTACGACTTTCAAGCTAAGAGGCGATCTTAGTTTTACCTCAGCGTTCCTTGATGTCCTCATTAGCTTCGATAATGACCAGTAGCTTATTTCTCTTTACAATGTCACGAGGGTCTATTATACTCTCGCGGTTTGGCGGTTTAAGCCAGTGTTGAGTGTCGGTTTGCGGTTACATTCGACGGTTAAGAAATTAGTGCGCGGTTGCAGAAAGTTATAACTTTATCACACGGTTTTCGGTCTTTCCTTGTTTGGTGGCGGCTCTTCAAACCATATGTGCGGTCGCTTTATTTTCCTTGAAGCTTCTCCCTAGGCAAAAGAGTGCCTTTTAGGGGTTGAGTAAGGCAGGAGTTTTTCTGCTGTCTCCCCCTGCAAGTCCCTGCAGGGAGGTAATTTGACAATAGGCCAGGCTTCAAAGCCAAAGAATGGCGGCCGTGGATCTTGAGTCAGATATATGTTAAAAAGAGTGACGGGCCTGCGCGACTCCCGCGCGCGTGTTTTACCTGTAACATGGCTTTAAAATTTAGGCCAGTAGTTGTAGTTGTGATCCTCTTTTTAGTGTCTAAGAGAGTTACAGGCCTGCGCGAGTCCTGCGCTCGTGTTTTAGCCTTAATAGAGTTTTGCTTTTGTACGATATAAGGGGCGGTTCCTTGCTAATGTTGTTAAGCAATGGTTGCTGTGTAATGAAATGCCAGCTGTCCGTGAGTTCTCTGGGTATCCTTAGTGAAGTTTTTGACGCTCTCTTCAAGTAATGTTTTAGAAGAGTTAGGTTCTGAGTAGTTCTAGAGCCTCTCCTTTGATGAATCCTCATTTTACTCCTGATGGACGGCAGGTTGAAAAATGGGTGTATTGAAATGCTTCAGTGGGCTTAAAGTGAGCGCGTACATCTAGCACCGTCTCAGTTTCAAATCTTTCGCCTTTAAAAACAGTAGTGTCCAAGAAGTTTGTTTGTTCGGATACTTCAGCCGTAAACTTGATAGTTTTATGGTGTTTGTTAGCTTGTTAAAGGAACTGTGTGATATCTTCTCTGGTTGTGTTCCAGAGGGAGAAAATGTCGTCAGTGAATCGTTTCCAGACGAGCGGTTTTAAAGCGCTTTGATTTGAGATCTTTGTTTCTACCTTACCCATGAAAATATTAGCGAAAGCAACTGCCATTTTGGTGCCCAGTAACCGTAGGTAGTTTTCCCATTAAACTTCTCTGCAAAGATAAGTCTGAGCGCTCTATGCAGTAGTCGTGTAGGGATAGTAGGTTTGTTTCCGTGGAATACTTTGTATGCTAGGCTTCGAAACCGCGTCCACGATGAGGTTACGAATAACTCCCCCGGCGCATATTACACAAGACCACTAAGCTGTGCTGGAAACATTCCACGGTAAAGGTAACCTAAAGTTTTCACAAGCTTGTGCTGTCGCTAAATTCATCTCAAAAAGACCACAAGAGCACACCCAACCCTCTAAATTTGAATTGTTATGTTTCGTTCTAAACACCGTGCATTCTTTGGGTTCTGTGCACTGCCCACTGGATGTCAAAACTATAGACACTTTTTGATCACAGGTTATTGAAAGTAATTAGAAAAAAAAAGATGTTCTACGCTTAAGATCTCGTGATCACTGTACGGTAAAAATGTTTCTCAACCTCATTAATAATTCATAAACAAAGGAAATCACTACCGTGACGGTAGTTTTGGAAACCGGATCTTAATTAGCATAAAATTTTGCAAACTTTTGCTTTAAATTTCTCCAAGAATTATGAATGGTTTGAGAAGCCATATCAAAAACTCGAAAGAGTGTTTCATCAGGTATCCAAACACCTCAAACTCGGTTAAAAAACCTCGGCTGCGCCTCGTTTTTTCAACCCACTTCTCGGTGTTTGGATATCCTGATGAAACACTCTTTCTCGTGTTTGATATATTACGTAAAGTACTGTTAAAAGATCGTTATTGTGATTCTTTTTCTGCCGTAAAGGCGGTTTCGGTCTTTAGGAGAAAACGAAAGCGGTTTGCGGTCTAGGAAAGATAAAAAAAGGCGGATTGCGGAATGTGCGACCCCCTATAATAGACCCTCTATCACTGGATAATCAAACAGACAGTTCATGAGAATAAAGGAAATGAACACCAAAAATAAAATGTCTTGATTGTTTAATATTCCCATCTTGTATCGTAAGGAATGAATGGACGCCATTTAGGAGAATATGCAAGTTGATATTGCGGCGATGCAGTCTAGCAAACGTGTATTCAGTTAAATTTAAACGGACCGTGCCTTTTAGCAACTGTAGCAAATTTGAGAAGGTTTCCTTCAATAGTGAATGAGATGTCCTTTTGAAGTACGTCAAATTTACAAAGTTTGTATGCTCTGTGACAAGACTTGCCACCCAGCCATACCAGCTTCCTCAATACTGAACGTTTTGAATGCGTTCTTGTAAGGAAATTTCTGCCCGTTTCCTTTTAACTCAGCCTTGCACCAAGTTTTGGTGCAACCAAAATCTTAACATAGCCTGGTACTTGGCGGGTACAAAGCTTGCCATAGTGGCCTACTCAACCGTTCTTAGGGTGGTCACGCAACGCTCCCGTTGGAAGGAGCGTTGCGTGACGACCTTTAGAACGGCTGCATTGGAGACTAAACTTGCCAGGACCCAAAGTCTACCTGAAGGACGAAAAACTTATCTTTTACTTGGTGTTTACAATGCAGGCTTGTCAATGAATCTAGACAAATTACCACCAGAAACGCGCTTATTTTGTGACAGTTAAATGTATTAGAGATGTGTTTTTAGTTCAGCGTATTATTGAAAAATATAATGATCAATAAAACAAATATAATTCATCTCTTCTGTCTATAACGAGTGACTCAGCGATATGTGGATTTGTTCATAGAACAAGCAAAAGGGATTAATTCCCACTCGACAAAAAATAGTAAAATAAAAATCCATTTGATCAAGTGCTCTTTTTCAATTTTCGTTGATGAAAATAGTGGTTGTTCCAACTGGTCACTTCACTTAGCTTGTCATCTCGGAATAATCGAATGATCACGAGATTTAGCCGAGGAAAAGCCGTTAAAGCCAGATCCGGAATATCCCCATAGGACTTTGCTTTTCTGGCAAATTTAACGACCCAAGTGCACGACACGGCAAGCCGGGTTGGATTGCGCCCAGAGGACAACATCTAATGATTTTCTTTCTTTTTAGCTGGCTGTCTGTTTAAGTCGGGAATAGTACAGCTTGCGATTCACGAGTTTTTGAAACGTAGTCCTGCTCGCTCGCCCGGTTAACTTTCATTTGTTAACAGTGCCTTATAAGGACTTAAACGTTTAAAGGTGCGATCTTGCATTAAAGTAGATTATTATTTTCCCCTCACAAAATTCCTTGACGAGGCGCTTCTAAGACTTCTTTTTCGGCAGGGCAAATGTTTGACCGTTTTAGCAAATCTTTTTCTCGAAAATTGAGGATGAAAGGCGAGTCGAAAAGGCTAGCATGTCAATAAAATGGGGTGCGGTAAGTTGTTATTTGTGTATTTAATCCTCGGTTTAGGAAACATTTGGGTACTCGAACAAAAAGTTTTCAAAGCGCTACGCTCGAAAGGCACGTGATGTCACATGTGCCGCGTGTGCAGCCTGGTAACAAAACAACGTCAAAAAACAGTGAATTTGTAAAAAGTGATATGCACTGAAATTGTAAAACATGGGTCTGTAAAACTGGGACTTAACGTTATTTTTGCTTGTGCAAAATTCATAGTAGTTTCGATTGCTGTTCTTGTTCCACCCGAAACTATTCACCGGTATGGGTCTTTCACTAAAAACGTGTGGTTCACCCGTTCCAAAGGATTATTTTACGAAATAAAGCCAATCAAATAACTCTTCCGCCTTTCAGCATTGATGTAGAACGTAATAGCTTTTATTATTCCACTCTTGCGCCAGTTTACCCTATAAGGTCAAGAGAATGCGCAAAATATGCCACGGTATTACACAGTAAAGTTATGTATTGCACTGCAAAATCCAGGTTTCACAGGTGTTCGGGCCAAAGGAATGGAAAAACCAAATTTTGACGTGATTTTTTCAAGTATCAAAGATACTTTTGCTATATATTGAACCTATATTTTTCAAGTATTAGACTTGCTCGTATTTTTGCGAGCCCCAAAGGGGCTCGGCAAAATACTACGCAAGTCGCAAAATATCCGCGCGTATTATATGTCAAGCCATGGAATAAGATGTCTATACTCATGTGTCAAATCTTGGCTGTGTCTTCCATTCTACTTTATAATGGCTTTCAATCTTCTCCCCTTTTTTGTACAGTCAAAAAATAGTCGGAAAGTAATAAATTCATCTTCGCCTGAATATTACAATATGAAAGAAAAAATCAGTTCAGTATATGAAGGTGCTGCTATCGATGACACTAATTGACTTCCACTATCTCGAAATAATTTTTGTAGCCTTTCCGCTATCTCGAACTAAATTTGTATCTTTAGGCCGTTCAAAAAGCGTATCACCCAATTTAGAAGACCTACGTTTTAACATTTTACCATCTGTTTAACACTTTCCTTCTCCCCCCCTCCCCCCTCCCCCCCCCCCGCCTCCCTCACCAATCCCTTCCTTGAACCTTGTATATTTTCAACAGCGCGTGATGGATAAATGGTCACTCGTGAGAACATTTGCACACTGGAAGAGGAATGAATCATCTCTCTTTTTTTGCGCGGAAATCACATGAGGTGATAGACTATATTAAACACAGGACTTTTTAAGACGTTTATTGTTACAAAGATGGAGTTTATAATAAGGTTCCTTTTGGTTTCATTTCTGCTCTGCGCAGTTCTTGATTTCGATTTAGTATTTGCCCAAAGTGATTCATCACCGCCTACTCTTGGTAGCCCAAAGCTCTGCCTTTCTGCTTCCAAAAACCTTTATGAATTCGAGGCTCTGCCGGGAGTTGGTTGGGACAACTTGCAAAACTTAGATATGGGCCTGGTTTCTGCCAGAAATTACTCCAAGTGTATTGTCTCCGGCAAGTTCCTCATCCCGGACAATGTTCTCCTTGATCCCGTCAAAACAAGCAAATTGGAAACTTTCGGTGAAATTTACGATCACTGGGAAAAATTTTCCTCCACGACGTCACAAACTATCAACGGTGGCGCTGGAGTCCATACGACAAATTTCAGCATAAGTGGATCGTTTTCGTATGAAACGGAGACAGTGAAGAAGTATCAAGTAGAGGAGTACTCTGAGACAACTCGAGTCCAAATGCGCAATTTACGCTACAAGGTAAAACTTCAAGCCGAGCATGCTGTTCATCCCGCGTTCAAATCGCGTCTTCTTGAGATCGCGTCCCATCTGCAGCATAACAACAGCGAATACGCGAACTTCCTCGCGCAACTAATCGTCCGCGACTTTGGAACGCACTACATCACAAGCGTCGACGCTGGTTCTGTTTTAGTGAAATTAGATCACGTCACCAGGGTATTCGTTTCACGTTTTAAAGAAAAAAAGAAGACAGTCAAGGCTACGGCGGGTATTAGTTTCTTTCAGACTTTCAATATCAGCGTTAAATTGGGTTTTAACTCGGACGAAACAACCTTAAAAGAGTACACACACAGCTTGACACATTCTTTGGCGGATACACATGGGGGACCTCCTTTTGGGGCGGAGGATTGGGCTGGAAATGTGGAATATCACCTTGTGCCAATCGATCGCTCGGGTGAGACATTAGACATCGCCATCACCCCCAGAAACCTCCCCGAGATGTCGACGGGATCAGCTGCTCAGTTGGCTAACGTTCTGCTAAAAGCTATAAAACAGTACTATGTTCACAACACTATCAAGGGATGCACCGATATAGACTCACCAAATTTCAGTATCCATGCCAATCTTGATGATGGATCTTGTAACAAAAAATCATATAACTACACTTTCGGCGGTGTGTATCAAACGTGCACTCCTGCAAGCTCATGCGGTTACCTTCGTCAAAAGAACCCTTTTACGTCCGGCTATTCTTGCGGTAGGGGCTATCGATCTGTTTTGGTTCGTCGGGGTTTTAGCTCTGAACATCGAGCATCCTACTCGACTTACTGGTGTGCCGCTAGCTCTAACCCTCCTTCCAGAAAAGGTTGTTTCTTCGGGGGACTTTACAGCCGTATTTTAAAGAATCCTGTGACGACGTTCTACAGCTGCCCAAAATTTTTTAGCCCTCTGCGCTTTGGAGCTACAATGCACGTGTGTGTTAGCCAAAAGCCAGATGTCGGCGAGAGTTCGGTGCCTTTTGGTGGTTTCTACAGTTGCAGTCAAGGAAATCCTCTTGGTAAGTCCCGTTAGAATTCTATAAATTTCCACTACTAAAACTAGCGGAACACTCCATCTCCTGCCTCTCGTCCTTCAGAATAACATCCCTAATGCAAGGGTGGGATAACTTGATTATTCCAAACCAGTGGATAGTGTCTTTCGTGCGCCCTGATTGGCTACTCAAACTCAGGATAGCTAACAATTATTCACCGAAGTGAAAGTGAATAGTGGTGCATATCCGCGGTGAGGTGAATATTTACCTCTCTTTACCGACACTGAGATAAATAATTGTTTTCGTATAAACCAAACTAGTGAATGACCAGCACCAAATAGTTCCTTTTTTCTGAGAATTGAGGAAAAACTCGCGCACAAAATCCAGAAAAATGCCGGTGGGGGAGGGGAGGGGGTGAATAGCAAATATCTATCTCCCGAGTTTGAGTGGCCAATCAGAGCACGGGGAAAACACTACCTACTGGTGTGGTGTAACTTACCAATATCTGCTCTTCTCCTCCCGGCATTGCTCTCGATTTCGCACAGCAGTTTTCCCCCATTTCTCAGAAAAGGGCACTATTTGGTGCAACCACGTTCCCAGGGTCTCTCTTCTTCCCGTCCCCTGGAGCGAGAGATAATACCCTGGAAACGAGGTTGTATTTGGTGCTGTTGTCCACTGGTTTGTTATATACTTAAACGATTATTCACCCCAGTATCGGTGAACAGTGGTATAGATATTTACCTTCCCGCAATATCCACCAAGATTCACCTCCACTTCGGTGAATAATTTCTAAATATTTTCTCATCCCTGGATTGCTCAACTCAGTGGAGTAAACCAATGTTCAACGTTTAATAATCACAGCAAAATGATTGTGTATAAATTGACGACTTAAGAAAACAGTATTAATTTTTATTGATTTATTTAGTAATTAAACCATTTGTTCTTCCGTATATTTATTTATTGACCTTTTAAACAGAAAAAGCCATGCAGTTTAAACCTTCGAAGAGTGAAAAAGAATGTTACTTGTTTGTTAAGTTGTCTGCTGATCATTGGAAAAACGTAGAAATTTTTAAGCCACTAAGGTTGCGTTTTCTTGGTCTGTTCTAGAATGAAAATAGGCAGATTGGGAATGATCAGAATTGGAAGATGAAACACCATAAAAACGATCGTTCCAAAAATAGAATGAAAAACTCACCGCGGGTTTTTTCCTCAGGCATGGTGGGAGAATTTAAATTAGCCGCGGGTGTGCTATTATTTTGGTCAGCCATTTTGTTATTTCCAAGTGATTGACAACTTTTCATTCTGCTCATTCTTTTCATTCTGCCCCAAACAGCAGAAGACATGGAATGGCATAAAGTACCATTCTAACGATGTTGTAATGAGAACGGGTAATAGTAATGATGATGATGATGATGATGATGATGATGATGATGATGATGGTGGTGGTGATGATGATGACGATGACAAAACGCGCCAAGAAGCCATTCCAAGTATTCTTATTCCAGTTTGGTTTCCAAAACAACGCCCCCTAATATTGCAACTGTTTATTGGAACATGCACTGTCAGATTCCAATGTTGCCTACTAAACTACAAAGTACAATGCTCCGATGTTCACTGCTTAAGTACAAAGTTCGATGTTCATTGCCAAAGTACAACTGGTCTGAATCACAAGGTTCGATTTTGATCGATTCCAATGTTGTCTACTAAAGTGCAAAGGACAATGCTCCGATGTTGACTGCTTAAGTACAAAGTTCTATGTTCATTGCCAAAGTACAACTGGTCTGAATCACAAGGTTCGATTTTGATCGCTACTATAGTAAGTTCATACTACAGTGATAGATAATATAATAATCTTTATTCACGTAATTTTAAAAAGGACTACAATAGTTAAAAAAAAGAAATGATGAAAATTTTCTACATGTAAAAAAGCACATTTATAATTCTACTCTCTATTTCAAGTTCCGAGTCTTGTAAAGTTCATAAATCATACAATATAATCTGAACAAGTCCTCTCTCTACTACAAAGTCCTTGTCCTGTGAAATTTATGTATATATAGTAAAAAGAAAAAAGAAACATTAAGTTGAACTCTACAAGTCCTCTCTCTACTTCAAAGTTTCTACTTTCAAAAGCCCTCGCAAAACGACGTCTGAGTAACGAGCGCAGAAATTCAATACTAATGACGTGCACTACCCAGATCTTGTTAGCGCTTCTGATTGGTTATGCCGCGAGGGAATTTTCTTTCAACCGATCAGAAGCACTACCAAGATCTAGGTAGTGCATGTCATCAATATGGAATTTCTGCGCTCATTACTCAGACGTCGTTTTGCGAGGGCTCAAGTGGCGTCCTCGCGGAAACGTCGGCTGTTTTCTCAGGTCAACAACCCAGTAGTAAATGGATTAAAGCATACCCCGGCAATCTTGAATTTAATTTTACTTTTGTTTTGCAGCAACCAAAAATGCAAGAGCTTGTCCACTTGGTTACGCAAATTTTCTGGGCGCCATCGAGCAGGACTGCGAGATAAATTACTGCGTGAAGCCAAGTGCATTAAATGGATTGCCAAAGATCAAGAGACCTCCCTTTATGAGCCCACCTAAAGTAAGAAAGATTTCAAATCCTTTGAAAGTGGTCAACCATGACACTGGTGAAATCTGGCAGAAAAGCCCCGGTAACAATACTCAGTGGGAGCTTGTAACAAAAAGGTAATATAACTACTGACAACCAGTTGCAAAATGTCTGAGTTACTTAAGGACAGTCTCTCCTAATACAGAGGTATTTTTGCACAGTTTACGACTGTGTAGGAAACGCAGATCTGAGAAAGGGCTACTGGAGTCCAAACTGAAAAGTGTAGATAGCCACGTTTTTCCAAAGATAATTAAGGACGATGCCTCCTTTTGCTACTGCCCATACGTTCTGCGCATTTCGGGATGATCTGAGCAACTCGGTTAGGAAGGGCTGTTGGAATCCCCCCCCAAAAAAGGAAAACTAGGGGTAACTGCACATTTTTCAGAGATAATTGAGCTTAAATTAGGAAAGAATTCGCCATGCATTATTCAAATTTTTTTAAAGCTTTTAAGGCTTCTGGTTGCTTAATTATCTCTGAAAAATGCGAGGTTACCTCCAATCTCCTTTTTGGATTTTAATAACCCTTGCTAAGATCTGCTTTTTCCCTATAGTCGTAACCTGTGCAAGAATAACTCTGTATTCAGAGCCACCGTCCTTAAGCAACCATAATTCTACAAAGTTTAAAAATTTGCGCTCTGTGAAATGCGTGTTTATCCCAATTTGCTTTCTGGAGTCCAACAGCCCTTGCGTCCTTAAGAAAACCGAATTTCTCGGACCATTCCGAGATGTGCAGAACATATGCGCGGTAAAAAAAAGAAAGCAAAATGGGCACTAGTCCTTAACACCCCTGAACACCACATCCCCAAAATGGGCAATTATCAGCTCTGGTCGTTTAGGAAAGTTGTGTTTTCGTCTGTTACAATGAGATATTGTATTGAAGAGCTCCGCTGTTAGGACAGTTTGTCTATATGATTAGATTTTGAATAAAGAGATCATAGAGAATAGTAACGGAGTAGTTGATAACCTTTGTGGGAGGAATCAAACGTGTGGTTCAGCGGCCGCTAAGTACTTCGAAATCTTGCTGATGTTACCACGAGGAGGAAGCTCTGCAAAAACTCCCAACATGTTTTCAGCTCGTTTTTAGTTTGTACTTTTGATTTAGCGGGTATTCTCAGCCAATCACGTTTCAGAATATTTTCAGCCTGTTGTAAGTGTAACTGATCACGTTATTTCTCTTGTTGTTTAGCTCTGAAAAACGAATGGTCGCTGGAAAGAAGGCTGGCATTACGGTTGGAGTCACGGCATTATTTGGAATCTTGATCGTTGCCATGACGATTGATTGGCGCCGACACAAAAACGAGAGCAAAGAAAGAAGCCAGCCGGCTGTGCCTTCGGACTCGTGAATCTGGGGGTAGAGGCCAGTCAACGACTACCGTTAAACACAGATTGAAACAAAATCGATTCCATGTAAAGAATGCAGAGAGTCGCCTGTGCCTTGGGACTCTTGACTCTGGGGTTCAGGACACTCAACGAGTAAACATTAAACCCGGACAAAAACAAGACCGATTCCATGCAAACTCTTTCTTTAGTTAGTTTTTTTTTTTTTTTGCGCTGACAGAATGGTGTTTCGTTGATAGTTGATAGGCGAATACGTGTATTAAGAAAGCTATCTGTTTGCATTAGATATTCTTGTCCAGCAATTTACAGCTTTGCAATAGATCGAGCTAGAGGAGGACAGAAGAAGATAACTTCCTACGAGAGCGATAGCAGCCAAGTCTAAGTACTAATTAGAGTTGCACAATTTTGACAGAAATCAAAACGTTAAAAGTACACGAAACTTGAGGAACTCAGACGAGTGAAAACCTTGATCTGTTGTTTGCATAATTTTGAGGTATAACAAATGATCAATTTTTGTTTTGCATATATGAAGGGATTGCCACGTCGATCAAAATTAGTATATTAAAAGGTAAGCGTTTGAAGCTCATGGTGGTGCCCCTCGTACAAAACTTTGTTGAGTACCCTCTCCCCCTGGAATAGATGTTGGCAGGTTACCCTAATGTTCGTGAGTCTGTAAAATTTTAACCTAATGCTTTGCTTGGACGGTCACATGCGTCACTTGACGCAATACGTTCAAGCCCCCGAGAAAGGCCTCTAGTGAAAAAAATGAAAAACGTTACTGAAAATCCAATATTCCCTAGCAGTTATACATTTTAAGAGAAGAAAGCGTTTAGGATATACTGCAAAAAGGTTTAAATTGTGATGAATTTAATGGCCTTTTAATTGGCGCTTGCGGCTTAGCACAGGCTATCCTTGTTTCAAGTAGCTTGTTTTTTTTTTTTTTCCGGAAACCGCGCCTCGGGCTCTAAAAACAAAATGGTGACGGATTCTGCTCTTTTTCCTAGCTATTTGCGCTTGTTGTTCTCATCTGACGAACGTATTCCCAAATTCTGCTTAGCATTTCATCCTAGAGCATCAAAACATCCTTATCCCAGAAAAATAAACAAACAAACAAACAAACAAACAAAAAGAGAACAAAACCAAAGCAAGTGACTTGTAGCTCGTCTAAGGCTATGCACGTATCAATAAGGTTGAAAGAACTTTAAAGGATTTTCTTCGATCGACATTCACCAAAATCAATTTGAACCGGGCGAAGTTTAGATTATTTTTTTTTACCACGCCTTACTTGAACTGAGCAAACTGAAGTCCGTAGGGCGGTCAGTACAAAATGCAGACTGCAGACTGCAGACCGGGTACAAAATGCAGACTAGGTACAAAATGCAGACTGCAGACTGCAGACTGGGTACAAAATGCAGACTGACATTTGAAACTTTTTTTTTTTAATATTATTACCGGTTGTCACGCAATCCCTTTTCCGATGTCATATTCCACGAAAACTCGCATTACCGGAAAATGATCTTGCTCCGTTACTCGAAACGAAAACGCTGAGTCATGATTTCATTTTGTGTAGCAATTGTGTGATCATTCATGATCCATGCGATAAAACCACAACAAATGTAAACTAATGGTCAGTCACGGAATCTTGTCCTCGAAAAATTCCCCGATTTGACTTTTGTAATCTTCCTGGTTTATTAATTAATAAGTACAGATAAAACACATTGCAAATGTAGGAAACTTAAACCACTGTCACTCGACATAGTGAGGTCAACCCGCGAACAAGACTAAGAGAAAATACAAAAACGAACTTGTAAAAATACAATCCGATCTAAAAGCTACAAAGAAATGGTAAAATACAACACGACATCTGTGCTCCTACTTCACATGCAAGATCTTAATTCTCTCACGAGGTATAAGTATTTTTATATTAACACACATCGGTTAAAGGAAGGTGATTTAACTGCTACTTGCCGCATTAACCGACCTCCGAAAGGCCGCCATGACGAACCGGCGAAGAGGCAAAGAAAGCGACCACGTGCACGGAAGGTCATGTGTCTGCTGGTTTCTCGGTATCATGTTGCAACGAGTGTTGTTATTTTATGTTATGCGATCTCGCGCTTGAAGTAAGAAGACTGAGAAGGCTTAAATCATGTTTAAGAACGAATTGATCTTCGAGACTTCGTTTGAAAAGTATATTTCGAGTAATGGAGCAAGATCATTTCCCGTTAATGTGAGTTTTCGTGGAATATGACATCGGAAAAGGGATTGCGTGACAACCGGTAAGTTATAAAATGTTAAAAAACACTCGAAAAAAACAGTTTCAAATGTCAGTCTGCATTTTGCACCCAGTCTGTAGTCTGCAGTCTGCATTTTGTACCTAGTCTGCATTTTGTACCCGGTCTGCAGTCTGCAGTCTGCAGTCTGCAGTCTGCATTTTGTACTGACCGGTCCGTAGGGACACGGCTGAGAGAATACCGCTGTGAAGTAGCGCTGTGGCATTTGCATGTAAACTAGTTTTAAAAATTGAACTGTAACCAGGATAAGACATATTAAAAATGTAAAAAACGTTTGCATATATTTCCAATCATGCGCTTTCATTTCTTTTTACATTCGTTAAAGGCTATAGTATAATAGCCGAAAGCTTATATTTCTCTTAAATTTTTTAAACCAGAGAACGTTTTTTACATTCTTAATAAACTAGTTTTGTTCCAAACTGTTCCATTGCGCTATGGCTTAGTTGCTCCTCCTTTTTTTGTTCCGGATTTCTCCCTCCTGTTCACCCAACTCCGCCTGCCACGCAGTCTGAGGCTCTATTCAGTTCAGCAAGTCAGTTCAGCTCGAGAGAATATTACAACTCTACACTACAAGCCCGTTTGAGAATTTCTTTCGTGAAAGCGCCTCAGTTTATGGAGATGTCTTATTAATCTGAAGTTTATTCCAGTTAATGGTTATTTTCCCAAAGTATCCCCCCCTACTAAAGCAGGGACCCCTCAGGCCTTAGAAACGGAAAGTTCGGTCATCTGAAATGACCGAACTTTGATCCCTACCCGCAAGAAGACAATAGGAGCTGTTGACAGAGCACACAGTCGGATTATCCTCTGGCCTCTTGTAAACGAATGTTAATCGTCAGTCACACGTCAGCACTTGACGAGGCACACAGTTGGACTCTCGTGTGTTCTCTGGTAAAACGAATGTTAACCATCAGTCACACGTCAACTTTTCACGGTGCTTGCGAAATATCGACATCCGAGCACAAGAACCGCTTCGCTTCGTTCTTTTTACTTGCGGTTCAGCTTTTCGATAGTTCGCCTCCGCTTCTTCAGACATGCCGTACTGAGCCGAATAATTAATAGTCAGGCGAGGCGAGGCGAGTAAACGCGACAGACAATACGACACGCAGTCAGTCCAGTTCGGGAGGGGGAGGCTAGGTGGGAGGGTGTTATAATTTGAAATTGTTGTACTTGCAAACATTAGACGACCTGGACTTGATGTTTTCGGTCATTTACTGCAATATTCTAGTAATGAATGGGTTAATTGGAAAATAAATATATTCTCATACTCTCATATTCTCTTATAATTATGCTTCATTCAGTTTTGTTTATCATTAGAAATTAGCAAGGGTAGGGTGAGTTGACATTTTTTATTGTCAGGAAGTAAGATGTGTTCTTCACTTCCGTTTACAATTCCGCTCAGTATTAAAGTCTATGATTAGAACTGTTTGTGTTACATTGAACTGTATGAGGCGCAACACCCGCCAGTTCAGATGGATAAAAATATTAAGTGCGATCTTTATAATTTTGTGATCAGTACTGTTTATGTTACATCGAACTGTATAAGGCGCAACACCCGCCAGTTCAGACGGACAAAAAAATTAAGTGCGATCTTAATTCTGTGATTAGTATTGTTTATGTTGCATCGAACTGTATGAGGCGCAACACCCGCCAGTTCAGATGGATAAAAATATTAAGTGCGATCTTACATTTTGTGATCAGTACTGTTTATGTTACATCGAACTGTATAAGGCGCAACACCCGCCAGTTCAGATGGATAAAAATATTAAGTGCGATCTTTATTATTCTGTGATTAGTACTGTTTATGTTACATCGAACTGTATGAGGCGCAACACCCGCCAGTTCAGATGGATAAAAATATTAAGTGCGATCTTAAATATTGTGATCAGTACTGTTCATGTAACATCGAAATGTATAAGGCGCAACACCCGCCAGTTCAGATGGACAAAAATATTACGTGCGATCTTAATTCTGTGATTAGTACTGTTTATGTTACATCGAACTGTATGAGGCGCAACACCCGCCAGTTCAGATGGATAAGTGCGATCTTAAATTTAGTGATCAGTATTGTTTATGTTACATCGAACTGTATGAGGCGCAACACCCGCCAGTTCAGATAAACAAACATATTAAGTGCGATCTTAAATACTGTGATTGGCACTGTTTATAAAATTTAAGTCATACCTTGGTTCTATCCAGCGTTCTTCTTTTATTCTGTTCGACTAGTTCCTTCCATTTGGCATAGTAAACACGAGCCAGTTATTTAACACGCAAATACGTGTCTCTTTCTTTCTGTTTTCGATTTTCTTGGCCTCTCTTTCCATAATCCGAGACAATCGTTTTCTTTTGTTTCTTTCATTTCTTATCCTGCGTTTCTCATTGATTGAATTTTCACGCGAGCGTCATGACATGATCGTTCTTTCGAAAGCGCGCGCTTTCCCTTCAATTCCCGCTTCCAAGGCTTGTAACGCGATCGCTGGCTAAGTTGCCTCTGGCTTGCGTGTGCGCCCGCTATTCCACAATCCGATATACCAAATTCGAATGGGCAGCGGCTTATCGCAAAACAATAGCGAAAATTGCTTATTACAGGGAAAGTACAACAAAGGAATTTTGAGCAAATTGATCTCTGTGGTGCAAATTACCGAAATACATCACAATGATAACGTTGGGGATCTTTTCGTCGAGGGTCGAGGGTCGAGGGTTCCATGTCAAGGGTCGAGGGTACCATGTCGAGGGTTGAGGGTAACTTTTTTTCCCATTTTCCCTCATTTTTTTAATTAATAAAGAAAAATTAAACCGAATTTGACTAAAATAATTAAATATGATTAATGAAAAAAGAAAACTTAAACCGAAGTTAACCATTCTAAAGATACGGATTGCACGTGGACATTAGTTCTTTTTATACGTGGACATCGCCCCCAAAAATAGCGAGTCGGGGAGGGGTGAGATAGTGAATAGCACGTGGACATCCCAGTTCGTTTTTAAAAACCTGATTAGTTTTCAAAGAATTACATTTAGAACCCACAGAAAGCCCATATTCGATCATAAATCTGGTTAGATTTCCCGTGTTACTGTAACATCACGAATCGAAGAAATGTGACAAAAAAATTTAAAGCGAAGAAAGCGCGATTTCTTTATAAATAGGTTCACATCATGGAGTGTATTGCAGCTGTCAAGGAAACTCTCTTGACATGTCCGAGTTCCAGACAATAATCGGAATCGGTCACATTTATTAACTCTTATGTTTTGCCGACGGACATAATCGGCAAGCAACAGTAGCCACCATAGTTCCATTACGTAGGTTTCGTAGGTTTTTACGCAAGAAGTGATTGGCATCGGCCCGGCCAAATTGCAAAACAAATCTAGAGGAGTCGCGAGGAATACCTGGTCGCCATTTCCAGTGTCGGTGAATAACTCCTTTGTTTGCGAAACATTCAAATCTGTATCTGGAGGAGGAACATTGCGTGACGACCACTTTATATAGCGACTTATGCACTTATCAATTGAAATCCCGACCCCCCCCCACCCCGGGCCAAGGTGGGGATTTGACTTGACATCATTGCAAATCTTAACAAACCCCTACCCTACTGGGGCATATTGACTGGTAAAAACCCCCACCCAGGTGGGGAAACCTTCGTCATACCCTAACTAGTACTGACCTTATATTTGAGAGGGAAGTCTCAAGCTGTGATATGTTTGGAGGGTTTAATAGACGTTCTTAGAGCCGTTTAAAAAACTTTGTGTCATTGTGTGTGCTAGCTGGATGGCACTTGGTATGGTTTTTGGGCTCAGTTTGAATGCAAGGTCTCTAGGAGCCTCTAAATAAGTGATGTTATCTGAAAGGATCCGTTAAATTTTTAAGAATGTGATTTGATGTTTGCTTGTGGTTTCCTGCAAGACCTGTATATTTCTTTATGCACCGATCAATTTGAAACTTCAACATCCCGCCTTCCCGCGCATACCCCAGGCATTTGACTGTGCATTGTGCCCGGGGAGGGGACATTTGAACGTTGTGTTGGAAGGGTGGGGAATTTGAACCTCATTTATCTCTCGTTCTGACGTAATACGCCCGTGAGTTTTTTTCGGTTTTTACAGGGTTTAACGGATTTACAAGGGGGAAGTGCCATTGTTAGTGAATAACTCAAAAAGATCTTTAAAAGAAATTTGAAGGTGTCATTCTGGCATATCTCTATCTCTCTCGTGTTAAGCGTTTGATTGAAGACGAAATTTGTCTTTGTCGAGAGGTTGTTCACTACTAATTGGTGGGGCATTTGAACAGCTTTTTTTCCTCAACGGGAGGGAATTTGAACAAGCCCATCTTCAAAAGTTCAAATGCCCGGGGGGTTGACAAGGATGGGGGGAATGTTGAACTTTCGAATTGATCGGCGCATTATCACGGATGTCATACATAGTCTAAAGCATCCAAGGTATTCTGTGACTCTTGCAGTTTCGGCTGATCTTATAAAAGCTACAGCTTCTTGAGTTGTCGTTTTAACTCCACTTTCATGGTTGTGGTTGAAATATATGGAAGTAGAATTCTTGGAGTTACCTCCATTGTCTTATGGCGTTACTAGCATCCAACATATCAGATACATGTAGATCTCAAGCAGTCTAACTGCACTAAGTAATTCTCAAAGAGGTCATGACATTGTTTCAGTGACTTCTCTCTGCCTGGATTTTCTAAACCTCCATTTATAAAGTCTGTAGTAGTTAAAATGCTGATTAAGTCTCATGCATGCTTCTCGTATTGTGTTATTTCTCGAGCAATACTGCTGTTTCGACTCTTTTGTGAGTCTCGTCAGTTGCTCCAAGATAGTCTCTAGGTATGGGTGAGTGTTAACTCCATTCTGTAGCTGATACAGTTCTGACCGTTTATATATCTTTCACAGCGGTTGAGTGGATGGAAAAATCGCGCATGTTTTTCTATTGGTTGTTTAATATCAACCACGGGGAGGCCGCATCCTGGCCAATAGGCTGTTGAGATTTTCGATCCTTATTTTTGCCAAGCTCAATCTGTAATCTCAAAAGGCTATTGTATGACTTTCCACAGAGTCTTGTTATTTTCTAGCCACAAGAAAGAGCTTTCCTGTATAGAAACCTTTTGATATATGTTATATCACAGTCGTTCTAGCTCTGAATTAAACTCCGTTTATACTTCTGGTACACGTGGATCTTTTCAGAAAACATCACTTATTTAGAGGCTTCTAGAGATCTTGCAATCAAACTGAGCCCAAAAACCATTCTAAGTGCCAGCCAGCTAGCACACATGATGGCACAAAGTTTTTATACGGCTCTAAGAACGTCTGTTAAACCCTCCAAACATATCACAGCTTGAGACTTCCCTCTAATTGTCGTTTGTAACGCAATACTGGCCAGCACTATCTGGTCTCAAACATATACCAAGAGAGAAATGGTACCAGAAATTTTCAAGGAGCCTCCTCTCTTATCGTACAGAAGAGGGAAATCTCTCAAAGACATTCCAGTTAAAGCTAAGCTATAAAGGCTAGAAAATACCACATACGAACTGTACAGGAGTTGTGTTGGCCCGTCAACCCCTTCTAACTAAAACTGAAACAAAACTACAAAGCACGGCCGAGCAATCCAGCAAACGACACCAGTGACCATGTGCAGAAATTACCGTGAGGAAACTAGGCACGAGTCAAATCCCCACCTCGCTCCCCCACTTCGATGAATCTGCAAAGCAAATCCTGAGATATCCCCGACCCCCACGGGCGAATCGTGCCTTCCAATACCATAAAAATCCCCACATTCCCCCACCTTGGCCCGGGGTGGGGGGGGTCGGGATTTCAATTGATAAGTGCATTATAACCACTTACAACTATGTTTCTTCTGTAGATCGATGCTCAGATTTCACAACAAAAACCACACGAACAGATCTGCACGCAGGCTAATTATGCGTGCAAATCATGATGTTATCCCACTGTCATCAAAGCTTGTGCCGATGCAATGAGCCGGTTTTTTTTCTTAGCAGAACATGCAGTGATTATTTATTTTTGCAGATCGAGAACAATCAGCCAAAAAGTAAAAACCCGCGCAATTTTCATGATACAAGGTACCTGGTCGAGATTTCCGGTGTCAGTGATCAATCAATATTTGAATACAGTCAAAGCTCTCCTTGCGACCACTCTCGTAAGCGACTAGCTCTAGTTACGACCAACATTGTGAAACCCCGTTTGAATTGTCACTTAAACTCTGTAATGAAAAGCTCTCGTGAGCGACCACTCCTGTAAGCGACCGCGACCACTTTTGTGAATTACCCACGGGCTTTTTCCTTTGTTGTTAAGTTCTCGTTAGCGACCACTCGGTCAACACTTTAATAAAGGCACTTGGTTCTTGTTCAAATTTAGAGTAATGCATCACACAAGTGCTAAGTTGTGACAAGTTTTTTGTCACATTTCTTCGACTCGTGGATTCGAAGAGGAATCCATGTTCTCGAATCGAGCAAAAAACTGCTGTACTTTGCAATATGGCAAATCGCCTTCAAATATCGATTTTGTGCCGACACCGGAAATCGCGACCATTCTGTATTTAAAACCTCGCGACTCCTCTATATTTTTGTTTTGCAATTTGCTGCTGCCATCACTTCTTGCGTAAAAACCTCGTTCTTATTAAAATGACTTTTCCAAACTTTAAAATACGAAATGGAACTATGGTGGCTACCGCTGCTTGCCGATTATGTCCGTCGGCAAAACATAGAAGTTAATAAATGTGACCGATTCTACCCGAGAAATTTTATTGTCTGGAGCTTGGACATGTCAAGAGAGTTTCCTTGACAGCTGCATTACACTCCATGATGTGAAACCACTTATAAAGACATCGCGCTTTTTCTTCGCTTTTTTTTTGTCACATTTCTTCGCTTCGTGATGTTACAGTAACACGGAAATCTAACCAGATTTATGATCGAATATGGGCTTTCTGTGGGTTCTAAATGTAATTCTTTGAAAACTAATCAGGTTTTTAAAAACGAACTGGGATGTCCACGTGCTATTTACTATCTCACCCCTCCCCCACTAGCTATTTTTGGGGGCGATGTCCACGTATAAAAAGATCTAATGTCCACGTGTAATCCGTATCTTTGGAATGGTTAACTTCGGTTTAAGTTTTCTTTTTTCATTAATTATATTTAATTATTTTAGTCAAATTTGGTTAAATTTTTCTTTATTAATTTAAAAACAATTGGGGAAAAAAAGTTACCCTCGACATGATACCCTCGACCCTCGACATGGAACCCTCGACCCTCGACCCTCGACCCTCGACCCTCGACCCTCGACCCTCGACGAAAAGATAGACTCCGTTGGGGATGACACCGTTGTTTTCGATGATGTAAATCTTTTTGTTTTAATTAGAAAAAGCACTCGTGATTATTATATATCATCATCGCGTCTGCACTCGACAAAAATCGTAGTGTCTTCACACAGGTAGCGCGACCACTGAAAGATCCTACAAAAGTTCGAAAAACAACTCAAGAAGCTTGAATGTTTCTCCATTTTCAGGTTTCCATCGCGGCGAAAAGGCCAGGGTTTCAAATTCGACGGGTGAAACGTGCCGGATGTATGTTTTCGGCCGCAAATCAAACTCCAACTGCGAGCGTTGAAAACGGCAATCAAGATCAAATTCCCTTACACTCTATGATTGGCTTAAACGATGGATTCACTTAATTAGATTTTCGAGCATTTAATTAGATCAATGTTAGCGTCCATAGCAACTAAGGCTTCCAACAGCGAGCCAAAAAATCCTCTATGAGGGTTCTCATGACCTGTTATCAAGTGCCCTCCAAGTTACTTGCCAACTCAAAATGACGTAATCATCATGCGATGTACCAGAAAAAAAAAACCGTTAAGAACAGGTCCTGAATAATCGTTTTATTAGTCACAAAAATAGATTCGGATTTGTTATGTAGGGGTATGTTCAAACGTCGAATGGTTCGTATGCCGAACCTAATGCAAATGAGCAAAAGCTATTGTTTTGTTCATTTGCATTAGGCTCACATGTAAAGTTTGACGTTTTAACGAGGCCTAACTCCTCTTTGGCACTCATTTCAAGAAGACCTCAGTTTTTAAAACATTTTAAAATCTTTACTGGCCCTTCTCAAAAGTCCTTCGCTTCTCATTTCCGCTTCCGTTAGTGGGCCCGTGCTCGCACTTCGCGCTCGGTTTTTTGGGTTTTTCGCGTTTCCGAAAAAACAAAAACAAAAAACAAAACAAAAAAAATCTAAGCTCGATTTGTAGGCAAGTCTAAGTCTTCCCACCCCCTTTCCTAGAACCCTTAAGCGCCGGAACTGCATGAAGGCTCATGATGGATAAATGGTTACTCGTGATCATAACTCAGTGTAGGGGAATGAATCATCACTCTTCTTGGCGAAAGTCACATGAGTATAGAATATTTCAAACACAGAAAGAAGGCGCATGATGGATAAATGGTTACTTGTGATCACAAGGCAGTGTAGAAGAATGAATCATCACTCTTCTTGGCGAAAGTCACTTGAGTATAGAATATTTCAAACACAGAAAGAAGGCGCATGATGGATAAATGGTTACTTGTGATCACAAGGCAGTGTAGAAGAATAAATCATCACTCTTCTTGGCGAAAGTCACTTGAGTATAGAATATTTCAAACACAGAAAGAAGGCGCATGATGGATAAATGGTTACTCGTGATCACAAGGCAGTGTAGAAGAATGAATCATCACTCTTCTTGGCGAAAGTCACACGAGTATAGAATATTTCAAACACAGAAAGAAGGCGCATGATGGATAAATGGTTACTCGTGATCATAACTCAGTGTAGGGGAATGAATCATCACTCTTCTTGGTGAAAGTCACACGAGTATCGACAATTTCAAACACAGGAAGCTCTAAGGCGTTTATTATCACCATGATGGAGTTTATAACAAGGCTCCTTTTAAGTTCATTTCTGCTCTGTGCAATTCTTGATTTCGATTTAGTATTTGCCGAAAGGGATTCCCCGCCGCCTGCTGTCGGTAGCTCACAGGATTGCCTTGCCTCTTCCCAAGACCTTAATGCATTCGAAGCTCTGCCAGGAATTGGCTGGGACAACTTGCAAAATTTGGATATGGGTCTGGTTTCTGCGAGAAATTACTCCAAATGTATTGTCTCCGGTAAGTTCCTCATTCCGGATGATGTGCTCCTTGATCCCATCAAACGAAGCAGGCTTGAAACCGTGGCTGAAATGTTCAAACACTGGAGTAAATTTACCTCCACGACTTCAACTTCCGTTAACGTTAGGGTTACGCTCAATTTTTCGAATTTCGACATAAGTGGATCGTTTTCGTATGAGACACGACTGGTAAAGGAAAAGCAGGTCAGAGAAAGCTCTGAGACAACTCGAGTTCAAATGCGCAATTTACGCTACAAAGTAATACTCCAAGCCGAGCATGCTGTTGAATCCGCGTTCAAATCGCGTCTCCTTGAGATCGCGTCCCACCTGCAGCACAACAACAGTGAATACGCGAACTTTCTCGGCCAACTGATTGTCCGCGACTTTGGAACGCACTACATCACAAGCGTCGACGCTGGTGCTGTTTTGGTGAAACTGGATCAGGTAAAGAAAAAATTCGTTTCAAGTTCGAGGGAAAAAAAACAGAACATTAAGGTAGCCGCAGGTATGAGTTTCCAGGAGATTTTCAATATTAGTGCCGTATTCTCTCATGGCACAGACAAAAAAGTTTTACACGAGTACACCACGAGTTTGACTCATTCCATAGCAGATTCGCACGGTGGGCCACCGGCTATGGCGGATGATTGGGCTGGGCATGTGGAAGATCATCTTGTGCCAATTGATCGCTCGGGTGAGCCACTACATATTGCTATCACACCAAGAAACTTTCCAGAGATGTCAGTGGGTTCAACCGTTCAGTTGGCTAACGTGGTCTATAAAGCCATAAAGCAGTACTATGATCACAACACAATCGCTGGATGCACTGATGCGGAATCGCCAAACTTTAGCTTTCATGCCAACCACGAAGATGGATCCTGTAAAGGAAGATTATATAACTACACCTTCGGCGGTGTGTATCAAACGTGCACTCCTGCAAGCTCATGCGGCTACCTTCTTCAAAAGAACCCCTTTACGTCCGGCTATTCGTGCGGTAAGGGGTACCGGGCTGTTTTGGTTCGTCGGGGTTTTAGCTCTGAACAACGAGCATTCTACTCAACCTACTGGTGTGCCGTCAGCATTAACCCGCCTCCCAAACAAGGTTGTTTCTTTGGGGGAATTTACAGCCATGTTTTAATTAATCCCATCACCGGAGTCCACAGCTGCCCAAAAGAATTTAACCCTCTGCGCTTTGGAACCACAATGCGCGTGTGTGTTAGCGATAAGCCTGGTGCACGAGGTTCGTTACCTTTTGGCGGTTTCTACAGTTGCAGTCGAGGAAATCCTCTTGGTAAGTCTCATTAGAGCCATATTTCTTCTATGTTTTACTAAAACTGGCTACCAGGGCTAGGATAAGGCAATGTATTTACCACTCACTGTCGAGTACATCTAATCGACCGTATAAATTAAAAGTGGTCTCACGAAGGAGCCAACCTCACACAGGTTTCGTTGAAGCGGGCCTTAATCCTCGGGTATCGTAAGGGTCTCATGGACTTTTTCTTTTTTAACCGCTTGTTTTTTCCAAACACTCTTTTATCAATGGCAATGTTCTCTGCTACCTTTTTTATCGGTTGAACCGTTTATTGAAAGAAATAGTTGGCTTATCAAGGCCAAAAAATTGCATGATGGTGTCGTAACAGAAGAACTTTGAACACTTCACTTTTGATAAATCATGGACGAAGTTTTAAAACCCAGTCCAGAAGAAAAAGTAAAACTATGGGCTCCTGGTAAAACGTTTTTCAAGGTCGCATCCGGAATGCAATTGGGTGCTTCTACGTGCTGACAAACACAACAGGGCAACACACTGAGTCTTGAAGGTCCGCTTTCACGCGTGTTAGGGGTGGGATGGGGAGGAGTGTTTCACAGCGGTCAAACGGACGACGCATGTGCTTTTCCCGCAATAATCTTACAAAGAAAAAAGGGGACAAATGTCGAAAGTTTCACTTTAACCGCAAAACTTAACACCGTTTCTGAAAACTTAAGCTTTTCACTTCGAGTATATGTTCAAAAGGAAGTAATTGTCATGCACAGGTTTCCTGGCGTGAAATTCTGTTCGCCGGGACATGTTATCCATCGTTTTCGTACGAATTTCGCGCTGGTAAATGTTTTGAAGTGATTCAAACTATATACAAGGCTTTGAAGACCTGAAGTAACGTAGCTTTTTGCGTTTGACCGCTGTGAACGGGAGTGAGGCTTGTTTAGTGCCCAGTCCATGCAAGCCAGATAGCTCCTAAAGGCCATCGCGTAAACCCGGTTTCTGTAGCATGTATAAACTCCTTCACTGAAAAAAGCGGTTCCCCAATACGACATACGCTAACAAATTCCGATGTTGGTTGCCAAAGTACAATGTACGTTAGTATCACAAAGTTTGATAGTACTGCGCGCTAATTTTAAAAGTAGCAAATTAATGCTGATATAACTGATACATAATTCGATGTTTATTGTTAAAATACAATATCTTTGTATGCAATTTATCTGGGCTGTGCATTGCTTAAGCATTTATTCCTGACAGCTCGTAAACCCGCTTATCTTCTTTTCCCTTTGATTTCTGCCCGTTAGCCGGAGAAATTTCAGCTAGTCTTAACGTTTGTCTTATTTTTGCCATAGTACTCTTATAAGCTTATAAGTAGTTTTTAATGTTTAATTCTTGAAATTACGGTTTGATTTATGTTGCATTTCGTGCGTCTTATTACACTTAACATTGTACATCAGTGTGCATAATTTTAGTGCGCAATTTTCACTACGAGACTCCAAAAACTACCAGGATCGTAAATTTGAAGAACAAACATCCTTTTGTATCTCCTCGTCGCCAGAACCTTGTTACCTCCTTAGATCGCCCTCAAATAACAATGTTAAATACTTGGTAGAAAATCCAAATCTTGACGTGCGTTTAACTTTTGTTTACAGCTTACAAAAATTCAAAGACCTGTCCACTTGGTTACGCAAGTTTTCTCGGCGCCATCGAGCAGGACTGCGAGATAAATTACTGCGTGAAGTCAAGTGCATTAAATGGATTGCCAAAGATCAAGAGACCTCCTTACATGAGCCCACCTAAATTAAGAAAGATTTCAAATCCTTTGAAAGTGGTCAACCATGACACTGGTGAAATCTGGCAGAAAAGCCCCGGTAACAATACTCAGTGGGAGCTTGTAACAAAAAGGTAATGCTTCTGTTGACGACCAGCGGTTATAAATAGTTGAGACAGGGCTTTCTCCTCCATAGAGGCTTCCTACAGTCGCGCTTGTGACGTTCACGCTTGGGAAAAAACGCGCGGAGGCTGGGAAGAGGGAAAAATTAAAGAGTGCGGGGAACGCTGGCACTGGCTCCCGCTTTCCCTCTTCTCATCGTTCCCTGCGCTCCCGTTTTTCTCTCCCTCGCTCCCGTTTTCTCTTTCACTATTGTTTACTAATAGGAGCCTCTGCGGAGGAGAGAGGAGACAAAGGGTAAACTTCAATTCTGACCCCCTCCCCATGCACCCCTTAACACTGCCCTTTCCCCCACCCTCTCCCCCTTCCTTTCTCTTCCTCCCCCCCCCCTGCAGTCGTTTTAAGGGCTTTGGGGAAGGTTTAAGCAAGAAACGGAGCGTTGAGAACAAGTTCTTGATGAAAAACGAATATTAACGATAGCTTAATTTTGTCAATCCTTTGGTCACCTGTCTAGCTATCTGCATTTCTAACCATAATGAAAAACAACCACATCTTTTATGATACGAATATTAACGTTTGTAATTCCATACTTTCTAGCCAATCATGTTCCATAATTTATTGGTGAAGTGTGACTGATCATGTTTTTTTCTCTTGTTGATTAGCTCTGATAAACAAATAGGCGCTGGGACGGCGGCTGGCATTTCATTTGGCTTCACGGCATTGGCTGTGATCTTGATTGCTGCCATGGTGATAGGTTGGCGTCGCCACAAAAGGATGACCCGGGAAAGAGAGCTGGTGATGGTGCCGTCTGACTCTTGAATCTGGAGGGGTAGGGACAGTCAACGATACAGGGAACACAGATTAAAAGGAGATCGGCTCCAAACAAACTGTTTCGTTATTTGCTTTTGGCTTAGAGAATTGAGTGTGGCGATCGTTATATTAAGTTAAATACGTCCGTTGTAAATGAAGGCTGTTTTCGTGCACTGTCTATTTTTTTATCACACAAATTAAAACTAGCTTTTACATAGGAGGTTAATATATACTCATGACTAAAAGTTCTTTCCGTGACGCCCTTTGTTTTCGCGGGGTTTAGAAAAAAAGATTATCCTGCAACTGTGGCCATTAAAAGTTTTGTGGGTAAAATTATCTTCCATATTCGAGAAGTCTCTTGCAAAAGCTGACAAGGTAGTTTTTGCCAGAGTTCTTTCTTTTTTCAACGACATCGACCAAAGTGAAGGATATGTAACATTACCAAGCCGCTCTACATCAAATGTGTGTAACGGAGGCCAGTAATTTAGTGAACAGGCAAGGCTTTTACATTTCCTTTCTGTGAACTAACTTCTGCAAGTTTTTTGTGAAACTTTAGTTTGATGACGATGCCCGTAAGGACAACAATAAAACCCACACGAATAGAAAAGACATCAGGGTATCATTGCGTGTTCTTTTTATAGCTTAAAAGTGGGAAAAATCGATTATTGAGGTTTTTTTTTAATGTGACTGTGTTTTGAAGTTTAATGGTTTTAAGTTTAACACTGAAGATGGTTTGAACTCAGAAGTCGTATTATAAGTCAGTGAAGTATAATCGTTCCAGTGTGAGTAGTACAGTTTGATGATGACTTCAGTTCAGGCTGCTGAAACCGGTGCCAATCAATTTCACCACAAACAGTCTTTCTCCGGAGGGACACTTAGTTCCCTGCGCTCGTCACGCAACGCTCCTGCCGAGTAGCGTTGCGTGACGACCCTAAGAACGGCTGCGTAGGAGACTAGAATACACTCACCCGGACTATCATACTTCACCGAGTTTCCAGTCTAGTTGAAAGTCTTATTTGAGTACCCTCCTATCACCAAATCTTGGTTTTGTATGGAACGAGCGTTGAATTATTAATATTTTTTTTTTAACAGGAAATGGCTTGGGTATTGATAATTCTTTGTTTTTATAGCAATGCAGTTTTGATGTTTCGGCAATTAATCTTAGTTCTTTTTGTCAGTTACTTTTGTCTTTTCAGTGTAAGTACAGATGCAGTCAAACCGCAGGGAGGGGGGGGGAGGGGCGGTGTATTACTGATAGTAGGCTGTACGAGGAGCTCCGCACGAGAGGGCTGCCTTTTTGCGCTTCCCTTAAACGAAAGGGTAGGGTGAAATGTCTTGTTTTAGTATTTTGTAGGGTCGCCGAAATGCAGCTTAAACAGATATCAGCTACGTTTAAGCGCTAAAAAGGGCCACAAAATTTTTGGCAGAACTGATCACTGACAACGAACCGAAGCTAGGAGCCTTCGAGAGACTAAAAACTCGCTATAATCTACTACTTGCTCGACACGGTAATAAAGTCTATGTTTTTTTTTTACATGTTTTTCAACCTCTCTCCCAGGGTCTCTCTTCTTCCCAGGGTCTCTCTCCGCTCCAGGGCTAGGGGTGGGAAGAAGTGAGTTATTTTCAGGCATAAAAAGGTACAGTTTGCTCTAGGTATATGGAAGGGGTACCACTTAGATAAAAACGAGAATATTAAAGTGTAATTGTTTGAATCTCGGCGCAGAGGAGTCCCCGCTTCCCCCTCCTTTAAGGTCATGTCCCGTTATTAAGGACGCCGTGTGGTCCAGGCGGATTAATTTTAGGGAAAATGTAAGGTCTGGCCAGGAAAAATGTTCGTAAAATTAAAGAGATTTCTGTTCTGGTCGGGGCGGGTGTTCATAAAGCAGGTGTTTTGTCGTAAAGGCGCTGTCACTCTAGTTACTGATTTGTGCAACTAGTCTCGCAACAACTAAAAACCGTACGTTGCGGTGCTGCGAGACAAGTTGCACGAGGAGTGTGACACTAGGCAATGTTTCTTGCAACTGGCCTCGCTCTCGACGGTAACAAACAGTGCAGGGGACTGGCACGAGGTTATAAACTTCCATAAGAGAACAATGAAGCAAGTGGTACACACCAGGCCCCAGTTGTTCAAAAGTTGGATAGCGCTATCCACCGGATAAATCACTATCCAGTGGATAACGCAATTGGTTTCCCTATCACTTATCTACTGGATAGTGATTTATCCGGTGGATAGCGCTATCCAACTTTTGAACAACTGGGGCCAGGGCGGAAAAAGGTTGGGCGATGAAACGAGCGTGTCCGAGCAAAAAGGTGTGATGCAGTGGACTGGGATCGAATTGGGTGCTAGACCAAAATTCAAAATTCAAAGATCCAAATTCAAAATCCTAATAATCTATTAATAGTTTCCGAAAAACGTTAACTTTGGGTAGCAGAGCAAAGTAAAAAGATGGAAAATGGCGTTTGGATGACGCGTGGCATGACGCGTATTTATAATTCGTGCAGCTCGTGCAGGACACGTCCCAAGTTAATTAATTAAATCAAATCAACATTAACACTGTGCTTCTTCTTCTTTTTCCCCAAAACCTCTCCTATGCTTGTCTGTTTCTTTAGGCACTACAAATAGAATTGCTCCTCAGTTTAGACGGTTTTCTTTGCTTTGTTTTTGTGAGATAAAGGGAGGAGAAATCTGCAAATTTATTTTCACTTTTAATTTGTTTACATACAGTTGGCGGCGTTGCGACGAATCATCGCCATGGCGCGTTGCAAGGAGGCAAAGTTTAAAGTTGCAAAACGTCACTATCTCCAAATATCTCCAGCTAATTTTTTATTATGTCATGTAAAATTTATCGGCCTTTAATATATGTAAGATTTAGGGTGGAGTAATTTGGAGCTTTTTTTAAAGAGACGAGGAAAGACAACCATGTCATGTTTTTCGGCAAGAGCAAGCATTCGACACTCTCAGATTGAGCGCATTTTTCGGGAACTAACTGTGAAAAAGATTGACTAATGTCGACGCAGACATAAGCATTGTAAGCTGTGAGCCAGGACTGTGAAAAAACGTTTTAATCATAGTGCACGGCTGGCTGAAAAATAAGGAAAGAAAATGAGATTTCCGGTTTGTTGAAAGGTAAATTTTGCCGGCCACCAAACGCACCGGAAGCGCGGAGAGAGCGCTCGTGCCAGTCCTTCTCCGCATCACACATCGCTTGAAGAGCGGACTGCTCGTTTCATCGCCCAACCTTTTCCCGCCCTGGTACACACGAACACCAACCCGCGGTAGATCCCCGCGGTATGGGACGCGGTTTGACTTTCACTGGCGAAAAATGTAGTACGCATGCGCTGCGCAAAAAATCACGTGTCAGGTTTCCAGCGATGTAATTGGTTCAGAAGCGAAAATGCCCGCCAGAAAAGAATTAGAAGGAGGAGTGATGGCTGCCGTGTAATGGCGATAGCCAGATGGCTTTTTTTCACGTCTGCGAGAAATCGAAACTAGATTTGTCCTCGTTATTAAGTGGATCATATTCTGTAGGCAATTTAGCATCCTGGGACAGTTCAACAAATGCTGCCAGTCGGTTTATTTTTCTGCAGTCGACGTCGAAAGATGCTGCCTCGCGAGGAAAAATGGCACAGAAAAGGTCAGTGATTTGAACGTTTTTGCTTGGTGTAAGTTTCATGCCACCCGGTCCAAAAAGAAATAATAAAAGGGTAAAAAGTCGATTTCTGGGCTTTCTGTAGATATATGACTTGGCTTGGACCGGGTGGCAGGGAAGTGATAATTTCCTGATACGTGTAGACTGTTTTGAGTGAATAATTCGTACCATGTCGAATATCATGGATGCTGTTCAGATGGTATCTTATTACGGTATTTTAATACAAGTTATGACTACGACATGTAAGCTTACTTTCTTTACTCGTTTAGGTAGATTACGCCTATGCATGACTTTCTGTAAGCATGGTTTGCAGAGTTACAATATCTTATTTGCCTTTTGTAATTTCCACAATCCCTTTTTGTATCATTTCATGCTGATAAAATTGTGTAGTTTGAGAATAAATTTTCAACGTGTGGATTATTTTAATATGTCCTAAGGTTTTTCACTCCCTGTTAGAAAGATGTTTGTTGTTTATATGACGAGCAAGAACCAGATGGAAACATTTAAGCATTTAAGTGTAAATTTTTGAAAATTACACATTTTTAGCAAGTAGATTTTTCACTCTTTGTTATAAACATTGCTTGATGAGCAAGAACCTTTTGGGGTATTTCTAGTTTTATATTTAAATTTTTTTTTTTTGGTTTTGTTCTTAGTTGTCAGTCAATTCTTTATCTGTTGCGGTAGTGTACCCCGAGGGAATATATTTATTTTCATTCTGAAACATATTTGTACCCCCATCCCTTTTTTGCTTGGGGCACCTCCCCTGTCAGCTTATTTGGATATGTAATTGCTAACTCTGATCTGTTTTTAGTACATAAAAATATACTGTTCTTACAGTTATTATAGTCATGGACAAAATTACAATATTATTGGCCCAAAATTGGCAGTCACCAGAGTTACTAATACTAGTAAAATGATGCTTGTCATAGACATAGGTACATTGGGAATCAAACTTGATTTAAATTTTTGTAAAAATAATTTTCATAACCCCTGCTTTACCTTTAGGTGTTGTCTTTGCCCCAGAAATGCTGGGTGCAGGGTAGTTTCTGTTAAATGTGCACTTTTTAGCCCAGGATCATCAACTTTTTTTTTAGTTTTAACATAATGCTTGTCCAAAATGATAGTGGTACTAAATGCTTTCAAGATGTAACGTGTTTCAGATCTTACCACCTTACACCCTCCTTTGATAATCAGAATTATAATAAAATGCTTACTTGCCTTTGTTTTCAAGTGTTGTCATTTGTACAAAGGTTGGATCCAAGAGGTTCTTGTTGATTAATTTAAAAACTGATTTAATGTCAACATTTGTTTCATATGCATGTTTTTTTTTTCAGACCAAGATGAAAAAGTTTTCATGGAAGACTGAGCAAAAAAAATGGAAACACACATTGGCAACAGGACATTATTCATGTGATGGTGATGAATGTACATATGTAAAAGGACATTATATTGTGGAGAGAATGCAAATAAACATGCTCTTTGCAGCAGCACTTCATATCTTGTATCTTCTCACCTTTTTGTTGTTGTTGTTGTTGTTGTTGTTGCTGTTATTGGGGGTTACTCCTTTAGTGCAAGATTGTCAAGACCACTGTAATTCAGATATAAATTAATTATAATGGGGTCTTGATGCTGGCAAGCTGTTGTTGGGCTGTTCACCTACATACCAACAAGTGTATTTAATAAAAAGTTTGCAAACTTTAGTTCTATAGTGAAGACAATATAAATGGTCAAAACTATTGTGCTCAGACAGGACCCACCGTGCGGCAAAAAGACAGGTGGTCTCTTCGTGTACCCCCTTTCCCCCACCTTAAAAGATGGTGTCTTGTTTGTATAGCCCCCACATTATCAGGAGTAGAAACTAAGAAAAAGATTCAATCCTCCCTGTGCCATTTCTCCAGCAATGCAAGCTTCAAGCACACCTAATATGAAAGTCTCAACTCAAATTTTGAGGCCAATAAATTTTGACCATTTGGCTAATCAGACAGGTGGTATCTTGCATAGCCCCCCTACCCCTACATGAGGTGGGTCCTCATCGAGTACACTTGTTATGACCACTTCCCTATGGAATCAAATCATGATTGGAACTCATTTACTTCTTTTAGGACTTTGCTCAATTAAATGTTTTTCAATGCACCCAAGATTGTTTATTGAAATATATGTAATGTCAGCTGTTTTGGTGATTGTTCAGTTTGAAACTCACTAGGTGAAATAATAGACCAGCTTACTCTACAGCTGAATTATTTGGACCTGTTATTATATGGCTGGTAATACAGTTCAGAATTTATACCACACTCTGCAAGTGAGACCTTTCTGTTAAACAGTCTTAACCATTGCATGAGCCTTTAGGTCAGTGTAATTAATGTAGGTCAGCAACAAAACAGTTGGACATTTATCACATCCCTGGAAACCAGTTTATATGCAATAATTTCGAAAGAACTTTCAAAGTAACACAAAAAGTGTACTGGACTGGCAAGTCGACTACAACTGTAGGAGCAACAAAACAGTTGGACATTTGTCACATCCCTTCAAAAATCTAAATAATTGAATAATTCAAATCTTTTTTATTATGCTCAAAGCTCTTTGGGACTCTGTGCTATCTACTACTGAAGACAACTCCAAATTGATGTTCACAATTCTTGGTAAGGCCTTACTGGCCTGTAGTCTTTAGTGATTTATAACTAATTTTCAATCTAGTATTTGCAGTTACTAGTAAGTGCAAAATACTGAATATTTAATTTGCCTTCTAACAACCAATAAAAATCGAAGTAGAATGGTGTAGTTTCTTTAGGCATATAAGTTTTTTGACCATCCCGAAAAGGGTTGCCCTTGAGTAGAAGAAGATCACAGTGAGAACAAACAACTTTTGTTGGAGTGTGAGAATCTAAAACATTTAATTACTTCTTTGTGTAATTTTCTTTATGCATTTATAAGCTTAATATTTTTTCTAGCGGTACACAGTGCAGGTACTACCTCCACACCAAAGTAATGCACTTATTTTATTAAGGAGGATATTCTATAATTTGAAAACTGGTACAACACTTAAAAAATTTTGTAACGGTCAACGTCAGGCACGATATTATTCTGCAATACAAAAAACACTTCCTAACAACATGCTATTTTTTAACTTACGTCCACACCGATTGAAAATGGCTTTGCATTTTCCTAGACCTGTTTCCCCGACTGCTGCAGGCTTTCTAAGAAATCTCTTATTAGGGACAGTAAAATGTTCCAGTTTCTTGCAATTACAACCATGTCTCATGTGCTAAAATCTATCAAACGAGCGATGATCAAATGATGTTGCCAAGTGCCGAAACGATTCTCAAAACGTAAGTTACAGGTGGTGAACACGAAAACAAATCGTCCTGTCCATCCGCAACCAACCTCGTCTGAGACTTATAACCCTTACGCTGTTATCGTTCCTTCTACTTCTGTGTTTCTTCTCGAGCTAACTGTCAACACTTGCCGAAAGAAAGAAAGACCTCCAACAACTTTGGTGGCCATCTTGAATGTAAGAGCTCGATCACGTGGTCACGCGTCGACCAATCAGACATTTTTCGCCAGTGAAAGTGTCGCGGTATGGCGATTACCTTACGCATGCGCAGAGCCATATCAGCCGAACATCGCCGGGCATGCATGGCAGCCATGGTCAACTGGAGCTATGCCATGCTGATAAGTCCTAACAAGGACGAAAGAGCTGTCCGTGTCTACCACTGCCCGGGTGATATGGCTGTGCGCGTGCATAAGGTGATGGCCATACAGCCAGTTGGTGTTCGTGTGTGCCTCACTGCCACTTGCTTCTTTGTTATCTAATATAAACTTTCAACCACCATTTTGTCTTCGAGACAATAATTTGCATACACTAAAAGGGCTAGTGAAATGGTTGATGTCACAAAACGTTGCCACACACATTGCAGGAAACATGCCGTACACTACGCAACGCTCTCGGAAAAATTCGTTACAGCGTTTCGAGAATCGTTGCGAAAAGTAGAACTGACTTTTGCTTCACGCAACGATTGTGGCAAAAAACAAAACAAAAACAAAAAAAAAAAAAACAATCGCGAGAAATGTTTTCCTGGCAGGGTATGTTTAGCTAGGTTAAAATTTTTACTGACGCTGATCTTGTGTCGCAACAAAATCGCGAGAACAAATTGCATGAAGCATTGCCTAGTGTAACAGCGCCTAAAAGCCCAAATTTCTTTTGCGAATTAGAAAATAAACTATTTCCTTAGAAAAATCAAATTGTATGATTCTGAAGTTTGGTTTTTGACTTGATTGCTTTTAAGCACTAATTTGGCTACAAACTAAATTTCTCTTGCACGTGTTTTAGAAGACCCAATGGACTGGCACCATCGGACAGTTCTGGTGAATTTTTAGCAGCATACGCGTATAGTTGCCGCATTTGCATGTGCTTGGCTTGCTTATTGTTTTTAAAGACAATAGCAAATCCTATGCCCGTTTGCTGCAAATGAATCCACCCTAAATACTGATCTGCGCCCGGTTGTTCAAAGCAGGATTAGGCTAACCCAGGACTAGCGTTCATTTTTTTATTCGGTCTTGTAAGCCAAACGATAAGGATTCCTATAAATCCTTTTTGCCAATATTTTGACTTTGGTTACTTTCAAACAGCCGCTCGGAAATTGCTGGGAAAACTCTTTTGAATAAGAAAATCAGGAACCTTAGTTAAATTTTAACCGGGTTTCGAACAACCGAGCCTGTAGTTGGAAACTTGTATAAACACAGCGTAAACCTTTGGGCCAATAGTGACAAGCATCCAATTTCTCCTTACAATGTCACAACTTGATCAAACAAACAGGTCACAAGAATTGCCGTGTTCACACTAGAGGACGACATGCCCGTCGAGACGGAGAACTTGTCTGACGAGCTTTTCGTCCTAGTGTGAATTCATCATGCGAAACTCGTCTCACTTACCGACATAAATTCACTTTAGGACGGATTATATTAGAGGTCGACAGTTTTTTCTCCAAAGTACTGGGACGAGAAGTGCTTGGTTACCCGGCCAGCAAAAAGCAAGAAGTAACCTATTAAGAATGTCTGCCTCGAGGTTAATTTCTTAGGAAACCAAATTTAGTTGACAATTCCCAGTTAAAAAGCTCTCTCGCGACCAAAATTATCTTTCCTGAGGAACAAACCTTGTTGATTACACCAGTAGCTGTCTGTGCTTCGGTTCCCAAGGAAAGAAAACCTAAAGGAGCTGATGAAGAGCGAACAGGAAACTGTGGGAAAATGAATAACGCCCGGATAGCCCATGACTGATCTGTTTTTGCGACCCTTCGCTCTTTTCTACGGCGCCATTTGTTTTCCCAAAGTGCTTTGCTTTCATCTTAGTTCCAGTCCTTTGGCGCAGTTTTCTCCCGAAACTCGACCAGAAAACCCGTCTATGTAAGAATTCGTGACCGATTTCGACGATTTTCTCGACTCAAGACTCAGACGGGTAAGTAAGGCAAGCGGACAGGTAAGTAGGTAAGTAGACGGGTAAATTTAATTGAGTTCCTCGTCAAAAACCTGACCCGACCCGTTTTCACGTTAGGACGGGAAACTCGTCGCAGACGGGAACCCGTCCACTTGGACGGGATTCTCGTCTCTAGTGTGAATTCGGCCAATGAAAAAAATGATCACCAAATATGAAATTCTTGATGGTTGCACAAATTCTCCCAAATATACCTTAAGAGATATATGAAAAACACTAAGGAGAATATGAAAACTGGAATTGGGGCTTAAAGGGTTAAAGAGTTATATTAAAGGGACCACGTCACGGAAATTTTGACGAGAGCGAAACGTAGTCTGTTTTCTCAGGCTACATTACGTTGACTCTTATTTTTAAACTGTCAAAGTGTCACAAAGTGCCGCATGTCTGCAGGCACAGATCGTTTTCAAATTGTGAAATTGAATTAAACAAGAAAACCTGTGGTTTATCAACAACGGCCCGTACAAGCTGGAGTTAATTTGTGAGCCACTAGAATTAAACCTCCGAATTCTCCAACAGCCCTTCTATTTTCAGCCGGAGTTTAAACTCCCACCTGACCTCCCTAACAAACAATCAAAGCAGTCCTTTAAATCGAGCATTTAGAACCACTGACAACAGTGCAGAACAAAACCTCAAAATTTTTTAAGCACACTCAAAAACAATAATAGGTCACATATGAGAGACTAACAAGCAAATTAAGCGAGGGTTCGTTATTCTTATTATTTATTTTCAAAAACTAATTTCACTTTTTCATTTTAGGATTTCCGTATAATGTGCAAAAAGAATAGCTTCCGTCAGGCTGTTTTCGCTTCACTGTTTTTCCCTTCTTACGATCGTACAACATCATTTAAGTAGTACTATTTTAATGGCCTCCACAATCCAGAGAATCCTGCTTTCTTTTTACAACACAGTCTAGGAAAAATCGTGATCGTTTTTCTGTAACACGAGCCAGTGCCGAAGACGCTAACGTCTGGGGGAATCTGAGGGCAAATCTGATCATCCGCGATCTATGAAGTTGATCTCGAATTGTGGTCTTCCGCGAACCATAAAGTTGTTCCCAAAATGTGGCTGCCGTGCTTCACATTCGACCCACATAGATAAGCGCAAACGCTCCATTATTTCTTTTGAACGGACAATGGGCTAAACCTTTCAACCTTTCACACAAATGGCCTGAATTTTTTCTGTTTTAATCTTCAACGATTTGCAGTCCAGCCTCTCTATCCACTTCTATCTCTTTTAATCGTTTATATTTAAAAACAGAGATCTCTTGATATGGATTTTTTTATATTTTTCTAAGAGTGATGAACTCAATAAAACTAAATTTATACGTATGACAAGAAGAACGGATTTCTGCATCTTGGGAGCAATTATCCTTAACGAATCATCAACATTCAATTTGTTAACAGTTTCCGATCATCACGCGTTCACTTACATATGTTTGACTAAATAACACGCAAAGTCTAAAATACTTTTTTATTTGCCACAAACTGTTAAATATTGATTAAATATATCAACAAAAAGTTAATCGAAAACCTGCTTTCAAATATCATTATTTTAACATATGTAATTATAACAACATTGTGATGCAATGCAATTATAGTTAGCAAAGCAATTTGACATGTTATTTGTGTTCCATGTAAAACAAGGAAACAACACAATAAGGGTGGATTCATTTGCAGCATACGCGTATAGCAACAAATGCGACAACCTGTTTGTTTGCATCGCATTTAGGTTACGCGTATGGGTAGGCGTTAAATCAACGGCGCGTTCCAGCGTGCCCTCCTACTTCATTGGCTATTTTGATGCTGTCAACTCTGATTACTTTTCCCAACGGAGGCAATTGCCTTGCTCAAATACTTGCAAAAGGATTGCATTTTTCCATGCGGCCAAAAATGCAAATATATCTTCATTGAATGCGATAAATCGATAGGCCATTGATTAATCCCATACCCTATACGCGTATCCCAAATGCGATGCAAATAAACAGGCTGTCGAATTTCCCACCCTTCCAGAATTTAAATTATCACGGTTTTGCAGACAACCTAAATACGTTTGCTGTCATGATAGATTAATCAGAAGTACCCTATCGTGAATTATTTCCTCTTAGAAAAATAGAAAAAGGTACATCGTCGTCTTCACTTTGTACCATTATTCCATCTTCCCGTCTGCCTGTGCCTGCCATATTCTAACAGCTTCTTCCACCACAACTAACTACATTATAATAAGGTATCACGTTTCTCAGCATTTAAAGTCAAGTAAAACACCCGAGAAGTATAATTTTGAAGCTTTCTTTCCTTTTCACCTTGACGTTGAACGTAATTATCAAGCTAAAAACAATAGGCGTTTCGCACAGGTAGTTTTCTGGGAGTTATCGACACTTTAATTTGCAACAGGGTACGCCTTAAGAATGCGAGGAGTATACGCGTATGCTGCAAATGAATCCACCCCAAATCATTGAAGACACACTAAACCTGAAAAACAAACACTTAACAACTTGAAAAACTATAGTTTGTTCTGCCTAATTTTTGTGGCCAGGGAGAAAATAATTTCGAAGATTAAAGACAAATTTCGTACGATAAGAACGTTTTCTCGAAAGTCCTACTTGAGTATTTCGACTTTACATTTTGTGCTAAATCTAGAACGGTTAACGAGGGGGGCATTGGGGCCTATCAGAAACCGAAAAACCGGCCAAAATTTTCACCAAAACCGAAAAACCGGAAGAAAAATCGCTCAAAACCGAAAAAAACGCCGAGAATAATGATCAAAACCGCAAATTCGTGATTTTCAATCCTTCAACCCTTGATATAACAGCGAAATATTGGCCTTAGGGACCATTCAATGCCCCTGTTATATACCCTGCGAGCAGAGGCCCTTCGATCTTCCTAGATAAGTCGGGAAGAGGAAGGGACCTCTGCCAGCCGCCTCGACTTTCCCTGTTGAGCATGCGCTAAATTCAAATGTAACCGAGCCTTGTCGGCCTCGCTCAATTAACATGCTTAGTGAATGACAGCCGCGTCCACAACAAACTATTCTGACTTCGGTCGTAACACAAGAGATTTGAGGAAAGCTTTAATTAAACCGTAAGGCTGAGAATAATTCTGTTCGAATTTATGTCACAGGTTGAAAACTTATCAGCCTCGAAATATTTTTGTTGATCAAGAAACTGCGATTTGTCGACTGTCAACATGTTGTTACAGTCCAGTGATTTGCAATTAGCGAGTCACGGAAAGCTCGTATAGAAATCTTGGTCTTCGAGATATTTATTTTGTTTTGTCCCTCTTTTTATCCCTGTCATTCAGAAGTATTTTCGTGTCGAGTCTCTTTCGTCCTCAACATTCTCGGCTTTCGTTCAACAAAATGCATTTGTGTCGAGTTTGTTTCGTATTTAAACTTCTCGGCCGTCATGCGGTAAAAATCACATTTTGTACCATTTCGTCTTCAAAATTACCGGCCGCCAGTCGGCAAATAATTGTTTCTCTTGCCGTTTGCTTGTCTCGCCGTTGACCAAAATAAATGTCATTTTGCCATTTCGCCATAAAATAAGCGCTCAAACCAGAAGTAAAATTTTTTGGTCCGAAAGAAAGGGTTTACCTCGGTGTAAGAACCTGACAAGATTTTCTTTGTTTGTTAGCTTTTGTTTTGCTGTACGGTATTGTTTAAAATGTTTTTGTTTCCTTTGTTTTACGTCATCCGTAAGTTTCACAGGTTCTTACACCGAGGTAAAGCCGAAAGAAACCGCAACCCAGATTCTTTTGTTCCAGTTGGTAAATTAGCAATTTGCCATGGCCGGTTGGCAAACAGACAAAAGAATCTTTACCACATAGAAAATTAAGCAAGGCCTTCGACTGGTGTTGTGTGAGATTGCTTAGTCCATGAGAATTCACTCTTCCCAGTGCACTTTTCACGGCTTTATCAAAGACATCTTTCGAAAGAAAAACGTCCGCTGTTGTGAACTTCACGAGCGTACCGAACGTACCGTGGGCGCGTTTTTAGTCAGCAATTTCTAACGAGGCACATGCGCACTGAGCAAAAACGGGAAAAACTGGTTTCAAACCGGACTGACTCATCCGTTTCGGCGGATGAGCGGCAAATCAAAGAAAGTCGACTTCCCGACTTATCTACTGTTATACTGCTTGCAGCGCGAATTTGATGCGCATTATCCCGAAGAAAACTTTTGCAATGTTCAACCAAAGCAATCGCTTCTTCTAGTGTCTTTGTCTCATATGAAGGTGAAACTTTTGTAATGAACTCAAAAAGGTTGGTACAATGCGCGAATTGCTCGCAAGAACCGAATAACCGCTTTTTTGTTCATAAAAACCGAAACCCGGATATCAAAAAGGGAAAAACCGAAAACCGCAGTAGATACCAGAACATTTTGAGCGCAAAAACCGAAAAACCGATCTCAAAAGTGACCAAAACTGCAAAACCGAAAAACCCAATGTCCCCCTCGTTAACAAACGCCTCAAATTCTTTGTCAGGACGTTCAAACGGCAAACGAACGGGTAACAAATGGCTTAGGCTGTAGTCTACGTTCACCTTCCCCTGAGGGTGGGGAGGGAGAAGTTTCGCGGAGCTGAGGCTGATGATTTGGACATAGTTTCTTGATAAAAACCACACTGCATTAAACAATACTGTGAAACAAATTAATGTAAAGAAAATTTTTAGGAAGCACAAAAACTTCGTCGGCTCTACATGCATTGCGTGACTATGTTTATTGATCGCGTGGCCGATGCTTTTCAGCTGTCAAAACCTTGTCGCTTGTCAGTCAAGTTGGCAGGTTCTATGTTTCCGTCACGGAACGAACTCGTTTCATGAAGTTATGAAACTTTTCGTCCGATATTCTCTGTGTTTCGTGACTACAGTTTTCATCGCTGGACTCATCATACACAACCAATATTACAAAGCGAAAGAACTGGAAAATAACAGCGGTAAAACACAGACAATTGGGCGATACGTGCATCCTTTCAACTCGTCAATTCAAGGCATAAAGGAATTCCGTTTTTCTGAACATGCATTCAAACTTTTTAAGCGACTAACTTATGAACTCGAAGCTGGAGTAACAGTGAATAATATCTCTATAACTTCGTACACAAGACATCTAAAGCCAGTTACTGCTGTTTCGAGCAACCACTTCATAGAATTAATGGGGCGAATCGACATTATGGCTAAATTTATGCCCACAAACGTTTCAGTCGTAGTTTACGATTTGGGACTTAACGAATACGAAATTAAGACTCTTCGAAATATGGCATTTGTGGACTACAGAATCTTTGACTTCTCCGTTTATCCAGATTTTATTCGACATGTGGGGAACTATGCTTGGAAACCACTTATCTTCCAAAAAATGCTTTCTGAATATGGCGGAGTCTTGTGGATGGATTCGAGCATAATATTTCATGAAAGTTATGAAAAAATCGTTCGTTATATGGTGGAGAAAAAATCCAGTTTTCTGTACTATTTTAGGCGAGCAGGTCATACGATTGTATCAGGAACCGAACCACGAATGTTGGAATTCTTGCCTATGAGAGGAGCTAAACAAATGACTAACCGCATGCCTCAAGCCGGAGGAATATTAGCATTCAACACAGAGCTTGTACGCCGCGATATCATGAAATGGGTGCTCGCTTGCTCCCTTCTTGAACAATGTATTTCTCCTTCAGGATCGACTCAAGGTTGTGGCGATAATTTTCCTCCAGACAGGTTCGGTGGGTGTCATTTGTTTGACCAATCTTTATTCTCAATCATTGTCTCGAATGCTCATGATTCGCAAGAGGAGAAGTATACTTTGCCAGAAGAAATGTTGGGATTCGCATATCCGTGGAGAATAAGAAGTGACAACCTGCTGTTATGCAGCGAGTTCGTAACCGTGTATATAATATGGGCTGTAATAATTACTTTGATAATATCACTGAGATGCAAATACGAATGTTTAATTGGCGTGAAATACTTAAGTGAGTTTCTGAGTAGAAAATTCTTGACGCTATGTATGATACTCGCACTTACTGTTGGCTTAATATTAATCTTCGTACAGTAATTTGGGCACTAACTCTAAACTCTTTTTTCTCCTTTTCGTCAGTGGAACTTCGATTTCAACGGTTACACTCTGGGATTTCGTCTTAGCCTGAAAAGTTAACACATACTACCTAGTTACAGTGCAACTGCTGTGACCGGGAACAAGGTGCTAGGTAGGCAAGGTAGTCTTAGGCAGTTTTAAGGCTGTGGACCAAACTAAGTATATAACCATTCAAATTTAAGCTATTTAGCAATGTCTTCATTTGATGTCGTGGCCTTTGGCAAAATAATACATGATAAATTGATCATGGCTAGAAATCTCGGACATCGCATTTCGTGCGAAGCGCTAGCGCCAATAAAGTATACATTTTCTGAAATCTATATGAATATAGATTTTACTTGTTTTAATGCAGGGCGTAACAAATCGATAATTACGATACTCGATCAAAATCGATCGATATCGATATTAATTAATGGATTAATATCGAAAACCGATAAAAATCGATTGCCGGGCCTTTGTGATTATCGATTTTGGTAATTAAGAGCGACTTTCAGTAAACATCGAGCATTCGGCGGCAGAAGTCAAAAAATCGATTTCTTTCATATTTTGTACATAAATGGGTATTGGTAAAACTCAGGGGGGGGGGGGGATAGAAGCAAGGCCTGGGACCGAGAAACGATGTTCTCACAACTTGCAAAGCGGTCCAGTCAAAACGTGGACAGCTGTGTTCGTCATAATAAATACTTCCGATCGATGATCAACTTATTCGAAATAGTTTGCAAAATTTATGTGTATTTTGTTGGGGGAAAGTAAGCGGTGAGCGGCCAATCTCTCGATGAACCTACTGTCAGTTTCGTACAAGAGAATATTCGATGGAAGCGACATCGATGAAGACGCTTCTGTTTTCGCACTGTCTTGTTTGTTGCAGTGGCGAGTGGATTAGTGCACTAGTCAATTGAAACCCCCACCCCCCGACCCCCGGGACAGGGCGGGGAATTTAACATTTATGTAGTGTTAAACTTGGCCATTTCCCCCGGTCATCGGGGAAACATTCGTTGTTAAAACCCCCGTCACCATGGCCCCGGTATTTTTTGGTCGCTTCACAGTAAACACACAAAACAGATTTTGTCCTTTTTTAGATATTTCCCAAGTAGATTTAATATTCTCAAGTAGATTATAAGTCATGCATAGTTTCTTACTGACATTTTTCAATCAACGTCCACTGTCCAGCAGGGAACTGCGATGTTGTCGCTCTTGCTGTGCTTGAAGAATTATACAAACTTGGACTGCTAGGCTTTTATATGACAAAAGCTGTTGGGATTGCGACTCACATATAGGAACAGAAACAATATAAACGTGTATCATATGAACAACCAAACTTTATTTGTGTTTGTTTACAAATGTCAATAAATCTGATACAGTGACACTGCTTTGGAAGCTTTTTAAAGGGGCATGGTCACGAGGATTTCGCAGATTTTTGGTCAAAACTGTGCTAAAATTGTCGATAGCTAACTTTATCCATGCCCAACATTGTGTTTGAACATTTAAAGGAACATATTAACTTAATTTCATTAAGAGAAAACAAAGCATGACCATTTAACATCGATTTAATGTCAACACGCTGAAAGAATTTGAAAAGTTTAGCCTAATTTTTTCAAATTGCAATCCACTTCCATCTGTGCCATCCGTAGCAACAGACGACAGAAAGTAGTTTCAGTGAAGTAATATAGTCTTTGGTAACAAAACTAAACCATTATTTGCTGGCGTTCATTGATGCGAGGACATATTTCTTATTTTTAAAGTGAACTAAAATAGCGTGACTATGCCCCTTTAAGTGGTCCTTCATTTAACGCTAATTTAATTCAAAGTGACCAATAAACATATAAATAAATATAAATAAATATATAGACAGGATGGCCCGTTTTAATTAAAGATTCAGAAGAATGAAGCGTGTAAATACCTTTCTCGCACCGTCCGCCATCTTCTTTCACATGGAGGAGAGTCGGAGAGACTAGGACCCAGTCCTCAACATGAAGCGACCGAGCTACCCAGACTTCCGGTGCAGCGTTAAATCCCCGCTAAAATGCTCCGCTTAAAAACGGCAGGTGTTAAATTCCCCGACTCCCGGTGATTTCACGCTGTTAAATACGCGTTAAATCACCGGTATGGCCGCGTTAATTCCCCGCCCTGCCCCGGGGGTCGGGGGGTGGGGGTTTCAATTGACTAGTGCATAGCCTGTGAATACAGCCGCCTCTCATTCACGTCCCGCAACGAAGAGCGAAACGGATCAGCTGCGATCTGTACGGCAGTCACGTTTCACTTGTTTATACTTGGAGACCAGGTTTGCGAGAAACGTTTCAAAGTTGAATGCTAGAATTAGATAATTCAACGTATATAAACTTCTCACCGAGAGAAAGCGCTTGAACTATTCAGGATTTTATTTCTTGTACTCCGCGACGTAATTTTGGTCTTTGTCTATCGCTGAACTGATGCATGTGATAAATAAAAATACTGTCAATGTTTCTTTTTACATCTCATTCTGTAACGAATTGATAGCATGAGATGAGAAGTTATGGCTGTACTCGGTTTGCATGTTTTCCTCCAGCGTGGTCTAAATAAATTGCAACGGGAAATGTGCCATAAAACATCGATGGAAATAAATTCAATCAAAACCGCTATAACCTAATGCATGGAAAAATACCTACGCACAGAATACGACTTTCATTATCAATAATCCAGTTATGTGTTAACAAGATCATTTCACAGTTCAGTACTTTGAACCCGATCCCACGGTTTTTAACCCAGCTTCAGAAAATTCTATCTGATTCTATGCAGTCGATCAGCACAGACTGGATTGATCGAAGCACTACTGTTCTACTTTGCGACTAAAAAACTTCGAGAGTAAACTTTTGTCTTCATAAGAAGCAAAATGCACGAAAACATGATAAAAGTGTAAAATACGATCAATTCGTCAATTACCTAAACGAAGGGACAAAACCGAATCCACTGCCTTTGGCCGCTATAATTTTTTTCCCTTCAGCGTCCGAGTTCCGTTGGAACATGCAACATCTGCGCACGCGTAGGAGGCATATCCGCTGACTAGAACCTCACAGATTGCTTAGCAAGCATTCTCGTCCCCAGAGCCCACGATCCTTTTGGTCTGCGCCAGGGATCGAGACCTCTGGCAGTAGCCTGCGTAGCAGGCGTAAACGGGGAAGGGGAAGGGGAGCGAGAACGCGGGAGAAAAATGGGGTTCTGGGAGCTAGGGACGAGGGAACGCCTGCTACAAAGACCCCCATTTTGTCATCTCCGCCCACCGATTTTTAGGTATTCCAATTAAGTTAACTGTCAATGCAACCACCAATCAGAAACAGGCGCGCGCTTTTCTGCATGACTGACTGCACGCAGGAATTTAACCAAGCGTCTAAAAATATAGTTAGGATGAGCATTTTTTCCCAATCAAAGAACAACTTATAATTGCGCTTAGTTTCGAAATAAGAGACACGAAGCTTTTCTAAATAAAAAGATTTATTAAGATAAACCCCTCTTTGCTTCTGAAAATCAAATGTTCAATTTTCGCTTCTAGCAAGCGAAGAACCGCGATACATTTTGAACGGCATTTATATTGACCGAAGTGCCCGTTTTAAAATTTCAAAAGTTACGCGAAAGCCATAATATGAAGAATCGGACAATAAAAAAAACATTTCAATACAAATTTACAATAAAAAATGTAAGTTACTTTACCATGGATTCCCTACAAAGTCAACAGCTTGAGTGATGTCTCATGCAACCGCAGATTTCTCTTTAAAACAACCGTCTGTTCTCAAAGAATAATTTCTTCGCTTTAAGTTCTCTGAGTTCCACTGTTTAAAGTGTCGAGCGTTTCTTAGTCTTAGGGCTTCTTCTTCCGATTTATAGTTCTCAAAGGGCGAGTCTTCGCTCCGATAACGGGATATTTACACTGCCTTGAAATTCACGCGTGAAACGGTGCAATGCTCTTTTGAAATCTTCTCGGAAAATGACAAAATCTCTTCTCTCTAGGACTGTATCCCGTTGGCAAAACCGCTAAAACATCTCTTCCCTTTAGAAGAGCTCTAACTGCCGTTTCTTGCTCTGGTTTCAGGCCCGGCCTGCTGCAACCAAGTTCAAATCTTCTAACTGCACGTCCTCGTCAAATTACGTCATTCCCGTGGGACGTACTGTCAAAAATTAACCAATCAGAATTTTGCGGCCGCTGGCGGCCGCAGAAATGAAACGAGCGGATCCGTTCGGATAGTTCGCAGTTGTTTCTTAGATGTTACTTCTATTTTGTCTCTGCTGTCTTTGTTGTTCAGTGTATATCAGTGTTATCAGGAGCAGGATTTTGTTGCATGATAGAGAGCGTCACCATTAAATAGGTAACAGGGAGCTCAAAATTAAAGAATAACGGGGAGACCACGAAAACGTAGTCCGGCATTTGAAGAGAAATATGCTATCATAAGTCTGGGAAATCTTTTTTTTTTTCGTAATAACAGAATGACTGTAGAAGAATACTTACACAATTAAAGAGAAACAGACGTTGGGCTAGTTTTTGCGTATATATAAGTTGTTTGAGTTTATTTAAAAACTTGTGATTGACAAAACTTTACTTTCGTGTCAGAAATCATGCCAACATTACACCTGTGTAAACATTCTACTAATTGAATTATGAACATCAAATTTAAATAGCTTTAATATGATCGTTCTAAAAGGCTAAGCGAGAGAAAACACAAAACATTTTTGCAGCTTAATGACAAGGATGTCAAGAATCTTTCTGGTGATCATCAAAGAACAAACATCATTTGGGAAGTTAAGAATAACGAGTAAATCGTCACATCAATGTCATAACCAAGAATACATTCAACTGTGGGGACTACGAAACTAAACTGCGGACATGAAATACAGAAACCAAGAAAACTTCAATAACGGTCGATTCTGGAGAGCTTAATAACGGGAAAGAGTCAGGACTCTTCTGGCAATGATGCATGGAATATCAGTTTAAAATTTATTAAATACGCACGTACGGGGAAAATCCTGACTGGCCGATAATTCCGAGCAACATACACTATATATCAGCTCAAAGTAAACCACATAAGACTCAAACTAAATTCTGTCAATAAAGTCCTTGAACTCTGTAAGGTGTGGATGATTTTTTGGTAGTTTATAACTTAAACCCGTACCCGTACACAATCGCCTTTCGTGGACTTCAATAATTATGACCAATTAGCTCCCCCAGACAACTTAATATGCATAAAGAAATGTTTCCACTTGTAGATCAGAAACATCAACACACAAAGACTTCTTTGCCATCTTTTCGACAGCAACTAAACTTAACAACCAATTTCTTTCCTCGTCCAGCTGTTCCTAACCCGCTGAAGAATAAAAGAATAAAAAACTGAAGACCAGCGAGTCCTAACATGCCCTTGAGTAAATTTTTCCTTCCGATTCCTTCCTGCGTTGTCTTTGCAAATCAAAATCTACGATATTTTCGAGGATCCAAACACTCCGATTAATTCTTCATCCATAGAGACTGCGCAAAACTTGGTTAAAAGCCCCTCAAAACTTGTCTATTACACCTCGAAGGATTCTACTTTGAATGGCTTTGTGGGCTTGTTGCCAAAAAGTTAACACACTAACACGACTGTTTACGCCAGGACAGCCCCAATAGTTCTCAGTTGCTATAGCAACTGCGAACTAAAAATGGGGTCTTTGTAGCAGGCGTTCCCTCATCCCTAGCCCCCAGTCCCCCTTCTCCCTCGTTCTTGCTCCCCTTCTCCCTCCCCGTTTACGCCTGCTACGCAGGCTATCTGGCAGGGACCGAAGCATTCTCGTTCCCAGAGCCTACGATCTGTTTTGTCAGCGGTGGGATCGTTGGGCTCTGGTATCAGCCATTACCGGATGTCGTGAATTTCACGACATCCGGTAGCGCATGTCTAATTCGTTAAGGTGCTATTGCGCCTGCTCCGTTCTCGTCCGTGGAGCTCTGGGCATGATAACCTGCGATCAGGCTCTATTTTCGTTTCGCTCGGTGAAACATTCAGGCGGGACGGGCGAAACGAAAAATAGGGCCTGATACAATTCTTCTACGGAACGTCTGCCGCCCACTTTTTTTGATTGATTGACGTTCAACAAAACAGCCAATCAAAATTTCTTCTGCTTGCACGATCCTCGGTATGCAAATTTCCTAGAACAGCAATTCGCAGAAAGTCACGTAAATGTCGGCAAAATAAGAAAATCATAGGCTACGATATATCTTCCAGGCACAAGTACTCAAATTTACACGATTGCTAACTTGAAGGTTCCGGTACTGTACATGGTTGCTCTGTCTGAGCTGAAACTGAATGAAATGAATGAAAATTCAAAACACGACGACGTTGTCATGTACCAAAATATGCTGCATGCTTGAATCATTTCCCATTTCAGGTGGTATCCGGAAATATTCTCTTCCCATTTGTCACCGATTTTCTGCGGAAAAACCTTGGGCAATTAAGAGAAATACCTTCAGTTTCATTCTTTAGAATAAAGATCTAAATAAAACCGTTTATAAGCAAAGGAGTATTTTGTAATTTAATTCGAGAAGTGATAAATATTGGAAATTAGCAGCGAATTTTATCTCTAAGCAGCAGCGAATTTTAAAACGAAGAACGTTTATTATAAAACTAGTCAGATCCTTTGATGTCAATGTCAGAGATCAATAAAACACTGATAAAACGACATAAGTATTAAACAATGAATGAATAAACTGAAAATCGTTATTGCGACTTGTTTGCGGTTCTCGCCAAACATCAGTTTACCGTTAAGTTTACCGAATTATCGGTTGACTTTTTGATCATTCTTGGCGAAAGATACTTGCTCGTCTGCTGTTTGTTTTGTTTCGTAAAACGCGGAAACAGCCACTACTCTGTTCATGTTATCAATACTAGTTGAAGCCGTCAAATGAAAATTCCGCGACACGATGCGATAAAACGGAATACATACTTCACTGTTGCTGTACTTCTCTGCTCCAGGTGAGAGACAGCTTGCGTCAAACCGAACGCCATTCACAGGAGAGAAAGAAATGGTGACAATTCTCCTAGAACGACGAGAATTTATTAGAGCAACACATTTTACTTCGGCAGACTTGTTCCTTGGTTGTTCCTTGGCGATAGCCGTGGGATCGAAATTACTTCCGTTGACAGCTCTATTGTTAAAGGGCCAATCAGATTGCGAGATTCCCGCGGCCAAAATTTGGCCGCCGACACGAACTTTTGTGAGAGATTGTATCAGGCCCTATTTTAGCGAGCGACCAACATAAGAGAATATGAGAGCGATGCTAAAATTCGGCCTGATCGCAGGTTATGGGCATGACAATCCTGACAACAACTGAGAAATTTGAATTCCTATCGAGTTGTGGTGCTTTATGGATCGAGTAAAAGCTGTTCGGGACCCTCTTAATCTCCTGCAATTAGCGGAAAACCTGGAGTTTTAAAAGGAACAAACTTAAGAAGCTGCCTTTCGTGCCATAGTTGTTCAGAAGAACGATTGTCCCTGCATTTTGCTCACGGGTTTTGGATTTGTATCTTGCCTGATTAAAGGTATATTATTCCTATTATTGCATTTGCGTTATATTGAATTGTATAGTTATTTTGTTACATTCGTCTGGTTTCTGTTGTACGAGAATGTCAACTGTGTACTTTTCGTTTCGCCACCCCTAAACGCTATACTGTATTACGTTTTACCCCATCGAAAATTTCCAGAAGCATTTGGCGCCCAAGTTTTTAAACATCGACATCAAGAGGTCATTACAAAAGTTGATGAGACAGTTACATGTAAGTTTATTTATGGACAAGCTTTAGTTTTGTAGAAAATGCTGTAGCGAGGAAAGAATCGCTGGCATTTAGCGACAATCTCAACACTTTGAATTCAAAATTTGGTCGCTTAATCTGCCCTAAGCCGCATTCTTTGCGTGGAAATTGATCAAGTCAATATATTAATTAGTGCCCTGATTAATTCAATCGGAAATAAAACGTTATGCGTAGAAACCACAAAAATTTTACGTTTTTGCGCATACAGTTTGAATCGGCCAATCAAAAAAAATAAATTTTTGGCCGTTACCAGAGCTACAAGAGACGTAATTTAAAAAAAGCCGCGTAGCTCTGGGGACGAGAATGGGACCGAAGCGTCGACCGAAGCCAATCTCGTTCCCAGAGGCTGCATTCCTTTTGGTCAGCACCAAGGATGCAAGACCTCTGGGATAATCAATGTCAAAATGCTGGCGAATCGAAATCTGATTGGCTACTATTTTTTACCGGAAGTCTACGAGAAAGAAGTGTCAAAACAGGAAATAAAAGTACTTAGAATGCTTTTGCTGGACGTTTTCGATCACGTCAGGGACGGACAATGGGAAAGAAATCTGAAAATGGGCGATGCAAACTAACAAAGAATCGAAATACAGTCAAATTCAAATTCATGTTAGAGAAGACGCAAAAAGCTAACTGGTGTCGATCACATGATTAAAACGAAAAAGGCGCCAAAACCTTGTGATATGTTGCAGCGGTTCTTGAGAAAGCTGAATGAATACCTGCTGCAAGATAAACGACGCGACGGTTGAAGAAGGAGTACAATTTTTGGATTAATTCCTCCAATTTCCAGCTCTAAAGTATGGTTCATGGACACTGATGGCTTGAAAATTGTTCTCAACATTGTCTAAAGAGGATGGAAGCTGGCAGTCTTTCCAGTGCAGCCGTACTGAGAAGTTAAAATAAGCGGCTTTGTTTTAAAAATCCGTTCACTCCGCGGAGCCATGTGCAAGTTTGATGGAACAGAAGACAGAATTTAAGCTTAAGATTATTTTGTTGAACTGGAGCCGATAATCTCACTGTAGCTGAAAAGTGAATGGTAGATTGGATTCTTGAATTAAGTGGTGCAAAAACTGTTGCAGCGACCGGACAGAATGACAAAAACAACGAGAACAGCGATCCTGTTTATTTTTGCAGGTCATCGTAGCTGTCGTATTTGTAAGCTTTGACAGTTTGCAGCTGGCAAGACTGATAAACCTCGTCGAGTGTAGGTAAAAGGTCTTTCTCTAGTATTAAGATTAAATTGTTTTCACTCAACTTTGATTGTCTGTGTAAGAAATCGTCCATCCTTGATTGTGATAGATTTTTAATGTTTCTAGCTGTACTAAAAAGTGGCTGTTCAGTTTGCCTTGATTCATTGAGTTGAATTATTTATAGACCTGTGATACTCGTTAATAAATTGTACCTAAGTCATTTTTTTGTGTTTATTCTATGTAGCGTTTTAGTATTTCGGCAAACGAGCTTTCCGTACAAAACTTATAACGTAGTAAAATATTTACCGACGTAGTGGTGGAGAAAACACAACACCAGCACAGTCGAAAGGCGAACATAACACAATGCCTGCTCAGGCACGTTTCATAAATAAATGACCGCTCTACTTTGTCCAAGACCGTTTAATAGCATCAGTACAGTTGATTTGCTCTGTGTCTTCCTTAATAAATAAGCAGTCGCACTCTGTAAAAAATTTAAGCTAATTTTTACGCGTATATGCCGCGCGCTAAAAACAAGGTCAAGTTTTTTTAAGGTTGATTTCTTGCTCAATTAGACTTTTCAAATTAGTAAGCTTACACACTATTCGACTGCTAAAGAACCTCGTCCATGACTATCGTTTTCTTTCAAGATGTCGCTGAAAATTTGTTAGTTTTGTAAAGGGCCGTAAGATGTGAAATAAAATTTGCGGCGGCACTTCAAACTCCTCGACAATGGCTACGTTTTCAGTACCCTTGAAAACGTTCATGCTTGATATTTGTTCTTCTATCAAAAAGTTTAATGAGGATACGGCTACAATAAAAGAGTTAATTTTCTCTTCACCACTGTTGTTTAAAAAACACACACAGTCAGACACAAACGTATGGAGGCAGCCAGGCACTGAGAGATCTTCCATATTCACCTGGCAGTACACAAATGGTATCTTTACCATCAACAACAACAGTCTTCAGCGCCTCGTATTGGCGTTCTTTGCATTAGAGGTCCGGTCTCCTTTCTGAACTGAATTTTTTAACGCGAAGTGAAATAACTTTATAGAAACCGGTGCGGCCATCTTCGCGAGACTGCGAGCGGGGATAATTTTCATTTTCACGCGAGTCTCGCGTGAATGTCAATGGCGCCAAAAACAAGGGGACATCGTAATATTTCGCGCCCTTTTTGTCTTTACACGACCCATAACGCATGCTCAGTTCGCAAACTGTCGAGCATGCGCTTTAAAAAACCGGAAGCCTAAAAAGTGGCATCCGGTTTTTGATTATCCCAGAGCCCGTGGCAGTTCGATCCCGCTGACCGTAAATGCTCGCGGGCTCTGGGGACGAGATTGGACCGAAGCAGGAAGTCCGCGAATCGGCAGCTATTGCGCTTGCGCGTTATCTGGTCCCTGCCAGAGGTCTCGATCCGTGGCGCAGACCAAAAGGATCGTGGGCTCTGGGGGCGAGAATGCTTAGCAAGTTGTGAGAACATCGTTTGGATTTCATTTGAAGTCCGCTGTTCACGGAGAAGCGCATGCGCGAGCGGAACGGCTCAAAAATAAATTGTACGGGTCGACACTAAATTCAAACTGAGCTTATGGTGGAAAAATCCGTTGAAATCGCACCCTAATTTTGCACATCCGCTCTTCGCTTTCCACTTTTGATAGTCTTTATTTCCTGTTCTAAAGATTAGTTCGATTTTTATAATGTTGAAAGCGATTTAGCAGCCGAAATCGGCATTTTAGTCAATGGCTGGTCAGAAGAGACGTCGTGGTAGACTGGCAACAGAACGGCAGAACACAATACATTCACGAGATTGAACCAGCATTTTAACTGTTGTGGATTTGACAAATGGAAAAGCGTCAAGAACTACAAACAGACCATCACAAGCACGTCAAACAATAACCTTTGTCCGAATTGCAGCTGGAGATCTATCAGTTGGATGTTAGTAGTTCGCCGTAAGACAACAGAGGTGCAATGTTTTAACTCCAAGAATTCTATTTCTATTTTAACCACAACCACGAAAGTGGAGTTGAAACGGTATTGCCAGAAGCTGTAGCTTCTTTATGATCAAAAGAGATGGCAACAGTCTCAGAGTAATTGATTTGGATCTGACATCCGTGGTAAAGAAAGTTACATGTCTTGCAGGTAACCGCAAGCAAACATCAAATTACGTATTAAGAAACTCGTGGATCCTTTCATAAATTAAACGTCACTCTTTTAAGCGGCTTTAGGAATCTTGCAATTAAACTGAGCACAAAAACCTAACTAGTTGCCAAAGAACTAGCACACACAGAGGCACAAAGATTTCAAACGGCTCTAATGCATCAGTCAATTCCAGCTGCGCCCATCCCCCTCCCCCTCGGGCAACTGCGGGGCATTTGCGTGCCTTGTCAGTCCCGGGGGTGAGGCATTAGCAAATTTGGCACGGCCCGGGGGTCGGGCATTTCCCTACCTCCGGGCTTTTGACACACATGTGGTTTCCGACTCGAAATCCAAACATGAAGGATTTTATCGCAAAGGACCAGCAGTTCGTCGCAGATTAGATCGTCTGCCAAGGACTGGACAAACTTGTGGAGGTTTTCGCGATTTTATGCATTTCTTCATTGCTTATCAAGGCACAACTATCACTTAATATAGCGAGATCGGGAACGATCAACGTGAATCGACGTACGCATTCGTCTTAAGGATTTAAATAAAATTTAGTCGCAATGATTCTATTATTAAAATATTACAACAGATGACGTTACAACAGACTTTTATAATGTCAAGATTTTTGTTTACTAGGGAACTGTTTAAAACAAAACATTAACAATCAACTATCATGTAGTATTGTTGTCTGTGAAGTATTAAAATATCATCACTTAGCATTTATACTAACTTTATTAACATCGGATAGTGCCGTTACAAACAATAGAAGACGGAGAGGTAGGCCTACAGAAATGAAAAATCACACATAAAAATGCTGAAAGTGGTATCAGTTGTGCAATGAATGAAAACTGCTGCGGTGTTGATTGGGGAGGTACGATCCCGGGGGCGGGGCATTTGCCCTCTTCCTTCATCCACACCGCGGGGCATTTGGCAGCTAAAGTGTCCCCACCCCCGGGAATTTGCCATCCGAGAGAAAAAAAATGCTAATGCCCGGGGGTTAGCCCGGGGGGGCATGGGCGCAGCTGGAATTGACTGATGCATAAGAACATCAAACACTCCAAACCAAACAGTATCACAGCTTGAGGTTTCTCCCGGATCAATAGGTCAACCTCACAATTTACCAGCTCAATTTCGCTATGTCGTCTTCAAATCATCTTGATCAAAGGGAGAAATCTTGATCAAAGGGACAAAGCTGTTACGATTGTACGTGTGCAAGCTCTATTTTGAAGGCTGGAATAACTTCAACAACTAGCGGTAGTCGTGCTAGGCCTGTCATTTTCATATACTATCGACAACAAGTTGTAACAATTTACCGCCGTATCCCGCCAGGGTTGTGAACGCGCTTCTAATTGGTCGAAAAACAATTATCTTGACAGCGCTCAAGTCATCGCTCGCACATGCGCTGAACCGTGAAACTCTGCCTTTAAGAGAATGTATGGGGAGTTGCTTCCCCCCCCCCCCCCTGGGTAAAACTAGAAACCTGATGTGGTTTGTTTTCCCCAGAAGCGCTTTATTTTCGAAAGAAACGAGGAAATCGATTCTCGGGTTCGAGAGGTCAAAATCACAGGAAATTCATCTTGAAAATCAGTACTATAAACTTGCATCGCGCTGGTAACCTAAAGCGCAGAGAAAAAGATAGACACTTCTTATTGACAGAACAAGTCTTTTTCGTTATCTAGACAGTTACAAAACAGCAGTAGCGAAATTTAATGAGCACAAACAATTCCAAACTAAAAGGCAGGTTCTGATATTCACGTAGAAACTGATTTGGAACCTAACTTCGGTGAAATAATTTAACATGTGCCATAAACCCCAAATGATCTCAATCCTCGTTCAATAGACAGTAAACTAAACTATACCTTGAGACTGGCTTGGTGTATCCATGCTGCTGTATGTGGCAAAACTTCCAACACAGTAGTTCAACTTTGCCGCATCCCGAAATACACCAAAATTTCCGTGTTAAGCTACACAATCTCTCTTTTCTTCGTCATTGCTTAATGCTTGATGATGGCTTCAAACTAAACTGCTCGGTTGATCTCAAAAAAGGTAGAGGGAAAAGAAAAAATTGAAGGATGCTGTTGTTATCGTTGAGAGCTCTCTGAGCAAAGCACGACAAAATGTGACATCTAACATGCTAGATCTGTGACATCATATATCCAAATTTGGTTACACAATTTAGTCACGGTATTTGGTAACGCAATGCAAACAAATGCACAAACAAAATTTGCACACGAAGGAACAGAAGTTTGGAAACGTGAAAATCGCCCATTTCGGGCTTTTTCTTCCTCGTTTTGGAACGCAAAAGAATGTTAACTCTGGAAATTAACAAGAATGAAGTAGAGCGAGCCAGTTTGGTAAAAGAAGCGAGTTTACTCGTAGCACGAGTCAAGTTCGAGCCCGAGTCAAGTTCGAGTCACGAGTCAAGTTCGAGTCTTAAAAAATACGTTTTATTTTTAAATTTTATTTTAAGTTCTTTTTCTTTAGTTTTAGGCACATTTGCTCACAATAATGTGTGAGAGTATTGCTGTAATAAAGAGATTTATCTTCCGCACCTAGCTAAAACGGAGCTTTCTTTCTGTAACCTTTGCTGAGATATTTCATGACGGTGTTTGGTTTTTTTTTTTTGCAAAACGTTCTGTGATAAACTTAATACCTCACGGCCCGGTGTGTTGTGATTCTTGTTAAAACATGTATTGTTCAACTGCTGCTCAAAACAACAACAGTCCAAGATACGTAACTTACCTAACGGCATGTAAACTTTTTATTGTCAAAGCACTAGCGTCTCTTCTTACATTTAAAGATGCCCAAGACAGGCAAAATACTTCAAAACTGTTTTACCCCGAAATCCCGAAGACAAGGAGAAAATTAAGGTTCGTATCCCGCTGAAATACTGGTAAACAATATGTCCTCTAACATTTTGTCCGCGAAGGGATTAGGTTTTATTATTCAACTGCATTCAGTAGAGTACAAATAACACCCAAAACGAGTACAAATATCCCACGGTATTTGTACTCCAGAAGACCGGTTTGACAGGTTTTCTACAAATGTGACGTCAGGCATTAGGCTTACAGGTGAACGATGAAAAAAATGACCGAAACGCTCGTTTTTTCCCGAAGAAAACAATGAATGCTTACCAAATTTTGAGGTTTTAACGAAAACGAGTCCCTAGAGACAAGCAATGACCTAGACGACAGTGAAATTTCTCTATTTATTAAAGAAAATTGAAACATGAATACAACAAAAAAGACAAAAACTGACCTCAACGTATGGAAACGATGTTGCGAGTCCGTTAAAGAAACAAAGGCCACTGAAGAAATTCCTGCCGAGGAACTTAACAATCTTTTATGTCATTTGTTTGTAAAAGTTAGGAAACGGAACCCATCCTTTCTCAGGAGCTGTCTTCAACAAATGCACAATTGTTGTCGGTCAGGAATCTCCACCGCTATCTCTTCCAAAACGACGCGTGGTTATTGATTCGGACGAAGATGACTGAGGTTGAAGTGCGTTTGGATTGTTAACAAGTTGCTGTTTAACTTTGTTTGACCTGACTTTCGAGTTCTGTTTGTTCTGTCGAGTTCTTCCTTTTCGTAGTTTTACTCGGTGACCAAGAGCATTGTTGTTAATCTAATTGTAAACCCGAAAATAATTCAGTTTTGCCCTATAATAATAATAGGGTTAGGGTTATTCTGTCTTTGTTTTCCTTGCAAGTTTGAAATAAAATAACGACGCTTTGCTCGATTGACAGGTTTGACAACTTTTCGTTTTTGACCAATCAACAGCAACCTCACATCAAGCGCGCGAAACCTGGCCCCGCTGGCGCGCTCACTCGCTGCTCAGAAGTCACGTTAGTTTGTCACGCAACTTAGACAGTTTATAAGTGGACCACTTTTCCATTTTGCAGCTAAGTTGAATAATAAATCCCTTATTAGACGGTTTAGTTTGTAGTATCGTGGGATTTTTTTACTCGTCTCTTGTATTTTGACTTGCCCTACGGGCTCGCCAAAATACGGCGTGACTCGTAAAAATATCCCACGATACTACACACTACACCGTCTAATAAGATATATGTATTGAATGATATCTCGGGGGGCCCTGTGGACACAACAAGATGGCACCCGAGTGGCGCGAAATGGTCATACTTTCTCGCTCGGTGCATCGTGAAAATGGGATTTCTTCTTCGGCTGTATGCAAATAGAGGTCATATTCTTTCATGAAAAGTTATAAATACTATGAGATGTCATATCTTTGTTAAGCGGGCTGCGAATGGTAGCTCGAATGACGCCGGCTCGTGATTAATCGATCGAGCGATCCGTCAGACCGGACTGTTAAATAATCAGTACTGTTTACCACTGGCACATCATTATGAAAGCAAGAATCGCAATCAAAAGAAAGTCAAAAAAAAAAAAACGATTGTTTTTTAACCTGACTCGAACTTGACTCGGACTCGAATGTGTAAAATGGGGGTGACAGGCCTGCACGATTCCCACGCTCGTGTTTTAGCCGTTCTCATAACTTTGCTCTCACGAGTATATCTTTTAAGGACCGTCCTTTCTTATATGATATTAAAGGCGGTTTCTTCAAGATTTCGTTGAGTAATGGTTGTTTTTTAATCAAATGCCATTTGTTCATGATGATCTGTTTTAAATTGGGCACTGATGGTTGATATTGCGTTACAAAAGGCAAGATTCTTTTATTCTCCCTGCGTTTTTGTTGGAGGGCTAGCTTTCTGTCTTCAAAGTTTACTTCTGAAAGTGTATTTTGTATAAAACGTTCTGGGTAACCTCGCTCTTGGAGTTGTTTTTTTAAGTTTTTGATCATCTCTTCAAATAATGTCTTAGAAGAGTTGGTTCTCAATAGTCTCAAAGCCTCCCCTTTAATGAAACCTCTTTTGACACCGGGTGGGTGGCATGAGGAAAAATGTGTACACTGAAATGTTTCAGTGGGTTTGAAATGCGTGTGTACATCAAGTAGTGCGACTTTTTTGAATCTTTCGCCTTTGTATACGTTAGTATCCAAGAACGTCGTTTCTGTTTCAGATATTTCAGCCGTAAATTTGATTGTAGGGTGGTGTTTATTTGCTTGCTCAATGAACTTACTTATTTCATCTCAGTCTGCTAACGTTCCAGATTGAAAAAATGTCATCTATGAAACGTTTCCAAACGAGCGGCTTTATCACGCTTTGGCTTAGAATGTCTGTTTCAACTTTCACCATGAAAATGTTGGCAAAGGCAACTGCCATTTTAGTGCCCATGGCGGTTCCGTGTGTCTGTAGATAGTTTTTGCCATTAAATTGGAAGGAATTTTCATGTAGGATAAGCCTTAGCGCTCGTTCTAGCAGTGGCGTGGGGATGGGAATTTTATTTTGATAAATTAAAAGAGACGTATACTTTGCACACGGTTTGGATCCCCTCTTCTTGTGGTATATTTGTATAAAGGCTCGTGACGTCCATTGAGACAAGTAACGCCTTCTCCGGTACCTTAGTTCTTTCAATGAAATTAATGAAGGCGGGTGTATCTTTTAGGTACGACTTCTGTTGTTGTGCAATAGGCTGAAGTAGTTTCAATCATTTCTAACAATCGTCAACTGACGAGACAAGATTAGGACCGAAACCGCGGTCTTGCCTGACTATACAGAACAATATCGTAGGAACTAGTAACAAGCGACGGGCTAATAGCAGCAGGCCCCTCAACAAGCCATGACGATTACAATGCTGGAGAAGATCCCATGGAACTCGAAGTAGAAGAACTCAGCGGCAACGAATCCAACCTTCTCAACGAAGGCAGTGAGGAGGAGCTTCCCAGCAGCCAAGTATCTCCTCGTGCTAAAAGCCGCCACCGAAACACGAAATCCAGAGAGCCTAGAACACGTCCTTTTCAGACTAGAAAACGCCGCCACAGCCAAGTCAACTGGTCCACGGAAGAAAAACTCTTCCATGCTGAGCAGGCGATAAAGAAACTCAAAAGGCACACTGAAAAAGGAACTTGCCCAGAAGATCTACGCTACAAGGCAAGAGCTCGAATAAGAGCAGACAATGAATTAGTCGAATAAGGAAAAACGCACATCAAGAGTACGTTAAGGCTCTTACGCGATTTCATTATCGTGAGTGCGATCGCTTCAGAAGCGAGCTCCAGAAAGAAAAACGACCGAGAGTTCCAAAGAAAAACGCAACAGGCACTGTTGTAAATAAGAGTTTCGCAAAAAAGAAACAAGCGCATTCGCGCCTAGCGAAAACATTGTTACAGTCAGTAATGTAAATAAGCTAGCCGAAAGCATCCAAACTAAAATATTCAAGTTCGGCGAACTGTTGTCAACTCTGCAAAATATGGAAAATAAACATGTTGAACAGTACACATGTCTATTATCTGACTCTGACACCGGAAAAGGGACCAAACGGAAACAATCCGAAAAATGATTAAGAAACAGAAAGCGCAAAGTACGCAAACAAAAGAAAAACAAAAAACAACTTAATGCGCAATTAGAGGCAACTGAGAAACACATCAAAAACCTCTCAAACCAAAAACTCACCAAAGACCAAATCAATCTATTAGCAAAAGGGTTAAAATTTGTCCCTTGCCCAATAACAAAAGAAACGCAAATAAGAAAACAACTCTTGCGTGACTATGACAATTTTGCAAGGAGAATGAGACTGCGTTACATTTTTCACGGGCAAGATAAGGAACCTCACCCTTTTCACGTCAAATCAACGTGGAAACCACCAGTCCAACCATCAGTAGCCCTTGAAAGCTACTTAGAGGAGGTTAGGACGCAACTAGCAGAGGTCAAACTCACAAAGCCAAAAAATAACCTACCGCCTGAAGAACGCGAGGCGCTTAAAGCGCTAAAAAATAACAATGAAATAAATCTCAAAAAAGCGGACAAAGGCACAACGACTGTGGTTCTGAGCAAACAAGATTAGATAAACGAAGGTCAAATCCAAGTAAACAACGAAGACCACTACATGCCAGCTGAACAGCCAATGGTAGTGGAGACAAACCGCAAGGTTACACAACTCATTAACAAACGCTACGGCAGAAACCAAATAGACGAAATGACTAAAAAATGGCTTTGTCAAACACAAAATCCGCCTCGAATTCCAGTGTTCTATACCCTAACAAAAATACATAAACCAGTTCGAACTGACAGACCTATTATATCAGGGCGTGAAGGTCCAACAGAGAAACTATCAGCTTTTGTTGACAAACGACTTCAGCCTATTGCACAACAACAGAAGTCGTACCTAAAAGATACAACCGCCTTCATTAACTTCATTGAAAGAACTAAGGTACCGGAGAAGGCGTTACTTGTCTCAATGGACGTCACGAGCCTTTATACAAATATACCACAAGAAGAGGGGATCCAAACCGTATGCAAAGTATACGTCTCTTTTTATCAAAATAAAATTCCCATCCCCACGCCACTACTAGAACGAGCGCTAACGCTTATCCTACAGGAAAATTCCTTCCAATTTAATGGCAAAAACTATCTACAGACACACGGAACGGCCATGGGCACTAAAATGGCAGTTGCCTTTACCAACATTTTCATGGCGAAAGTTGAAACAGACATTCTAAGCCAAAGCGTGATAAAGCCGCTCGTTTGGAAACGTTTCATAGATGACATTTTTTCAATCTGGAACGTTAGCAGACTGAGATGAAATAAGTAAGTTCATTGAGCAAGCAAATAAACACCACCCTACAATCAAATTTACGGCTGAAATATCTGAAACAGAAACGACGTTCTTGGATACTAACGTATACAAAGGCGAAAGATTAAAAAAACCCGCAGTATACTTGATGTACGCACGCATTTCAAACCCACTGAAACATTTCAGTATACACATTTTTCCTCATGCCACCCACCCGGTGTCAAAAGAGGTTTCATTAAAGGGGAGGCTTTGAGACTATTGAGAACAAACTCTTCTAAGACATTATTTGAAGAGATGATCAAAAACTTCAAAAAACAACTCCAAGAGAGAGGTTACCCAGAAAGTTTTATACAAAATACACTTTCAGAAGTAAACTTTGAAGACAGAAAGCTAGCCCTCCAACAAAAACGCAGGGAGAGTAAAAGAATCTTGCCTTTTGTAACGCAATATCAACCATCAGTGCCCAATTTAAAACAGATCATCATGAACAATGGCATTTGATTAAAAAACAATCATTACTCAACGAAATCTTGAAGGAACCGCCTTTAATATCATATAAGAAAGGACGGTCCTTAAAAGATATACTCGTGAGAGCAAAGTTATGAGAACGACTAAAACACGAGCGTGGGAGTCGTGCAGGCCTGTCACCCCCATTTTACACACAGTAAACTCAGTTCGAAGTGGTCCCAAACAAAGTAGCATGGATACCCCAAGCCAATTTCAAGGTATGGTTTATTTCAATGTTTGTGCTGTCTATTGAATGAGGATTTAGACCATTTAGAATTATGACACATGTTAAATTATTTCGCAGAAGTTAGGTTCCAAATCAGTTTCTACGTGATCATCAAAACCTGCCTTTTAGTTTGGAATTGTTTGTGTTCAGTAGATTTCGCTACTGCTGTTTCAAACTGTCTAGTTAATGAAAAAGACTTGTTCTGTCGATAGAAAGTGCCCATGTTTTTCTCTGCGCTTTAGTTTACCAGCGCGATGGAATTTTATAGTACTGATTTTCAAGATGACTGAATTTCCTGTGATTTTGATCTCTCGAACACGAGAATCGATTTCCTCGTTTCTCTCGAAAATAAAGCGCTTCTGGCAAAAACGAACCATCAGGTTTCTAGGTTTGCCAATACCTAATTATGTGCAAAATACGAAAGAAATCTATTTTTCAACTACTGCCGCGAAATTGAGATTTTGCTTGATTTTTACTGGAAGTCGCTCTTAAGATTCGATTAGTATCGATTAAGTTCGAAAAATATCGAAAATGTAAAATTACGGCTACGGTACGGTAGAAACTAAGTCGTATTATGCTCTCAAGTAAACTCATTCGGCCTGGTTTTCTTTCCCTACAAATAGCATGAATGAGATCTAAACCTACGTTCAATGGGAACATTTTCAACAGTTAACTGAGGTTAAAGTTTACAGTTTAATGTTTTTGTAAAGGCTGCATGGCTGGTTTTTGCATTTACTGAACGGGGATGGTGTAAGCAAGCGTACGTTCTTTCGCGCTGGGAATCGAGCGTTGAGCTGCGTTTAGAGTATTTCTGGCAAAAACTCCCTTCAGCTTTCTTCCACATCTAAAAGAAAAAAAACGGACTTTGAGGTAAGCAGGGAAAGAGAAGTTTATAGCAGTTATTTAATACTTCCAATCGGATCTCGAACTCTTTGTGACCAGCTTCATCGATTTTTGAGATTTTTTCAGAAATTAGCGAGAATTTTTAAAGTTACGTTATGCGATAGAAATCAATAATTATCGATTATCACAACCACAATTTGTGATTATCGATTTTTATCGATTAATTTAACTAATCAATCGACAAATATCGAATATTTTCGATGATCGATTTTGATCGATTTGTTACGCCCTGTTCGATGAAAAGAGCTTTAAAAGCAACAACAGCCCATTGTTTTCATTGAAACGCTTCAACTACGCGTTTACGTCAACGCCCATATTTTTAACGGAATTTGCTCTGCAGATGTTGATCTAAAAAGGGTCTCTGGAATTTTTTTTTTCAACGCTTCATTATTTTTTGATGAATTTATTCGCTGAGAATAAACTCTTCAAAGTTTGGGAATCGGCGAAAATATTACGAGAAACAGCAGCTTGAAAAACGGGGACAACCTCGTCCCCAGGCCGGCCCAGGGCCTTCTCCTCGTTCAAAATGGCGGTCGGAGAAACCCCCTGGCCAAGGCTGCCGAAGTGGCTCCAAAAGTTCGTTAGAATTTCGTCACGCAAACAGGATGAAATGTCTTCGTTTTGTTTGAACAACGGTTTCCGATTGCAGAAAACAAGCAGGGCCGCCAGACGCTGGAAACAACGTCCGAAAAAGCCATTTTATCATGTGTCACGTGACAAAATACTCCACGATTCGTGGAGTATTTCAGCAGCTTTGGCCAGGGTTTTCTCCGACCGCCATTTTGAACGAGGAGAAGGCCCTGGGGACGAGGTTGAAATGGGGAAAGAGCAAGGAAAGAGCGCAGAAAACAAAGGGCGAGAACGAGGGACGCGACGGGGAGGGGCTGGGACTGAGTCATGGCTGGGCTCGCTCCTCTCGCTTATTCTAGCGTTTTTGCCCCCACTGCGGAGCCTGTTGTTCACAGGCTAAAAATTTGGGGCGTCAGTGATTGTTTACACATTGGCGTTTCCGATTCACGACATTGATCCAATCACATGCAACCAGCTAATTAGGCTCTAACTAGACATATCATGACTACGCCAGGCCAACCTCGTTCCCAGGGAAACGAGGTTGACGCCAGGCTACTTTCCATGACCGTGTGAATCCTGAAGTCCTTGCGAACAGACGTTGAAAAGTTCTCGTCCTTCACCATTGTTTGACCGTCACGCTACGCTGAAGACCCTAAACAAGGTCTATTGTTCGTAATATTTTGATAGGTTCAGTAGCCCTTTGACGTAAATGCTTACATTACAGTCAACGTTGTTAATTGCTAAGTTTGGGGTTTTCTGCTTTGACTTTTCCGTGTAAATCGAAAAACGTGTGCAAACATTTGGGTTTTGACATGCCAATTGCGGATAATCGCGTAGCTACCAATCTGATGCAAGATGAAACCGCATGGAAAACAAACAACTGCCAGAACAAATTTTGCCCTTGTCTCGGTTTTTCGAAATCTTGCTCTTTCCGAAAAAAACCAACGTTTTAATCATTAGTTTCAAACTGTCATGTGCTAATTTTCCGTGGCGATAACAGTAACAAATAGCCTCCCACGCGAGGAAGGTAATACGACTCCCCTAAAAACGACTGCGTGGGAGGCTAAGTAACAAAAAGCCAGGGAGTGTTAATTTCAGGAAACGCGAGAACGCTAGCGTCGTCTGGGTTTTTAGCTGTTACGGTTGGGAGCACCTCAGGCAAGGCAGCAGTTTTACACCTCTCCTTTTATAAAATTTCGCAACTTTCCTAAAAAACGATTATTCTTGATGTGGACTTCAACTCGCATCTCATGGTCCATTCTACTATTCTTCCAACCAACATGGTCCATAATGTCGTTCAGATCAACATCAGGCAGCGCTAGAGAGACTGCGGATCCACTACAGAAGCCAAGAAGAGTGAATCACTCGCTGGAAAGCTGACCGCGTAGCTCGGCAGAGTACAAATTTAATCGAGATTGGGCAGATGCCGCCTCCAAACCGCGAGAAGAAATTTTACCTTCTTTGGACAGGGAACGGAAAATATAGCCCGAACCCAGGTCAACTGCTTAAGCTTCTCTGGCTTTCCTGCCAGTATAGTCTAGTAGCTTAACGCAAAATTTGAGCCGGATCGTGACACACTGGACAAAAGTGCCAAACTTTGTATACTGTTTCCTTGGGATATGAGTATGAAATCTGGGATGGGTGCCCAAGAAAGAAACTTTCCGTTATCGTATAAAATGGAAAATACTTTTCATCATTTCCCTGCTGTGCTTGGTAACCAGGCTTTTTTCATAAAATAGTATATGCGACAGTTTTGAAGGGTAAAATGGCTCAAAATCAATGTAAGAGTTTGTACACATGCGGCTGAGGACTTGTTTATCAATTCCAAGATGATATATAAGGCAATCAAATATTTCACGAAATTGCTGTGATAGGTTAATACCTGTGGTGTCAATAACAATGAAAATGGTTTTTCTATTTAAGTAATGGATTCCTGATTAATTGAAGAAAATTGTGCATAACCCTTTTATTTTGCAACTGGATGGGAAAATGTCAATTATTTTGAAACGAAAAATAGTTTTTTTATAAAGGGTTTTCCTAGTTTAAGGAGATTTGAAATATTTCTTGTCCAGGCCCCCTCGGACATTCGCAAGTTCCAAGATGGCGGCCTCCATGCAGCATTATTGAGACTGTAAGTATTATGGTGAAAATATCGTTTTAATTCAGCAAATTTGTAGTAAAAAGTTCAGTTCTTTGGTCTACTAAGTAAAAGTTTTGTTTTCTTCTATTTTTTTCACTGAATTCTTCAACTGAAACGAAGAAAAACTCTGAGAAAAAAATCGAGTGTTTCATCGATGTAGATATAAGCTGTTTTAAATGAACTGTTGAAAAATTGATAAAAAAAAAAGCATAAAGGCTCGCCGTACGGTAGGCGGACTGAACTGGTATATTTTTCAAACTATCAATTTTATTTGTGGTTTCATAATTTAGAATTTTTTCTAGACGGAGAATTATCGATCTCTGAAATAGGAAAGATTCAGCTTTGAAGCCATGAAGATAGAAAAACATAAAAGAAAAAACGGTTTGGGTTTGCAATACCTTTCTTTGAGAATACTAACTGTGCAAGATATTAACTTTTAAGTTGTTAACTTCCTAATTAAATTTGTTGTTTTTATTTATTTAGGCCTTAATCGGGATGACATAACAATGGCATTTTCGTGGGATCGGTGTATAATATGTCAGAAAATAAGTGAAACACCCTTGAAATGCCCTCTGAACGCAAACACAACGGATATTGAGCGTATGCAGGTGTATAAGAATTTCTTAGAAAATGCTCACGTCTTTCAAAGTCAAAGTTCTTTACCTGTAGAGCTTAAGTTGGACTTGAGCACAGCGACTGTGGAATTATTGATTGCTAACAAGGCCTCGTGGCACAAGTCCTGCCGTTTAAAATTTACCTCATCTAAACTCGAGAAGGCTAAACAGAGACAGTCACAAAAAAGAAAGAGAGAAACAGAGGAGGAAGAGGCAGAGACTAGGAAGAATTCTAAGAGAAGACAAGCAAGTAAGAATGATGTAGTGTGTATCTTTTGTGATAAAGACTCAGACGAAATTCTCCACGACTTTACATCTTTGACAGTGGATGAAAAGATTCGAGACATGGCTAAAGAACTGGAGGACTTTGAGCTGCTCTCAAGAATGTCTAGAGGTGACCTTGTGGCAATTGACGCAAAGTACCATATTGGTTGTTTGACAAAGTCTAGGTACAGTTACCGTTCGTTGAAGAGGAAGGAGGATAACATGGATGAAGACAGCCTGAATGAGATGATGAATGAATCAAGGGCATTTGTTGAGCTTACAACATATATTGAGAAAAGTGTCGACGAAGGGATTTTGTTGTTTAAACTTTCTGAAATCCATGCCATGTATGAAGCACGTCTTAGAGACTTGGGAATTCCGAAGCAAATAAACAAGACACGGCTGAAAACGTCTCTAAAGTTGCAGGCATCAGTGCTAGTGTCCCGGAAGGAAAGGCTGTACATATTACATCTGGTAAGTGTGTGCATTTGTGTACTCCGGTACTTGGCTTATTGTTTTGATAACTATGATAACTATGTTTTGATGATTGATAACTAACAAATCAAGTCTTGATTTGCTTCTGCTCTTGCAGGACAATCTGTAACATCGTGTGGGTCAGCAGCAACCCCCATGCCTCCGTGCAACCACGAAGAGGCTGATACCAGAATTGTAATTCATGTTTTACATGCCCTACAGTCAGGCTGTAAAAGTGTTGTTATAAGGACTGTGGACACAGACGTGGTCGTTATTTTAGTGGGAAAGTTTGGCCGACTGATCATAGAGAGACCTGATGCAGACATTTGGATTGCCTTTGGAATGGGAAAGCACTTCACCTTCATTAGTGTCAACAGAGTGTTCGCTTTCCTTGGAGAGACCAGGGCAAGTTGTCTTCCAGTGTTTCACGCACTTAGCGGATGTGACACCACCTCAGCGTTTGTTGGAAAGGGAAAGCGTTCTGCATGGCAGGCCTGGCAGCAGTACAATGCAGTTACTCCGACACTTGCGTACCTTGCCGAAAACCCCTTCCAGCACCTGGATGCTGACTCAGAGCATTTCCAAAAGATCGAGAGAATGGCCGTCATTATGTATGACAAGTCTTGTCCTTGTGACTCCATCAACGAAGCCAGAAAAGAACTGTTCTGTAAGCAGAACAGAGCAATGGATAAGCTTCCTCCAACAAAGGTGACAAAAATATGTAAACTTTTTTCGAATGCAGGAACAGCTTTTTGTGTGATCTTCTTTGTAAGCACCCAGCTGTTGGAAATTTTGAATGGTATTTTTAAGCTCTTTTAGGTGACTATTCAGAATTTGGTGTTTTTATGTTTTTATCAGCTCTTATCACTTATACATTCGTTATTATCTGTTATCTCTTCGTTTAAGGATGCACTCCTTCAACACGCTAAAAGATCGGTGTATCAAGCTGGGATTTGGGCTACCAGCGACAATCACCAGCAAAGCATTCCATCCGCTGATGAGTTCGGCTGGAGGAAAGAGGATGGCGGTTGGGTTCCCGTCTGGCTAACACTCCCCGAAGTTTCGAGATCTTGCCGAGAACTTGTCAAGTGCTCTTGTAAAACTTCATGTTCAAGATGCAAATGTACAAAGGCTAGCTTGCCATGCACTGATCTGTGCAAATGCAAATGCAGCAAATGACTTTTTATTGTGATAAAATGCAGATAGTACAGTTTGATTTTATACACAACATTTAAGGCTGGGCGACCCGTCCTGCAAACAAACCCTTCAAAAGTGTAGCTTGGAAACCACTAGTGTACAGTCGAACCTCGATTACATAAGCCACGCACCTCTTCGGAACCTGTAATTTTATTGGCTTCCTATATCACGCACCTCTATTGTTTTAAGGGCTAGGGTCATTGTTTTATTGTTTGTTCTTTTGTCTTCTCAGCCAATCCTGTTAAGCCTTCCGATAGGTGCGTACCGCCTCCTCGATTATCCGGACTTGTTGGGACTAAGCTAAATAGTTCGGATAATCGAGAGTCCGGATAATCGAAAGTATTAATATTAATGAGCCAAAAATAAAACCAGGGCAGTGCGGATCCTCATAGTTCGCTAACTTCCGCATCCTCCGCATCTTGAGCGCATTTTTGCCCATAAAACAGAAAAGTAGCTTCATAATAGCGATAAATCAGCTGTTAACCATCCTCGCAAACAGAAATTCCGAACACATTGATAATTTTGAGGCAGTTTTTCTACAAAAAAGGCGACAAAAACAGGCCACTTCGTTCGCAAACAATTTTGAACCTCCAGGCATTCCATGTGTCTTTTTGTGTTGGGCCTGGTGACTAGACGTGGTGCTAACTTGCAGCGTCGAATGATATTGAACATATTCTACGATGTTTTTGACCTAATAGAAGGATTTAAACATTCTGAATTTAGCCATTTTGCCTTGTAAACTTCAGTATAATACAAGAAAGCAAAAACAGAAAGCAAAATTATGTGTGGGAATGTTTTTATGGCTAGTGGAAACTGAATAATGAAGTTGCCTGCCGAAGTATTAAAAGTTGTTCGATTGGAAACTACACATCAAGGTTTTTTGTAGGTAAACCACCTTAAAATAACGTTTAAATCCCCATAGAACCTAGTTAAAGCGAGTACATGTGTATTATATCTGGTCTTGAATGTGACTAATTAATATTCATGAAAAAATTGGGACCAGAGAAGGAAGTCCGGATAATCGAGAAATCTGGATAGTCGAGGTCCGAATAATCGAGGTTCCACTGTATTTATACGATAACGAGCATAATTTGCGAGACTATCCAGATTAAATATTCACAGAAATGCTCAGATACATTGTTTAATAGTTTAATCACCCAACAAATTTTTTAAAGGGCTTAGTACGTATTATGAAAATAATAATAGCTTGGTAACCAGGCAATTTTAAAACGTACTTTTTGTGAGGAAAATCAAGAATCATTGTTCAGGGAAATTCTTGCATTGATTGTAAGTCATTTTACCTTTCAAAAACCTTTGCTACCCTCTTCAAAACTGTCGCAGATAATATTTGATGAAAAAGCCTGGTTACCAAGCACTGCAGGGCAATGGTGAAAAGTGTTTCTCATTTTATATGATAACAGGAAGTTTCTTATTTTGGGCACCCATCCCAGATTTAATACTCATATCCCAAGGAAACAGTATACAAAGTTTGGCACTTTTGTCCAGTGTGTCACGATCATTCCACTAAGCTACTAGACTAGTAGTCTCCCAGTACTCGATCACCACCCCAGCCATGACCTGATGCGTCCGAAGAAACAGAAAGACGTAAGTGCTTTTCGTCTCTCCAAGGAACGCAGTCCTTCCACGAGTCCAAAAACCGCCAATGAATTATTTCCTCTCTGAGACCAGGCGACAAGAAGACTTGCCCATTGGAGCTAGCTGACGAAATGGCACGAGCCATCTCTCTAATCAACAGCTTAGCTGCAGGGACGGCTAGGGAAAGTGAAATACATTTCCCCTGAAAGTGCTGCAAAGTCTTAACATCCACAAATTTACGGCGAGCCAAGATCTCTCCTCGCAGTGAAGCCCAAGAAATATTCTTTCGTTGCGGTACCAGAAACGACTGCCTCTGAGAGTCAACGACAAAACCCAGATACTCTAAAGAAGTGGTTGGGTGCAGCACAGACTTGCTTATCCCAATCGTGTAACCAAGCTCGACCAAAACAGACAGGATAACAAAAATAGAAGCCTGGGCCGCCTTGAAACTGAATTCCTCAAGCCTATCAGAATACAAGACCTACCAAGGACTGGACTGGGTCAGCAGCTCACCGTTCAGGTGGTCGTCGATGTAAAGGGAACAAGATATCCCTTGGTCACGAAGGAAACTAGAAACCGCCAGGCCAATAGAGTGGTAGATAAATGGCAAGATTTTCCAACCAAACGGCAAAGTACGACACACGAACCAAAGGCCACCCCACTCGAAGCCAAAATACGCCTGCGAGTCCGGTGTCAGAAGGACGTGATCGTACCCCGACTTGTCATCACATTTAGTCATATAAGAACCTTGGTACACATATCTCGGAACATCAGTAATCTTGTCTAAAGAAAAAGGAGCATCTTTCATCCAGAGGCTCAAAAACCTAGCATCCACGCACAGTCTGGGTTTCGATGGTTCAACGGTCAGCGGTAGTATCAAGTGTGGAGGGCTGACCATTCCCACACGACCCCAAACCCGAACGGCGCCGGAGGACACGCGTTTTAAAATTTCCTCACAGACAAAGTCCGTAAATTTCTCACAAGAACCATGGTTGGGGAAGCGTTTGGCGGGAGGCAGGTCCGAACAATATTGCGAGTTTTTATAGACTCTAGAGAAAGATTCACGAAATTCAAAGATGTCCACCTTGTTACGAATCCAATTGAGGAGCCTCTCTTTCGCCGGATAACCACTTAAAATCACTTCCCACGCAGTAGGATTAGCATGAATGCCCCCAGCAACAAACGCGTTAGGATCTCTTAATCTTAGCAGTTCAATGTCCGGAACAATTAAAGACAGTAACACGTCCTCCCAGTCACCTGAGGATAGACTTTCTTCCTCCTGAACGGGGACCTCATTGACATTAACCCACGACACGGTCTCTCTAGGACAAGCAGTCAAAACTTGCATTCCAAAGCGATCAAACTGACTCTCACACAACTGCAATCTTCTTTTCTTTACTGGTCGGATCTACGACGAAGTGGCAGAGAGAAGAATGGAAAAAACTTAGCACTAAAGGAATAAAAAAAAAAAAAAATTGGGAGAATTGTAGCAGCAAGACCTGGGGTCCCCGATCAGGAGGGAGCAACTGCACACGCCTGGAAACAGTACGTCTATCGACTACCGAGAAATGCGGCAGGACGACAGGAGTTACTCGCCTCAATCTAGAGGATGGAAAACCGATAATTCTTAAAAGGGCCCATCTCCCAAGGGGATACGATTCTTATTTATGTTTTCATTAAAAAGACATTCAGAACAATTTGTCCCATTTAATATGTAGATTAGAAGTTCCTTTCTTTGGATCCCAAAGGAATTTGTCAAGACCCGCCTAAGACACAGTCGAATCTTTATTAATGTACCCTCTTCAATACACACTGATTATCCTTACAAGAGATCACATGCAAAACTATTTGTTCTGGTCTTGTCCGGAAGAAAACGGCAGACTTCAAAGTGTCTGATTTCCTCTAAAGAAGAGTCTGCAGTAGCTTTTTGGGCGTCTTCTCATTTTTTGATGTGTCTCATCACCTCCTCAATATTACGCCCATCCTTACAACAAAACAAGACCTCATTACGAATTCAGCACGAATGCGCATATTTACCATATACACCCAATTGCAATAACGTTGTCATACAAAAAATGAAAAAAGAATAAAGAAAAAAGCCAAATAGGAATTAATTATAGCCATGCAAATTACATTGTCAGATTTAATAATGGTCAAAGCACTTATGCACTGCAGTATAATACTTCAATTTTGTATCAACTGAGTTTTTACAAGGTAAATTGGCCACCGAAAAGACCTTTCGAGCTTTGGCAGTTCGTCAGAGCAATTCCCTGGATTTAATTAGCGTGCCTAATTTATTCCTATTTGGCTTTTTTCTTTTTTTCATTTTTATATGACAACGATATTGCAGTTAGGTGTATACTCAATGACTGGAACACCCAAGAATTAATTGTGTTGAGTATAAACAAAATGAATAGTAACATATTCCAAGTACCTACAATACACATGAATACACATAACAATGAGATATGGAAGGGTGAAAATGGGTGCTGTCCACGAGTGTGGACAGCGGTATATTCATGTGCATGAAGGTCTAGCACCGCGTCATGCCACTGGGGGTGGGCGGGCGGGTTCGTTCCTACTACCAGTGATGTCGTAGGAGAAATGTGCACAATAGAAGAAAACATGATAATATATACAGCGTAGAGAATTGTGGGATATATATTGTTATGTTAATATTCATTTATTATTTCCGGTACTTGAAATAGTAACATATTCCAAGTACCTACAATACACATGAATACACATAACAATGAGATATGGAAGGGTGAAAATGGGTTGCAAAATCCAACCGTTGGACTCTGGGTAATGGACACAGAGATGGGAAAGAAGAAAACCTAGCCAAAAATGAGTTTATTCTCCCATTCTCCAAAAACTACCGCGGGAAGGCTGGAATAAAATCTTTAAGGCTATTACAATTCTGATACAAAACCCCTGGATCTGCAATGTTTACTTCTCGACCAGAAAGGGTCGTGGAAGGAGAATTGGTGGACATTACTTTCGATAACTGCATATAATAGGTCGCAGTAGAGCGGTGGCGCCAGCCAACGTGTCCCATAACATCCTGCAGTCCCGCGCCCGCAAGGGCGAGGGTGATAGCGCAACCCGATCTAAAACCGTGAAGTGTTGCTGCTTGTGCGAGGTTTCCTTCGTCAAGGTAGACTCTGAAGCGAGAATCTGCCGCCGAGGATGAAAAAGGTCTATCAACAATCCCCCCATCTGGGGTAATAGGGCGGAATAAAAAACCGCTTGTAATGTCAATACCTATACCCTTTGCAAAGGTTACGTAAAGGTCAATTGCTTTAACAGGGCATATATCGGCATTCTGGTTGCGACGAATGGCAAAAAGGTTCGAAGAACCATCACGTAGAGCCTTCCCCCAAACATGGTTGAATAGTAAACCGCTATTATCCGGGAAGCGGAGAATTTCGGGTGTCTTAACCTGACTGAGATCGCCGGGTCTATCTCCACTGAAAAAGAGTGTTTTGAAAAAGGCCTGGTCTCTTAATAAAACAAACATGTCAATCGGAGTTAAATCCTCTGACCGCAATTTACGATCGATGAGGTGACTTAACTGTAAAAGATCATTAACGAAAAAAGGAGTGGCTTGTTTGGGTGTTGCTTGAGCTTGCAACTGTTCTGCGGTAACACACTTAAGGTATTGTTTTAGCGAAAGATCGGTAGCCGGATTCCCCAGCAGAAGTCTTGGGTCCCATTCTCCTCTCCTGCCGACTTCATTAAAAATTGTACGCAACTTTCCAATGAAGGAGTCCACGGTGCCAAAAGCCAGACGCGTTGGACATGGACAGGGAAAGGAACCTTTGCGTGCGTAGAATTGACAACCGGCGTAATGAACTTTTGTCTTCCCCTTTTGATCTTTCCATACCAAAAAACGACATAGCTCGCGAGGAGTAACAGTGGAAATATCCTTTGGGAAAGGAAGGGAGGCTAAGAAGAACTCCAATTCCTTTTGAAGGGACGACTTTTGCTTTGAGTAGGACGTGTTAGCAGATAGGCTCGCGATTTGTGAAAGGCGGTTATCAAGAGCAGAGACGTCCAGAGTAACGTCAGTCCTTTGGGTATGGCCAACGGTTAGGATTTTCCTCTTGTAACCACAATTCTGACAGTAACGGAAAGTGGCGTCATTGGCATATTCACAGCGAGGACAAGAGACTGACTGGCAAAAAAGTTTTGGGGCCGTTGGCAAAGGCTGAAGGGAAAACGAAGAAGGAAAACAAAAAATAAATGAACAAAATTTATTGTCACTTCGATCATTACAAAGTTAAGAAAAAAGTTACCAAACATTCTATAGAACAAATACAATCTATAATTGACTATCAAAACAAAAACAAAAAAAACTGTTCTAGCGGATGTACAGATCATTTTGATAAGTATATGTTCGCAAACAACAAATATATAACAAAAGGCGCAACAAATGTCTTAAATTCTGAAAGCCCAGAGGTCCCATGGCAGTTTAAACGAGTCTGAGAAACCATGTGGAGAAGGCGTAAGAAGCGCGCCTTGTTCCCCTTTGCAAGAAAGCTTAAGAGAAGCGAAAGCCGAGTGAAATAGAATTGGCCACCAGTATCGTCTAGGGTGAACATCGGGGACAACAATAGTGCATCGCAAATGATTAGCCCTCAGATGATTAAAAACTTGCCCAATCAAAAGTATAGGAGGAAAAATATACGGGTTACTTAAGATGGAACTACGATCCGGGTGGTCAAAATTTTGCGCAAAGAAATCCACGCCAGAGGAACAGGGGGTAGGATACGGTGTAAAATGAGGCAAGGAAACCCCATTGAGATCACTTTGAGAGTTTGAGTCCAAAGCCATAAGATCGACAGAATGACCATGTAAACCGCCAAAAGAAGGGTGTGATTGAAGGCGCTGCCACAAATGAAAAGCTAACTTACTGTCAGCAGGAGAAAAACGACGAGAAGGCTGATCAGCAGGATTAACACTCGAGGGGATATGGATAACTGAAAGGTGCACATTAAGGTCTAGGACCACTTCCGCTAACCGCTTTAGCGCGTCAGAAAAAAGGCTCGATCGGGCAGCTTGAGACTGCCAGGCCTGAACAAGGGATAGGTTGTCCACATAAGCATCAACCCTAGCGTCACGAAGATCATCACGAAAAGAAAGAAGAGTGTTGGTAAGGGCCTTGGTTTCTTTAGTGGTAATATCTAACACTGCTGTAGAAGGCGTCCAATAGTCGGAAACACTGACATGACTTTTTCGGGGAAAAAGTCCTCCCCAAGCAAAAGAGGACGCGTCCGAATAAACAACGAACTGGAGGTGTCGCTCGTCGCGCCACTTTCCAATTCTAGCGACAACTGAAGGATCTGCCCAATGCTGCACTTCAGCTCTGAGCGGAGGCGAGATGCGAATAGGCTTAGAGGATTTTGAACCCTTGCTAATAGCGAGGTTCATCTCATTGGTATAAAGGCGAGAATCCTGTACTGCAAGGCGAAAAGAAATACATTTACCCGCGAGACGCTGAAGGGTGACAGTCGAAACGCAACTCCCACAGAGAATTGAGTTTACCAAAGCAAGAAAACTGGTTTGCTTATCGGGAGGTAAGTAAAAAGCTTCTAGGTCAGAATCAGAGATAAAACCGAGGTATTTTATTCTTTTTTGCGGGGTGAAAACACACTTTTTGAGTCCAAGGGTGTACCCAAGAGAAGTGAGGGTATATGCAGCAAGGAAAACCGCAGCCTTGGAAGCTTCAAGACGTGTTTCGTCAGAAGGGGTAGCTAAAGTACTCGCCGAAGGGTAGGAGGTTTTGGGTTGCAACTCACCATTGTGCCTATCGTCAATATACAAAGAACATGGTACTCCTATTGAACGCAAAAAATGCGATACTAGGAGACCTGTAGAATGATAAACATAGGCAGAAATTTTCCAACCAAAAGGAATGGTGTTGGAAACAAAATACCATCCTCTCCACCTAATGCCAAAGAAAGTACGACTAGACACATCCAAAAGAATATGATCATAGCCAGATTTATCGTCCAGCGTTGTCTGGTAACATCCTTTTGTGAGGTATCTGGGTAATTGCGATAAGTTGTCCAAACGAAAAGGGCGGTCGACCATCCAAAGGTTCAGAAAGCGGTTATCGTGACAAAGGCGAGGTTTTGTCGGTTCAACAGTCAAAGGCATGACGAGATGTGGAGGGTCCACCTCACCAACCCTCCCTAAGACTGATATAGCGCCACTACACACCCTTTCAAGCAACGTGTTGACAATAAAATCAACAAATTATTACAAGATTTGTTATTATCAAATTCAATGCGGGGGGGAATAACAGAGTCATAAGCGCGTCCCTTAAAATGTCCTTTGAACGGCCGAAAAAACTTGAAGAGAGAGACTTTATTCTTAATCCAGTCAAGGACTTCATCCGCGCGGTCATAGGTACTGAGACTCGCAATTTTCTCCCAGACTTCGCTGTGAAGGTGAAGCTGACCAGCAATGAAAACATCAGGGTTGCGGAAACGGAGGGTCGTAATGTCAGGGACAATCTTCCCGGAACAGATACTTTGAACAAAGCCAAAATCGAAACAAGGGGCTGTCAATTCCACCTCAGACTCTAGTGGCCACATATCCATGGTTACCCACTCATTGACTCTAGACTTGAAGACAGCAACACAGGGAGTGGGATCAAATGTACTGTGCTCGGCACGAGGCGTGAGCGGTTTTGCTTGATTCTACAGGGCAAAACAGAAAAATGCTGGAATTAAAAACCCAAGTAGAAAGAAAAAGGCGAAAATGTAAAGTAAAAAACAAAATAGTGGCCACCAGAGGAGGAGGAATGACAGCTTGACCCAGATAAACCGGGAGGAGAGTTGTACCCCTGTTTCAAGCGACAATCCAACTCAACTGGTAACAAAAGGAAAGGGAAACGAAAAAAGCCGCAAACAAGAAAAACAAAAGAAGGGAGAACAAACGCTAACAAAAACTAAACAACAACAAAAAACACTTTATTATAACTCGATTCAGCATGAGTTGACAACATTTAATGGAAATTATGGCTTATTTTGAGGATGAGCAGATTTTGCATTTTGAAAGGCAATGCAATTTCTTAACAAATGCTGACTAGAACCACAAAAATAGCACAAGCTTGAGCGGACACGATGGGCGGGGTAAGGTGCCTGACTGCGTCTGGTCTCATTGAAGCCCCCACTACGACGAGAAGTGCCTGGGTTACCAAACTGACTGGTGTTAAATCGCCTCCATACTTGAGGGGGGGAAGACTTATGATCAGGCTGCATATGCTTCAAAAGCTTGTTTGTCTTCTCAAGGACTTTACTCTTGACTGGATCGCCAACCAGAGCAACCAACAAGTCTCTCAAAGACTTCTGTGGTAAATTCTTAGCATGTTTCTGGATCTCATCGAGGACACACTCATACTCTCTTGCTTTGTCATGATTATAGACCTTTGCGACTTTAACAAGGGCCTCTAGGTCAAGTATGGCGTCTTCAGGATCAAAGCGTGTCTTCTCAATTGTCCTGTGGAGGGTCTTAAGGGCTAGGGCCACTGGATTTGACTAGTCGTTACCCTCCAACTTTTTGAGCCTCTCTTCAAAAGCTTTTAAATTTAAGGGCTCTTGATACTAAAACAAAAAAGGAAACCAGGTAAGAAAAGGATAAGCACACAAATCTGCCCACAAAATAATAAAACACTCTGCCTACTAGGTAAATAACATCTCCCGAACGCACTAAACGAGGGAGCTGGCACAAAGCCGTCAAAAACTGTTGACATATTTCCAAAACACTAACACAAGCGGAAACGATATCCGAAAATTGGCGGCCTCGCGCGCCAAAAGAAATTACAAACAAAAGCTAGAAAGAGAAACCGAACAAAAAATAAGTGAAAACGTGATTTGCATAAGGTGAGAAAAGATTCGCAAACAAACTGCCGTGTTTGCTGTACGAGAAAAGAATAAATAAATAACAACGTGCAAAGCACGTTATGGCCCGTTGGCCCTATTAAGAGGGAAAATAAAACTTGATAAACTGCACAAACAACCAGCAGCTTTTCCAGCGTGTGGCAAAATGAGATGTTTTAAAAAAGCAAACGAGCAAACCATGTTTTACTGAGAGCAAAAAACCTTTAGCCACACTTGTAGAATATAACATACACTACCGCGTTAGAGGCGTTTTACAAAAACACCAAAAACATATTTGAACAACATAAGTTCAGGATTTTCACTCGCGCTCGAGCGGCAAAATTGTCCGATCAGTCGTGCCTAACCGGTAAATTGCATTCAATTGCATTCAAGTGACATGTCGAAATTCCGACCAGCATTTGTTTGCAACAGGATTTCCATTCACTCGTAAAGCTCTCAGTCGCTCTCGAGAGCATCACTCGCGCTCGAGTGGCATCACTCACAAAACACCGGAGTGGTTAAATAACGCTCGACTAGCAAACTGCATTTCTCATGGTCGAGTAACAAGCTTTTCTTCAGTCGCTCTCGACTGGCATCACTCGCACTCGAGTGGCATCACTCACAAAACACCGGAGTGGTTAAATAACCCTCGACTAGCAAACTGCATTTCACATGGTCGAGTAACAAGCTTTCCTTCAGTCGCTCTCGACTGGCATCGCTCGCACTCGAGTGGCATCACTCGCATTTAAATAACACGCCGCACTCGAGTGGCATACATCTCAAAAACAGACGTAAGAGCAAAAATAAGCTAAAACCAGTAAATGAAACGGGAAGAAAGGAAAACGGTTGTTTTACCTCAAGTGGAGGATCAGGGACTGCATGAGGTCCAGCAACTTCAGCAATTTCAGCAACTTCTGGTTCGGCCACGTGTGCAGGACCCGGAGCAGGAACGGCAACCGCCGGTTGAGGACCTTGAGGAACAGGCAATTCTGCTTGGGCGTTTGCTAAAATATCTCGAGCTCTAACTTGCAAAGGCCGTTGGATTTGCGGCGGTTGGGCCATGACGCGGTGCCAACAGAGTAATGACTTCGTTCCTACTTCAAGTGATGTCGTAGGAGAAATGTGCACAATAGAAGAAAACATGATAATATATACAGCGTAGAGAATTGTGGGATATATATTGTTATGTTAATATTCATTTATTATTTCCGGTACTTGAAATAGAGAGCCTGCTCGCAGGCTAGCAGAGGCCCCTTTTCCTTTGTATTCGCTGAGCTGACGGACGGGACGAAAAGGGACCTCTGCCATGGGTCGAAATGAACTGTGTTGAGCATGCGCCACGGTTACTTAGCGACCGAAACGTCACGTGATGCTTTTAGCACGTGATCACCTGACGACTCCCACCTTTCTCAACTAGCGCGCCAAAAAACACCTGCACAGTTTTGTTGTCGTGAATGGCGAGTTCACCAAAACCCTAAAAAAAGTAGACAGTTCGTCTAGAGATAGTTGTTGTCTAATCTACGGCATTAATTTCAAGTTATCTGGACAAGGAAGCTTTTTTAACATGACCACAACTCCAGGAATCAAAGAGAATTTAACCCATTGAAGGCTGCGTGTTTTATGATCGCTTCACTAAATTAGCAGTTGGTAATAAACAACCCATGTGCAGTACGAAAGGACAATTTATAGGTTGGAAAAAACAACACTCACTTGATCTAGATTAGTTAAAATTTCTTACTTTTAAATAAAATACACCAGTTGTCAATTAAGAATTAGCCAAAAATACAATCTCAAAGTCAAAATTTGGAACATTTCCGTAAGAGATTTCTCATGTCTCGCGCGTGAAATCAAACCACAACAGAGCATTTGTGTCTGATTAGGTCAGATTACTACTTTTCGAAATTTTATGAATGAAGGTACACAGAAGAAGAGACAGTAAGCTTTTCTAAATAATACATTTATTAAAACACGCCTTTTCTTGTTTCTGAAGACCAAACGCGTTCAATTCTTTCTTCGAGGGGAGCTACGCGCAAGCGATTTCGTTCGATGTGCAAGTTATTTTGAAGAGCATTTGGTGATGCGAACTGTGCACGTTTTTCAAAACTTTTACGAAAACTGTAAGGAATATGAAAATTCCCTCAATTAAAAACCGATTTCGCTACAAATTTACAATCAAATATGTGATTTACTCTACCGTAGACTCGTAGAAGTGCTGGAGCATTTCACAGAAAGTCCGCAGCTCGAAAAATCTTTGGAGGTGGAAGGTTGCCCTTCGCCTTCACAGATGTTTTCTTCACTCTAAATTCCATTCCTTAACTTGTCGAGTGTTTCTTAGAGCTTCTTCTTTCGATTGTTTATCTTTCCGTCGTCCATGTTAACGAAAACGAGAGAAAGTAAACGTTGTAACTCCTCGCGAGTTTAGTTCTCTTTCCAGGACGGGATGTTACTATGCGGGCTCACTAAATGACAGCGGAAAAACTGTAAAGGAATGCGCGAGATACAGTGGGCTCAGGTCACGGTCAGCAAACAATACAGGGAGCATGCGTTTCGGAAACCGCCGTCCACGACGACTCGACGATGGACGGCGGTTGAATCAAAGGGAGTTTCGACCCATGGCAGAGGTCCCTTTTCGTTCCGTCCGTCAGCTCAGCGAATACAAAGGAAAAGGGGCCTTTGCTAGCAGGGAAGAATAACTGACGTCAGGCGTTCAAAAAATATTTAAAACTGCCGGCAATCAGGGGCGGGGGCAATCTCGTACCCAGAGTCCACTGGCTTTTTGGTCAGCGGGAGGGCGCCAGTAGAGACTCTGGGATAATGGCATTTTTTATCCCAGAAAACGTGGGATTCCGGTTTTAGTGCGCATGCTTAAGTTCAAAACGGAAGTCAAATGTCCCAAATCAGGTAATCCATACACCAGAAGGCAGCTCTAGGCACAGTTGATTCTTACACACGATTGAAGGCAGTTGAAAGTTTTGAATAAGAGGTGCAGAGTGAAAGATAGAGCGTCTGGCGCCGTCTCTGGTAACGTCTCTGGAGCGTTCGGTGAGTGTCTTTCTTTAATACTTTGGTATCAGAAAATTATAAATACGCATTGAGTTCCACACATTATCCTGCTTTATCTTCCAAATCTTTCATATCTTTATATTTACGATCCCAATATGTATGGATAGTAAAATCGTTGGACGTTACTTTGGTCATCGAAGTATTTTAGGCTTTACATCAGATTTTCGTAGTACCATTGTAGAGTTCTATTTTTTTCTAGATTTTGGTGTGGAATTTGAATATTCGTTTGACCATTTTCTGGCACATAAAAATAAGTAATAAGCTTAAATTATTATCGTTTTTCACAACAATTTGCTGTGAGATGCATATTTGCTTCAAATGCTTTTTTGGCCTCTTTTGTTCCTCTATTGAAAAGGGCATTCCAATATATCATCATGCGCTCTCTTCCTCCTTCCCTTCCAGTGTCATCTATTATATTGCATGACGAAGACGCTCAGCTAAAGACCTTGCAGTCCGTGATTGAAGATCTTGTTTTCCTGGTCATCAGTTAAGAGATCATTGATTGGGGAAAGTAGGGGTTCTGAAGCCTCTGGAGGACTGGCAATTTCACTGAATCAGCTCCAGGAAGATGCAACTATTCTAACAGGCTTGGCCATTTTCTATAGGCAGCCATAAACACTTACCAATCAATGCTGGAATCTGTTTTTACCAAGGACATTAAAATGTCCTGGGCTTACTTGGAAACCCTACCCCATCTCAGACCAAAAATGTTCTATATTCTGATCTCATATTAGACTAACGAGTTAAATTTTATTCTCTGTTATTCAGAATGTATTATTTTCACACATTTTGTAACAACATAAATTAGAAAGGAAGGCTAGAAAACATGTAAATCGGGCAAAATAAAGAAAGGAACTGTCAGCACTGTTTATATGAATTTCAAATAAGCAGAAAGGTTTACCCCATCTCAGACTAAAGGGCCAAAATTGGAACTACTTTACTGACTCAATAAGAAGGCCAAAAATAGGAACCCATCCAGCAGCCCATACCTGTATGCTACATATGGGGTAGTAACCCCCCTGCCCCCAAAACCCTGAGGAAGATGTATTCTAGGTTTCTCAGCTTGACTTAAAGTCTATGTGAAGAACTTTTCCCCACTGCTATAATGTGCTGCAAACATTTCAACATTTGTCTGGAGGTTATTTCCAACCACAACTGGGATTTCTAAGTTGGGACACTGGCAAAATTTTTGTATGGTCATTGTCCGATTACCAACTGTTATATGAAACTTTGCCAGTGGGGAGTAAAAAATAAAAACATTGTCATTGAGAAAAAGATATAAAATAAAGTAACATAAAAAATATTATATGAAGACAGAATAATACAGATTAATTTATTCTTTTTATTTTGTTCTGTAGCTGATGTGTATCACCCACTGTCATGGTTCTTGAAGAGTGTAGATAATGACAGTTTGGTTTACTTTTGATAGTAACATTAATAATTATTGTTATATAGAATTAAAAAATGAATGTCCAGTTTCAATAAACATCTTCTGCAAAGTATGTGCTTAACTTTATAATTATAAATTAGCCCAAGTCCCCCAAGTACGACAATTTCAATGGGCTGTAATTTTATTGATCACGATTGGTGAAACCAGTGTAGTCAGTTGTAATAAATGTTTTTGTTTTAACATTCCGACGGGGGGGGGGGGGGGGCACTTGAAGGGAAGTTTGGGTGGGGGTGTGCTGCCAAGGCCTTCAAACCCTGACCTTCTTTAAGGCAAAATCCATTCATTTTGCTACCCTGTTTAAGACAAGAGACCTTCTTTTGTGACCAGAAAAAATTTATTTCAGAAAGTGTTTGTTTAAGTAACTGACATCGTAGAGTTAGATTTAAAAAATTGTTGGCACCACACATGTAGACCGCTCACTGCCAACGTTCACGCCCTGTTCAATGCTTTCAGTCCAGAAATACATACATACATACATAAACTTTATTTTTTTCTCACTAAATAGTGCTAAATAGTGAAATTGTATACCCTGTTTAACCCTTTAAGCCCCAACTTCATTGTACAAATTCTCCTTACTGGTCTCCGTAGATTTTACTGATTACTTATTGGGAGAACCTGTTTAAAGACCAAGACACTTCATGTTTGGTGATCATTTGCCAAATTCTTATGACCTGTATGTGTTGTAATACACTGATCATTATTGGGGCTTAAAAGGTTAGACACAAGACCCTGAAAACCATACCCTGTTAAGTGACACAATAAGGGAGTGCCCCCTCCCCCCCCCCAGAAAACATTGTATTTTAATAATAAAATTCAAATTCATGTAGGTTATAAAGCTTTGAAGGTATCAGACATTCTTAAAAGTATGACCAAACATTGTCATCCAAAACATCCAGTGATCTTGAATACTGGCTGCCAGAACAGCAAATGAAAAGATTTCAATGATATGTGTCGTATGGCAATGCAAATACTGCATTTTCTAATTTATTTAACTTTCCACTTCAGGATCCCAGTGTTTATTCAGGGCCCAGCCTTAAAATGAGAAATACATGAGTATGTGTCTCATTTGCACAACACATTCACAACATTTATTACCTAACAGTTATTGCTAGTCAGAGTATAGGTTCAATTTATTTCCAGGACAACATAGGCACCTAAGCATATATGACATAGAGACAGTCAGTCAGTGTCTGTGTGGTGGGGGGGGGGGGGGGAGGAAGGAGTACTTTCCCATAAAGGGTTTGGGTTTTTTTAGCCAATCTGGAAAAAAATAGGCTGTATACCTTTAGACTTTGAAGCTAAATTCGAATTTCCAGAGGCGTGAGGGAGTCCAAACTGATGCAAAAACCTTCCTTGAGAGGGGTATGGTATTTCCTGGATCCACACAATTTTACGATGTAGAGGTAAAAAAGTTATGTCGGTTATAGCTATATACATCCTTGTAATGTTAATATTTCAAAGGAAATTCTAGGCAAATAATCAGAACCACAGAAAAAATAGGAGATTGCCAGATCAGCTCCACTGCTAACAAACATTATATTTACAAAAAATCATTTACATTCAGATTTGTTTTGTGCTTAGTGCTTCGCACTATTTCGTGCCACCCTCGTTAAATAAAGTTTTTATTATTATTATTATTATAGTGGTTGTATGTTTTGCAGCGGTTGTCAGGCTAGCTGTGGAGGGACATGGACAATTTTCTTTTTATTATAATTTTGAAGCTCTGCTTTTTAAAGATTCACAAAAATACTCACTTCAAAGTACCAGTGAAAATCAAAAAGTTTACAGGTTGATAGTCCTGGTCACATATTATTTTCACATCTTAAATTATGATTAACAAAATAGCTTGCATGAATACATGGGCCCTTTAGTTTGATTGTAACTGGAACTTACTTAAACAAAACATCAATATGTCAGATAGATTAACCTTAGTATTAAGGTGTTCAGTTCCAGGGATAAAGGTCAGGACCTTTTGGATAAGGCTGAGCTCCCCTCCACATCTCCATATGCTATGATTTATGATTTGATCTTTTTCTTCTTTTTGACAACTGGAACACAATTGTGGCAAGGAAATCAAGAACTACAGTCTGAGCTCTCTTTTTCATGTCCTCAATTATAAGTGTATGCATTATACTGACCCAGTGAAGTTCAGTGACGGTGGTTTTGTTTCTTTTCTGAAAATGTGCGCAACTGAGGGGCCATGTTTTCCATGTTTCTTTTCACACTCAGTGACAGCTTCACCTTTAATTTGTTCCCGCAGTTAACATGTTGAATGAAAAAGTATTTGGAAGAATCTAGTATTTCGACACTCGGGTCTCTCAAAGACTTTATAGTTGCATACAATGTCACTATCCTTTTGCACTAAGAACGCGTGTTGAACATTCAAATAATAACAGACAACTGTTTAATTATAATAAATCTTGACAAAAGTAAGATTTGTTCAAAATGTTTCGACGACGAAAGATTTAGTTCCGTCATAAAAAAAATGCGGCTTATATTAACTTTAAGTACTCCAAAAGAGCTTGATCTTTATTATACTGGACTGGGAAAACTTTTCTTTTGCAATAAAATTGATTAAAAAATTTTGCAATATAATATTTATTACATGTCTGGATAGATTTACCTCCACTTTCTCAAAACTATCTTCCGCGTCTGTAGGCTTTTGTAGAGGATTAGAAAGATTGGTTAAGAACAGAGAGACCCTCGTTCTTGCTCTGTGCTCGTTTTCAATTTTCCTCCGTTTTAAGCCGTGCGAAGGACTTCGATCCGCGATGGTTCTTCTGTAGTTTTAACTTTCAGTCATTGTACGTGAAGCTACTCTTCCTCTTTTCCCTTTCTTTGTCATTGCAGATATTGTTAAGTGTCAACCTTTTCAATTATCCCCTTTATTTGATGACAGGATCGGCAAATTGGAGTTGCTACAAACCAGTAAAACGTCAATGTCGTGTTCCGTCGATCGAGTCAGCTATGAGCAGAACGGCCGCGGCAATGATCTTCCATCGAAGCTGCTTGTATTTTCACGGTGATTCACCGTCAGACGACAGCATTGCATAGCAAATCACCGCACAAAAACGGCTAAAGTTATTCAGACTGGTGCCCGTCCGAAAAATGCTTTATTTACCATCAAACTTTCAATGAAACTGAGTTGGTCGCAAGCTTCCGGTTTGTTGGCTACAAGCTACTCAACCAGCCAATCAAAAAAATTATATTTTTCCTTAGGTTTCCAGTTCAGTGAAATTTCCGCCGTTCCCTTTGTTTTATGATCAGCCAATCAAAAAAATAGATTTTTGCCATTATCCCAGAGTCTCTACTGGCGCCCTCCCGCTGACCAAAAAGCCAGTGGACTCTGGGTACGAGATTGGGGCGGGGGAGAACACTTGACTCCGCCTGGGACTTTTTTTGTGGTCGGATGATCCACCGAAAATTGACGTCACATCCGGTCCAAAAACAGCCTTTTTCTTCCGCGGGCGGGAAAATCAAAATTGACGGCGACAGTTTCGTTCAGTTGGTGAGTAAAATGGCCATATTTTTTCATCGGCGATAAATTTTCCTGTTACATTTTCGTGACAATGAAATGAAATATGTACTCTTTCCTTCCATTTGATTAGTGAAGAGATTATTCTAAATAAAGGTTTATAAACTGCGTTGTTTTCGAGCGTTCTTTTGTATGGAAAATGGCGGCTTTGTCTCCCTCGAATTTCACAGGATTCGGAAAATCAGTCAAAATGATGACTTCAAGGTAAGTAATTCTTTATTTAAATAGCCTATGTCGTAGAATAAGACTCCTTTTCACAAAACATCGCAAAGACGGCGTTTCTAACAAGTGGGAACCCCATTAACACTCTTTGTTTTTAGAGAAGACTGTTCACAACACAGAATCTGAAACAATACTCCTTGTGGTGCTTTGTCGCTGTTGACCGCCAAGACTTCCCTTTATCTATTTTCTTTTCTTTTTTTCTGTATTTTTAAATTCTCAATATATAATTGATCTACATCACAAGTGACCACATCGTAAGACAAACAATAACGCTTTATTATTATTGTCCTATTAAGTATTTTTATACATTTTGATTTCTTAATTGTGCACACTACTAGTAACAGCTTAGTAATTTCACAATTAAACTGCTACATAAAAGCTGTCTTTAATTAAAGCCAGATGCTGACTGAAGTCAATATGTCAGCTTATTCATCGCACAGTCCTTATTTGTAATCATCCACTGATACTGTGGTTGTGGACAGAAGATTTACAAATCAAGGAATCAACCAGTAACCTTATACGACAAGGTCAAGTTCAAGCAACCCAGCCTGATCATAAGGGTCATGAATATTTTTTACCAACAGATTTGCCCGACAGATAATCAAGACTAACAATTAAGTGTAGCCCCAACCTACTGTATACAGTACTGGGAATTACAAACTGGTTTCTGTATGGTAATGTCATTATGGTCACCTACACATAATGGATGATGACCAATATCTTTCCCTACACTTTGCATACTGGTTACATGTATGATGTGTAGTTCCAGAAAAAATTATATCTTTACTACCTCCACAGAAGGTTTTTCTGTTTTGCCCCCCCCCCCCCCCCGCAAGAGATTTCAGCTTAGCTTCATACCTTGCTTCTAAAATTTTGCCTTTTCAGAGCCCCTTTCCCCTAGGAACTTCCAATGACCTTCCATGTGGTGGGTATGGATTTTTTTTTTCTGGGACTACACAATGATTGTGACACAACACCAGATGAGTACTGTTGCTGGTTAACAAATGTTTGAGACTACACATCTGTTGAGTACAACACAGGAAAAAAGACTGACAAATTTTCAACATCATCATACATCCGTGGTTATTATTATGGATGACTGTTGACAGTATCTCATCATACCGTACAAGTTGTTATGGTAGCACAACACTGTTTCTGTTGCTGAGTAACAAATTTTATGGACAGCAACTGATATACAGGTATTCATGTGCTTCATGTAACTACTACTATAATGATGGCTAACAGTGTTAACAAACACAGTTCAAAAGAATTACATAGATCTGGGCTCAGAAACCAACATCTCTTCCTCCGTTGTATGCTGCAGGTCATGTTTCCTTACATGACAGACCCAGCCACTTTGTTGAAAGGAAAGCAATAAATCTTTGTGTCCAGCATGCTAATCAAAGTGAAAAATCCTGTCTGCAACCAAAGTACTCATCTCAGCGACAAACCTTTGCAGGCTCAGGAATCTCACAAGACTAGTCCCAAACTATGTGTTGAAAGCAACTTTAGGAGTCTTCACAGCCATCTAGATCAAAAATGAAACAGTTAAAAAACAAATATTGCTCATTTTCTATTCATTACAAGAACTGCTTGATATTAAAATTATATCTACCTTATTATTAATCATTTAGCAAATACGTGTAAATGTATGTGATAGTACATGATAATGTACATGATATTAACATAGTTACATACTTGGACTTACTCAATTTTATTTTTGTTATATATTTTTATTCATGAATCTGAACATGCAACTATGTAACTGTATGCAAATAAGCTAAAGATTTGATACTAATTACATGTACATGAATGCTATAGATTTTATTAACCCCTTTACTCCCGGAGTCAATTATGGAGACATGTGATGTAGTGCTAACTTTTGAGTCTGTGGATGAAATCCTATGGTGTGACCATTCAAATGAAATCTCTTTGGCAGTACTTTCGCAGGGTACTGTTTGTTTGGGGGGATTTGAAAAAAAAAATGAAATGAAATTTAGCATTTTCTCGAATTTTAAATTTTGGCCACTACTAGGGGTGAAAGGGTTAAGTAAATGTCTGTGATAGTACATGACAAATATATACCTGACATTAAAATAGTTACATACTTGGGCTTTTGGCTACTCAATTTTATTTTTGTTATACATTTGTATTCACAAATCTGAATGTGTATGTACCTATACGTAAGATTAATAAGCTAAAGATTTGATACTAATTACATGAATGCAATAGATTTACCTAAAGTTAAGGGTTGGTATGTTTTCTTAACATGAAGAGACTTAGTAGAAGTCACTGTGTTGTAACAAAATCAAATAACTACAGCAGGCAAAGTGCAGACAATGTGTAGCCTCAGGTGCAAAAAGTCATTAAAAATAATCATTTTTTTTTAAAGAGCAAAAATGGATAGGTCTTAAAATTGGGACTACCAATAGTTGAAAGACAATATTTATGTCCTAGTGTAACAAGACCTTTAGGACAGAATGTCTCATGACAAAGTTGACACCAAAGAATATGAAATTCATGACAGCTAGGGTGCACATATAATGCTTTATACTTGAATGAGCAGCTACAATTGTCCATGTAGAACACATGTGGATGACAAATACCACTGTCTATCCTTGCAGTTGAAAGTACATGTACAAACGTAGTAACCAATGCCAATAAAGACATTGTACAGTACCATTCAAAAGTAAGCTGACAGTTTGTTGTGAGTCTCAATTCTTGACTTGCTACTCATTACTCAATTCCTGCATGAATTGAGTATCGAAAATTAGTATCAAGACTAACACAATACTATTCCAATTTGCACAAATCCAAAATCGAGTTTGAGTTAATTATGTATAGAGCTGAAACGTTTTGAAATGTGGGGAAAGATAATCTTTTTTGGTTTTGGTTTTGTTTGTTTTGATGTTTTATCGAGGCAAATACTCGAAACTGAACAAAGGCTGTTCCGGTTCAGTGATTTGTGCAGGAATCAAGTATTGCGAATCAAAAATCAATTATCAAGTCTTGATCCTCGATACTTGATTCACGTTAGGATCAAGTATTGAGTGTCAACTTACTTTTGAATGGTGCTGTATAATTTGTAGAAAAGTGACCAACATGTTGATGCCTTTGTATTTAAGTACAAAAACATCAACATTACAAGCAATGTATCACTGGAATTAATTAAAAATTCCAAACAAGCCTGATCAATAAAGGACTATTTCCTTTTCTTGTAGTAATATAAAGGGAATACATGTATATTAAAAGGGCAAGATAGCTAGATAATCCCGCAATTATCTCGACAATTTGTATTGGTAATCCCAATCTTAAACATACAGTGGAATCCCGATTTTTTTAACCTCTTGGGGAAAAGGAAATTGGTTTGAATTATCTGGGGGTTTGAAAAATCGGGGTAAAATTACAGTGTCTGACTGGGAAAGGGAAGCCAGTTTTCAGAAACCGAGAGCTTGAGAAATCAGGATTCTACTTTATGTTATTACAACGCTGGTTTGTTCGTCTCACCATCCCTACTTCCCCACCCCCCCCTCCCTCCCACCTACCTAGGAATCGCTCATTAATTAATAATGCAGTTCTCTTTATTCAGACTTCTTTTAAAACATCGAAACACAAAAAATACATTCCCATAGAAAAACAAATTGTGTCTACCCATCATTGTAAAACGGAAACTTCGAAAACACAAGACTACTAACCTTGAGTCTGCTTGAGTACACAGATGTCTGCCACATCAGGAGTGCTTCTAAACATGTCCGCGGTTGGTTTCGATACTGCTTCCAGCACTTTTCTGCGAGTGTTAATTACCTTCCCAGTGTTAACACAACATACTGTGACTACCGACGTTTTCTTCATTGTATTATACTCGGGATAGACTGTTTTAATTGACGATTCCTTTGAATCAAGGGTCACGAGAGGCAAACGTTTGAGCGGCTTCGTTAGAGACGATATCAGGTATCACTGTGCAGAGTAGTTTCGATAGAGTAGGACTTCCAGCACTTTACGTCGAGTGTTAATTACCTTCCCGATGTTAACAATCCAAACTGTTACTGCTGGCGTTTTCTTCATTATATTTCACGCATCATAGGCTATTTAAATTGACGATTACACTGAATCAGGAGTCACGAGAAGCAAAAGTTTGATCCGCACCTGTATCGAAAATTGCGACATACTCGCCATGACATTACACGAAGCTGCCTGGAAAATGCCATCAAAACTGTACTAAACATATCTGTTTTGCCAATATATCGGCTAAAATAGATAATCCAAAAAATTTCAGAATTCTAAGTTTCGGAGAACGTTTTAAAGATTTTAAAGGTTTTAAAAACCCATTACAAATTTTCCGTTCCGTTGACCGCGGTCAAGATCGGAAAATTCCGCCCGCTCCCGGAACCAATCAGATTGCAGGATTTGGTTCATCTTGCCCGCTCACGCGCTGAGAAAAAAATAAATGATTTTATTTTTATTATTAATACTATCTTATTTATTTATTAATTTTTTTCTTCGTCTTTTCTTTCTCGGAGAAATTAGCTATTCAGCTACCCTTGTAAATCCGAGGTGAAATAAAGGTGATGTTATGTTATGTACTATTTCAAAAACGAGTGCGAGTGTTTCATCACGATTTCCAAACACGAGAAAACAGATGAAAGCACGAGGCCGAAGCGACCTCGTGCTTTTATTGTTTTCGAGTGTTTGGAAATCGTGATGAAACACGATGCAAGAGTTTTTGAAATGACTTCTCTAAAGAAACAATACAAAATTATGCAGTGTTGTATTTTTCCCATTTTTCTTTAAAATGCCTTGTATGTGTGATTTGTTGTATTCGGTCGGCATTCATTGTATTTGTGAGCTTGTTTTTAATTATCCAATAGTTTCGCGTTGCACCAAATTTGTATTCCAAAAGCGTTGTGAAGTTGAAGTGATTTACATATTGTTTTTGCCATGGCCGAAGGAAGGTTTCGCTGCCCGAAAACAATCGAGGAAGAAGAACTTAGCGTAGAGAGAGCAGTACGGAAGTCTACCAGATATAAAAATAAGTGGGCAGTAGGCATTTTTGAGGATTGGCAACGAGTGCGAAGTGTCAAGTCTCCAATACTCGAAGTTGGTGGAGTTTTTAAAGAGTATGAATTGGACAAAGTTCAGCCGCTTACTCAGCCCATAACAGAGATGGACGCATTGACGCTCAACTACTGGTTATCCAAATTTGTTCAGCAGTGAGTTCGTGTCACGGAAGGTAGAAAACGTTTCTCAGAATGTGGACATGGATACTATGCCAGTCTGTTTTGGTGACTTTAAGAAATGTACTGTGAACTTTAATTTCAAATGACTTCAGCTTGTCAGTTTGTAATTTGAAATGTTTTTCCTGGTCATTGTTTATTAAAAATTAATGATTCATGTTAAACTATGTTTGAGTAATATTTGAATATGCAGATTAAGAACAATTTTATCACCAGTTATGAAACGTGATGAAACACTAGTGATGAAAACGTGATGAAACACTAGTGATGAACACGTGAGGAAACACTAGTGATTTTCAACTGGTGTTTCACTGAGTTTCAAACTCATCCACCTAACCCGAATGGGGCGCTCTGGTTGGCTTATAACGTCATGAATTATTAATGAGTTTGAGAAGTTATGTTCAAGCAAATGATGCAATTACAAAGATCTTCAAAAAATATATATAAATGACGAAGATCGAATCAGCTTTGTCGGAGTTAAGTAAACGAAGCCAAAGAACATTTATAATACTGCACATGCAACAAGTCAATATTTTTATTTCAGTTTTGTAGCCTAAATTCATTTTGCAATAGACAATCTAATAAATAAACCAACGAAACAAATGATTCGATAGCTAACCAATATTGTTGGTCAATGAATGCCCCATAAATAAGAATTGAAATTTTAATTCAAAAATAAATCTCGATTTGTATTTTCAAAATGTGATCTAGACAGTAATAAATAGTATAACTATATAAAATTCCAAGTGATGAATTATCTAATTAGAGCCAAACAAAGGGAATGTATTTCAAGAATTTAAAATTCAAATTCTATAATTCAAAATTTAAGCAATTCCGTGATGGAAAGTTGTCCACCATTTTGAATCTTTTGATAAATCTGGGACATTTTTTCTTGGCATGGTTCTACATGCCCAGGGGAGGGAGGCACATCAAAATCTAGCTTATTTCCAAGCAACTCCCCACCCATCCCTCCCGGATAAAACTTTTCTGAAGCTGAAGACCTCTCGGCTGAAGCGAAGCATTTTGTTGCTGTAGTTTTGAGACCAAAATTACTTTCAGCCAAGGGACTGCTTCGTTGTTTTGACATTCCCTCCTCATTTTCCCAGGTACATTCTGTATCAATATCGATCGCTTTAGACTGACACGTATTTCTATCAGTAAAATAATCACCGCTTTTTTCAGGGAAATCATTTCCTTGTTCTTCCATTACTCCCTCAATACTGTTCTGTGAACACTTAGCTTTTGACTGGAGAGTTTTATTTAATTGTCCATTAGTAACTTTAGAAACCACGTTGTTCTCATCTAACGCTCTCACTTCACCTCTAGGCGTGCTTGCTGTTGTCCTGTGAGACTGATGCCGTCCTTCTTCTCTCCCTTTCACGGCTGTGAAGTCTTCTTGAGGGCCTTTACTTCGGTCATCACGCAATACAGAGACAGGCGTTTCGAGACGGCCTGCGAGAGAAGTGTTATGTGCATTTTGTGCTACAGAAGGGCTCGTTGTTGACTTCTCAAGCTGAGAATCCTTTTCCCCACTATCTTCCCTGGCTGCAGAGTCACTGTTGCACCTGTTACTGGCGCCGTCATGTAACTCGCCGATAGGGATTTCGTGACAGCCCATGTGAGGTGTGTAGCCTTGTGGCTGTTCCAGTTGTTTAGGGGTTGAAATGTCAGCGGGTTCTTGTAGCTCAGTGGATGGCTTTTCTTCCAAAACTATGCTAGATGCTTTAGATTTACGTCTCTTTGGAACTGGTGCCAGGTTCTCCTCCTCTGCGATGCCCAATTCTTTGCATTGCGCTAGGACTAAGGCAAAAATAACAGTTAAACTATCTTTCCGATATCTTTGTTAAGAGCTAAAGGGGGCAGTTTAGGCAGACATCATGTTTTCCCAACATTTTAGCCCTTTCTCTTAATTATCTCTGTAAGATTTCATTTAATCCAAAAACGCTTCAATAGGATTATAGTGCGAACTCCCATAAATCTGTAAAATGTTTTTCTTGATTTTTTAAGTGGACGTAGAGAAAAAAAGGGTCGGGGGAATTGATGAATTTCAAGAAATTGAGAATTTTTAAGAATTAAAGGTGAGTTACAATAAAATTAAAGTTAATAATTAATACATGGTCACCAAAACAGTCCACAAACAACCCCAAATGTCCTTGCAAAGGGGCGGACTGTCTGGAGGTGTGTATAAAAATTTTATCCCTCTTTCATTTTTTTTCTTAAATCTTATCCTATGCCATAAAAATTTACCTAAACTGCCCCCTTAATCAAAGCTAGTGCTCTTCCAGTATCAGCGTAATCGAACAACAGAACAACAGGGAAACCAAGGCAGCACAGGACTATTGGCAACGCAACCCGGCCAGACATTCTAATACTCATCAGTAAAGGGGTTAGTTTATACAGAAAAATTATGGTGCTGCATCGGCGGAGAGTGAAAACTCGATTTTGATATTCACTGAGTTGATATGAGGTAAGTTAGCACAAAGGGATTAAAAGGACGACATTTCCAGCATAAGCTCTTCATCACAGCGTTTTTAAGTACTCGGTTACTTTAAGAGTCAAGAAATGTGGTTTTTAAGGGTGGTGCTGGTCTATTTTAAGTAAAAGGTTCGGCGGCCAAACGGATTCAAGATTTTCATTCAACACCGTGCTTTGGGCACCCTGTTGAATGAAGTTAAACGCGTTTGGGCGTCCTGTAGAATGACGCCAAATGATTCTGAAGCATGTTGAATGGTATTGTACAAATTTTGATTGCCATCAAACATTCGTACAACATAGTTGTATTCAACAATGTTGATGAGATTTTCTTTTGGGGTCCCTGCGTCGGTGTTTTTGATCTTTTGATATTTCGGTTTGGAAAAAAATGGCTTTTTTCAGAGGGGGAAGAAAAACTGGGCAATTTCTGAGGAGAGGGGACATGTCGGCACTTTTGATCTTTGATTTCTTAGGGGGTAAATTTTGAATGACCTGGTCACAGAATGGAGGGGGGGGGGGTAAGGATTTAAAATGGAATGGCCCTTTGTCGAGGCCCTACGTTGCATCACAAGATTCTCTTGCACTCACCTTTCTCATCAGGAGCTGGTCGAATAACTGGCAGCAGTTTTATTGGCACGGTTTTTTGCTCCTGTTTTTTCTCTTCAGCAACATACCGACGCTCACCGTGTTCTTTGAAGTAATCCTCAGCCGATTCATCTTGGTTGCAAGAGTCACACTCTTGAAGACGAGTGAGCCCCTTTAGCCTGTTGAGCATTGTACACAACAGTCACTATGTGGGGTTGCCAATATTTTTGGTTCTTGAAACAAAACATATGTCGTACTACGGACTCACTATTTTTGGCCGGACAAAACAAATATTCTGCTCATACTGCAACAAAGTCACTTTTTGCTCCTAAAACTCGCGGAGGGACGATCGAATCGCCAAAAATGGAGATACTCGTGGGGCGCAAAGCGCTGAAAGCGTTGGAGTAGGGTTATGTCGGGTATTTTTAGCGTCTCTCCACAGTCTCACCCTATGTATTCAAACTCTCTCCAGGCTATTATGTTTTGCGACCGCGCGAGTTTGAGACTCCGGGACAACTCACACAGACACCGAATTTTAACAATTCACAGCAACACCATCAGTACATTACATGGTTGTTTTTATTCTTCTGCAGAATGATAGTCATGCATTCAACACAGTTGACTAGACGTTACATCCGACCACAGCTGAAATCTCGTTTGACATGGGCAAAGTTTGGTCGACCATTATCCAGCTTCTTAGTTTACCCTAAAGACGACACTGATTCCTGCCATATAAGCAGGGCATTCGTACTTAAGACTTACCTAATTCGCCTTCTAGTTTATTGGTATTATTATGTTATAATTTTGTTGGACATGGCAAATTTTGACCAGCCTTTGTCCGATGAATGACTGCTACTTGCAGCTCTGCATTTAACCTACGCGGAGGGAGGGAGGGAACGTCATCGTGATACGTGACGTCATCGTAAGTTTTTGCAGTTTATCTAAATAAATAAAAATTTTAAGCGAAATGTGTGTACTTTTACTCGAGTTTAGTCGATTGAATTTAGGTTGTAGTCTTTTCTTCCAAGTACGTTTGGAATTCAAAGTTCGTTTTCACATACACACTGTGATTTGATTACAGAAGACGTGGTGTTCCTATCGCTTATTTTTATCTTAAAATACTAGAGATAACAAAGAAATATGAGCGATTCTTGTTTAAAAGCAAGAAGGAGGGTACGGCTATGCGTGGGCTACTCTGCAATAGGTTTATGAATCGTTCTTAGTTTAGCCTAATGGCACCACTGATCCCGGCCGTGTATGCAGGACATTCCTAACAAGAAAAGCCCCAGGGGCATTAGACCCCGCCGTTGTTCTCCCCCCCCCCCCCCGGGGTGTAAAATATGTTACGGTCACCCAAGATAAAAGCCCTTGCCTGTGCAGCAAAAAACACGACGAGTATTTGTTTGGCCGAGCGAAAACCGGAGGTCTGGGGCAAGTGACCACCCAAAAAAAAAACACGGAAAAAAAATGGGTATTACTAGACCCCGTCCTGACGGCGGGGTGATAAAAATGACCCTGCACCATAAGTGCAGAAGGTCATCATGGGATCAACTCTTGTCAACCCAGTTTCTTCCCGTTGCTGCTCTATGCTCATGCCAATAGACCCTTCCGCGGTTTTTTCAACTTTTCAAATGGACCAGTTAGCGAACATCTATCGACACTGCTGGAAAGGGTACCTTAAATTCGGTAAAGTTGCCAGGTTTGAGAGTGATGGGATGGAAACTAACAAAGATATGGCTCCGCAAAGTCGCAAAGTTTTATAGACGTTTTGTATGGTGTCGGGCAAGTTTGTGCCCCCACCATACAAACGTCTGAAAAATTTTGCGACTTTGCAGAGCTATATCTTCGCTCGTTTTTGACATATCACCCTCAAACTCAGCACGTTTACTAATTTTAAGGTGCTCTTTGTAGCAGTGTCGATAAAGTTTTGCTAACTGGTCCTTGTCAAAAGTTGAAAAAAAAACCGTGGAAGGGTCTATTGAGTACACAACAGCGCCTTTTAACATTCCCCATCTCTTACTTATGCTCTGACCATTCCCCCACATACCTTTCAAAGGCATCCTCTAAAGAATCCAATCCTGCTGGTGGTACATTAGGGAAAACATGGTAGGGTCTGAGGTAACCCACAAGATCCTGAATCTGGACAATAAAGATACCTTATTTGGTGTTTTGGTAAATAATACGCGCGGATATTTTACGAGTTACGTAGTATTTTTCCAAGCCCCGCAGGGGTGAGGAAAAATGCAAGCAATGAGTAAAATGTCCGCGCGCACTATCGACCAAAACACCAAAGAGGTTTATTATACCACTGCATTTTGTTTTTGCTTCGTCCTCCTCAACAAAAAACCGGTCAAACCGGGATTGTACGGTGTGAAATGCTGGCACATTTTGCGCATTCTCTTGCCCTTATACGGTAAAAGGACACAACAGCGGGATAATAAAGGCAGATACTACACTCAGTGACTGAAATATCCCAGGCAAGAACGTCTTAAGAAGTCACCAAAGAAAAAACCTTCCTGTCAAAATATTCATTTAGTGGCATGTTCGGGTTCACGTAACTGCACGATTTCTGGACAAGTTTTTCTATTTTCACAGTAAATGGCAAAAGTCTGCTAAAATTAGCTTCCAAGACCTCTTGAGTTGGAAAGTTACTTAGAACGTTTCTCGTCTAGAGCCCTCAATCGTATAACACTTAGTACGGGTACTTTGAGCCCAGCTTTTACAAGCCGAGAGTCGTTATTATGTACAATGAGTATACCTCTTCCATGGACGCATGCATTGAATGAACCACTCTCCATAGTCTTTTTTCCTTGTCATATCTGTTCATAACGAAAGAAAAGTGTACCTCAAAAGGAAAATTCCAAATCCTGTCATTTAAAAATCTTGTTTTTACGCAAGTGACACCCGGTTCAAACGTCGCATCTTTGTCGTGTCGAACTCAATTGGATAAAAACAGCCGCCTTATTATCTTTTGTTCCAAATGAGTTCGACACGACAAAAGTGCGACGCTTGAACCGGGTCTGAGTCCTTAAATGTTACTCAAAGTTGTCATAAAGATAGAGAGCAAGCGTTGCAGAAACAAATTAAACAGAAAGTATTTGATATGATTCAACAGATACAGCTTAGCCTATTCTGACAGACGGAAACAAGAAAAACGGGAGATACACTGTATTTGCATACAGGCCACGTAAAACTCTAAACTTGAAGTTATAACAGCAGTTCGGACCTTTTGTAGTCTGCAGGCATCGGTTCTGAGTCACGAGCTACCCACATGGTAGTGGGTTTAATTCGTAGAACCTTCATCTTGAGGGAAGGGTGCACTGACAATCCACAGGGAAGGTCCGATTCACAGTGTCGTTTAGTCTACAAAAATAAGTATAGAAAAATAAATAAATAAATAAATAAAAATCATAATGATTATTGTCTGTCTAAGCTACACGTACTCTGGATTGTTAAAAGAAAACTACTTCTTGCATTACCCATTTTAAGCAAAGTCTATCACAAAAATTCCCCTTTTCCTTTCAAACTAAGGCAAAACTCGGAAAATGAAAACTTCTGAATTAAGTATTCTACACTGTAGTAGATGCCGCTACAATAACAAGTGTAATGTATATGTAAAGCCAATCAAATAAACATAATTATAGAGTACATTAAACCTGTGTTTAGAAAGAGAATGCTAACCTCCCATTTACAGGCATGAATCCTGGTAGATCGTCCATCACAGGTGAAATAAGGACTCATGTCTGGAAGATACTTGTACATGGCCAGTCGTTCAGCACTTACATGGATCTATATTAAATAGGGAAAATAAGTCACTTTTCTTGTAAACTGCGCTTGCCCAGAGCATTGTTATGACTGTACTCTATCTTTTGATTAACTTTGGATTGGGAATTTTGTTTTGAAAGTGCTGTTAAATTATGTTGTACAAGGTGATCCTTTAATTTGAGTATATGTATATGGATGACACCCTAGGGTGTGACTTCTGTAATGAAAGCTACTGAGCAGCACTTTCCTGCAGTAGTGCTGTTATTATCCTGTACAAGGTGGTGTTTTTGAGTCTCTCGACAAAATCCTAAAGCAGTGTTCTCCCTAGTTTTCAGGGTAACAGGTAAGTCAGTTTTTTAGACCGGTAAAGGAGCTCTGTTGAACTACTTTTCTACCATAACCCCGAAGTGGCAGTGTCGTGATGAGACCCGGGATGTTGCCTGCACGACAATAGGCTCGAACACGTTTCGAGAACCCTACAAAACGCTTGACGTTTGCGATTCCTGTTACAAGGAAGGTATTGATGTACAGATAAACGTCGAGAAGAAAAAGTTTAAAGCAACCTCAAAAACGTATACTAACAGCAACTTACGAACAAACCTGAACAAACCAACGTACAGATAAACGTCAAGAAGATAACACTATGCATGTACAAAGAAATGTCAAGGAGATACAACTAACAACATCTCAATTACGAATACACTAACACATGGACAAATGTCGAGAAGATAACAATATTTTTCAAATGTTCTAACGTACGGAGAAATGAAAAGTCGAGAAGAAAAGACCAACACTGAGGAACATACTATCGATCGCACGGAAAATGGCGAGAAGACTAATACCTTAGGAAGGTACTAACATATGGAGAAACGTTAAAAAGATAGTAACGACTAACATCTTATGATGGTAGAAACGTGCAGAGAAACGTTCAGAAGATTAGATTATTATCTAACGAACTTAGAAACGTCGAGATGATAACACTTTTCATAATTCAATCCAATAATAAACCTTTTCACAATCCAAAACTGTTGGATGTTTCTAATCCAGGCCATAGTATGTGGTTCTAACCGGTAACAAGTGGTGCTACAAGCGGTAAATTTTACCGGTTACCGCCTGATAAGGAGAACACTGTCCTAAAGTGTGACTATTTTAGTGAAAGCTACTAAGTACTTGTAGTACTGTGGTGATGACAAAGTGAGAAGCTTTATAGCACTGAGAAAATAGATTTAAATATTTTCTTAGTACGTATGAGTGCTTGAAGGTGATTAAATCTGCAAATGCTGTCTAACTGAGCTACAGTGTATGAGGCAAATACATCGTAAGGATTTCAGAGATGTTTATTATGCTCTATAAGGTGGTGCTGTCTTTTTCATCTAACAGTGGAAGAAACTTAAAAGTGGGTAAGGAAAGGGGGGGGGGGGGCACTGCAAACTTCCCACCTACCACACCCTTTAGTCCTGGTTTCCGAGCCATTTTTGTTGGCTTCTACCTCTTCGCCCTTTTTTTATTGCAAAATATTGTGCAATGTTGTGGATTTTTTTTCCTGTTTCTTTTGCTTCTCTCTAACTTGGGGATTCCATTTCCAGGCCCCTCTTTCTCCTGGTTTTCTGCAACCCTACCCCAGGTCAACTAAAGACAGACCTGTAAATGGTTTGAAACCAGGAGTCATATCATAGGTTGATAAATTATGATTGTCCGGGTGAGTGTAGTCCTGAGAAGGACTGTTTGTGATGACATTGACTGACGTTTTGACAACCTGAGCTGAAGTCATCATCAGAGTCAAGTGAACTGTAAACTGTCAGTAGATGTTGTAAGTCTCTGGTCATTGTCCTGATTGTTCGATGATCTCGTGATGTTATTGGTTGTCTGTCAGTTAAGCCATGATGACAGACCATTGAAAAGAAAACTGTTGTTTATGAGTACTTTTATTCGATGCTCTTTGTTTTAATAATCAAGTTTTCACCGGTGGGAGTTTTTTCAAGAAAAGCATGTTATCGTATCTCCGGGTTAAAGGAGCTAAAATTCTGTGACAAATGTACCTTGGTTTTGTAGTTCATGGCCACTTCCTTCAACAAATACTCAAAACCATACATTCCTTTACACAGCAAGTTCACAACATATTCGGGACCTCGTGAAAACCACCTGTTTTTCAATAAATATGGAAAAGAGAAAATAAAACAATTTACATGTCATATAATTGTCTAGAATGTAAGGAAGCTGATGTGGCTCCTGTGTCGTCAGCAAGAAATCTGGCCGCTTGGTTCGACTCCCACCAGGATATGTCTACACATATTTCCAAAACTTGCGGCAGTGCATTTTACTATCTTTATAACATTCCTCATATCAGGAAGTTCCTCTCGTGGGGGCATACTGAACAACTGGTTCATGCCTTCATCACAAGTGGATTGGACTACTGTAATAGCCTGCTTTACGGTGTTCCCGACTGTCAGATAATGAAACTGCAACGCGTAATGAACGTAAGTGCTAGGTTTTATTTACTGCGCGCCTAAGTTTTGTCGTATTACCCCAATTCTTATGGAGCTGCACTAGTTGCCAGTACGTGCGCGTATTGAATTTAAAATTCTTCTTATTATCTTTAAAGTTATTAAGGGTCTAGCTCCTAAATATCTTTCTGATTTAATGGCAATTTTACCGTCGTCAAACTATGATCTACGTCGTAATAGCAATGGAATTCTCTTAGCGAGAAGCACACTGAGAACAAAGAAAACAATGGGTGACTGCGCATTCGAGTTTGCAGCACCAACATTATGGAAATAGAGATTAATTCATGGAAAATGCGCGCGTACGATTTTTATTCACGAGTTGAGTACACGCTCACTCGTTCGTTTTCTGACACGTATCAACGAGTGAATAAAAATCGTTAAAAGCATTTTCCATGCTGTAATGTGTTTATTTCATAGGTACTGAGATTTTCTTTTTCGTGTAGTACTGAGTAGACAAATTTATTTGCACAAATAAATTACACTGTAAAACCATTCAAGTGCTCAACAACTGAGTAAATCAAACATCTGCAGCACTCAAAATTTTTCAGTAAAGTCAAATGTCTATTAATAAAGGAAGCCATGCCAATAACAAAGTTAAAGGTCAAATAAACCCAAATTTTGATAATTCCGCTTTAGCCGTTTAAACGCGTCTTGACACAAAAAGAAATCATTATAAAGCCAAACTGGACCGAAATTTTCCTTCCTGAGACCTTAAAAGGAGTAATAAAGCCAAAAGTACGAAGAGATCCGAAGGTTTCACGAAATCGTTTCTGAAATGACCGCGCGCTTAAATGGAAGGAATGGAAACGACCTCTGATTCTGTGACGTCACTGTTGATGAGCAGCGAAAGATAACTCAAGATCGAGCATTGAAGAGTATTGTTGTAATTTTTTGGAAAATTCTCTGTTTTCACCCGTTTTCTTTGCGTTGAAAATGGCCGAGGAGCTCAAACCTGTGGCATTTAACGTAGAACCAAACCAGTTTGAACTAATTGCCACAGAACCGGACTGCGAAATCTCAGATGATATTCGACCGACAGCAATGGCTTCGAAAGTAAACGACCGAATTGGTAAAGTTTACTGGTGAGCATTTAAGCTTATTTATTCATTACACTGTAAAAGTTCGCCGTATAATTGTTAATAAATGCGTTGCCACTTCATCTGAGGCATTTTTGTTGTTCTTTGCAGCCCTTTTGTACTCTTATCATGATCGATGTTTGTTGTTATGCCTTACTAACTAGACTGACTAGAGTAAAGCAAAGCTAGCTTCTTGTACATGTATCCATTATAGTTCCTGTGTGAGTACGGTTTTCATCCTCGCAGCAACAGCAGCATAAAATCCAGCTCAAATTTTGAACATAGCCGAAAACAGGTTACAGTTCTTGTTGAATGTATTTGAATCTTGTTGAATGTATCTGTCTACATCGCAAAGTGTTACTAGTGACTGTGTTTGTTTGTTGTTTTGCATGTATACAATTTTAGGCTCAAAATTTAGGTGCATTTAAATTTTGGCAACTGTGTACCAATGCCAGGTGGGCGAGAAAGTGTTTTGCTGTCGTGCAATTCCCAAATCCTGTGATAAGATACCACCTGCTATGTCCTAGAGACAGATGAAGAGAATTTTACCTCTGTATTGCAAAAATCCAGCTGTCGCTGAGACAGATTATAATCAGTATTTTGGAAATGAAGGACGGAGTACGTACATATTAACGTAATTTTGCTTTTGGCTCTTTTTTTTGGGGGGGGGGGTGGGGGGCAGAGATCAAAATCCATGTAAAGATGGGTGCAACCCAAATGGGTATGGTTTTCAAGCCATTTTGGTCTGAAAATGGTTGTTGACTTATGCAGGGTTCAATTCTACCTGTTACCATCCCCCCCCCGGGCACACCCCCGGGGATTTGCAATTTTTTTCTTACTTGGCGGTCTTTTCCCCACCCCCGGGCACGCAGAAAGAGACAATTCCCGACCCCCGGGACTCCTCATCGACCACAAATACGTTGTTTTGTGTTTAAAATTGATTTCCGTACAATAGCACAACCAGACGTTTTGACAAGAACTTAAACGCTTTTCTAGAGTTTACTGAACGAAGGATATTACATAGTATTAAACAACATGGACACTACATTGAAAAAGAAAACTGAAGAAAAAGTCTAACCGCTGTGGCATTCGGCTGGCGAGTAAAGAAATGTTCTTCACCGCGTGTTTTATTCTAAATATAGCACATGCCCAAAAGAGGTCCGGTGAGCAAATTGATGACAGCATTTTAAAGGAGTTTTTCTTAGCTTGTTTCACAAGAACACTGGACTGAGATCTCTGTTTAATATAAAGCCGTGCATTTGTTTCATACAAATACGCTGAAGAAATATTTCTATGTTTGTGATGAACGCCATCCATTCGAGTACGCATCAAACGCACCTTCGTTTAACAATTTATAATAAACGTGCCTTTGAATACAGATTATAATTTCGAGAGATTATTCTTCTCCAACCAGTCTGCTACAAATTCTAGAGATTTTCCCTGGAAATAGGCAGTCTTCTCTACGCGGTCCGGCGCCATTGTGTCAACTGAGAAGTGATAAGCTAGTGACGTGCTTCACAAGAAAAACGTGAAGTTATTTTCGATTTGCCCCGCCCCCCTACCCCCGGGACAAAACCGTTTCAGACAATTCCCCACCCCCGGGCCAGAAGGGCTGGACTTGTCCCGGGGGTTGCCCGGGGGGGGGATGGTAACAGGTAAAATTGAACCATGCATTAAGAGTCACGTCTGAAAATGGTAATTGATTCGGGGGTGACAGTTATGTTTTGTCAGTTCTGAAAATGGGTAGGAAAAATTACACATCTTGTTATTAAGATGGGTAAGGAAAATTACATGTTTGGTCTGACAGTGGGGACACTGAGAGCTGCTTTGTGGTTGAACTTTGTTTGGGAAAAGAGAAAGAAAAACCTCTAGGAGCAGGGGAGGAACCAGGGGACCAGTGGGGAGGGAAAATTACATATTTTGGTCCGGAAATGAATACCCTATAAATTGCATTCATGAGAAAAGATCCTTCATTAATACATGATGAGATGTTGCAATGCTTATGAGGTTGTGTGCTAAATACTAAGATATTTGACAAAAGTGACGTAAAAGCAGTAAAAGATCAAGGAACCAATAATGAAATGACAATTACAAAAACCCTTATTACATGAATGAACATGATTACATAAACAGTATACCTTGTTAAGTTCTTAGCAACCTTGTGCACTTTATGACTCCTTTGATGGTTTAACAAGTATTGGGTTTACAATCAGTTGTACTATCAGTACAACATAAAAGTCATATAATCGTTAGTTGAAAGCAAAAACAAGCTCTAAAATTTTAGCTTAAACAAATCAAAGGTGATTTCATTATTTCTAAGACTGTGAAATCGAGTCAATGTTGTTTTTCTACTGTTGTTACTGGTTAGCTAACCTGTTTATTTATTTAATATAGATTTATTTTTGTAGTTGACATATTTATTTAATCCCTTTACTGATGAGTTACCTTTTACTCATCTGTGTATCTTTCTTATGAGTCTGTTGTTTCCTCTTTCGTTCTCAGAACATGTATACAGTAATGTTGCTTATAGGCAATACACTTACTGGATACGTATGAAGCTGGGATGACAAATCCCAAAAGCCATTCCATCTTGTCTGGTTTTAAAAATTAGAGAGAGCTTACCAAGTAAAAGTGGAAACTGTAAGGGCTTTGAATATTTCCATTAACAGACTGGCAGTCTTGCTAGATAATATTAACATCATCAGATTTGGTTGACAGTTGTACTACTCTTTGAAATGTTTCTAAACTTTGTATTTTCTTCAATTACTACAGAGTGGTACTTAACCTAGGAGGTGAGAGGGGAGGGGCTCCCATAGTGTAGTGAAGGGGTCACCGTGATTAAAATTCATTCTTTGGTACCACTTGGGGTGTTTGAATTAAAACCACCATTGTCAGCGTGTTTTGATACTTTCTAGGGTTTTAAGGTACTATAATGTCAGAAATTCATACTTGCAGGAACAACTTTTCAAGAGGTAGGTATTAGTACTTCTTGGAGTGACAAGGAACATATGCCGCATCCAAGAAAGATTTTTTTTTTTGTTTCAAACAACAATCAATTCCTTCAGTTTTTATGGGTCAACTATTTTCCTAGCCTCCCACGCAGTCATTTTTAGCAGAGTCGTATTACCCACCTCCTCCTTTGTGGGGAGGGGGTAAAACAACTCCCCTAGAAATGACTGCACGGGAGGCTACCATTTCCCCCTCCTGAAAGTACTTACCGGTAGATAGCAGCTGTATGGAGGATGGACCCCATAATTATATTAAGTGATACACCTATCATAAACTTTATAGGGGCATGTTCGTCTTGATATGATGTCATTTCTACTTCCCCTAAAAATCATGAACATGGAACAGCCTGGAACACCTGCTTTCCAGGGGGGGGTACTCCGGATTTCAAGTGACGGGGATGATCGAATGAGGGCAAAACTCAAAACCCAAAAAAATGCCTAAGGCCTCCAAGGAACCCCCCCAAAAAACCCTGGACCAAAAATTAACCCCCAAAATCCCATGCCGACTTTTCGAGCCTCAAAAATTTCCAGAGAGGATTAACCCACAAGTCACAAGCGAAAGATATCAAGAATTCACTACAGCAAAAGGGAATTCCAGTGAGGATACAGCCGGGTGATAAACAGAATGGATGAGAAATCAGTTGAATGAATTGAAGCCTTGTGAAATACACTCAGGACACTTTGCGGACTATTGTATAACCGGTTTTATGAAACAGATGCAATGTAATGCGACACCATCGTTAAATATAATTTAAACAACCGCAAAACAAGTTTGGTTGTTAGTACGCAATATTCGCAGAAACTACGCGGCCAGCATACGCAGGCACTACCACAATTCTTCAGATTGTTTTGAATACCCAAAAAATCTCTACTTAAATCAAGCCACCCAAAAAAAATACTTGCCAAATTTTCCTACCCAAAAACATCCCGGAATAGAAAATTTCAAACCCAAAAAATCCTTCGATCATCCCCATCACTTGAAATCCGGAGTACCCCCCTGGGACCTGCTTGTCAGTGAAAAGCCACAACACTTAGAAACTAGGCCAGTTTATTAAATCTGGGTTTATGTTGTTGGTTGTCTTGAGTGCTGGCTTGTGAGAGGCTTAAGAAGGGCCAGCAGTCGCTGTATGAAAGCGATAAAACTGAAATATGTTAGTGTGTGAAAAATATTATTCAGAGCTCGAAATTTACGTTTGTTTATATTGTAGCCTAATTTATGCGCCAAAAACCCGAGGTTATTGTTAATGCTTAGTAACTGCTATGACTTATAATATTCTCAAATAAACTAACTGAAAGAGCTAACAACCATCAGAAGATACAAGCTAGTCATAGTTATATTAAACAAAATGCAAAATTCTTACCTCTAAATTTCTACGTTGTGCAAATGCTGAACACGCAATTGGAATTCCCGTGTGAAGTTGCTCCGTTCTTCGGCGGACATGGATGGCTTATACCGCTGTAACTTATCGCTCAAAACAACCTCCACAAGCTCGGAAGACCGGCAAAAACACAGCAAACACATAACAGGTAAGGTTCTTCAAACTTTATTGGGATTTTTAGGTATTTTCCATGGAAAACCGCCGATTATTTTCGATCGAATCGCTTTGGTTACCTGTGGTGTAAACTGGACTGCACAGACGCGTGAATCAGTGTTTTGTGGGTTGAAACGATCCTCCTTTCATTCTTTGAGCCATTCTTGAGGCAGTTCTGGATCTTCTGGAAACTTAAAATTACTTACTTTACTCTTATAGCAGCACAAAACACCATGATTTTCCGCTCAAGTCCGCACACTTCGAATCCCCGCAATTTTCCAGCTCGCCAACAGTGACGTCACTAGTGTTATTTCCGACAATTTACCGACAACTTTCCCGACCACTCTACGATTATGAAGGCCAAAAAGTAGCACTTTTCACGTTCCATTATCTCTGCGATCCTAAGTCCAACTGACTTGAAACTTCAGAATATGTTTATTTGATACCTAATCAACACATAACAAGGAAATTGGATTGAAAGAAAAAATGTCGAAATTTGGGTTTATTTGACCTTTAAGTCAAGAAGATAAGTCACAATTTATTCATCATCAGAGTCACTTTCCAGTTCCAAAGGCCTTAGACGTTTCCATCGCACCGCTTCGGGGCTTGACGGATTTGTAGAAAGCGTTGGAGACTGATTTAAAGTGTTAATGTTGATGGAGAAATTGCCACCTTGAATAACTGCGCCACTGAATAGTGCCATGGGATATGGACTGCTGCTTACCACCATTCTGAGAGTCGGAGGACGGCGTACAAGCTGTTTCAGAAGAGGACGAAGCTGTGGTACCAGCCATCACACTGCTCAGCACTTTTGACATGTGCATCTGTTGCTTCGTTGAAACTGTGCTGTAATTTTCTATGCTCTTCAAATTCTTATGGCCAGATAGTTGTGCAATTTGCGTAGGTGGAATGTCGTGTTCACTTAGCGTCTGGATCATTGTCTTTCTGCAGCTGTGATTTCGAAGCCTGTCGTTTTCAATTCCTGCTTTCTGAACCATGGTCTTCATTAAACCATTGAGTTTGTTTTTACCAACAGCACCGGACTTGAACCAGCCTTTTGTTGCGAACGAGTCCGTCTTCAAACCGTTGTTTACAGCCAAATAAAAGGGAGCATCATCTTGATTCATTTCCTCAGGTCTCTTCCTGGCAAAACATTTGTAGACCGCGACAGGATCTCTTTCAATCCGTTGGTCGCAAACATTTTCGGCGGTACGGTTCTGACATCTCTGCAGTCTGATCTCGTTCTAGTTTTTTGTTTGTCTTTCATTGAACTCCAAGTACTCGACTCCGCTTGCCGTTTTCTGTAGCTTTACATCTCCCCAGCACATATCACGATGTTCTTGGCACCCACGGAGTCCGAAGTGAAGAGTGTTGTTTAGCCAGAGCGTGTTTAAAAGTGCCTCGGGACTACACATACCTAGCAAACCCTTCTCGTACAATATTTTCAACTCTTCGCTTGTCAAACCTACCGACGCTTTGGGTTTATTTCCTTTACCTTGCTTCTTTAGCTGTTTTTGTTTGGACTGAAGAACTTTCCTGGTTTTCTCAAACACCAAGTCGTTGATTATGCTTACAGAATAGCTCTTTTTCTTCAGGTGTCTTCCGAAGCTAGCCACTAAACTTCGAAGAGAAGTCGTATCGTATTCACTGCCATCTTTGGTGCGGACGGAGATGATGAATTGGCTGATGTATTCATTCAGCTCAACGGCCGGAATATCTTCTATTTTTCTGTCTTCGTTCTTCGTTTTCAAAAATCTTTCAAGCAATCTTACATCTCGTTCAGTTTTTTGAGCGGTGTTTTTGTTTTCTTGTTCTAAAATGAATTCTTCAACTGAGCAAACAGAAGCAAACCTTCCCTCGGCCATTTTTTAAAGCGCGCGTTTTTTTGTGTGCAACGGCTGTCGGATGACGTTTCCTTCAGTACTTTCATTCATCACCAGTGAAATTTCGTCGTTCGCGTTGCTGATTGGACGAACGATATTTTTTCACAGTGAAATTTTGTCGTTCGTGCCCCTGATTGGCTTCGTTTAAAATCAGTACGAATTTTATTCCCCGTGAATTTCGTGGATAAATCTCAGTACCTATGAAATAATAGTTTGCCTTTATCAGTTAGACAAGTAGGTACCATCGACAATTATAAGAGATTACTTAAGACTTATTTATTTACCAAGACGTATAATTAATTTATCATATTTTTGCTTGTTTTTACCATTATTTTTATAATTTTTTGTTTATTATTTCTTTTAATCGTACATTCATTCTTTATTAAATGCAAGATTGTAATGCGCATATGAGTATATTTATAGAATATGCGCACTATAAGTGTTCAATATTATCATTAATATTATTAAGGAAGCAAGAAAGTACTAGATGTAAAATGTGCAGTTGAATGTTTCCTATTTCTTTAAAAATGACAACCCTTAGAATTAGAAAAAAAAAGGCAGGTTATGGGAGATGGTAACTATGGGAAATTCAACAGCATAAATACAGTACTTATATATATGACTGTCAACTGGTACACAGAGATTCAAGAATTTGAGTTGATGGATTACAAGAGATAGTGAGTCTGTTATGAGATGCAACACTCAGATGGATTCAACCACAGTACATAAATATGGATGTTGACTAAACCTACATGTACAATGTAGATCAGTTAAGTCAATAATCAAAACAGCAATAGATTTTGAATCAAGGTTCCAAAATTAATATTGTCTTCAAACCTTATTTATTATTGATCGAAATCATTAAAAGAAAGAGGAGTGTACTGAGGTATGTACAGTGCACTTGTAACTTACCTGTCTATTAGTTCTATGGTGGCATCTCTGCTCTGTTCCTATATTTACATGAGTTAAAAAGAATGGTACTGTTTGTGATCACTCAGGGGAACAACTTAATCAATCAATCGATCCATCCACCGATAGATCAGTCAGCAATTCAGTCAGTCAGTCAGTCAGTCAGTCAGTCAGTCAGTCAGTCAGTCAGTCAGTCAGTCAGTCAGTCAGTCAGTCAGTTAGCTAATGGAACAATCAACCAATCATTGAATAAATTAGCTTTATAAACAAGGGTAACACTTAAAATATTGTTAAGCCAATAGTCCTCTTAACAAAATTATACCTCTCCAGAGACCCCTATGAAAAAATAGTTTAACTGATTTTGCTGGGGTGGATTGGGAAGGTTTGGCTTTTAGCCAGAATTTGGGAGAGCACATACCAATACCCCAGAAAATTTCTCTGGATTTTTAAAAAGTAAAATATGACAATACAAACCCGACTTGGAAGTGATTTCATCTTTGGCAAGCAAAATGTTGTGTCAACATAAATGCTCTTGATATCTTTTATTCTGTAGATAGGTTAAATATGCATCTCAGATTAACATTTCAAATCAGTATTTCAATTGAATTAATTTTAATTTGTCACTAATCTGCATGAATTATACTCCAATACAATGTACATTAATACCTGCATGCAGTTAGGTAAGAATTAAAATGACAGCAATGCATACTCCGGTTTAAAATAACGGGCAGTGGCAAACAAAGCCAAATTAGTGCCAACTGAAGAAAAAATCCATTGCATGAGCCAAACCTACTCCCCCCCCCCAAAAAAAAAAAGATAGGAAAAAGAAAGACAAATGGCTTTGGGTAAACACAAACGACCCTACTCCCTAAAATACACGTCCTACAAATGTATGCCCTTCAATTTACAAAAAAATAACAAAAAATGAAACTAAATAAACTAAACTATAATAGAATAAAATAAAATAAAATGGAGGTTAAAAAATTCCTGCCTCAATTGCACCACCTCATAAAATACTGGGCAAAATTTAAACCTCCCAAAATACAAAATAGTGAATTTGACCCATTATTTTGGAAGCTGTATCCACCCCCCCCCCCCCCCACCACCTCCAAAAAAGCACCTCTTTCACCTCTTTGCCCCTTCAAAGCCTGAGTACCCACCGTAGGAATACTGGTAAATACAAAATTATTCTTCATAATTGCTTTAGAGACTTAACTTGGAGCAGCTTTTTGAGTTTGTTCTCCATCCAGATTTTACAATGTTTTAGTGTTTATATATACACTCACCTTCCATTAGCATGGAAAAATGGTATCCTCTTCACGTCACCTTTAGCCAAGCGGAAGTCACCTGCCATTGACATAGAATAATATTAAAATAACAAAATGGAAATTTTTTTACTGGTAATCAAAATAAGATAGTCTTGCAAGAGGTGAATTCAGTAAACCCCAGGATGTTACAGCTACAGCCTGATATGAGTTTACAAGTACCTGTGTAGAGTACATTCCCAGGTTGGCCTTCAAATAAGAACCTAATAATAATCAAACACAAACATCTGTTAGGATATTATCATGATAATGATACTTATTATATGTCATCCTCAGAGACCCAGGGGCAGATAGTGGAGCAAGGGAAAGTCAGAATGGGGAAAAGAAAAGTGGGCGAAGAAAAGTCAAAGGCAAAACGAGAAGCCCCTGGGGAAAATGTTTCTCCAGAGTAGTTCCTAACGGTCAAGCCCATTCTGGCTCCTCATTGGATCCAGAAAACTTTTGTATTTTTCAGGCCAATCAGCGAGCAGCAAATCTCTGAGTCCACAAACAAGCAAGGGGGTTAGTTTCTAAAGAAACTGTGGTGCTGCGTCGGTGGGGATGTGAAACACAAAATTTTGGATTTATCAACTGAGTTGATAAGGTAAATTGGCCACTGTAAAGAGATTGAAAGCTGATGTTTCGAGCATTAGCCCTTCGTCAGAGCGAAGGGCTAACGAAGGGCTAACGCTCGAAATGTCAGCTTTCAATCTCTCTACGGTGGCCAATTTACCTTATCAACTCAGTTGATAAATCCAAAATTTTGTGAATCTCTGAGTCCGTTTCGTGTGTTCTGACACACTGGTCATTTGTCCCCCATATTGCTTTGCTTGTTCATGGAAAATCTAAGGCTCTTTTTATGGAGAATCTTACAGCAAATGTGCCACGAAGCTAAGGGACACGGAGAAGAATAATATAATGTTCAAGGCTAGTGATGGGGCATGAAAAATCGTGTGTCATCTCCAAGGCAGACTGTGTGCAAAAGACTAATTTAAATTATTATTAGTCTGAATCAGTCTTTGAATAAAACTGTGGTGACCGGTTTCTTGGTTTTTAAAATTTTCCAGCCAAATTTTCCATGTTTTCAACTTTGAAAAGCAGTGCAAATAGAAAACAAAAATTGTGAACATTCCCCAAGGAAGTCATAAACAGTCAGCTGTAAGTTCTTCACGTACATGTAAATTTCAATGAAAGTTTCTCTCAAACTTCACCTACACTGTAGAAAGTACAGCTGTAACATGAACAATGTAATTACCATGTGTGTCGTTATCAACATCTGAGGACAGTATGTTAAGCACAACCATTGAAAAACAAGCTTAAATTAGTTTTATTTAGAAAAATCACACTGTGTACCACAAAATTTACATAAAATTATTAATATCTGTTATTATCGTATATTAACAGGTGGTGTTTTGATGCTTCAATGCACTTACATGACAGAACCAACACAATGACCGGCTGGAAGCAGAGTTACACAAATAAAACTTTGCTGTGGAAATAATAAAAACCATTCAAATCCCTACAGTCATATTTAATAAAAAATGATCAACATCATCCGATAATGTAACTGTAACATATGAGCTGTGCCAAGTCAAAAGGGACTGAAAACCTTAAGTAATTAAAACTAATAAATTAATGTCTTAGTACAAGACTATTTTGAGAAAGTTCTTCACATGGAAAGATCACAATACAGTACTTGATAGACATAGTATGTTCAGTGAGATGCCCCTCATGAAACTTTGCACCAGTCTAACCCTCTAAAAACCCTTGAACATGCGAGTGAATTCATGTACCCCATTATGGTACAAGAGAAGGGTTGATGAAACACCCTCCTTAGGTTTTTATTGTGTTACAATTTGTTTTTAAGATATTTTGAAAAAAATTGCCTTTAATATCTATAGATAGCCTGTGAACTGTTTTTAACACAAGATGAGTTACATGTAGATGAATTTTATGGGTGGTCGTGGTATCATCCAAAATGGTGGCTATCTTTGTCTACTATGCAGACCTCCTTATGTTGCATGATGTGCCAAATAACAGCTGAATAGTAGACTACTAAGAAGGCCACCAACTTCAATTTTACTCAAAGTAAGAATTTTACCAAAAAACCCACAGAAATTGAATAATTTTCATGCTTGAAATGTAGAATATAATAAGCTCTATGATGCTTTTTGGCACCATTTATGTTTCACCTATCATAATTACCGTAAACACCGGCGTATAAGCCGCACTCGCAGATAAGCCGCACCCCGAGTTTAGAAGCTCAAGATTTGGAAAAAAAATTTTTGGTCAAAAATTCATAGCCGAGTCATTTCATTTAATGAACATATTGGCGGATCGGTGATTCAATTTGTAGTCTGAATAAGACTCAAACACGCATTTTAATCCTTATAACAAGTATAAAAAAGGTAAAACTACGTCCTTGAACACGAGACCGCTTTCCCCGATGAACTTTTCCCCAGCATTTTTCCCCCAGTCCGTGGACCAGTCCAACGGACCGGGTCCACGGACCACCTCACGGACCGGTCCATGGACCACCTATACGGACCACCCCTACTGACCCCCTCAAAAAATTCAATAGAAAAAAAATGAATAAAAAATAAATTAAAATGAAAATATAAATTCTTACCCATAGTCGACCCTCAATCGCGTTTCGTGCGGTGAGATCGCGAACTGCCACAAGTCCACTCTATATAATTGTACATTGTTGGTATTGCACCAATTTAGCAGGCTTAAGCAAATCCAAACTGTCGTTCATCTGTTGTACGAATTGCGAACAGGAGGAAAATAAAGACAAATGGAGAAGTTTTGCTGTTTTGTCGGTGTTTCTTGCCACCGCCATTTTGTTCGGCCCATTCTCCCACGGGTCCAAGATCCACATTCGCCCCAGGCCATGAACTTCACATGCTTGTTGAGTTGATTTGGTTTTTATTACTGTTTACCTTGGGATATGGTGGGGGCCGGGAGGGGGGTTGGGGGCAAAAAAAAATTGCCTAATTCTACCGCCAACCTTTGCCCTACTCATCTCAGACAGGAAGTCTGTTGTTAAAATATGATGTACCAGTCAAATTGAAGCTTCAACATCCCCCCCCGGGCAAACCCCGGGCATTTGAACTTTTGAAGATTGGTTTGTTCAAATTCCCACCCCTCGGGGAAAAATGCCGTTCAACTGCCCCACCCATTGTCACTGAATTACCTCTCCTCAAAGACAACTTTTGTCTTCAATCGAACACTCACGCTTGTCAGAGAGAGATATGCCGTAATGACACCTTCAAACTTCACTTAAAGACCGTTTTGAGCGCGTTATTCATTAACAAAGGCAAAATTCTACCTTGGAAATCCGTCAAACCCTGCAAAAACCGAAAAAACTCACGGGCATATTATGCTAGAACTAGAGATAAATCTGGTTCAAATTTCCCACCCTTCCAAGGCAACGTTCAAATTGCCCCCTTCCCGGGCACGATGCACAGTCAAATGCCCGGGGGGGATGTTGAAGCTTCAATTTGACCGGTACATAAATGGCCTGTAGCCAAGGGCGACAATAAGGGAATATGGTGGAAAACAAAACTGCTGGCCAACCATACAACCCGGCAGTAATTTTTCAAAAAAAAAAAATGCAATGGCAATTTTCACAATGGGATTTTCCTTTCTGAAGCCTGGGGCTTATGCGGATCTTGGACCCGTGGGAGAATGGGCCGAACAAAATGGCGGAGGCAAGAAACACTGACAAAACAGCAAAGCTTCTCCATTTGTTTTTATTTTCTTCCTGTTCGCATTTCGTACTACAGATGAACTGACAGTTTGGATTTGCTTAAGCCTGCTAAATTGGTGCAATACTGACAATGTACAATATAGAGTGGACTCGTGGCAGTTCGCGATCTCATCGCGCGCACCAGGATTAAGGATCGACTACGGGTAAGAATTTATATTTTCATTTATATATATTTTTTCTTTATTTATTTTTCTATTGAATTTTTAGGGGGTCAGTGGGGTGGTCCGTATAGGTGGTCCATGGACCGGTCCGTGAGGTGGTCCGTGGACCCAGTCCGGTAGACTGGTCCACGGACCGGGGGTCAGTGTTTTCGGGACACCCATTCAAGTCCGCATATTTTCGGTTGCGTATCGTGGCTTAGTAGCCAGGCATTCAATGAGAAGAGAGAAAACTGGTGACAAGTGTTGTCACTTTGTTCAATTCGCAAAGCAAATTTTAGCGATTTCTTTAGCTGTTCGTGGCTTCCATGCAGGTTTAAAAGGATATTTGGAAGCCATCCATCAGTGACAAACTCGCCTGTGAAAGGAAGTTCGATAATTGCTTTGACAAAATTGCCATCAAAGTTTTCAACAACGGAGAAACAGTGGGCCATTTACCACGCGAGTTCTAGAAGATAGCGTGGTACCGTTTTTGACTTTATTTTGGTGTATTTTGGTGTTTTGGGGATGATTCATGGAACATTACAGATTTTTTTCCAGATGTTCTCGCAGATAAGCCGCACCCCCGATTTTGAGCGAAGTTTTAGGGTAAAAAGGTGTGGCTTATACGCCGCTGTTTACAGTATAGTTTTATTAAAAAAAGAGCTTGACCTCATGCTACTAAAGACATCATATTATGCAACCCTAGGAACCAATTCTCACCAAATTTTACCAAAACATGTTTAAGTAACCTGCGATCAGGCCGAATTTTAGCATCACTCTCATATTCTCTTAATGTTTCACCGAGCGATACGAAAATAGAGCCTGATCGCAGGTTAATGTCCAAGTGATTTTGCAAAGCTACTGAAAACAGCAGGTGCTGGTAGTACATGTAAATCCTCTCCAAAAAATTAAAGTGAAACATTATGGATGGCGGAAAGTGGCATCAGCCCCTCCCATCCTCCTCATCAGCCCCTCCCATCCTCCTCCCTTGTACGTCCAAAGGTTAAAATATGCCAGGTAAAAGATTACTGAGACATTTACCTCTTCAGTCATCTCATCAACAAGAGGAATCATGGTTTGTTGCTCCAACGGTATACTGCGCTATTGGAGAAAATGGTTAATTTGGCTTGAGCACATTTTATGGTTGTACAGTGCAGGTTTCAACACATCAATTTGTAGATTGTGATTGGTCGTTCAGGAACATACACTATCAGATATCCAACAGCATTCAAATGGCTAAAGCCATTCGCTTGCTGTTTATTGGCATATCAAGATCAGTAGTCCTGAGGCCATTCCAAATGGCTGCTACCAGCCCATTCAAATGGCAAGGGTTACATGTACATGTATCCATTCAGAAAAAATATTCAGCCATTCAAATGGCTATGGGCATCTGTTCAGAAAAAATATTCAGCCATTCGAATGGCCTGGTGATCAGGTCAAAACAAATATTCAGCTGTTTGAGGGGCTACAGTGTATGCTAATGACCCATCCGTTTGAGCAACTAAGGACACAAATACTTGCCGTTTAATAAGGTATAGCTAAAAAAATAATAATAAAGGAAACATTAATTTACTCACAATATACTCCTTGAGATGGCTGTATGATGGATTGCACATGATCAGATTTTCAGTTGTTTCTGAACAGTATACAAAGACATTTTTGCTGGCAAAAAGAAGAACAAAATAACCTTCCATGTAAATTACAATAAAGGGTCAAAATCCAAGCTTAATGATGCCAGTCTTAGTGTACATGTATAGAACTTCTCTGGCAGAGATCCCACACAGAATCTCAATAGAATCCTGATAGGATCTTAATAGGATCCTAATAGGGTCTTAATATAATCCTGATGGGATCTTAATAGAATTATGTAAGGTTTTAATTAAAATCCTGATTGGATGCGAACACGGAATCCTGATAGGATCTTAACAGGATCCTGATAAGATCTTAATAGAATCCTTATAGGATCATAACAGAATCCTGATAGGATCTTAATAGGATTTTGATAGGGTCTTAAGGACTGTGCCTCCTAATAGAGATGTATTTTTGCTAAGGTTATGACAATTGGGGAAAAAGTAGATCTTAGCAACGGTTATTGGCATCCAAAAAGAAAAATGTGGGTAACCACACATTTTTCAGAGATACATGTAATTAAGCAACCATAATTCTAAAAGAGCATTAAATTACAAAGAATGTATGGCAATTTCTTTCCAAATTATTTTAAGCTCAATTATCTCAGAAATTATGCATGGTTACCCCCAATTTTCTTTTTGGATTTTGATAGGCCTTGCTAAGATCTGCTTTTTCCACATAGTCATAAAGTTGATTTCCAGTCCGTACTGCGCAGGCTCAGCCCTGAAGTGTTTGTGAGCCTCACATGATGGAAATTACCGTAAACACCCGCGGATAAGCCGCACCCGCAGATAAGCCGCACCCTGAGTTTAACAACTCAAATGTTAGAAAAAAAGTTTTTTGAAAGTAAATAAAAAAAAACAAAAGTCGAGTCAAAAACCCAAAGTTGAGTCTTTAGGAAGTCTTCTCCATCGAACGTAAACTCAGTGATCATTGAACAGAAAATACTTCAGTCTTACCCACAATTTGAGCTCTTTAATATAATGAAAACCAACTTTGACATATTATGGGTGATCTTTTTCTGGCATTTGTTGACAGGTATTTCTTCATTCAACGCAGTTTTTCCATAGATTTTTGTGTGACAACAACAAGAACTTGCATTTGCCGAATGTTCGTAGCTTAGTAACCAGGCATTTGATCGGACGTGAAATATGGGACTAGGGCAAGAACGTAAAGCAAAACAAGATGGCGATGGAGGCGTTCGGGTTTCGTGGCTATCATATCGACAAATTAAAGAGATTTGGGAGCCATCTATTGGAGATAAACTCGTTGCATGAAGAGAGTTTCGTAATCAGTTCGACAAATTTTCCATCAAAGTGCAAAATGAGAAAGAAACAATAGGCCATCCTACTCGTGAATACTCGTGGTATTTTCTCGCTCGTAAAGTATCAATATTACTGTTTAAGTTTAGGCCATTGTCAACTCTGCAAACAGTATAGGGGCTGTCAAACTTGCAAAAGTAATGACCGGTACTCTCTTGTAGTTTTATGTTATATTAATTTACATATTTTTCCATAAATTAGTGTCAGTTCACGAAAATTTATGGCACCTTTTCCGAATGTTCCCGCAGATAAGCCGCACCCCCGATTTTGAGCGAAAATTTTTGGAAAAAAGGTGCGGCTTATCTGTGGGTTTTTACGGTATGTAAGGAAAAAACATAGATAAATTATGAAATAGAGTGCAGTTTTACGAAAATTTTTCCACATGGGAAAAATAAAGTAGACTTAAATGCCTCGTCATTTTCGGAAGAATCTTCGTGCAACACACACAAGCTTGCGGTTCCTTGTGCTCGATGGCAACTGCTGGGCACTATGACACGGGCAGGCATTTTTTCCTGTTTCCCGTAAACAAAACCTAGTGGATGTACACACTGAGATGTTATCTTGTTTTGGCCGCACAGCCACCTCAATGTCTCTTTTCAGTTTCATTGAGAGTAAAGCTCACATCCATGATGGCGGGAGACAAAAATTGTAATTTCACTTTATGTAAAACCTCACGAATTGGTACATTTCATAAAGTCGTATATGATGTAAGTAGTTTTTCAAAACAAAAAACCAAAACAAACCGTTGAGCCTGTGCAGTACGGACTGGAAATCAACTATAAACCACGCAAAAATATTGTTACAGTATATTAGGGGCCAAATTCTTTAAGAAACCCGAATATTCCGAGATGCGCAGAACGTATGCGCAGTAACAAAAGGAGGCACCGTCCTTAACAGGATCCTACCCAAGGACCTTCCCATTTCTGATACCCTTAACTTGCAGTTGCAAAACCCCTTGTTTTAGTTTCCATGTATCTTTTTGAGCACTGTAATTTTATTATGCAATTGTTTTCTGGATATTTTTCCTATTTCCTATCATTCTATACTCAGTTTCCAGACTCTACCCCCCCCCTCCCACCTTACTCTGATCACTTCTTCCATGGATTCCCGGTTCTGCCACTTCCTGACATTTCAATCCCAGTTTCTAGTCTCTACTCTCATGGCTCCCTCCTTCGGTTCTCTTGTCTGTCCTTCTCCAGTGATAGAGAATGAAAACATAACCAATACTGTATTTCCTGATTTATATAATATTATTTTACCTTCCAATAAGTCTTTGGTGAAATGTAGAAGAATCTAATCCAGACATATGATCTGCAAAAGAAAGCAAGAAATGTACTGGTCAATGATACATGTACTTAGTACAGCTGTGCATGTACATTGTACTTCCTTACGAGAACCAAAATAAAGCAATTCTCAAGACTTGTCACTCTGTCTTGCCACACCTTCTGCAATGGTTTCATTAGAAGCCAGTTACCGACAGTGTACATGTACCAATGCCCCCCGGGGGGACTCCACTATGAAAGTGACGGGGATACTTATCGTCTCTCTTAGGGGCGTAAATTGCAGATTTTGGTCTCACTTAGGGTGTTCAGGAAGGAAAGCCAGTATTTTTACCCATACAGGTATCACTTAGGGTAGACTATGAACGAAAAACTTAAGATTTGTGACAATGCTTTTAAAATAATTATAAAAGATTTTAGCGCAATTTAAATCACTAGAGCCCTTATTTTAGCATGGTCCCCTTTAGGGGTCTGAGCCATGCCCAGATTCGTCTTCCTTTAGGGGTTTAATTCTAATTTTCTGATGAGCATCCCCTTCCCTTTCATTTGGGAGTTCCCCCCCGCCCCCGGGCCTATGCCTATGATGCCTCTTACCACCAGCTACCTAGTTTTCTCTGACATGTACTGTACACTTGTAAATGCCCAGAATGCTGCAAATTGGATTTCCGAGCCTCTAAAATTGAATTTTTTTTTGGGGGGGGGGGGTGGGAGAGTGGGGAGGGTGAAGTATGTGTTCATGGCCAGAGCCTCCAGCAGTTCGTCAACAATGACATTGCCTACCATATCACTGATGGCTGCCTTTAACAAAACTTGTTAAAAAATCACTTCTTGTGTGTACTTGAAACCAGTGTTCACTTTGATGAAGCTCAAAATGACAAGCAAGTTCAGCTTGATCAAAATATAACTGCAAGAGTGCCCAAACAGACTCACAAAGTCTCTTTGGCTGCCGTACACTGGACGTCTCGCCAATTCTTTGATAAAATAACACGCACCTTTGTGGCAATGGGAAAGGAAAAATGCCAGACTACTCAGGTTCTGTTTCTCAAAATTGTCTGCAGAAATGGTTGGGTACTCTCTGAATTTTCCTGTAAAAGAACTCATCTTGTATTCCCTCGACGCCTTCTCCAGATACAAAGGTAAATTATTTTACCGAGGCATCTGGATAATTCCAAATGTCAGCTCATTTTTGAGCAAAATCTGTTGAAAATGTAGGAGATCGAAAGTCGTCAAGAAACCACAAGAATCAAATATGGCGGCTTTTTGGCAACTGTGGTGCCCAGTCCCGCTGATACCAAATTTGGCCATCATAGCCATATACGGTAACATGACATCACCCCAAACAACTGTTCTGCTCTGCTTTTCTGGCTTCAGACCATGTAGTGCTTGTTTTTCCTTGTTTTATGTAGCCTTATATTCAATTTTATAGCTGATTGTAGAGCTGGAGAGCGTTTGGGGATGTCTGCGGTTGATTTAGAATCGCAGGACTCCGTAGATGCGGAATCGAGTGAGTATGATGATGATGATGAAGATGACGACGACGATGATTACTACACAAATGTCGACGACGATGAAGGAATGGCTTCAGACAAAGAAGAAGACCCCGAGAGTTTTGAGTTTGAGATAATTGATTCAAAGGAAACTCAAAAAATTTTCGATTCCTTAGTAGCTAAGGTCTCCCAGGAGATTAAGGTAAGGTCTGCATCGTTGGCGATTCTGAAGTCTAAATTGCTTAATCTCATCACGTTTTATTTTCCACTTTTACTAAGCTTAACTAATACATTGATAATTTCAGTTCTGGTTCCATAATAATTAGCTAATTGTTTCAAAAGGTATCGGAATCTGTGGCCAGGCTTCTTCTTATTCAACACGATTGGAACACAGAGAAGGTTTTAGAAAGGTTAGACAAATATTTTACAAGTTTACCACATACAGTTATAAGTCTTAATTGATAAATAATTAACTGAATTATAAGGGAATTAATTTTACATTTGTCACAACTTTATGAAGCTTTATGTAGCTCATTTTTCTAGTTATGAAAAGTTTGCTTGTTATGATTATATTACAAACATTTGTAATGGATATTAAGCTTATGTTCTGTAAAATACGTCGTATTTCATGTTGCAGACACTGGCTGTTCAACATTAACCAAAAGTTGCAGGAATTTTAGTTGTTAAAGTGGCTTTCGTTACTTTTAGGGGGACACACTACCATATATGAAAAACAACCATATTAAGCGTAGGCTAAAACACCAATTTAGTCTCGTCAGCAAAATTACAAAATTACAATTTTTAAAGTGAAAATCACAAAAATTTTACATTTTACAGGTTGTAACATTTTAAAGGTTATAAGTGCTAGGGCTTATAGGCCTAGGGTTACTGTAACCCTAGCCCTAACCTTAACCCTAACCTCCCAAAATGAAAAACTCTATTCGCCATGCCATCACATTGTCAAGTCAGGGGTTTCAATAACTTTTTTCATAAGTAGCTGCTGAAGGTAGAATAGGTGGCTGTGACCACGAAAAGGTCCCTTTCCTCTCTTATAAATAAACTCTTAGCAGAAGGCAATAAGAGGCCTCATAAGTGGCTGCAGACCGCCGGTAAGCGGCTTTTATTGAAACCCCCGTCAAATTCGTGTTTTAGTGTGCACTTAATACAGTTGTTTTGGTTATAGAGTGCAGCACCCCTAACCCTTTCACTCCCAGAATCAGTTATGGAAACATTAAGGTGATTCTAACTTTTGCATCTGTGGATGAAATCCTATGGTGTGACCATTCAAATGAAACCTCTTCAGTGGTACTTTCACATGGTGCTTTTTATATTTTAGTATTTTACAAAATGAAATTTGGATTTCGTCTTGAATTTTGATTTTAGGCACTCTTGAGAGTGAAAGGGCTAATTAACCCTAGTTAAGGTTAGGGCTAGGGTTACAGTAACCCTAGCTAATTTGCAGTGCACTGAGAGCTGCAAATTTAGTTACAGTTTAGGGCTATGCCCAGTATGTATGAGGAATAGCAAAATTTTAAACGTTTTTCTTTTTTCATTTTGGACACTCCTCAGTCTAATCTGAGACCTTCTCCATCAAAGTTGGTGTTCTTTGTATTCATAGGTACAGAGTTGATCCAGTAGGACTGCTTGTAGATGGAAGGATTATTCCCGAAAAACCTGTTACACAAACTGTAAGTTTTTTAGCCTTTAGTGCTTCAGATCCAACTAGCATTTTCAAATTGTTTTAGAGTAGCTGCTGTCAATCATATAATGCAGTGTTCTCAATTATGTTTTAACCCTTTAACATTCAAGAGTGCCATATGGCACAAGATGCCATTACATGCTCAATATTTGGTCAATTTGTGTAACATTTGCAAAACCAAAAGATCTTGGAAAGATCTGCACATTTATTGAAGGCATAAAATTGAACACCCCTCCTATATGAGACTTGATTTATCACCCCTCCCATTTTTGGAACATTTTTCCTTTGTACTTTTAGGTTCAAGTTGATATCTGACAACAAGCAGTGCACTGAGAGCTGCAAATTTAGCTACAGTTTAGGGCTATGCCCAGTATGTATGAGGAATAGCAAAATTTTAAACGTTTTTCTTTTTTCATTTTGGACACTCCTCAGTCTAATCTGAGACCTTCTCCATCCCTGTTAGTGTGATTTACAGCACACCTCAGAAATTACCTTTCAAGTGGTATGTCACATGTGGTCTTCTAGTTCATAGTTGCCAATTTAGAAAAACTTGGCATTTACCTTGGATGGTAAAGGGTTAAACGAGCAGGTTGTTTGAGTGTAGGAGTAGGCTAAGGTGTTTTAGTACACAGTACATATAGCACATTTTCTGGCTGGAAATTTAGTTGGTCACTGTTCTAGAGTTAATGGCTGATTGAGCCTACAGCTTACTGGTTTTAAGAAGGCTGATAATGGCAGCAACTTCTAAAATGATGTCACAGTGGTACTGAAACTTGATGTATTGAATTATGATTTTTATCCATTTTTATTCTTAAATGTTTAACCAAAAACCCCTTTATTGAAACAACTTTAATAATTGGAGTTCTGGAAAACAAAACAAATAGAATGATGAATCAGACCATTATCCTTTTACCACTAAAAACTTGCCAGTTTCCTGAGGAACCTACTACAATGTTAGCAGCCATATGTTTTGTGTGTGATTAGTTTATCAAAAAAGGTGGAGTTTACACTCATTCATTATACAATGGACTGTACACACTCTCATTCAGTGTGAATTGGCAATATGATGACCCTTCGATCTCCACTAAAGTTTGTGTAAGCATCCTACACTGTTGTTGCTTGTATTAACTCCAGTCTCTGTTGCATGAAGCACCTAGTCATATTACTGGGGCTCTTCCCTGGAAGAGATGCTAGATTAGTCTGTTGCAATGGTAACCCTTCAAGCTGAAACATTAACATGAACATTCTCCTCACTGGCCTTCATATATTTCTTGTCGTGCAGGTTGGGAGAATTTGTTTAAACATGAAAACATCTCATCTGTGGTGGTCATTGTCTGTATTCTCATGACCTATATGTTTGATCATGTAGTGATGCTGTAAGGAGAAAATAGATACTTGTCCCTACTGGGACTTAGATCTCCTTAATGGTTCACTAGTACACATTTGTACACCTGCAGAGTAAAAGAGTCAATTCGTAGGAACATTTTTTGACAGTCTGTTGAGAAAATGAATGAATAAAGGGGTGAGTTTCTAATGAAACTGTGGTGCTGTGTTGGCTGAGGGAGTGAAGCACCAAAAATTGGATTTATCAACTGAGTTGATGAGGTAAATTGGCCAGCGTAACACGGAAAGCCATAAAAAAGTTACAGCAAAAATTCATCTTTCAAATTGACACCCGTAATCCCCAAGGTATCAATACACGCTTTTCATTCAACCAGCATATTCCTATTTTTACGTTGCCAAGTTTCCACCAATAGCATAGCTTCATTGTTCGACCCATAAACCATACAAAACCCACAGTTCCTTGATTCGCTCTGACCAAGTGCTAATGCTCAAAACATCAGCTTTCAATTTTGTTTTGGTGGTCACTTTACCTTATCAACTCAGTTGATAAATTGAAATCTTTGTGTTAAGGAAACAAACTGCTTGACTGTGCAGTAAACTGTTTTTCTCATTTTGCAGACATCAAGGTCACACTACTGCCCAGTGTGTTTTCAACGTTGCACAAAATCCAACACCAGCAGTGCACCCTGTGGACACTCCTTCTGTGATGACTGCTGGATGTTGTACTGTGTTACCCAACTAAAAATTGGGTTATCATCTGGTTTGTAGCTTTTCTTGTTTAACAAATTAACTCATTACCAGTACACAATTTTTAGGTTGGAAATTTGTTTTCATTCCAGATTGGCCATTTAGTGTTACGCTGGTTAATGGGATATAAATTTCAGCAGAGCATAGCAAATTGCTTACAGTACACAGACAGTAAAAATTTCAGATGAGTTGAAGTATCTTGAGGTCATTGTGAGTTCATGCTTAAGGTCTACTTTAGGGCAAATATATTTTTTGACATTGGGAACAACATTGAGAAATTGTCTGCACATATAGTTCACATGATATCTTTATTGCTTCACATTGCTACCATAATAACTAACATTGCTACCAACACTAAAAGTACATTGGATTCGCTACATGAGCTCACCAATGGATGCCTTTGATTTCACTTAACAGATGCTTATATGCATTTATTTTCATTTTGTTTTCAGGTATTGAGTGCATGAACTGCAATCTTTTAATTGGAGAAGAAATGGCTCTTAAAATACTGAAAAATGAAGCAACTAGAGAAAAATATAGACAGTTTCTTTTTAATGATGAAGTTAAGGTATGTGTAAACTACAATCAGATTGATGACCTTAACAAAACTTTTGATAATTATACAAATTATACCCATAAAAACTAGATAAATTATTAAATTAATTTGTAAGTCCAACCAATTACAGTGACATCAAACCTCTGCAATTATCCTGTCTTGTTGGGGCTCCCAAGAATAGTTCAGATAATTGTGGATCCAGATGTTTAAAGACAATGTTTTATATTTAACTTAGTTTATAAGACATTTAAGTCAAAACTGATACAATATGTTAATACTTAGCTGAGCAACTAAATGTTGTGCATGGTTACTTTTGGGAGAAACCCAGTCACATGACTTTACACGGTGTATCTTTTTTAGCTCTTGTTTCTGTCAAATTTCACTGGGCGAAATGGAGTAAACAAAGTAAAAAAAAAAGTAAAAAGATATTGTCATGCAATCCTTACTTCCTTTTGGACATCTGCTAATTAGAGCCAACAAGTATGTTTAACTTAATTCACCAATCACAAGCTGTTTTTGTAAAATAAAATTTGACCTTGTCACCAAAATTGAATAATTTTAGACTATCTTGTCACTCGGTTGTTTTCTCATGCAGTTTGTGCCCATCTCCAAATTTCGTCAAGTTGAACCATGGAAATAACTTAATTGAGTAAGAGGTTTTTAATGAACCGTTTAGGTTTTTTTTCACTTCACAATGCATGAACATAGTCTTAGTAATCTGCATGTGCATGAGGCTCATTTTGTTGTTTACTGTGTTTTTGTCAGTGTCATCCTTTAATCAGATGGTGTCCTGGAAATGATTGTGGGTGTCTGGTAAAAGTATTGGAACCAAAAGCCAAAAGAATATGGTGTTCAAATTGTTATTCAGTGTTTTGGTGAGTGGCACTGACTAATATTATACAGCTGCAATAACTTTCAGACATAAGCCAAAGAATGTTTAGATAACTCAGCTTCAATTCCGTAAATGATAAAATTGTTTAAAACTGGATAAAGATCCAAAATTTTACAGGATGTTGTACACATGCAAAAATATAATAAATGAGGAACATACATGTATCTACCTCATGAAAGTACTTTCCAACAGATTAGTTTGAGTAGTCACATTGAGTTTTCATCCTCATACTCAAAATTTAGTACCACCTTGAACAGCATAATAAACAGTACTGGTCACAGGAAAGTGCTGCTTAGTAGCTTTTTTTTATTGATAACAGTTTAGGATTTCATCCATAGACTCAAAGTTAGAACCACGTTGTAGAGCACAATAAACAGCACCACAGGAAAGTACTACTGAATAGCTCATATCTGAAAAGTCACACTTTAGGATTCTTTTACAGACTGAAAAGGTAGAACGACCTTGTATTAACACCAAAATTCTGGTAATTAGAACTACAGGTAGGTACTGTTCAATAGCTGTCACTGGAATAGTCACACTTTAGGATTTCATCCAGTGACTCAAAACCTAGATTTAAATTAAATCAGAAATGGCCACAGGAAAGTACTGCTCTGTAGCTTTCGTTCTTTCACTCTAGGATTTCATCCACATACTTGAAAGTTAACACCACCTTTAACATGCAATACAGGTGTATAAACAATCGCACGGGAGAGTACTGCTCATAGCCTTCATTTGAATGGTCAGGATTTCATCTACAGACTCAAAAGTTAGAGCCACCTTGCACAGCATAATAAACAACACCACAGGAAAGTACTGCTCAGTAGCTTTCATTTGAATGGCCACGCTGGGACCTTTTTTCACAGGCTCATTTATTAGAAACAATCAATATATGCAACTCAAATTGAATTTTTTATTTCTGAAAAGCGAGGGTATAAAGATTAATGTTTAACTTTATTTACCGAAGTGGAGGTGAACAGTCGTGGATATTTACCCAGCTGCAAGGCGACGAGGTAAATATCTGACCACTCTTCACCGACACTGTGGTGAATAATTGTTTTATACCAAACAAGTGGATAGCAAGTGGATAGGGAAATCCAGAAAACATCAGGGAGGTGAATAGTAGATACTATCCCAAGTTTGAGTAGCCAATCAGAGTACACGAAAAACACTTTCCACTGGTTTGGTGTATACTAATGTCTATTATTGATGTTTCCTGTAGTTTTATGTGTGGTGAAAAATACCATGCCCCAACGGATTGCTATACAATAAAGAAATGGCTCACAAAATGTGAAGATGATTCAGAGACAGCAAATTATATCACAGCTAACACAAAAGATGTAAGTAGATGATGTGTGTTTTATTATGCACCATTTCTTGTTTCTAGACATTAGATTTTGTTCACAGGTCTGCGCACAGAAAACAAACATGCTTCAGCTCCAGGTTTATACTTCTGAAAAGCCCTGTTATGGGATGAGGTATAATAAAGTGTAACTATGTAAAGTGTACACTGTACGATGAAAGTATTTTAGGGCCGATTTAGACGGTACGACTTTTGCTTACGACTGTCATGTGCGACTTATGTAGCACTCGCTGCTCGCGTCAAGCAAACATCGTATACAACTCCTCATTCTAACATTTTGATTGTGTCTACGACCGTCGTAGTGTTTTAAAACATGTTTCAAAATCCTACGACATTTTTCGTGTTGTGTGTAACTGTCATAAAGATGTTGTACGTCTGATTTAGACGACACGATTCGTGTTGTAGACGTGATGTGAGCAAGTCGCATACTACAGTCGTAAGCAAAAATCGTACCGTGTAAATCGGCCCTTAGGTCTACTCAGATACTTTGTATATAAAACACAAATATGTAACTCCATGGAAATAGAGAAAAAATACTGTTAGCTCTTCATGTGAACAACACAGGCTACTGATTTTCTAAAGAAGAGGGCTTGATTTAAGGAAACAAATCGAGAAATAAATCACTGATCAATTATGCTATAAATTTGAGGTAAAATTCCTGTTCAGTCCATATAGTTACATGTGTATGAAGATGATAGATGATATGCTTGTGTGTTCCACATGGCACTAATTAATTTTATTTGCTTTTAGGAAGTGTGTAACTATGATGTAGTGAGCTAGATTTGAACATTGTATATAAGGCTATGTACACTTGTATGAAGTCACTATTTTGTAAATGGTAATAAAATAAGGTACATGTATTGTGAAAAAATGAGTATTTGATGTCCAAGCTGATAGAAAAACAGGTTTTTTGCAGCACCAATGTAACTGATCTAACGGGCACGGTACTTTCCCTGATTGTGCAGTCTGACAAACATTTCCGCCCACAAATGTGAAAGGGACAACAGCAAGATAATTGCGTCCTCTGGGATACACACATAATTTTAGCTTTATAATTTGGTGTAAATTAGAGAAGAACCTTTTTCCACTCCTGCATGGCTCACAAAATTTTGTTGATAATGGATGAAACCTTTAGTAGATGAGCTGTGTTCATTCTATTCAGTTCTACTAAATTCGTGCAACAAATATTATCAAAGAGAAATGAAACTCTAAGAATAATAATATTTATTCTCGTAGATTTCGCAAGATCAATAGTTAGGACTTCAAAGCATGAAGGTAAAAGCTGATAAATGAATCTTTTCTGTGTTTTCCATACAGTGTCCAAATTGTGGGAGTTGCATAGAGAAGAACGGTGGATGTAATCACATGGTATGCGAATAGTAAAAACTACCTTTAAATCCTGGGCCCAGTTGCTCAAAGCAGGGTTAAACTAAACCAGGATTAGCATCATCTTAAACTCACTTTTCATCCATAACAATGTTGATTCAGTAAATTATTTTCACTTGACAGTTTGACTTTTGCTGCTTTCAAATTGTCAAGTAAAAATTAGCAGTGGTAGCACTTTTCTGCAAGAGAATCAGAAACCTTGGACAACATTTTACCCAGCATTAGCACTACATGTAATCAGCTTTCAAACAACTGGGCCCTGGATGTAAGCCTCCTGGTCCCCCTCCCCTCCCCTCCCACTGACAGTTCCATTTGCTAACTAAGTAAAACAACATTCTGGTCATAAGTCATAAGTCTATTCCCTCTCCCCGATATACAGTGTACATGTAAGACCCCTTTTCCTTATTTCCTTGAATGAAATGAATCATTTTATAAGGTTCCTTACTTAACACGATATATTTCAAGTGTGAGACGTGAAACATAGAATCATCAAATTATAATGTCTGTGTAGTGTGGAACAGGGGATTAAAATGATCAGAGGAACCTCTCGCAATCTTGTTAGATAATATTTGTTTTTGTTCCCATTATATTGACTGAAATTGAGGACTTATTTTGTGTGGACTTGAGCTTTAAGACCAGTTAATGGAAAATGCCTCTTGTTAATAGCAGGTGTAAAGTTAGCCTCAATTTGTCTCACACCAGCTCATTCCAAAAGTTTTTTTTGATACCATTTATAAGCCCCCTCCATTTAAAGGGGCATGGACACGCTATTTTAGTTCACTTTAAAAATAAAAAATATGTCCTCACATCAATTAACGCCCAGAAATAATGGTCTAGTTTTGTTACCAAAGACTATATTACTTCACTGAAACTATTTTCTGTCGTCTGTTGCTACGGATGGCACGGATGGAAATGGTTCCTTTAAATGTTCAAACACAATTGGGCATGGATAAAGTTAGCTACCTATAATTCTAGCACAGTTCTGACCATAAATCTGCGAAATCCTCGTGACTATGCCCCTTTAAAAGTCTTACAAAGGTTTTATAACCCTAACACTCTTGATTGTTTTGTTGACTATTCCTAACTTTGTTTTCTTGTTCAATTATCCAGCAATGTATCAAGTGTAAACATGGTATGTTTGCTTTTTTATCTTACATAAAATGTGGTCTCATTCCATAAGTGATTTTTTTTTGTGTGAGTGTGATAAAAGTGACTTCAAATTTTATAGCGGGTATTATTGGGAAAAAGACAAATGGGTTTGCATGATAGAAATTTTATGAAACTGTTTTGAAAGTTTATGCTTCCGTTTGCCATTCCCTTTACTCTACTTCCAGTTCACACCCTGTTAATATTCTGTAGCTTCTGCCTACTTTGCTCTTTTGGTGTTGCAGACTATTTCGGGATGTTGCCAAAAAAATCCTTTTTCGCCTGCTTCTGATGTGGTACAAAATTTTTCCTTTATTGCCTCCCTTTCGCCATCTCACAAATGTTATTTTCTTCTGATTCCCATCCCTCTCCCAGTTCCTCCTTTTTCTCGTAGACGTCTCCCCCATTTGCTCTCCCCTCCCCTCCCCCTCACTAACCTCTCCATCCTCCAAAGAAAACGTCAAGTAAGCCGAACAATCCGAAGCAAATTGTCGTCATCGCGAATTGAAAAACAACGCCTATTGTTCTTTCTTGGAGAAATTAATCGTTGTCTCCAAACTCGAATCGAGCATGCATAATCGAGAATGTTCCGCTTCGGCAACTCTCGCGAGAAACGAGTATGGAGAGTCGAGCCGAGTTGCGAGTGAATCGAGACTCGATTCTCGATACTCGATTCTCGCGAGGATCGAGTATCCAGTGTCTTCGTACATTTGAGCGGTACTGTAGTAGGAAAAGCTCCCTTTTCTCCAGATATCGCGTGCCTTATTTTCGCGGTCCTCTTTGTGGCTTAATCATTTTTTAATAACAGAGCAATAAATCAGTCTTGATTTTTACGTTGTACATATTATAATTTAGTTTGTGTACCGTTTCTGTCAATTTGTGACATTTAATGTTGATGTTGTATTTGTTTGCAGATTTCTGCTGGATGTGTTGTGGTGACTGGAAAAGTCATGGTTCAGAGTACTACGAATGCAGTCGATACAAATCCAACCCTAACATTGTGAACGAGTCAGCTGGAATACAGGCCAGAGAGGCACTCAAGAAATATCTCTTCTATTTTGAAAGGGTATGGCGATTTTCAGAAAGAGATAATATCTGTTATTAAACTTGTCCAGCGTGAGGTTGTTATTTGGCAAAATATTGCTTAAGAATGAAGCCAATGTTGACATTTTGCAAATGCGGTCTGAACAAACTAGTTCGATTGAGATTTTATTATCGTGGCTTTTGCATAATTTTCTTCGATAGCATAGTATATCTATGTAGGCAAACGCGCGCGTTGCAGAAAGTTTAGTGCAAAGATTTTTCCAGCCCCTCTTGCACACATTCTGCCAAAAGTGTACAGATATGCGCCACACACCCCCAAAAGATTAAATAGTTTACTCTTGAAAGGTTTCAAAACCACACGTCTGTGAAGTCCATCCCTTCCAAAAGCGGTTCTTCTTCAACCTGTTCTAATCAGAGGCCACATCTCTGGCACCCCCCTAAGGAAGCTTGTTGCCTTTGGCTACTCGGGACTTCTACCCCAAACGATAAATCCTACGTAGAACCCTGGCAGTGTGCTTAAAGATAGAGAGGTGATTTCTTCTTGGAGATTTCTGCTCGAAATAAACTGTACCTTACTAAGCAAAACACGTTTCCTTCATGGACTTGACTATGTTTTATGCCTCATCAAAGAAACAAACCACAGGCTTACCATGCTCTGTCTGTGTGGTGGGCTGTGCATTTATATAAAAAGAAAAATGGCTGTATTGGTTTATCAAACTAACAAAACTTGAGCCGAAATTTAGGCCTTTTAAAACTGAGGAAGATGAAATAAAACTCACAAAATTGCTGCGGTAGTGTTTTGATTTGTGTCTGTGTGTTTATTTTGACGATTAAGGCTCGTGAAAGCGATTTTTTAAAAAACCGGTCAGATTCGCTGCTTTTGGCCGAGAGGATGGTATGCTTGTGACAAAAAGCAACCAATCAATGCATGTACTGCATTTTGAAACACACAGCAAATTTACAGGATTCTAACAATATTATTGGTGCTATTTAGTGGCAAAACCATGCGGACAGCCTTAAACGAGAAGAAGAAACAAAGCGAAAAATCAACCAGAAGATACAGGAAAAAGTCAACAACAACATCGGCACGTGGATTGACTGGCAGTATCTACTGGATGCAGCACAATTACTAGCAAAGGTGAACAGAATCAGTGCTTATTGACTGACCAGGAAGGCTGGGAAAGAATATCTAACTAATTGTTAGGACAACAGATCGGTCCATCCAACTCAAAAAAGTAGGATTAGGTTACTAGGTTACCCTGTGTTCTTCTTTCCGATCGGTGATAGTATATTAGCAAAGGTAAGAAGAATTGGTCCTTATTACTGAACTGACTAAGAAAGCTGGAAAAGAATATCCAATTCTTAGGAGAACAGATCGGTCCGTCCAACTGAAGGAAAGTGGGATTAGATTGCCCTGTGTTCTTCTGCTTTCTGATTGGTTATACCGTATTAGTGTTTTTTGTGTGTTTCATTTTTTTTCTCGAAATTTGTAGCTACAGCACACCCCAAAAAACAACAACAACAACAACAACCTGGAAGCATGTAGACATTACTTACTAGTCACTAAATAACTCCCTTTTTTTCGTTGATATCTTAGTGCCGTTACACGTTGATGTATACCTACCCTTACGCTTACTTTATGGAGGATGACAGGAAAGGATTGGTAAGTAAACTTTGGTATAAATTGGATGGCTTTTCAGTTGAGTGTCGAAAGTATTTCGCGTTTTGCTTTGGTTTTGCTGTACTTCACTCTGTGATTGGTTCAAAAATCTCACGCCATTTCCTCGACCAATCAGAAGTAAAACTCAAACCAATCCGCGACTTGGTCGCACGCGTTTTCCCGCGCTTGGCGTCGGTTACATGTATTTGCTTTGAGTTCTGATTGGTTCATTGGGTAATTTGTGTTTGTTGTGATTGGCTGGGATAATTACTTTGGTTTTGGTTTTACGACACTCATTTGAAAAGCGCTCTATATTTCTGTCGTAGGTTTCCCATTCATGCTATGTGTTTCCTTTCTGGACCGGCGATTTTCAGGTTAAAACAGGTTAACAGTCCCTCTTTTCTCTCTCGGGAATTGTCGAGCACGAGTTCACACACTTGGAAGTCCCCTTCCGCGTGCAAAGTCCATGCGTCTCTTTGGCTGCATCTACAGATAATCTTTTCAATCCTTTAAGTGATAACTAACGAGCTCGGATGGTCGGACAATCTGGCTAAATGTCCGTGTGGATGGGGCATAAAATACATACCTGTCTCTATTATAGGTTTTCTTGTGTTTAGTTGAGAGACTGCGGTGCATTGGTTTGTCGTTTCAAACGTTTCTTATTCTTGCGTTTTTATTTTTTGAACAGTTTGAGTATCAGCAAGCGCAGCTGGAGCTGGAGATAGAGAACTTGTCTTGGAAATTAGAAAGAGACGAGCGGTATTTTCGAGGGGTAAGTAAAAAAGAAAATGCTCCAGTTTTGTCGTCAGGGAATGGACTGCTTCCCAGTACCACTCGGTCAGGCTCGTCTGACGCCTTAGTAATAGCATGCCAGGGTTTGTTTGCGCATGATAATTTTGGGGGGTCCGCTTTTCCCGGCATACTCATGAGTACTGATTAAGCGGAAGTGAAACAGGTGAACAAAGGTGGCGTTAGGGAAGATTTGTCCAGAGTGGACAGATTAAAATCAACCCGTTTAGGATGATTCAAGTGTACATTAAATGAAACGTGGGTAGACTAGTGGTATGGACTTCCGATCTGAAGAACAGTGGATTGAGACCTGATCTCTGTCATCTTGTACTTGTTTCTCAGATCAAAAAATAAATAATAAAAAAATAAAAAAATAAAAACTTTGCTTCACATTGTCTCTCTCTTCCCAGGTGTGTAGGCCAACGGGTGGCGGAGTAGACCCTTAGTTAGTTAATGCTTTCAAACGGCGACTAAACTTTTTAGCCGCGAGGGAGCCGGGGGATGGGCATTTTTTTCTTCCCGAAGTTTTTTGGTGACTAAAAGTTCTTTATGAATTATATTTTTCTAGCTTGCACGACATTTCTTTGCTTCCTGTCGCCAGTCGTGATTGTTTCTTCTGAAAAAGCTTTGCAGGAATTCTGTTGGCGTTTGTCCAATTCCCTCCTTATCCCAACCTCAAAAGTGAAATTGTCCTCAGAAACTGGAGGTAATCGCGGATCTGATAGAAACTTATAGGGTTGTCGAATCTCCCTCTAGGCTGGATTGAGATCACGTTGAATTATTGACCCTTGTTTTGCAGGACTTTGAAAATCAAATGGACATTGCCGAGAAGAGAAGACAGACTTTGCTGAAGGACTTTCTTGTGGTTTAAGAAGCTTGAATGATAAAAATAACTGTTTGCGTGACTTATGCGACTGTCACTTTGGTCGTCAGATAGCATGGCCGTCATACAACTCAAGTCACGCAAAGATAATTTGGAAATAGATTTACAGCAAATTTCATTATTTTGAAGAAAGTGCTCCAAACTTTCTGTATATTTCTACACAGACAAAAGAAAAGCTGTCGAAAATTTAGGACTTTTAATAAAATCTATTTGGTATTGGTTTCTTTTACAATAAAACGCAAAGAAACACTACCACTTCTGCTCACTTTTGCTTCTTTGTTCCCTGTTAACCCATTTGTTGCCAGCTTCAAACATTAAGTCATGAACGTTTAAGGACGGTGCCTCCAAATGCAGAGATATTTTTGCACAGTTTACGACTTTGCGGAAAAAGCAGATCTTATCAATGGCTATTGGAATTAAACAACACAATGTATGGCATTTTCTTGCCAAATTTAAGCTCAGCTATCTCTGGAAAATGCATGGTTAAACCCAAGTTTCTTTTTAGACTTCAACAGTCCTTGCTGAGATCCTCCTTTCCCACATACTTATAAACCGCGCAAAAATACCTTTGTATTAGAGCGGCTTTCAGTTGAGTGTCGAAAGGAATTCGCGTTTTGCTTTGGTTTTGCTTTACTTCGCCCTGTGATTGGATAAAAAATCTCGCGCCACTTTCTCGACCAATCAGAAGCAAAACTCAAACCAATCGCGACTTGCTCGCACGCGTTTTCCCGCGCTTTGCGCCGGTTACATGTATTTGCTTCGAGTTCTGATTGGTTCATTTTCTAATTTGTGTTAGTTGTGATTGGCTGGGATAATTACTTTGGTTTTGGTTTCACCACACTCATTAGAAAAGCGCTCTAGTAGGTACCGTCGTTTAATGAAAACTGAGTTTCACAGGCCATCCCGAGATGCACCGAACGTATGCGCAGTAACAAAAGGAGGCGCCGTGGTGGAGAAACATTAGTGTGGCCATTTAAATGAAAGCAGTTACTTTTGAGTCTGTAAATAAATTCCTTGTGACTATTGGATTGAAAGCTGATGAGGTGTAATTTCTTGTGGTGCAGTTCATCATCCTATACAAAGTGTCCTAACTTTGAGCCTGTGAAAGCTGCGAATGTGTGAAAGTTCATATGAAATCTATTTAACAATGCTTTGCTATGCTACCATCTGTTAAGCCATACAAAGTGGTTCTAAGTTTCGAGTTTGTGCTTGTAATCCTAAAGTGCTAAAACTTATTTGGTCATACTTCTGGTGAAGAGATTGAGAGCCACGTTAGTTGGAGGGAGCAGGGATGGCGCATTGGTAAGAGCGATTCGATTCCCGGTCCCGATGTCATAGATGAGTTGAGTTTGTTGTTGGTTATCGTCCTTGCCCCGAGAGGTTTTTCTCCGGGTACCCCGGTTTTTCCCTCTCCTCAAACTCGTCAAAAACTGACACATCCAAATTCCAATTCGATCTTGGAGGTGTCCCCAATTAGCATTCTATGCTAAATGCCGTTGACACCCGAGTAAAGTGATTTATTAATTTTATTTTACTTGACGTGAGGGTAAACGTGGACTTTCGCCTTGCTCAACCTGTGCAATGTATAATGCATTTTCTAACTTAACTGGAACCGGCAAGTTTAAACAGAAGTCGGTTATAAAACACTTGATGGACGACTGGAACGCACTACTTAACCTCGGGCTGGCCACTAATTGTTGCGTACGTAAACCGATCGAAAGGAAGACTGCTAGTAGTCCCTCTGGGAAACTGGGGAAAAGGCCCAGTTCTCCCTCGGCTCGTTTGCTCATTCGCTTGTTTTTCGCCCGCCCGCTCGACTGACTAAAAAGGGACAACTAGCGGTCTATAAACCCGAAAAAAAAAAACTTAAAGGACTTCGGATAGATCGGGTCTAAAAGTACACACGAGTGACCACGAGTGTCCACGAATGACCACGAGTGACCACGAGTTGACCACGAGTGACCACGAGTGACCACGGGGGAGAGTGCATCAAAATATTTTGCTGATGTCATGATGACGTCATCATTACATCGTTTTATCAAATAATCACTATTTAACGGCAAACTGACCTGTTTTTGAGACCTTAATACCTGGATTCGACATTTCCACCATTTCTGACTGAATGGGGGAGGGGCTAGGGGACGGACAGGGAGGGGGATGGGGGTACAAACTTTCCGCCACCCGCACCCTTCGATCTCGGCTCCCGCCACTTTTCTTAACTGTTTTCTCTCGCATGTTGCACATTAAAAACCACGCTTCCCGCGTTTTTTTTTCTTCTCTCGTACACCTACCTCCCTCTTTTCTACCCGGAGTCCCAAACTCTGTTCACCTCCTTCCCTCCCTCCCCTCCCTCCCTCGTGGTCACTCGTGGTCAACTCGTGGTCACTCGTGGTCTTTCGTGGTCACTCGTGGTCACTCGTGCGTACTTTTAGACGCGATCCTTCGGACAGGCTTGGGTGCACGTTTCCAGAGACCGGAAGTACTGCGCCCCAGTGAGTGTAAAAAGTATGCCGAAATGCTTCCTGGGCAATGATTAAAGATGGCGGAGCAAATGTCTGAGCTGTTTTTATTTCGTGACCTGAGTTTCGTGGTCAAAATGTGATCAATCCCTAGTGACAGAAAGGTAAGTCTATTCTTACCAATTTATGTATTCAAATCTTCTGTCCATATTGTCAGATTTACAACAATAATCATATTTGAAAAGAAAACGGTGTTCAGCAAATTGCTTACTCCTGCTTACTCGAACAGGGCCATATTCGTTAAAGGACGTAGCCTGCAATGTTGGAAAAATTTTTGGACAAGTCTATTGAAGTCTTTAACAGGTCGTGAGATTGTACAGTGGCTTACCTTTTGATTGAGAAAATTAGTATCCAACATTAACTTTAATAGTGTCGTAAGAACACTTCAGATTTCAAACAGTTACTTCCGTGCAGGCTTAAGCTTAAATTTTGGCGGGTTTCACAAGCGGAGAAACTCGTCAAGCTTATTTTAGGAAATTCAGCTCTTGATTGCTTTGAGACCTGTTAGAGGTTTTGTCGGTCAGAGAAGATATATTTCATTACTCTCATTTTAAGACTCACGAAGAAAACTCGTTGGAATGTGCAATGTTTTTGACGCACAGTTAAATGAAGGTTCTGTCCTCTTTTACCTGTGCACAAGATCAAAATCGAAACTAAACACTAAACAATAGATTTCACGAAAACAATACCCTTTATTATTATTATTATTATTATTGTAAAGCATTGTAAAGCGCTCAGCACTTTACGGATAAGCGCTATAATACCCGAAAACGAAGAACATACAATGTCAAATCCCCTGTGCACGGGCATGTGAGAATGACGGCAATGAAATATGCTCACGTAGTCAGGATGTCTACTTTTAGTCCATTACGATTATTTCTTCCTGAAGATCAATTTCCTTGATGGCTTACCCATAGTTAGTAGACGTGGTTAACCATTCTGTGTCTGTTGACCATAAAACATTATTTTAAATACACTTGTTTGATTGTTAAATCGACACTGCTGCACTCTTGTCAGTGATTTCACATGCACTCTTGTCAGTGATTTCACATGCATAGGCATGATAATGGTCATGATTTGTATTTCAGTCTTGAATATTGTGTGACTTTATGACCCTGACAGTCAACAGTTAATTCTAGATTAATTTTCCTACAAATCAAGTTTACATGTAAATGCCAAGGTTTTATTTGTTTAACAATTTCATTTTCATTAGTACAAGACTGAAATGTGTGATTTTAAATGTGGTAAAATTGACTTGGCAGTTGTAAGGCCTTTAATAATGTGTCAGAGACAATATTTAGAAGATTGAATTAATTTTGATAAAGAAATGTTGCTGCATACTAGGGTGTCAGAACTCCAAAACTAATACCTTCAGATGTTCTTGATTCTCTAATGAGATCCTAATTCTTTGTGTGGTTAACAGTTTCAGTAAACTGTCCACCATTATTAAGAACTTACTTCCTGTATGTTGAAGTCCTCTCCAAAAAAAGTTCCTTCTTATCTGTTTTAGCTTTGTCTCAGACAAATGAAACACTAAGATGCATGCCCATACTACAGTATAATTTTGATGTACCAGAACACATGTTGGATCACAATAATTATTGCAACATGTGTATCAGCATTAGAGATCATTGTGTCATTCTTTTCTTTGAAAGGTATTCAGTACTCCCTTCATAGTTACTTGCCTTCTTAAAACATGATGGATGGAGCTTCTAATGATCAGAAATATCACCATATCGCTCAACAAAGGGCACAGCAATTTAAGAAGATCAGACAGACATCTAACATTACACGGGCAAGGAGCCAAGATGGGCAGCCTGTGTCATATCAGAAAGTAAAAGAAAAGGCAAATATCACCAGACATTCTGGAGTGATGTCAGACCCAGATATACCGGGCACACTTGTGATATTAAATGCCAAAGGATTGTTTCAAGGGAAGAATGTAAATGGTAAACAGAGCAAGGACGAGGGAAGACCTGTTTCTTTAAACATGGATGAGGAGGCAAGCAGACCTGTGTTCTTTGATCCTTCAATTAACAACAAAGAAGCAAAAGTCAGTGATTTAAGGAAGAGGTTTGAGGCTGTAGAATGTGATGTTGTTGGACACAGTGTAAACACTGGAGGTGATTTCTTAAATCCTCTACACAAAGTGAATCAGGACTTGGTTTCTAGCACAAACAAGAGTTTAAGGAAGAGTGCTGACAAAAAGCTTGAGAAGGTTCTCAACACTGAGACTGTGGAACATGATACTGTAAGAGATAAAGGAGGCCATGGAGGTGAACTCTTAAATCCTTTACACAAAATAAATCCAGACTTAGTTTTAAATGTAGATGACAAATCAAGGAAGAATGTTCTAAAGAAGTTTGAAAAGGTTCTGGGCCCACCTGATGCATCCACAAAACCATCAACTTCACCTCCAAAGGAACACAAAGTTATAACTGAGACTGTGTCGGAAGTTGCTGTAAAGGAACCAGCAATTCTGAAGCCACCGTTGCGACCTCCACCACGAGCCCCTAAGCCAGATCCTCTGAAACGTTGCCGTGGTGAGTCAGACCCCTTGCCCCTGGATGTAAACCGAGTGTCAAGAATTTTACCTGTATGCCAACAAGAGAGTTTAGAAGAGATTGTTCAGGAAGAGCATTTACCTCAAGGAAGTTCTGAAACTGAAGAAGTTGTGATTGGTAATAATGAAAATGATAACTATGATGATAATGATGATGATGACGATGATGATGAATGGGACACAGATTTTGACGATGATGAAGATGATGAGGAGGAGCGATTAAAGCGCAGTTCTCAATCAAGCCATGAAAGTTCCGGTGACGCTGAACCTCTGGTATGTTACATGTAAACCAGTCTTTTATTCAAATCTTGAGTCCAGAATGTTTTCTTTGTTTTGTGTTCGGTTGCCCTTATGTTAACTTCAGTTTAACTTAACTTAAAACTGGCTTCAAACAAGGTTTACCCTTCACTTTACCCTCATAACTGCTAAAATTGGTTTCAATTTAAAACTAATGGTGAAATAGTTACCCCAACTGTAGATCATTACATGAAATTCAGGTATATGTAAGCTACAAAAATATTTGTCTAAATGCTTTAATTTAAGGTTGATGGAAAGAAGTACTCTTCCAGTTCTGGGAATTATTCAAAAGTTTTACTCTGACTAGTAAAATTGAGTTCTGTCTACTCACGTTAATGAAGGTTAAAATTAGTTAAGAAGATTTTGAGACAGTACGACTGTAATTGCAGATCTAGAAAATCTCAATTATGTTATAAATTAATAGTAACTGTTATAAATAGTAACTGTACTTTGCTATAAAACATGGATTGTACTCATTAAAAGTTAGTTAAGAAATTATTCTCCGAAAAATTCAACAATATTCCAGTCTGCAATATATTAACAATGTTTATTATAAATATTGATAATTTTGTGTAACAATGTTACTTTGAGCTATATTTTGATAAATTATGTCTAATCATTTATTAATCATGATATGATATAGCAGCTGCACGTCAATAAACAAGGTCCAATGCAATGTGTTTTTCCCAGATTTATGAAAATTTGTTACACAAATTAAACTTATATTCAAAGTATACAATTGTAGTTACCTGACCTGTGACCTGTATTGCCGTTTTGATGTGAACATCATCACTGGTTGTGTATATTATGTCTGTGGGTGTTAAAAACTAAATTACGATGAGAAAAATTCACAGATAATGCTTAGTCACAATATATTTGATGCCCAATGCATAATTGTTAAATAATATTGCTAACTTACTGTGGTAACATAATATAATTATGGCATGACCATATTTATGACACATTGAGAGTGGATTCAATAGGACTTTGACGTGCTGTATTCTTGATGAAATAAAATAAATGGACCTAGCATGTAATGCACAGGTCTGAAAATTGAAAGTCATATGTGTACCGTGTACATGCTATTGGTCATAAGGTGTTTCATAGCCAGTGAAATTCATACCACTCAATATACCCTGGTTAAAATCCTATACTGGATCATGCAGGATTTTTTAGAATCTCTAAAATCTTGTAGGATACTGCACAAATGATCCTACACGTATATCCTAAATAGGCTATAGGATCCTCTAGGATAGCCAGTTAGGATCCTACAAGATCCTATTAGTTAGGAACCCATATTAAGATTATTTTCTTGTGCATACATATTTGCTGGGCTCCCTAAAAGGTTTTTTAGTCCGAATATATATACAAAACACAAATCAAACAAAAGGATATTCTGTAGTACAAGAATACAATACCAAGGCTGTGTGTTTAAAACCCTTTAAGCCCCAACAGTGACAATCATCTAATTTCTCCTTACAGTACCATTACTTGATCAAACATACAGATCATGAGAATTAAGGAAATGATCACCAAAGATTAAATGTCTTGATTTTTAACCAAATTCTCCATGAGCTAACAACATAAGAATTATATGGAGAGTAGTGAGGAGAATATGGATGTTTATATTGGGGCTTAAAAGGTTTAACTACTACAGTATGAAACACTAGGTATAAACTAGGGTATTTAAAACTGTCTAAGACTATAAACAACTGGTTGAGACATTCAATCTAGATATAATAAAAAAATTTATTATATAGCAAGCAATTCTCCAGTCTAAATCGAGTGTTCTGATTGGTTAGTTTTCGGTCGGGATTTTACCGTACGGACCATTACCATGGAAACGGTCCTTTATGGATATTTTTTTTTTCGCGTTCCCGCTCCCGCAACTGATTCAAACTGCGAAAACGCAAGAAGATAAAAAAAGGAAATGTTTGGAGCTGGTACAAGATAAATGAACGAGGTAAACACGTCTGTTTAGAAAGAGCGCTCTTCAATTAACTTTTAATTACCGACTTTTTGATATAAGCAAAAGACTTGCCGGCAGTGATTCAAAAAGCAGTGATGGCCAACGTTCTTCAGTGACCAAGTTGTGTGTTTATTGTTTTTTTGTACGGCTATAGGCTGTAAGCTGTAAAGAGCCGAGTAAATCGGCCAAGACTTAAACAATAATTTTTTAAATCCAGCATTAACGAAAGAGTACGTTTCCCACAAGAAAAAAAAATGAAAACTGCAAAACAACTAGCAAACGGCTTTCATCGGCAACTGTAAATCGAAAGGAAACGAACACGTTCTCAGTTGTCTAGTTAAATATTGGCCATCGCTTCAGTCCGCTTTCCACAAGAACAAATTAAAGCTACACGTACATGTATTAAAATAACAGTGTACCTTCATTCCTCAGCGAGAATTTTACTGTTGTAGTGGACATCCTTGAAAATAGTTTTAGCTTGTTCACAAGTCCGCTCTTGCTGTACATGTAGCTCGCGCAAAAAACAACTTTGTTAGTAGGTGCGACGAATATTTGCTCTCAGCATCCACAAAGTTCTCCATGAAGCCACTGAAGCAAACAACTTGCAGTATTTGATGGAGAGATAATTTCCAGTGTCTTTTTCTTTTTACGTTCGAGTGTTCCTTTGTTCACATTTACAGACTAACACGCTACCACATTTTCCAGTTTGAGAAGCACATTTGTGAGATGTTATCGCGGCCTTTTCATTATTCTTCTTTTTTTTCCGAGTTGTTTCCGCCCATTACGGAGAAGTATTTTCAAATAAACCTATCTTGTGTTGTAGAGGACGACGAAAAATTGACACATACAATAAAAGCAGAGCAGTTTTCATTCAAGAGCCACGCAAGTTTTTGCCGATCGACAGCAACGATCATCAAACTGATTCGAAAGCCAGTTAAAATCGCGGGCTTCTTTCCTTGACATTGGCCGGAAATTGACTTGAATGAACTACCGGAAGTGTTGTTTCGTACGAAAAATGATGCCATATAATAAACTACTTACTAACTTCACTTGCTCGGGACCGTACTGGGGAATATCGGCCCTCGGGCCAATATTCCCCAGTACGGCCCTCGCGTTCAGTTAGTAAGAGGTTAATATTATGATTATATAAAAATATTTTTAAGGTAAAAAATTACAAGCAGATGATAAATATAATTTATAAGTACTAGTTATTGTATATTACATTGCTATATTGTTTCATTCCTGATCATGATCATTTTCTTGAAATTAAAATGTAGTTTCGCATCACACAAACCATTAGGCTACCCAGACAAAATTTGGACTGGGTAACAAAAATTTTAAACACATCGCAGACTTCAGAATACGAACTGTTCAAGCAGAATTTGTCGCTGATTCATAATGGTCTGAACTTGTGTTCTGGTTGGCTAAAGGAAAAAATTTGTCTGGGTGGCCATGGTTTGTGTAGCCAAACAGTAATTGTATCAATTTTTTATGACAGGAATTCCCAGATGCTGTATCGAAAAAACTCTACAACATTGCATCTGAAATTCTCACCACAGAAAGAGCGTAAGAATCACTTTTCTTATACACATTTAATGTTCTCTTAGCTATTAACTTGTAACTTACAGTTATATTTATTTATACTATAAAAAATCTGAATCATGTGATGACTATAATATTTCGTTACAAAATCGTTAGTCACTCTTGACTAGTAGAAATTAAAACCAGCAGCAAAGGGTCAGAATAATATTTTTAATTTGATATTAGTGAATTACATGTATTTAATTAAATGTTAATCAATAATTAAAAAATTATTGATTAACAATGTTACCTTTTCTCAACAGGTATGTTAGAAGACTTCACCTTCTAGACCAGGTTAGAGATGTCAGTGACCTTGTATGGTAAAAATTATACATGCTATGTATTTATATCTTTTGTTCTCCAAATTAGTGTTATTTCTTTTTGTTGGCACAGTTTTTGGAGTGATCTGTTCCTGAAACAGATTAACTTGCCTTGTTTTACCAAAATTCAGTATTTTGTACTGGCCCTATAATTTTAACAGATCATCTTAAACTGCAAACTTTTTCTCAAAATAATAAGCATTTCTTATTTTAATCTTGACCATCTGCTTTGCCATTTTTTGATGTTTTAACAACTTTTATACCTGTCTTACATTATTAGATTTGTCATGTACAACTTACTTTAAAGTGCTTGCGTGATGTAGGGAGTTTGTGCTCACAGGTCTATTGTCATAGTTGTACCTGCACAATTTGTATGACCTCACTCATCATGAGTCTTCCATAGCTCGATCAGTGGTAGAGTGCACATGTTCCAGCCAGTATCTGGAAGGCTGTGGGTTTGATTCTTGTTGGGGGCTCGGAATTCTTTTCGGGAGAAGATCTTGACATTTATTTATTCATTTATTATCTATTTGTGTACTAATGTTGAATCAAATAATTTTTCCAGGTTTTTTATTTCCGCCTGAATCATGAGTGTTGTGCAAAAGGACTTCTACCTGTGGAAGCACTCAATGATATTTTCTCCAACATCCAAGCAATTCATCAACTTCACAGAGATTTTCTGTTACCAAAGTTAGAAGCAAGAATGAAGGAATGGTATGTCCGATCCATTTTTTGTAATCCCTGAAATCAGCTGTCAAAGTACCCTGTGTGGTAAACTAACATTGCCCAAGCCAGTCGCACCAATTATCTAAAGCATAGCTTTAGCTACAGCGGGGCTCAATCGTGGAATTCCTTACTACAAGATGTAAGAAACATCAAGTCAATAGGGCAATTTAAAAGGGAAATAAACCGACTACTTCAATCAACGGTTTCCCACTCGGCAATCTTGTAAAACAGTGAATGAAGTGTATAGATATTTTTTAATTATAAATTGTCACTTCTTTTAAAATACACTGAAGATTTTACGGTGTTTAAATAAAGTTAATGTATTCATTTATAATTTATTTCTATGTATGTATCTGCCACATACGCAAATTATGTACAATGTAGGCTATGAACGTACAAATGTACAGGAGTGCTCATCCAACTGAAAAAATAATTATAATATACAATAATAAAAAATACCAAATATCCAATAATAAAAAATGCCAAATATTTAAAATAGTACCCTTTTCTGTTTTCCCATAATTGTTCTGGGGCCTTTTCAATACCATTGTACTGATCCATGAGGTGCATATTAGATTTAACCTTAACAGGTTGTTATCTGAATTGTTTTAAAACAGGTCCAGCAACAACCAAATTGGAGATATTCTCAAAGGACTTGCTCCATTCCTAAAGGTAAGCAGTATAATTCTCATTCCATCAACTTAAGTTTGCTAAATTATTTACAGTCGTTAAGCTGTATCAGACTCTTGATCAGGTCAGTGAACACATGTAAGCCTCTGGTCTTTGCTGTCTTGTAAATGAATGTTTCCATAGAGAAGAAAGTTTGCTCTATTTAAATTGCCTCTCTCTTAACCCAGGTGTATAAATTGGCAACAGCGAGCCATTACCCTGAGAGAAATCCTAATCCCATGCACAGGATCTTAATAGGTTCCTTATACAGGATCTTATAGAATCCTAACCTAGGATCCTGGTGAGATCCGATTTCTGATCCTATAGAATCCTAAAACGTTTATGAGAACCAGTAAGGAGAATTTGTATAATGATGCTGAGGCTTAAAGGGTTAAATAAAGTGGAGTGGGGGGGTGGCACAGCAGTGAGAGCACTCACCTTTCTAAGCCGAGAGTCATGTACTGCCTATAGCCAAACCACGGCTTAGCAAAACCATCAGCTTTTGATCCATTTGATATGTGATTTGCTCTCAATTCTATTTTGATTCCGCTTGACCAAACAGGGGCTTTAAAATGTGTGTCTGTGGGTTATTTAACAACTTGTCAAAGTTATGTACTGGCCTTAATACAGGGCCTCTAATATTGTTTTCTCTGTCTTTAGATGTACACACTGTATGTGGGAAACTTTGATAAAGCAACAGAAACGTTATCCACTTGGATGAAAAAATCGACAGCTATGGCAGCTGTAATTGAAGAAATTCAGGTAAGATACCAGCTAGCTATGACAGTGTTCCACTATGATGTGTGAAAAAATGAGGAGGTGCAATTAAGTTAAACAAGCTACGTAGATCAGTACAACGATCATTCTGCAAAATGGGATTAAAAAGCAAGGGCCCTACAACATTTGCATACTGGGTTTTAACACAGTATGCCATGCAAGGAAAACCTTGCTGGTTGTATAGTTACATGTACTATTAAATTAATGACTATCTATGTAGTTGCACAAAACGAGTATTGTGACCCATTTTTTTATTGCATTTTGAAGTGTTCCGAAACTTATTTACCACTTGGACCAAGTTTTACAAAATTTTCATTATCCTTTCTTTTTTGATGGAATTGCTTTAACACCATTAATACAGCCACTTAAAGTACCTGGTGCAATAGCTTAAATAGCGAATTAAAGCAAATGAAAATTAGAATAGTTTGTAAGAGAAAAATTCAAAAGTTTAATTTAAGCTATTTTGCAAACTGATTTTAGTCATTTCGTCATTTCGCCTCTTACATTATGATAATTTTCTCTGTTGTTGTTCTGTTCTGTTACTTCTGTTACATAACGAATTAAAGCAAATAAAAATTCGAATAGTTTGTTAGAGAAAAAGTCAAAAGTTTAATTTAAGCTATTTTGGAAACTGTATTTAGTAGCTACAGTATCAGACACATTAGTTGGGACACATTCTGTCTCCCTGCCCTCTCTATGTTGGTGTACAAGATTTGCTGGCTGAATTGCGATAAACAGCATTGAGAGGGAGAAGGGGAGCCTGGGAAGGAAAAAAAACAGCGTTAGCTTGGACTGTCCCAACTAATTGTGTCTGAGACTTAAGTTACAAAGTCATTTCGCCTCTTAAATTATAATACTTTCCTCTGTTGTTGTTCTGTTCTGGTTGCTTTTGGAATAGTTATACTACTGAAAAAAATGACAGTTTGACAGTTTGATCTTTTCAACTTTGTAGAAAAGCAAGGAATGTGAGAATCTCACCCTTCAACATCACATGTTGGAACCAGTGCAGAGAGTCCCAAGATACCAACTTCTTTTAAAAGGTAATTACTAATAATGTGACTATTTATTTTACATTTTTTTCTGTTGAAGGTATGGAAAAAGCTAAAGTCGAACACCACTACCATAAGCAGCCAATATGATAGTCAAGGGGGTTAGTTAGTAAAGAAACTGTGGTGCTGCGTCGGTGGGGACGTAAAACACAAAATTTTGGCCACCGTAAAGATATTGAAAGCTGACGTTTCGAGCGTTAACCCTTCGTCAGAGCGAATCAAGGAATTGTGGGTTAAACTTGGTTTATATGGAGAGTGGTGGAGCTACGCTATTGGTAGGAACATGACAACATGAAAAACAGGAATAAATTAATTGAATGAAAAGCGTTCTTTGATACCGTAGGGATTAAGTGTGCCGATTTGAAAAATGAATTTTTGTGTTAGATTTTTAGGGCTTTCCGTGTTACCCTGGTGTAGGGAAAGGCCACACACAGATTGTCGTGTGTTGGCTAGAATGATTAGGGAGATTAAAATGTAGTCTGCAACCTCGTTCCCAGGACTTTTTCCTTTTTTTCAAATTTGGAGAGGAAAAAGTCCTGGGAACGAGGTTGGGTAGTCTGGTTTCTGTGACATATACCAAATGAAAGCATTGCTACTCCCCCCTGAATGGGTACCAGTCCCCTACAGGTTTTTTTCCGAGGATTCAGTTGTTTGAAAACCAGTTAACGTTAATCCAGGATTAAAATTTAACCCATGTTCCCGTTTCTGTTGTTTAAAAGAGTTTTCACTACTGTTCCGAAGAAAACTGGCTGTTTGAAGACAATCAAAGTCAAAACGTAGGGCACAAAGGATTCAAAGGTATCTTCACCACGTGGCACTAGACTGAATTGAAAATTGACGCTAATCCTGGGTTAGCTTAATCCTGCTTTGAGCAACCGAGCCCTGAGTTTATCACCAGTACCCATTTATACACCTGAGTGGATAGAGACAATGTGGGGTAAAGCTTCTTGTATAAGGAAACAACATGATGGCAGGGACACCCTTTCAGCGATATTCTGATCGAAATTCTTATTGAAGAAATTTAGTCCAACACGCTAAGCACTGTACCTCTACACCTCTCCACTTGTATTCATATCTATTCATTATCTAGCGTTAAATTTTTGTGATAAGGCAAACCGTTATCTTGCTTGGTTGATATAGGGCTACTGACACTGTTTCTTGTACACATCACGTCTGTCAAAAGTGCAGGTATTACTTTACATTAAGCAAGCTGTGGTTTAGGGTCAGTGAAAGGGCTAAAATGGTATGGGTAAAGACGTCAAGGGAGAATTCACAGTCAGTCTAGGTCAAGGGTGACCAGTGTTTTGAAGATTTAGGCGACAACTTGAGTGAAGAATTACATCTTACATAACAAACAAATATTCAGTGATAAACTCAAACTCGATAAATTTCCACGAAAATTGGAAACCGGCCTTTTCTAGTGCATCTTTGTACTTTAGATCAGAAAAAACTATTCGCATGGCGCGCCCCTGGATGCGCTCGATTTCACCGGATAGGTAATTGGGAAGGCTGCAGTGAAAAAACTGACACGAGTATTCAAGAACTGGTCTGATTACACTACAGGGAAATAATATATAGATTTAGCCAAGCCTAAAAGTGGAGCCCCCCCCCTTTTTGTTTTGTTTTCGGTTTTTGTTTTTTTTTTGCTGACAGTTATTAATTTGTTAAAAAGAAAAAAAAAGACAAAAAAAAAAAGAAAAGAAACAAGAAATTCTGAAGAATTACAAGCGGCCGATAGTCTCTCCTCCCCGCCTCCCCGCCTCCCCTTTTCCTAAGGAAAACAAAAACTTTAGTAGTTCTTGGTTTCTGGTGACCTGTTATGGACAATTTGCACTTCCGGTATGTAAGGAATTAAGTAATCACTAGCCTGTGTAAACACTGACCCTTACCAAACCAAATGTCCTCAAAACCAGCGACATAAACATTTAAACGCTTACCTTTACTTAACTTCCATACGCAGCAATACTCAAAACAACGGAATTAGACTCTTCTCTAGCATTAATTTTTTCGTAACCACCACTACTTGAGAAACAGAAGTAAAACCGACTTTTAACATTGGCCTTCGGTGACCTGCTTGGCACAATTAGCCCTTCGTGTACTGTTACGAGCTGTCACCGTATTCCCTTTAAAAACATGATTTAACACGTCTGCAGCAATTGTAATGTAGTTCGTCAATAAATTCCCTGAAATTTTCTGCGGTCATAGATGGAAAATAAATAACAGCAATACCATTCAATTCTCGTTCTGTAAGCCTTATGTGCAGTTGTCTCTGTTGGCCGCGCGACACCAAGAGGACTGAGTTCCAGTGACGGCCGACGACGACGACGAACGACGAAAGGAATGCAAAAGGAATGCCACTTCCATTTTATAAGTCGGCCGCGACGTGCATATATGCACGACGGCCGCCTAAAAAATTCCTACCCTCGCTGAGAGCCGAACCCGGGACGTCGGCGTCTGAAGCTGGATAATAGTCCACTAGGCCATGAGCATTTATTGTGTTCTTTTAAGTTAATTTTAATACTTATTTCTTTCTTCGTGATACCTATCAGCATGAAAATGCTGGTGTTTTTCCTGGCAAAATGTGTTCGGAACGCCGTAAAAACCATGGTTGTGGACAGAAAAAACCAAAAAGCACTAGCCTTGCTATATTTGGCGTCGAAACCGCTGCGAAAAGCTGCGAACTCAAGCGGTGTGCCGACCGAACTTTATCGCCGCCTGAACTTTATCGCCCAATTTTTTTTGCCTAAATTGAACTTTTCGCCTTCCACCAAAAAGACAACTGAGTATTCTTCTGGACTTTTTTTTCCATTAACAAAGTTGTTTTTGATTTTTGTTGTCTTTGCTTGTTTTGCTACAACGAAGGTCAACATGCGATTTCGCGCCAAAAACACACGGGATTCAGCACAGGGTTATATCCAGTGTATGAAGTGTATTGGTAACCCTGTGGTGCGGACGTACGGACGGACGGACGGTCACGTGACTATTACGTCACTACCAAAATTTCTTGGCTTGATAGGTTACCAAATTTCCTTAGCAATGGAGCTCCGCTGACGCGCTAGCGCGCTGGCTCCGTTATAAGAAGACTAGAAGAGTCGATTCCAGCTCTTTTTAGCTGCCTCAAGTGGTGCAAGCATTTGGCAGCCTTAGTGGTAATAATATCTATGTGGTCGTTCCATTTAAAGTCATTTCTTATCGTAACACGAAGAACTTTAGCTGAAGAGACTCTTTCAAACTTCAAGCCGTCTAATTTTACCGGGGCATATGGCGGAGGTTATCTCTTGAAGCATGTCCGGATTTTCCTTGCAATTTTGAATTGTTCGTTCAAACTTGGAGACTCAATTGAAATCTTCGAAACGCTGGTCGTCCATGACTTCTAAATATTGGCTGTAATGTAGCACAGGCTATAACGTAGGTGCTAGAGAAAACTGTGTTACCATGTTTTATTGAGAGAAAAAAAAGTGGTGTTGTCTGTTCATTCTGTGTTCCTCTCAACTCTTATCCCTTCGCAGCTTTGCATTTCTGTGTTGCGTTGATTAGGAATATACACTTTTTTCTTTAGATTATGTTTCAAAGCTTCCAGAAGATTCTGCGGACTTGAAGAATACTTCAGGTACATGGTGGCACCCAGTTGTAAGCATTCTCTCTCCCTTCCCTCTTCCCTTTTCTTCGCTTCCCAGCCTCCCCGCTGCGTTACGTCTGTCTTGGAAACAGACTGTCGAATAACTCTCAAATTAAAAATTCCAAGCATTGAATTTAGTTCTGCAATATTTTATGTTTCACTCAAGCATTTAAAGTTGTCTTGGACCCACAGATGGCCCCCAAAGCTAGCGCTTTCTGTAGAGCTAGTATTGTAGTATCAGAGTGAAGCAAGCACTAGTATAGGATGCTTGTCTATCACAGGGATACCAGCATTTGTAGAGCTAGTGTTGTAGTAATCAGAGTGACGCAAGCACTAGTGTAGGATGCTTTTCTATCACAGGGATACAACATCTGTAGAACTAGTAGATCAAAGAGATACAGCATCTGTAGAGCTAGTAGATCAAAGGGATACAGCATCTGTAGAGCCAGTAGATCAGAGTGAAGCAAGCGCTAGTTTAGGATGCTTGTTTACCACAGGGATAGCAGCATCTGTAGAGCTAGTATTGTAGTATCAGAGTGAAGGAAGGGCTAGTATAGGATCCTTGCTTATCACAGGGGTGCCAACGCCCCTTTCTGTAGAGCAAGCAGTGTTAGATTGAAACAAGCTGTAGTATAGATGCTTGTCTCTCACAGGGATACCAGCGTTGTGTTAGGTGTGTCGAGTTAAGTTTCCTATCTGTTAAATTCTATTTCCTGAGTGTCCCATCCATCTACTTCCATTTCTTATCTAAGAACACAAAACAATGGAAGCACTAGACCAGCTTGCCTCCAGATAGACAAACCTTTACGTCTTCATAAGATTATATAGATAATTACTTTTTGTTTTACTAACAGTACATACATTCTACGCCATTTTTTTTTTAGATGCTTTAGAAATCATCTCTAAGTCAGCTCGACATGCCAATGACAGCATGAAGAAGACGGTAAATCATAATTTTCTTCCCTTGAGCGCCATCTCAAGCTAACACTATGCATAAACTTGATCTTCCTGAACATCCTTTGTTTGGCCTCGGAAAATCCTTTTCAGCTGTTTACAGGACAACTTGGGCTATCATAGCAAACACAAAACTGAGGCTGTGGTTGGCCGAAATTTTAGAAAATGCTACGTGGTCCCCGATTGAGATTTAGTTAGAACGTATTAATTTTGTGCATATTTTTCACAGCTTTAATACAGGTTTAAATAAAAACTAAGTATAAGGTAACAGTTTGGTGTGAAACTGTACAGTCTAAGTGTACGAGTAGTTTTTTAACAGTTTTTTTCCCTATGTTTCGTTCTCCATTTTCATTTTCTGGTCATGTCTAAAACCGGCCATGCTGCTTGAGAACATCTTGGGGACTTCAGGCTCAACTCGCTCAAAAAATAAGAACTGACAACCCCGGCCGGCTCAGCCTAAGCTCAAAAATTAGAAAACAAAAACTTATGAATATCTAAAGTAGAGCGGAGGAGAGAAGATTGCTTTTTGTTACTCTTAGTAGTGCCGAAATTTTAGTGGTTCGTGATCACTAACGAGACAAGGTTCAACGTACCCATGCTTCTGAGGACTAGCGCCTTACTCGACGCTTACAGGTGCTTCAGTTGCTTTCATAGTGTGACCTCGGGTAGTTGTTGTCACTGCATTCGTTTCAAACTTTAAATTTGTCGTTTACTTATTAAATGTTTTGTTGAAGTTGACACCCGAACAAAACTTATAAACTTATTTACAGATTTTCCCGGCTTTTGTAATCTTGAACGTAATCGATAATTCTCTTTATTTTAATTTCTGTCCTCAGGAACGGTTCAAGATTCTGTTGGAAATTCAGGAGAGAATCGGGGTGGACTATCCTCTTATAACGGCCAGTCGAGTAAGTATCCCAGGTGCTAAACCCGTTGATAACCTGCTCATTCAAGTTTGTTTTATGGTTCATTTTTTGTCTATCCAGCAAAAACGTGAAAAAGTAAATGAATGAATGAATAAATAAATAAATAAATAAATAAATAAATAATTAAATCAGTCAGTCAGTTAGTAAGTAAATAAATAAGTAAATAGATAAATAAATAAGTAAGTAAATAAGAACTTTCTAACTGCAGCAACGGGCCATTCAAAAAGTATTTTTTGTTCACTTTCATTTTCATATTTCTTGTAGGAATTCGTCATGGAGGAGGAATTCAAAAAGGTTGCGGCAAGGACAACAGATAGCCATCAAGAAAGAACACTGATGCTGGTGAGAAGAACAAAGTTACTGTAGTACATTTCATACCAACGACGGGTTCAAAGTCCAGATTGCAAGTAGACAGAGGGTTGCACATTTTCTTGTGCGTGGCACCAGTTGGCATGTTTTTCCGCGCTGACACCCACCGGGATGTTTTTCCCGCGCTAACACCCGCCGGGATGTTTTTCCCGCGTTAACACCCGCCGGGATGTTTTTCCCGCGCTAACACCCGTCGGCATATTTTCCCTCGCTGACACCCGCCGGCATGTTTTTCCCGTGCGAAGCAACGGCTGCATGATTGTACCTTGCGCTCTGACTCGTTCATTATGCTATATTTGATTACTGATGTCCGTTATAAACGGCCAGCTACGATTATGTTTTATAAATGAGTTGTTCTTTTGTAGTTCAATGACGTTCTTTTGTGCTGCGCCAAGTTTCCTGGTACAAACAAGTACAAAGTAAAAGTAGAAATGGACTTGTACGGTATGGAAGTCGAGACGGTGGATGAGGACCTTGAACTCGAGAACGCCTTTCGCATCACTAGCAAACAGAGGGTGATGGATTTTACCGCGGCGACTGTTGAAGCGAAAGAGACGTTCATAAACAAACTAAAAGCGACTGTAGATGAACTCACGAGTAAGCGAGAAAGCTATAGAAGGGCGAGCAAGATTGAAGTCATGAAAGAGGGGGACCTGGGCAAGAAAGCGCCGGCCTGGGTCCGAGACGAAGCAGTGAGCATGTGCATGCTTTGTGACGTCATGTTTACAAAGTTTCGGCGGAGGCACCACTGTCGTGCCTGTGGGAGGGTGGTGTGCGGACATTGTTCGAGTTTTAAGGCCGCGCTGGAGTACAAGAATGGAAAACTGGAAAAAGTTTGCCAGGTTTGCCACAGAATTCTTGTGAAGGGCTCAAGCGAAGATACAGCTAAAGAAGCTGTTGCGAAAGGAAAAAGTATATTAAAAATCGGAGAAGAATCCAAGATTTGGCACAGCGGGTATTTGAGTTTTAAAATGAAAGGTGACAAGGGATGGCAAAAGAGATGGTTTGTCCTTTCAAGTGACTTTGTTTTGTTCCGGTACAAGGCAAAGAAGGTGAGAAACGTTAGTTCACGTAATACATTCACGATAGACACTGCAGAATAAACATCAAGTGAGTTGAACGATCTTCGCAGCGTGTAAGCAGTTTATAAGCAATGTACGTTATCCTTTCCTTGGGGGTGGGGTGGTGTAGTGGTTATCGCGTTGTACTTCAGATCTGAAGGTCGCTAGTGCGAGGTCCAGTCCCTGCCGTCGTGTTGTTTCCTTTATAGGCAAGAAACTTTACCCCACATTGTCTCTCTCCACCCAGGTGTATAAAGTGGGTACCGGCGACATACTGCTGGGGGTAACCCTGCGATGGACTAGCAGCAATACTCTCAGTTGCTTCATGCTACAGAAACCGGGTTAAGCTGTGGCCGTGTGGGTGTCCTGTGGCTCTTGAGTGACTTTACCAAGGTGTTTCAACCTAAGCGGTTGAAAAGAAGAAACCTGAAAAAAAAAATTCAGGCTTGAACGGGAATCGAACCCATAACCTCTGCGATACCGGTGCAGCGCTCTAACCAACTGAGCTATCAAGCCAACTGGGAGCTGGTCAATTGAGAGTTCGTATTTATCCCGTAGATGGAGAATGAATGGATTTTTTTGCATCATTGACCTACCTAGTTACCTTATCTATTCCACTTGCAGGATGTTAGAACCCATTATTGTCCCGCTCCCAACGTGTCAAGACTTCATAGCTCAGGTGGTAAAGGAATGCGCTAGTATCGCGAAGTCGTAAGTTTGATTCCCGTTGCAGCTTTGAAGTGTATTTTCAGGATAGAATCTCAATTAAATTGCGTACACACTGCGTAGGTCATCCCATTTGTCTCAAAAATAGTTCTGTGTTCATCATTATTGCAAACATAAGTGGTCCGCCGCAACTAGCTCGAACACCAACCATTTCGAACTCCTCGCTTTCTCAAACAGGAAACCGGTTCCTTGTGTACAGTTGGATACTTTTCTTTCTAGGCAAAGTTTCCTTGGGGGGTGGGGGGTGTCCTCCAAGTTAGCGGTTTGGTTACTGTCCAATTAAAAATCGCCGGTATAAACAGGCCGTATTAGTGGGAGAATGGGTGAATTTGAACTCTCTACAACTCTCGCCGGCTGTCGCAAACTGTCGTCAACGCTGGTCGACTCCTGTCAACTCTCGTTTTCTCTGATCCTGGCTTAAGGAAAGAATAAAGCAGAGCAGACGAATTTAATGAGTTGTTATTTTTTCCACAGGACACCAAAGCAGAATTTAACCTGCCTCTTCCTGGTCACAATGTGGACAAACCTTCCCTGGTAAGAAAACCTTTTCATCTTTTCTCTTTTAAAAAATTACTCACTCACAGTAGAAAGTTTGCGCTGATTGGTAGATACGAAGCGTGTATGCGTGGTTGTGGCATCGCTATACTCTTACTCTTTAGCCCGTCATTGCGTGCTACTGCTGTTATTTTCTTCGTGTATTGTTGTTTTATTTGGACGACAAGCAGTCTCTTTCTGCTCAGGGATATTTGAGGTAGAAGAGCACGCAACCGAGCGCGGAAATCGCCTGCCCGTGTGGAAACGTGACGAGCTTGCAGTGAGTCGCTTGTGTATTCAGCGCATATGCACGTCATGTTTCTACGCGGCAGGTGATTTTCGCGCTCGTTCGCCGCTTGTTCTTTTCGCTTGACTATCCTCGGAGTGGAGAGAGGCTGCTCGTAGTGTGTTTTATTTTATTTTATCATAATTTTTTGGGGGGGGAGGGAGTGGGGGATAGGAACGGGGGAATGTGTGATTATGTTCCTTTGGAATGACAACACCATACATTAAGAGTGATTTATGTGTCGGCAAAGAATACTAAAGGCGGTATACTGAGAACAGTCGTGGCGAAAACGGGACGTAGCAAATGCGACGTTGGTAACTTGGTTAAATTGCCTATTAAGGTAACCCTTACGTATTAAAGTACCACTTATTTTGATTCTCAAATATACGCATTTCCTGAAGACAAACTCTACTTTTCTTTCAAGGCTGATGAAGTGGACCGCAAAAACGTGTTTAAGGTTCATCACAAGAATGTCAGGGTGTATTTATTTCAAGCAGAAAGCGAGGAGAGTGTGCACAGGTAGGACGAGATTTTTCCACGATCATTCATAAAATAACAGGGTGGACATCTACAAACGTGTAGAGGACGCGGTGGTGTAGTGGTCTTGACCTTGGACTTTCAATCAAACTTTCGAGCAGAAGATCGGAGGGTGGCACCCTAGTACCCAGGCGTTCTCCCCCCGCTCACTCGACTTGGCGCCAAATCTCGTGCTGTTGTCATGGTTATGGATGTTATGACATCTTGCGCCAAGTCGAGTGAGCGGAAGAGGACGCCTGGGTACTAGGCTGGGAGGGTCGGTGGTTCATAGCTTGTTCTCGGTATTTCCTTAAGAGCTTTAGACAAGAAGTTTTACTCCACATCGTCTTTCTCCCCTCAGGTGTAGTTGTGGGTTGCTTGAAGCTGCTGTTCCCATTCAGAAGGGGCGGGGGGGGGAGGGGAGGGGAGTAAAATGCTCCTAATGCTACAGAAACTGGATGCAAGCTATTTAAAGGGGTTATGTCACGAGGATTTTGCTATTTTAGGTCAATTCTGTGCTAAAATCACAACCTAGTGCCTTACTCATACACAAAATGCTCCTTTTAAACTCTGAGGAAGAAATTGACTGAATTTTCTCAGGGAGAGCTAACTATAATAATTTTTGGGGTGATTTTTGAGAACATAGCATCAAAACTTGAAAAAATTGGCCCAATTTTTTCAAGTTTCAATCCATTTCCATCCTTGCCATCGGTAGCAACAGACGACAGGAAACAATTTCAGTGCCTTAAGATAGTCTTCAATAACAAAACTAGACCATTATTTTTGGAATTCAATCGATGCCAAGACACTTTTTAGCTTTTCAAAAAGATACTAACTGTAGGGTGACATAGCCCCTTTAAGCACGGACCTTCATAAGCCATCTGGCTCGATCAGTCTGTTGGATTGAACAAACGGTTTTTTGAAACCTAAATATTACAGGAGCTGTGTTACGAAATTTAGCCAGATTCAGCCATTGGGAACTAATGACGAGAAACACAAATAACCACTTAAAACATTGAAGGAAGGTTTAAATAACACAGCAAATACAAGTGAAGGCACGGATGGGCAAAATTGAAGATTTTAATGGATTGTAATTCGGGTTTTTAAAAACTGTTCAACCTAACAGTTTTTCAAATATTATCTTTGGTGTTTGTAACTTTAAATATAATGCTAGGGAGACATATTTGTTTGTCACGAAGCTGTGATTTTGCCATTTACAAGAAATGTCTTCGCTATTTTTAAGTTCCGTAGCGAGTAAGGGCAAATGGTTAGCAAAACTAAGCAAAATGGACTGGACTGTCGTGACACAGCCCCTTTAACGTCAAGTATTATTTGTAGTAATCAGTAATGTGAACTGTGTCCTTAATCAGGTGGATGGAACTGTTGACTTATGCAACCAAGGCGGAAGAGATCGACGAAGACCAACTTCAAGGAGAAAAGAAATTTCAACGAGCAAACAGCGCGTGATGTATAGTGCGTGATGATGGTGACTGTGATGATGATGATGATGATGATGATGATGATGATGATGATGATGATGATGATGATGTATAGTGATGTTTAGTGCATGTATAGTGCATGTGAGTTGTATAGCGCCGGACGATATAGAGAAGACTTGATAAACTGAACAAATTTCAGCCTCTGTAAATATTGGAGGGTTCTAGTGACGATTACGTATCATGTTTCCTTGGTTAAGCGCTCTCCTTCGAGTAAGGGCACCCTTGGTGAAAAGGGGGAAGTCACTACCAACGCAACATCAACATGAAATTCTGAAGAATTTATAGGCGGTGGATAGTCTCTCACCCCCCCCCCTCCCCTAAGGAAAAAAGGTTTCTTTAAAAAAAAAAAAAAGCTGTGGTTTCCGTTGACCTGTTATGGACAATTTACACTTCCGGTATGTAAGGAATTAAATGTATGTAAACATATTACCGGAGAATGTCAGCTATTTGACAGGATGGTTAACTGATAAAATCAATAGCAACTTCAGAACTGTCTCGGTTCTAGCGAGACACTTAAACCCTGTGGCTTCAACTGGAGAAATAAATCGTTCTTAAACCGTGATATCGTGAAGTACGGCCCTTAGGCATTCACGACAAATGTTTCAGCCTTCAGGCAAGGGCTCCATTTGGATCCTAACGACACGAGTGCAGGCTACTTGCAATCTAGAATCTATTGTTATATAAACATCGTTCAAAGGTCATTATTTACGTCATTATAACGGCAAGACCGTTGTTCAGTGGCCGTGCCACCCCAAGAAGACTAAGTGAACTGACGGACAACAAAAAAGAATGTAACTTGCATTTTATGAGTCGGTGCGACGTGCTTACTCGCACCTCCGCCGCCTAATGAGATGAAGTTAGAAATAGTCTATGGCGTAAGAAAACTTTGAATTTTTTCTCCAGGTTCACTGCCAGTCACATAATTGTCTAAAATTCCAGCCAGTTTATTGATATTGATATTGAAAAGGCAAAAAAGCGCCTGTGTGCTTGTTCGAGGAAATGCCTTATTCGATACTCTTAAGAATAAAGCTTTGAAGAAAACAGCTAATGGTTTGCTGGGAAAACCCTGAAAACCCGCCGCCTGTTGTTTTCCTACCGTAATTGTCGTCTTAGTAATTACTTTGTCGCTTTTAATGCATATATATGTGGTCGTTGAAACTTCTTTGTTTTGTAGGGTTTGAACTCTAAACTCATACGATATTCATAGAATAAGTGAGCAAGAAAGATTTGTTAGATGTTTATTGAATATTGAATATCGTAAAGAGCGTAAACTGGGCAGAGTACAAAACTCGTGAGGGTGGTAGGGTAGGGCATATTAGCCTGCCCCACCCCCTTAGTACTTAGTTTTAGAGGCAGTTTAGAAGTAGTGAGATGAGGGTGACGGTTAAGAAATATAACAACCACAACAACAATCTCATTTTCAGCAAATAAAGTACATATTATACTGACCCGCCAATAGCAACGTTAATCGAGGCGGGCCATTCCTGGGCCTACATAATTACATTATATAAATGTCATATTATTTACCTACATCCATATTTTCTTGATCCGTGAATTTCCCTTTTTTTTTATAGAAAATATGTAAATCCTTTTCTGGAAAAGCGTGTTCTGTCCAGAAAACCTTCCACAATAACTTAATCCGTAATAATACCTTAATAGTAACTAACCTTATTATCCAACTGTATTAGTTATTGTACAGAAAGCGGGCGAAACGAGTACAAGTATCCCACGAAATTGTACAGTTGGTTATTGTACAGTACCGTGCGCGCGCTCATCCTGTTACTCTTGTAGTTTTCTTTCAAGTTACTGAAAGAGGTTGAAAAAGGTTAAGTTGGATAATAGATCTCTTATTAGATGTTTTGGTGTGAAGTATCACCGTATATTACTCGTTGTTTGTATTTTGACTCGCCCTGCGGGCTCGTCAAAATACAGCACAACTCGTAAAAATATACGGCGATACTTCACACCGAAAAATTTAACAAGATGTATTTCCCTAATAATTATCTTTGAAATGAGAAGTGAATATTAAATTTCGCCCATTACTTTTTGTCTACCTGTACAATATGCAATTTGAATAAAATATATTGCTGTGAAGAAACTATAGTTTTCCTAAAAAATTATATTGTGTACATTTATAAAGGTATTTAGATACTCAGATGTATTTTAAAATTAGGTTACTATTTTTAAGAGATACTAGTATTTTTTTTTAAAAAAGTAGTATAGTTTTACGCGTATATTTTGGAATAATAGACTGAGTCGTACTGTAGCGCCTTGTCTAAAAAGAATAAATAACGGATTTTCTTACTGTTGTTTGTTAGTAATCCAACCTTCTTTTCCCTCTATAAGATGCACCATTTCCTCCAATCTCCCTCCTCTTTCTCTCTCGTCCGCTAAAACAAACCGCGGCTAAACGTATTTGTGAATGAATGGGAATGAAAAATGAGAGGGAAAAAGCATCATGACGACAATGAAAAAATAAAAAAAGAGAGAGAAAAGGAAACGTTTAAAGGAGCTACGTCACGGATAACGCAACTTGAAAAAGCTGGCAAGTTTTTTCAAGTTTGTCATTCGTAATCCGTCTTAATCTCCCTCAGTCGTAACCATCCTTGTTTAGTTTTGGTTAATTTTTACTTTTTTGGTGTTTTTCTACCTTAGGAAACAATTATTTTGAGGTTTCCGTTAATGAGAAAATAATTTTCTCAGATCAGAAAAATGAATGAAAACGCCGTGACATAGTTCCTTTAAATATTATTGTTCACTATTAAATTTTCTTCCGGCCAAAAACTGCCTTTGAGAATCTTCAGTACACCAAGCTCAGGTTTTTAGAACCAAAGCTCCAAAAAAAAAACAACTTAAACAGAAAAGAAAAAAGGAAATGGAATTGAAAAAATAGACGAAAAAATAGCAAAGACAGTACATGATGCAAAGCTAAGTTTATTCAAGCGTACAACCCGTTCTGTCCAGCCGGGCAATTTCGCTGGACGGGCACAACAATTTCACGACAACTTAACTCCGCGGAGAAGTGCTATTGTGTCTCGTGTTCAATTCAAACCAATCAAAAACGGAGATTTTTTTTAGTGGTGAACTATAACCGGCGATAGTCGACGATCATCTCTTCGGATTTTTGGTAAAGACAACAATACCGCTCCTTTTCGCCTTTTAAATCAATTACATGTCTACCAAAAAACAATATTTGTCCTTTTTTTTGTTTACTTGTCCTTGTTTTTCTATGAGCGATTGTCAATTAAACTGCGCCTTGTTAAATTTTCAGCTCATAGAAAACTGGGCCTCGTACTAGTTTTTAATAGAAACATGGAAAGCGCTTTGAAAACAGAGTGACGTCATTCACGGTGTTCTTGCGTTTCAATCTGAAATTCAGTGACGCGTAAAGTTACCCATTCTTCAAAGCTTTTTCAAAGGGTTATCACACGAAATTAAATAATGGCGAACACGAAAGCCCCTCTCTTTGTTCAGGGAGTAAGGCTTCCTTCCACACCGTTAATAGAACCGGATCCAAACTTTCCCGAAGACCTCAAAGTATTTCAAACAAGGAAAGATGATGTGTTCATTGGCAGTTACCCAAAGTCAGGTATGTGCAGTCACAGTAATTAAACAAAAATTTGCAATGAGAGAAATTTTCGGAAAATTGACGTAAATGAAATAGAATAATCAATGACACAGAAACGGCACTACTCGATAGCTTTGTTAAAATTGTCATACTTTGTCATACTTAACGTTCTCACCCGCATACTCAGGACTATAAATGGCGTCCACTGGGAAAGAAGACAAAGAAGTGCTCTGTAGCTTCGACTCAAACAGTCTCACGCACAGTTAGTTAGAGACACATGGTTCAGTAAGACAGTACCACAATTAATTACTGCTCAATAAAGCCTTTACGCAAATGGCCACAATATAAGACTTCATCCACGGATTCAAAAGTTAGAACCACCTCATAAATTGTACTAACTGGCGAAACAAAAGAAAAATACTGCTCATTAGATTCCATTTGAATGAACACAGCTTAGCAAGCGTCGGATATGAGCTGCAAATATGAGTTGCAAATATAGTCACGTCATGCCCTACAAGTGCTGCTATTTAGCATAAAAACAAAACATTTTGCAGGTCTAGCCTCGCAGTGAAAAACATGAGAACGAGTTTAGACGTGGAAAAACAAAGCTTTTTATTCTCTGGGGACTCAACATGGCTGCCGCGTGACAAGGGCCCATTGTCGACCTCGGTAATCGTTGCTGATTGCTTTGCAGCAAAAACGTTTGAACGACAACAGCGACGAGACAACATACATAAATAAATAAACCTCGAGCATCAACTTACGAAATTGATTCCGCAGAATATCTGTTTCACGGTTAAGTTAAGAGTTAAAAATCTGCAGGATTGATGGAAATAAGGCATACCTGGGGGCACATTTGAATGTTTGTAAACAGTGAACACCGCTACACCGTGACATAGTGTTGTGTAATTTCGATGCAATTACTGATAAAATTCAGCTGATATGTGTTACATGCAAACTCACGATTAAGAGACCTGAGCCATTATGGGCGCCACGCACCTCTCGGAACGCCTCAAATGAGGTGCTGGTCGACTCCTCATAGTCGCAGCCGGTTAAAAGGCAAGGGAAGAAACAACAGAACATTAAGGCTAGCCCTGAAAACAATACAGAGGTGCATGGTCAAACGAAATCAGAGGTTGTGAAAAGGTGCGTGGCTTCTGCAGTGGCTTGGCTTTTCTTTCATCATTTTTTTTTTCTTTTTCTTTTTCTAAAAGTTGTTCAAAACTGCTTCTTATACATATGTTAAAGGAACCACGTGGGTACGAGAAATTCTCTGGCAAATTTTCCATGATGGTGCAACAAGCAACGTTCACATTGGAGATCGTGTTTACTGGTTTGACATGCATCCTCTACTGCGCAGGCGTGGAGCCGAAAAAGATGAGTCCTCACCAAGCCCCAGGCCGATCGTCGAACTCCTCCCCAGTCCCCGTCTTTTCCACTCGCACCTACCGTATCACCTGATACCCAAGGGTCAAGATGAAAGTACCGTGTGCAAGTATATCTACATTGCAAGAAACCCTAAAGATGTTGTGGTCTCTTTTTATCTTTTTATGCAAACAATTCCGGAAATGCCGGAGAATGGCATGACGATAGATCAGGTTATTGAAGGATTTCTAAACGGATCAGGCGAGTACCGGGGGGCATTTAGACCAGAGGTGAGTCGCATAAAACTTAACGTCCGGCGTAACTTCTAACGTCAGACGTTCACTTAAGTCAAATTCACTATTGTAACGTTTTACGTTGGCAGTTACGCCTGGCGTTAGGTTTTATGCAACTCACCCCAGTTCTGGCCCTGTGCCACGCAGCGTAATGTAACAGCGTGACAGAGGACCCTATCTCTGGCGAGAGGAGTTCTATGTTTCGTATGTTTTGACGTCATCAGATCCTTTCAGTGGTGAGAAGAAAATTTCGCCAATATTTAGATTTTCTGTACGTGGCGCTATTGCTTTTAAAGGCTCTTGGTGACTCGGATTCATGCACACTGTTTGAAGTGGGGGTGGGGAGGGAGGATGTTAGGAGCAGGGAGGAGACAGTGTGTGTATCGATACACTCAACCCTTATCTAGTGATACTCGGATTAGAAGCTCAAATGGTCTCTTCAAATCCTCAAAGTTGAATCCGATTGAGGCAATACACCCGTTGTCTAGTTTTACCTTGTAAAAGTGGTTGCAAAATCTCGACGTTATTGACCTTCGCGGTTATAAACTCAATAAAGAAGCTGAGCTGCCTGCCATACGGTCACCATGCAGTGTTGCATGTATGCAAATGCATTGCTGTTCATTGCCTATGGTTAATTTTGCGTTGTTTGTATTCAGGTCCTTATGGTCTGTGGACTGACCATGTTCTTGGCTGGTGGAAGCACAAAGACGATGCAAATGTCTTGTACCTCAAGTACGAAGATGTGAAGAAGGTACTTGAATTTTGTAATCCTTTCAATTTCAAAAAGAGTGCGCAAAAGTCAACAGCACCACAGGATAATTCTGATAAAGAGATTTCATCAGTAGTAGAATCACTTGAAAGTGTCATCTGCAGGGCCAAAAGTTTAAACCATAACCTATTGAGCGTTATTAAAAATACATATATACCTAATTCAATAAAGGTTGCTTTGGGCATTGGGTAATTGGGCATTGGGAAGCTATTGTTTGCGGTCACTCAAGCAAAGCATTGCATTGTGTTCCGTATGCCCAAATGCCCAATGTCCAATTGCCAATGACCAATTGCCAAAGCAACCTTTATTGAATTAGGTATATACCTCAGATAAGAACAGCAGTACGCCGTGGCCGGACCAAAGAATTCAGAAGAATCGATGCTTCAGTTGCCATCTTTATCACGCAACTTCTCTACTCATATATATAGGTTATGAGCTATTAAAGAGCCAGTGACACCCAAAGTGCTTTGCGCGCCGAGGTACATTTTTCATATATGATAAATCCGCCATTTACTTGATTGTTATGAAGTCCGATTTGTATCTTCTTCCATCGCTACCATTAGCGATACGAAAGCACTAGTGTGAGTTTTGACTTGACATTTAAGTGTCGTCGTATCGATTTAGTCGTATATTTCCGAATTCTGAAGTGTTTTCGCGGTGGAGAAGTTGAAGGAGATCTTTAAACTGAATGCTTCGCAGGGTTCAGGAAAGCTGAGGCGAAGGCCAAGTCTTCCGGGCTCTTCCAAAGTTGTACGGCTGAAGGAGTTCGTGTATCAGTAGCGGAGGGAAAGAAAATCATCTACGGGTTTCACCAATAGTACTGACACTGCGTTTGCCGAAATAGTGCAATATTCGTGTTGCCGGATGAAAACAGAAGGAACGTTAATTTACCACAAAATAGCAGTAGCTACGGGCCTGCTCCAAAATAATGCTTATGGTCATGAGCTTGTGCTGTTTTGCTTAACTATTCCTTGAGTTCACTGTCTGCTTATGTTTTATTTTCACAAAAAGTGTAAGAGGGGTTTTCTGGTTTTGCGTCCATCGACATCGGCCGATGCGATCGATCCCGCGATCAATCGATCGGACTGTAAATTGAATGCGAAGTCAGATCTTAGAGTAGTTTCCTCCAGTGACATCTAGCGAAGAAGACGTCAATATTCTTACTACTTGTTTTTGTCTTGTTTTTATATCGAGTAGAAGTGGCTGCTCTGGTTTTACGTCCATCGAGATCGTTCGATCGATCAATCGATCGGCTGGGACGGCTGCTATAATAGCTCAATACACGTTGACTACAAAGTCAGATCTAGAGTTGTTTTCTCCAGTAACATCTAGGGATGAAGATATTTTCATTTTCAGAGGTTACTACTGTAGATATCAGCTCGCTGAAAGGTCAGTGCGACACGGTATAATTTGCGAAAAGTTCGGCAAACGCGCCAGCCAAACGCTAAAAGCTGTTTCAAAACAAAAACACAAGCACGCAAAGCACTTTGGGTGACACTGGCTCTTTAAAATTCACCCCTAAACTTTCTCTGTTTTGGATTCTTGCCCCGGCAGGGATTTTGCCTAGAGGCAAAATCTCTAGGAGGCATCCTTATAGCTCGCGCGTATATAAAGTAAAGAGAAGTAAAGTACTTACAGTTAAAATATACAGTATATCTACCAGATCAAATCTCGATTTGCCAGAACAGGGCGCGCACGGAATAATCGGGTAATGATGACGTTTCATCACTAAACGCCCGAACGGAGTAATCGGGTAATGATGACGTAGCATCACTAAACGCCCGAACGGAATAAATGGGTAATGATGACGAAGCATCCGTAAACGTATGGGTCATGTGACGGTGTCAGTAAATATAAAATCTCTATCTAGGGAGTGTACGGTGTTCATAAAAAAACCGTGGGTTGTTTTGCCGTCAGTGATACCGGACATGTTTTCAGTATATGTAAAATCCCGAAGAGCAGCTGTTTTGAAGGCGAAAGAGAAACTGTAGTTTTTATTTTCGTTTGCCTCATTTTATTCCCGTAGAAAGCCAACGTAAATTGTCAGGCCACGAGAAGGAAAAGTTCGAGTTTGACCTAAGAAATTTTGGATCCAGAGATGCTGCGTAAGACTATTTGTCAGACACGCATTTAATATACAGAAATCATTTGGGAACGATTTGTCGACACAGATCACTCTGGGGGACTGAAACTAAACAAGCAAGAATTGCTTAGCGAACGAGTAAATCTCAAAACCAGTAAACCCTACGGGTTCTACTCGCGAGAAATATTGCGTTTCAATATTGTATTAGGTCGCGTGGAAACACAACAACGCTAGAACTTGCCTTCAGAAAAAGCTCACGGAAACAGTGAATTTCTTGTGAAATTTCTAGGTCAATATTTCAGGTGCAAGTCGAGCTGCGACCTTGACTTGCAAGATAGTTTGGGCGACTAGGAAATTTCAGCACATTAACAAAAGTAGCCACTTTTTCGATTTTACTTGATTCAGTTCATGTGGTTGATTGTCTCTGTGGAAAACCTCGCTTGTAATGTACGAAATGCGTCCGAGGAAGCGCATTTTGTATCAAAAATCACGTTCGTGGTTCTTTCATTAACAAACTTAGGCCACCAAAATATATTATGCAAATTAGGCTAAGGGTAGATTGAATCTACCCATAGCTTATTATTAACTGTAACCAAAGACCACATTTCACAAGACTGGAACTCCTACGGTGTCACTTTTAATGTTCGCGGTAACGCTTTTTCCGACTTCATATTGACTTACAAAACGCATGCAGAATAGTCCATTTTACAGTTGTGTGCTTAGTGTCCTGGCCTTTGAGTGGAAGTGAGGCTGAAGTTGACCTTGTTTTGATAAAGACCCTCCCGCTTTTCACATGTAAATCATGTTATTCTCATGCTAACTAGTTTGTATTTACATATGAAAAGCAAGAGGGTTTGTATCAAAACAAGGTCACCCCCAGCCTCGCTTCCACACAAAGGCCAGGACACTAAGCACACAACTGTAAAATGGACTATTGCGCTGAGCAAAGCGCGTGGTCCGCTCTACGCGGCAGACGTCCCTAGAGAGAAAGTAAAGAAAAAAATTATCTGAGAGGGAAAATGAAACTCCTCATTCAATAAACGGCCTAGAAAAAATGTTGCTCAGTGTAAGCAGTATAAACTATAGTTTAAAGTGTATAATGTTACAGTGCGTATAAGGAAATTATTTCCATGTCGCGGGAAGTTGCTTTCCCGCATTTGAATACAATTTCCCTATAAACCTTCCACTACAATGTTTGTTCTAATAAAGAACTTAGATTATCGAAGAAGAAAAGTTTTATTTCAGCAATATAGGACGAACAAATCGACTCGCGCAAGTAGCTTCACCTTTATTCTCCTGCTGCTTATTGTTCCTTTATTGTCCCTCATTCAATTGATAGGTTCGACTACTTTGCACCCAAACAATAACCAAGCATTCAACCAAGCATAAAGAAGATCCACAGTTGATAGAAAAAACAGACCTCATTTGCATTAGTGATCGATGTGTTGTATTGCTGGCGCGATTCCGTAAGTTCATGAAACCTCTTAGCACTGGACGAAGTACTAATGTCAACTTGGCCTGCTTCTGCAGGAACAATCTAAAACCTTAATTATACTACAGAAAAATAAATACCACACAAAAGTGTCTCTAAGTAAATCAAGAAAATGGAAACCTTCAAACCAATAAATCAATAAATACGATCACAAGACCTCTTAACAGCGGGGGCAGCTGTAGTGTCAACTATTACTAGTTATAATATTGAACACGTGGCTCAATAGTCCTCTTCCGCGGACGAGGAAAACAACTTTCAGAAATTAGTGCCCGTCCGGTGAAAAACCCGGGATGGATGGTATCTATTGAAAGATAATCCCTTCATATTTTCTCTTTTTTTCTGCGTTTATTTCTCTTTCTATTCCTTTTCCTTTTTTCTTTTCTATTGAAGTTGTTGTTTTCTGCAGCTTTTCATCTAAGAACTCGAACTTGGTGCACTGAAGATTCGAGAAGGCAATTCTTGGGCAGACGAAATTAACCTTTTAAGCCCCAATAGTGACAAGCATCTAACTTCTCCTTACAATATCCCTACTGGATCAAACATGCAAGTCATGAGAATAAAGGAAATGATCATCAAAGATAAGATGTCTTGATTTTTGCACAAATTCTCCCAACCAATACCATAAGAAATATATGGAGAATAGTTAGGAGAAAATGCATACTGATATTGGGGAAGCATCGGCTGATAGTTTGCCCCTTGGAAATTTGATATTCTTAAAACTAGCACAGGATCCCTCGAAGTATCGCTTCTCTTGTCATATTTTTTTAAGAGCATCAAATATCCAAGGGGCAATTATCAGTCTGGAGTTCTACGACAGAGACAGTCTATTCTTTAAATAGCTTGTTAGTATGGAGCCAGTCAAAGCGCGAGCTCGCTCATTTCTGTGGGTTTTCTATATAATAAGCGATTATTGGACGAGGTTGAGCAATATATCGTGATTTGTCAGTGACGAGCGGATCAATTATTTGCCGATGCCGAGGGCACAGGTAAAAAACTGATCTGCGAGACACTGTCAAGTCAAGATGTTTTGGGACATCGTTTCGTTCACCCCTGGAGTTTGCGGGCAACACCAAACAAACTTTCATAGCTCTTCAAATTGGTGTCTTCACTTTTCAAAGTTGACTTACTTGCCTACACTCTTGATGTTGAAAATTGACCTTCACCGTCTCATTTATTTAAGCTTTATAACCGGGAGATACTTTAAGACTCTTTAAGGAGAAGGTCACTCCAGAAAGTGTATATTTTTTGTACTCACCAATAAAAAGACCATACTGATTCGAGTTACTGGCCGTTGTTTGAGCTTCCATAATGTATCCGATCCCAATGAAATTCCTCTCCAAAGAAGAAAAAATTCGTCATCGGGTTCCGCCATTTTGGATACCGCTTAGGAGCCTGGCCGCGTGTTCGTGACGTCAAAATGGGCTCCTGGTCCAAATTGAAATTTGCGCGAAGCTCAAAAGCAGCTGGCCAATTTCAAGTGCATATCTTTTCGGCTGCTCTCATTTCTTTTTCGCGGTACCGTTGTGAACTGTAAACCATGACGGCAACGCCAAGGAAAACGTGCTTTAAAAATGACTTCCAAATATTTCAAACTTGTTCGCGATAGTTTCAACTCGTTCAATCTAGCTAATGTAGCCGAACAATCCGAGAGCTGACTCTGTAAGGACGGCGTTACAGTTCAGCTAGAAAAAAGAAAATTCGCTGTCGTGTGTTCACATTCTTAGAATTCACCTTGCTGTTTTACGGAGGACAGCAAAGAAATGTACCAAAGTCTGTATCGCACATGCAGAGTCATTGTTTTGCTCATTAAACCTTTTTTTTACGTTCTCATCAGTCGTCGCTGTCGTGTTTGCTTACACGGTCCCAGACTGTAACAATATGTCCGAAAAAGATTAAAAGGAAAGAGGTGAAATCCAGACCTAGCAAAGCAGTGGCTCGACCAGCTTCGCCATGAGAAGCGATTTGGCTTTGCCGAAAAACTGGAAAATTAATTGTCTACGTGGCGTTTTTAAAGAGCATTTTAATGCTGACTGCTTTGAAACCAACTCCTGGGTGGAAATACCCGAAGAACGATTTAAGCACACAAGAGAGAAGTTCTCGTATTCTGTGACGCAAGAAATACCTGCATATTTCACCGCAAGCAGTAAATTAAAATAAACACAGACAATTCAGATTAAGACCACAAACCTACTTCGGCTCGATTTAAGGCACATTTTAATTTTGAAAACAATGTACAAGTGAAAAAAATTTCTTCTTTAATAAATACGACTCTTACTCGTTGTAAGTGTACCTTCTATCTTTGTTTTCCGACTCTGGCTGCTCTCGACAGCAAACGCATTATTTCTCTCGAAGTCGGCATCACTTCACATCGTTCACAAGTGCACCAAAATGTACCTTCTAACCGTTCCTTCATTTAATCATCTCCACTTTCATCGTCCTCGGAATTACCGGCACGTTCTGGTTCGAAACAATACGGTTTGAGCGCAGCCATCGTATCGGAATACAAACAAACATCTTGGAGCTGACAAGTTGGGCGGAATGACAGATTGAACGAGTTGAAACTATCGCGAACAAATTTGAAATATTTGGAAGTCATTTTTAAGGTGACGTTTTCCTTGGCGTTGCCGTCGTGGTTGCTTAAGCTCCCTTTTCAGTTCACAACGGCACCGCGAAAAAGAAATGAGAGCAGCCGAAAAGCTATGCACTATAAATTGGCCAGCTGTGTTTGAGCTTCGCGCCAATTTCATTTTGGACCAGGAGCCCATTTTGATGTCACGAATACGCGGCCAGTCTCCTAAGCGGTATTCAAAATGGCGGCGCCCGATGACGAATTTTTTGCTTCTTTGGAGAGGAATTTCACTGGGATCGGATGCACTATGGAAGCTCAAGCAACGGTCAGTAACTCAACTCAGTGTGGTCTGTTTATTGGTGAGTACAAAAAATATATGGTTTCTGGAGTGACCTTCTCCTTTAAGATTGGAAACGTAAGTTTCCTTCTTTGAGCTGCCACTCTTTTTATGCTGAAGAAAACCAGCCAGTTCGCTCTCCGATGACTTCGGAAAACTCACTGCGTTTGTGATTCGAAAAGGGACGAAACTGCGCACACACAGAACAGCTGTGCATCATAATATTATGCGCGTGAGCAGACCATTATTCATAGGTAATTTTAAAATTGCAGTGACGTAATATTTTTTCTATCATGTAATCAAAACGCAAGTAAAAAAGGTTGATTGGTAATAATGATTGTTGATAGAAGGTCACTGTATAAACTCATGGGCCACTGGTAATCAATGTCTCCCTCTAAATTATTTATTTTATTGTTTTTTCCACGGACATGACAGTTAGGAAAAACGTCGGGCCATGGCTCAACGCGGCTTGACTTTGAGTAACCCAGCGAAACACAAGCCTTCTTCTCCAACCTTAACTCTCACCATTCTCATGTCACAGAAATAAACCTAGTGGATAATTTTTGCAATATATATAGCTCTATAATTAGTTTTTCTTTCATAGGACCCCCTATCTGTTGTAAAGGCTATCGCAGAATTTGTCAACAAACCTCTGTCAGAGGAAATGATCCAGCGAATAGCTCACCAGTGTTCATTTGGGGAGATGGCTAAGAACCCGGCCTCCTATCAAGTGTTCCCTGGGATAGATGACGCGAGGTTCCTACGGAAGGGAGAAATTGGTGACTGGAAGAATCACTTCACACCGGAAATAAACGACAAGTTTGAAACCGAAATTATAGCAAAACTGAAAGAACACGGATTAGAATTTGAATGCTAGTTCACCATCAAATTTTCTCCCGAGCAGGGAAGCATTGAAGGATCATATGCTAGTTAAATTCCATAGAGAAACTTTCAGATTGATATTCCCGGAGACCAGCACTCTATTGTTTTTATTGTGTACCAATAAATTCTCTTCCTGATCAACAAGTCACTGAAATTGGCAGTTAGAATTTACAGCTCACCAATTTGGGTTAAAAATAGAGGGTTAAAACAAAAGAGATTAATTAAAAAACCAGCCAACAAACAAATAAGATGGGATGTTTTGTTTTTCTTCTTCTTTCGTTTTTTTTCTTTTTGTGGACGGATTTTATCCATCCGCTTTTTTTTCGCCACTGAATTTTATCCGACTCTGACTGGGCTAAATCGAACACGTGACGAAGTGCTCCTCCGCGGTGGAAAACTATTTAACCGATTAGATTATGAGCTCGAGATTTCTATCGCGTGATAGTTGAGAAGGCCTCATCAACTATCACGCATAGAAATCGAGAGCGAATAATCTAATTGTTTTAGTATAACTCTAGTAGACGTTCAAAACTTAACAGCAGACACTACATGTTTTTATTGAAAAATGATATAAATAGGTCACACCGCGCGCAGAAAACACTCTACTCACTATCTACAACAGAATAGATAGTGAGTAGCGTAGCCAATCAGAGAACAGCATTAGTGATAGAACGCTAGTAGATTTATACTAACAGGGAATAGTGCCCGTCCGGTGTAAAACCAGGTTGAATGGTATTCTTTGGCAGAAAATGTCTCAATTTATGTCACGAACAGGCAACACATTATTTGTGTTTGAACGTCTAAATCCAGTATTCAAGTCAAATGTGTTAGTTTTAGTTTTCAGCTTTTCACCCCGCGAAAAAAAAAATTTTTGCGCTGAATTTTTTGTTTTTATTTTAGAACGCAAGAAAACTTCTTAATGAGCAATACAATAGAAACACTAGGTAAGAGTGTCTTTACCTCGGAACTAGAATACTGACTTTGCGGTGTTCAAAACACTCTTCTGAACCTCATTAGTCGTGAACGGGTTGCAAAATTGATTTAAAACTTCCAACGTTTTAAATGAATAGCGACCTTTACATCGGATACGAGTACAAGACTGAGTACTGAGTACGACTTTTGAATTTCAAACCAGGGACATTTCCAGAGCCCTCATTCCGTCATGTTACCAGTTACCAGTAGAGAAGAAGGAAGCTCCAGGAATGAGATTGGTATGTGAGGTTATGATTTAAGGGATCCAAACCGGAATTGAAAAGTCTTATTCGTACTCAATGCCGTACTCGTACTTTAATCTTAAGGTCTCTTAGATCCAGGGGCACCCAGCGAGAAAAAATCGAATCATTTTCCACCATTTTCAGCTCTCTCTGATCGTTTTAAGGCCTTTGGAGGCATATTTGTGTAAGTTATTACTAGCCTGCGTAGCAGGCTTAAACGGGAAAGGGGAAGGGGAGCGAGAACGCGGGAGAAAAATGGGGTACTGGGAGCTAGGGACGAGGGAACGCCTGCTACAAAGACCCCCATTTTTTCATCTCCGCCCACCGATTTTTAGATAATCCAATTAAGGTGGCTTACTACAGTTTCTCTGAAACACAATTGCGCGCGCTGAGAAATTCTCTCTGACGCCATTTTTTTTTACGCGTGCAATATTCTACGCCATCATCGAGAAAAAGCTGAAAACACCTCTGAGATGTGGCTTGTAGAAATCGCTCGTGGCGTACTATTAACATTTTTTATCATGAATGGACGAGGTCTTGAAGCAGTTAGTAAGCGCTATCGGCAGAAAATATCTGTAAAACCTTGACAGCAACCTCGAAAAGTTGTTGTAAAAATTCTTATGTCTTTTGCACGCGCCATATTGCGTTATTTCAGCGCGCGCTTAAGTTGCACGCATGCTCAGTTTTGCGCACGAAGGAGGTCGGAAAAAAGTCGCATATCGACTTTTTGACCCTAATCTACTCGAAAACTGACCGTATAACCCACAGTGAAAAATTCAGAATCAATTCATAGTTGTAAGTTTTACCTGTAGACAAAATATTAGCAAAATCTGTAAGAGAGATTTTTAGAAATTCTCAAAAAAGCGAAAATTCGACAGTTTCTTCATTAGCAAAAATTCTGCCTTACAGATTTTCATTTTCTTTTGCATGGTTGTTTATTTATAGCCCCTTTCCAAATCCTGAAAAATTGAGGTAGGGTCGTACGGCTAGATTTTGCGAAAAAAGCTTTAAGAAAGTCTAGTTTCCAGTCCCCTCCTAGCACTCGGTCTGTTATATTTCATATTTTCTTAGCTTCTCATATTACTTTTCCAGGATAATGAGGGTTAATATTATTTCTTTTAACAGTTATAGCTACAAATGACCCAAAAGAAAAACTCCGGTTGGCTTTAAACTTAAGTTCTAAAAAGGTTGTCTTTCTCTTCTGAAAACTGTAGTAAGCCACCTTAAGTTAGCTGTCAATGCAACCACCAATCAGAAACAGGCGCGCGCTTTTCTGCATGACTGACTGCACGCAGGAATTTAATCAAGCGTCTAAAAATAAAGTTAGGATGAGAATTCTTTCCCAATCAAAGAACAACTTAATTGCCCTTATTTTCGAAATAAGAGACTCGAAGCTTTTCTAAATAAAAAGATTTATTAAGATAAACCCCTCTTTGCTTCTGAAGATCAAATGCGTTCAATTTTCGCTTCTAGGAAAGGTAAGCTTACTTTAAAACACGCAAGCGAAGAACCGCGATACACTTTGAACGGCATTTATACTGACCGAAGTGCCCTTTTTAAACTTCAAAAGTTACGCGAAAGCCATAATATGAAGAATCGGACAATAAAAAAAAAAACATTTCAATACAAATTTACAATAAAAAATGTAAGTTACTTTACCATGGATTCCCTACAAAGTCAACAGCTTGAGTGATGTCTCATGCAACTGCAGATTTCTCTTTAAAACAACCGTCTGTTCTCAAAGAATAATTTCTTCGCTTTCAGTTCTCTGAGTTCCACTGTTTAAGGTGTCGAGCGTTCCTTAGTCTTAGTGCTTCTTCTTCCGATTTATAGTTCTCAAAAGGGCGAGTCTTCGCTCCGATAACGGGATATTTACACTGCCCTGAAATTCACGCGTGAAACGGTGTAATGCTTTTCTGAAATCTTCTCGGACAATGACAAAATCTCTTCTCTCTAGGACTGTATCCCGTTGGCAAAACGCTAAAACATCTCTTCCCTTTAGAAGAGCTCTAACTGCCGTTTCTTGCTCTGGTTTCAGGCCCGGCCTGCTGCAACCAAGTTCAAATCTTCTAACTGCACGTCCTCGTCAAATTACGTCGTTCCCGTGGGACGTACTGTCAAAAATTAACCAATCAGAATTTTGTGGCCGCTGGCGGCCGCAGAAATGAAAAAATGGGGGTCTTTGTAGCAGGCGTTCCTTTGTCCCTAGCCCCCAGTTCCCCTTCTCCCGCGTTCTTGCTCCCCTTTTACAGGTTGATCTGTTCGGATTCTGCAGCTGAAAATTTAGGCCGCAGAAAATTTTAGGAAAGTGAAATTGTATCCCCCGAACTTTCGAGAGAGATGGCTTTCCGAAAAGAATTGTTAGCTGACCTTATTTCCCGCTCTGAAATACATATTTGACCCTCTCTACGAAAACAATAGAAATTCATGATAATCCTGACAATCCTCCTGTCCCTTTTGTCACGAAACTTCTAGATCATGTTTCGCCAAGGGCCATGACTACAGTTTTCACTGCACTTAAATCTGAATATCTCACTCGATTTAGGCCTTCCCACCAGATATTCCGCCACCTCGTATGTAAACACAGTAAAGGAAAAAAGAGAGATTATATGGAAAGGTGAGGGACCTCACCTAGCCGTGGTACCTCACCTACCTGGGGTCACCCACTTCCATGTAAACAGGCCCTGAAACGAAGACCCAAGAAACGAAGACCTAAGATCAGACTCTTTGGACTAAAACGAAGATTTTGTCTCAAACCGGTCACTGCTTCCACACACGCTGCCAATCGGGCGCAGACACATTGCTCTGGCACCGACAACAGGCAGCCCAAGTTCGTAATACTAGAGCGCAAGGAATTTAAAATTTAATGATTAATGCGAGCGATGCGGTTCGGACGTGACCCCGCGACGGAGGCGGTGTAGTGTTACAATGGCGACGGTTGAGAATTTCAAATTATAAGATCTTGTATGGAGTTTAAAATGGCTATCTCTAAAATAGCGAACGGGGAATCGAGGAACGGGGAACGGGGAACGGGGAACGGGGAATGGGGAATGGGGAACGGGGAATGGGGAACGGGGAATCTCTAAAATAGGGAATATCTAAAACAGGGAATCTCTAAAATAGGGAATCTCTAAAATGGGGAATCTCTAAAATAGGGAATCTCTAAAACGGGGAATCTCTAAAATAGGGAATCTCTAAAATGGGGATCTCTAAAATAGGGAATCTCTAAAACGGGGAATCTCTAAAATAGGGAATCTCTAAAATAGGGAATCTCTAAAATAGGGAATCTCTAAAATGGGGAATCTCTAAAATAGGGAATCTCTAAAATGAGGAATCTCTAAAATAGGGAATCTCTAAAATAGGGAATCTCTAAAATGGGGAATCTCTAAAACGGGGAATCTCTAAAATAGGGAATCTCTAAAACAGGGAATCTCTAAAACAGGGAATCTCTAAAACAGGGAATCTCCAAAATAGGGAATCTCTAAAATGGGGAATCTCTAAAATAGGGAATCTCTAAAATGGGGAATCTCTAAAATAGGGAATCTCTAAAATAGGGAATCTCTAAAATAGGGAATCTCTAAAACGGGGAATCTCTAAAACGGGGAATCTCTAAAACGGGGAATCTCTAAAATGGGTAATCTCTAAAACAGGGAATCTCTAAAATAGGGAATCTCTAAAACAGGGAATCTCTAAAATAGGGAATATCTAAAACAGGGAATCTCTAAAATAGTCTCTATAATAGGGAATCTCTCACATATAGGATCCTACTTTCGTCGGTATGCATTTTTTTCTCAGCCTGAAAAATAGGCCTTTCAATTGATCCAAATATGGTGCGGATTACAGTGTCTGCGCGAGAAAGAGGGAATCGGATGTCAAAAAATTGTAGTGAAATTTCAGTTCAGAAATGGTTTAGAATCCTTGAAGTTGAAGGGGTGTAGCTGATCAGAAAATGTAAGCAGAAACATTTTTCCATTTTCTGTCAATTTTTCCGAGCACACTGGAAACGTTACTGGAAATCGCGACTGCTGGTTTTCTCTGCTACACCTTTCAGACTGGATCGGGTGAAACATTCCGAAGAGGCGAAGAAATGAGTAAGTAATTATCCCTAGTTACGTTGCTTTGAAATTTATACATCATCGAAGGCACTGGGAAAGATTAACCCGAGCCGGATTCGATGTTTGCCAAATCAGCAAAGCGCGTCCTGTAGACTGCATTCCCATTTTCCAATAACCTTTCAAGCGGCAACTTTCTGTTTCGATTTCTTCTTTCCCCTTTTGATCTCGACAAGATACCCGGCCATCAAACCCGCGATATACAGCCGTAGTAAGTTCGATCTTAACAATTTGCGCGTTGAAACAAATACTTTAAAAATGGTTATTATATGTATATGTCAAATAACTGATATTTAGACAGACAGACTTTAGACAATGGGAAAGCGACGATTTATTGGCTGACTGATACCGGATGCAGTATCAATTACGCAACTACTGCACAGCTGTTTGCCTCAAACGACTTCACTTAGAATTCATTGTTTTCATTGTTTTCACCCGTCTTGAATTCGACTGTATGGTGTTGAGAGGCCTGGGTTGACAACGCAAAAAAACAGAAGTCCAAGTGCCCATATGTCTACACTCTTGAGCTGGCGGAGACCCATAGGTTGCTCATGTCCGGGAAGCAAGACTTCTGGCGCCCTAAATGCTGGTGTTCCTCTGTTAACGTCCTTTGTTGTTGTTAAGTTTAAAGGGACACTATCCCGATAATGCGCACGCGTGAACGTCAGCTGTTATCTTTCAAATTAACAATAGAACTGTCACATTGAAGTGACAAGATTACCCCGCGGCCCACGCGGTGATATGCTGTTTACGTCCGCCATTTAAATATTTGCTTTCGTTTTATAACTCCAAGGAAGCTACAACTTAAATTTCTTGACAAAAAGGGTCTATAGATCACAATCCATGATGCGAAACACAAAATATAAATCACCAGAGATTTTCGGATTTAATTGCAGTGAAAGCTAGAGATTTCTTTGGCGAAACATCACGTCGGACTTCTGTAACAACAGGACTTGTTAGTTCCTATTGTTTTTGGAGGGACAAATATGTCGTGTAGAGTGCAAAATAAGGTCAGTTAGCATTTTCGGCGAGCCATCAGCAGCTCGGAAATTCGCGGATAGGATTCTGTTTCCTAAAATTTTCTGCGGCCTAAATATTCAGCTAAAAAATCCGAACAGATCATTCCGTATTAGCTTTCACAAATATGCTTTTATAAACCTCTGAAGCAATCTTATCAAGCAGGAAATGATATTTTCTCGCTGGGTGACCCTGATTATACACAAAGATCTAACCGAGCGTGATGCGAAACACAAAATCCTGCAACAGAATTAAAAACAATAAGCCAAGCCCGGCGTTACAAACATCAGCAGGGAAACTCGTCACGCTGCAGTGAATATTTCAGTTCATTTATTGTCGAAAATATAAACATGAGAGGCGGAAAAACCCATAAATTTCCTAAATGAGCCAAATTCAACGTACCTATCATGCAAGAGCGGCATAAAAACCATATTGAGTCGCTTAACAAACGATCAGAAGTCAAACCAACGGAGAATAACAAACGACGAAAGCCACAAGAATCCACCACTTATGACCTCCATATGACCTCGAGAATGCAACGCCTAAGTTGTAACCCGCTACAAAAAAACAAGAATCAAAATGGGTCAAAAGACCAAGATAAGGCGCAGCGTACAAGTACAAGTAGAAGTCGTGCAGCGTGCAGGCCTTCCAACCCATCAGTTTATGGCTGTGTCGGGCGAATACAGACACCACTGATCCCTTCAGTCGTTTCCATGTCTCATGAGTTGCTTTCTTTATATATATTCTGGTATGCTGCTAGTTCCATTTCTTCTTATTCCTTTCACGATTTTCTGAGCTTTTATGGAGGCTGCCGGGAGAAAGAAGCCTTCGACCGGCGCCATAGCGCTTCCCTCCTCTCGGTCCTCCGTCCAACGGCATTGAAAACAACGCCAAAAAATCCCGATCTCACACAAATTGGAACTTAACGAAAACTGTATATCATTAATCTATAACTGGGAGAAGCTTTAGGGTAATATTGAACTAAACTGAGCACGATGCAAACGGATTTTTGAAGGTTCTATATCACTTCTCGCGTCTTTTGAATTCGCGACATCCTGTCAGGAAATCAAAGTTTGGAGCATGCGCAGTAACCGGATATTGGTCCTTTAAGTTGCGGGTCATAATAAGCTGCGAACGAGCTTCTCCAAAATCTGACAGTTTGCAAATCACTGGTACCGTTGACCAAGACCTTTCGACCTCCGTAAGGTCTGCAAGATTGCAATAATGCATGCTGGTTTGAAACAAGGACATTGGCTGGTTTGAGGTCGCGATGTACCACTCCGTTGTCGTGTAGGTACCTCAGGCCTTTGGTTACATGGGAGGCGATAATAGGCATTACGTGTATAAAATCGCTGGGATCTCCGTCGGCTAGTTCACTCAGTAGCTCTTTCAACGAGTGAACCTTCTGTTCCCTTTCAAATGGACTAAAATCAAAGCACATGTATTCCATCATTATCGATGGAGGCGTAGTGCACATTCCGTGGAACGAGACGATGTTGGCATGCTTTAAAGTGTGTAATAGTCTCACTTCTTTCAGAAAAAGGCCCTTTTCACAGACATCAAGGTCAAATAACGTTTTGACAACCACTTGTTTAGATGCTGAACTTTTAGCTGTTGTGTACTGTGCCGCGAACACAGCTGCAAAACTTCCTCTACCGATTTCTACTAAATCACTGATTTCACGGAAATCAAAGGTTTCACATGTATCTTCTTGCAGTATTGTTGAAAGTTGACTCCCATGAACTATTCTTCTTCCTTAGCTTCGGAACTTTGAATAGCGACATTCTTCATGCATGACCATGGGTCAGGCTACAAAAAATCAAATGAATGAGTGAATGAATGAATGAACCTCCGCACTAAGACGTAATTTTTCGGCGTCATTCTATGCCAAATAAGAAAATAATGATGATGATACTTTATTGCACATGCGGGGGGTGTAGTTGCCGTCGATCAGCTATCCATTCGCTGTGCGAAAACGAGCGGGGTGAGGCCTATTTTTAATTGCATATTTGAAATGTCCAATACGTAATTACCAACTGGAGTTAAAAACATAAACTGATGCTTACGGCAACAAGACTGAGAAATTGAGGCAGAAACGAAATAAAAATACTAAAAGGTATTTGCCCGATATTTCAGTTTGCAAAACAATCCTTCTAGGGGGGCTACCACGAGGGTCTAGTGTCATGGCTCTATCAATAAGGTGAGCCTCGCTTGTTTTTGTGACAGAGTTACAGTTGTTGTACATATTAAAATTCCAGAGGAACAAGAGGACGCCGTTGATGGAATGGGCAGGTTGGTTAAAATGTTCTGAAACAGGAGTGGGTTGATAAGCTGACTGTGATTGAGGATAGATCGGCGATGTTCACCAAAGGCCAAATGAAATACACTACCAAAGATAAACGACATATCACCGACCCCGTTAGTTGTAAATCTTAAAACTTATTTTAGCTTTGGTGAACATCGCCAATCCATCCTACACTACCTAAACTGTGTTTCAAAACCCGCATATGTAACGGCCAACTTGTATTTGTATTCATTTTTCTATTTTAGCCCCATATTCGGTTTGTTTGGCAAACCGAAATATCGGGCAAATACATTTAGCATTTTTATTTCGTTTATTCCTCCTTTTCTCAGTCCTCTTGCCGTAAGCATCACTTTGCTGTTGTGAACTTTAGTATTCAAGATTTTTACTGATCCAGGTCTACAGAAGGTGCATCACTCCTCACTGGTTTGTCATTGAAAATGTATGTTGACTAGCGCACGAAACGTCAAGCTCATCAAAATCCGTTTATTCACAATGTTTATCACTGCAGTTTGTGTTTTATTCTTAACCAAGTTCATTTTTATTTAAACAGCTGGACCAAGTTTGATTCCATTTCGATGGAATCACCTTGAATTTAGAAATGGCAAATCTCAAAAGCCGGATAGACTAATGAAAAAGATCATGGGAACGCGCGCAAAAGTCGACTGCCGCGCGGAAACGTGAGGCGCATGTGATACGCGTACCTCACGCGCGTCACGTTTCTAACAGCGAAGCGGCAGCTGTCTCTCGTGTTGTCTCGCCCGACTGAGGAAAGGAGTGCTGGCAATCTACTAAAACCCTTAACTAAAACCATTGAAAAATCAACACACCTTATTCGTACTTAATTTCGCCATTTTGGCAAGCCAATATTTACGAGGCTTTGATTTCGCGATTTCAAGAAGACAAACTGGTGAAAGAGCATTCCATTTCGTGAAAAAAGTGTCCATAAAATGTTACTTTTCTAAACCTCTGCAGAGGTAATGAACAGTCCGTCATTCAGTAGTTTGCAGATCAAGACGGTAGTGGGTATGTAGGTAAGAACTTGCTAATAGAGCGATTTTCGTTTGACCTTGAAAAAGTGTTTCCGTAAGCGTTCGTTATTTGTTTCATCAGCCACTAGTTAAAAATGTGAAAACAAGACCTCGTTCCTTTACCGCTGAAGAGAACCCTAACATGGGTAAAGCATTGTTCCATTGTGCAATCGTATTGCTGAATACAGAGGTACATGAAAGCTCTTTACTAGGTGGAAAATGCTTGATGTTCGCTAAACCAACCAAAAGCCGTGTGCGTTTGTGTCTGTTCCCTAAACCAATTAAATTAAATTGCCATTGTTTGATTCCTTTGTTGTTTGTTCGCACGTAGTTACTTCAAGGTCAAACGAAAATCGCTCTTATATTTATTGATTCACATGTTTGATTATGTAAATTTCTCACGAGTGTATTACATTCTGCGTGTGTAAATTTTGAGAGGATTTTTTGTGCTGGCCTTTAATTTCTCAATTTTTTTTCAATTCGCTAAAATTAAGACGCGCGAAAATAAGTAAAAATAAGGTATATCTGGAACAGGTCTAGACAATAACAGTCACCGCTCAAAACGCAACATGTTTTTGGCTCAAGATGTCAAAGGTCACGCCATCACAGTCGAGACGTAAAAGGTCACGACATCACAGTCACATGTTGTTGTCTCGAGGCGCAAAGCCAGCGTAAATGGTTCCTTTATTAGTTATTGGTAAAATGAGGCTGTTGTACATTTTTTTCTTTTGCTTACAGTAAAATAATATAACATAGGTATTGAAAACGTGCTTAACAGTTTACAGTTTATAGGTATACCCTGCTAGCAGAGTGTTTCTTTCTGGAAAGTTTTCTTAGCATGTATGATGATGTTCGCGTCTCTCGTATTTCGCTTAGTTCTTTTGTTATCGTGAATACAAAACGAAAAGTCTCTGTTAGCAGGGTATCACGGGTGGTGATGTTTGCTTACCTTTCCACGGTGGAACACGGCTTGGTCGACTCGGCAATTCGCAATCGAAGCAGCGCTTTTCTGTTACAGTGCTGCGCGCCGTTCCGATGCCACTTGTACAAAGTTATCATTACGTTTTCTTTGATTGGCCATGAAAAAATTATCCAAAGAATTCCCATTACAAACGTGAACTGCCATTGGTGGGTTTGGATCCTACTTAGTTTCGGTTTCCTCACGGGTCCGTCAGTTTGCATCAAATATCTTACGCACTGCTCAGAATGAGAAGTCGAGGTGTTCTGACTCTCTTCTACGTGTAGCAAACATAAACTCTTTATTTGAAAGGTAAACAGGAAAGTGGGGATGGAATCTGGCCAACAACGTTCCTGTGTGCGTTTCCGCGACTTAGCTGTGCAGTATCTTCTTATTGTAATACAAATGCTAACCAGTTCAATCAAAATACAGGTGGCAGTAATGAGAAACTGGAGCGTGGAATAAGACTTAAAGAAGCGTTGCAAGTAGTATCGGCAGTCAACACACAAAAATAAATTGTATCACAATCAGCAGGATGTGATTTATTTCAGTTCACTCAATTTTATTACACCGAAAAAGATACCTCTCTTCAATCTGCAATTACGGTGCCTTATTAAAGGGATGTGTGACGAGTTGGTCACGCAACGCGTTTATAGGGTCCCTTGGGTTATCTATCCTTTCCAAATTATGGTAGAGAGAAAAACAGACATGAGATTTTAGTTCGGGCTTGTGGATTTAGAGATTCCCTATTTGAGAGATTCCCCGTTTTAGAGATTCCCCATTTTAGAGATTCCCTATTTTAGAGATTCCCCGTTTTAGAGATTCCCTATTTTAGAGATTCCCTATTTTAGAGATTCCCCGTTTTAGAGATTCCCCATTTTAGAGATTCCCTATTTTAGAGATTCCCTATTTTAGAGATTCCCCGTTTTAGAGATTCCCCGTTTTAGAGATTCCCTATTTTAGAGATTCCCTATTTTAGAGATTCCCTATTTTAGAGATTCCCCGTTTTAGAGATTCCGCGTTTTAGAGATTCCCTATTTTAGAGATTCCCCATTTTAGAGATTCCCCATTTTAGAGATTCCCTGTTTTAGATATTCCCTATTTTAGAGATTCCCTATTTTAGAGATTCCCCGCTTTAGAGATTCCCCATTTTAGAGATTCCCTATTTTAGAGATTCCCTATTTTAGAGATTCCCCGTTTTAGAGATTCCCCGTTTTAGAGATTCCCCGTTTTAGAGATTCCCTATTTTAGAGATTCCCCATTTTAGAGATTCCCTATTTTAGAGATTCCCTGTTTTAGATATTCCCTGTTTTAGAGATTCCCTGTTTTAGAGATTCCCCGTTTTAGAGATTCCCCGTTTTAGAGATTCCCTATTTTAGAGATTCCCTATTTTAGAGATTCCCTATTTTAGAGATTCCCTATTTTAGAGATTCCCCGTTTTAGAGATTCCCCATTTTAGATATTCCCTATTTTAGAGATTCCCTATTTTAGAGATTCCCCGTTTTAGAGATTCCCTATTTTAGAGATTCCCCGTTTTAGAGATTCCCTATTTTAGAGATTCCCTATTTTAGAGATTCCCTATTTTAGAGATTCCCCGTTTTAGAGATTCCCTATTTTAGAGATTCCCCATTTTAGAGATTCCCTATTTTAGAGATTCCCCATTTTAGAGATTCCCTATTTTAGAGATTCCCTGTTTTAGATATTCCCTATTTTAGAGATTCCCCGTTCCCCATTCCCCGTTCCTCGTTTTAGAGATAGCCAGTTTAAAATAGCGTGGATTTCGAACGTTCCAAAAACCAAATTTGTACTCTAATTCGCTTCTTCTTTCCTTCATAAGAACAGAAATTCAAAACGCCCAGAAGGCGATGGAAATGGATCAAAGACACAAAAGGATACACACAGGGTGAGTTTATTTTGTTCATTTAAGCGAATTAGAGTACAAATTTGGTTTTTGGAACGTTCAAAGTCCACGCTATTTTAAACTCCATACAACGTCTTACTGAATTTGAAATTCTTAACCGTCGCCATTGTAACACTACGTAACCTGCGATCAGGCCGAATTTTAGCATCGCTCTCATATTCTCTTACGTTGGTCGCTCGCTAAATTTTTCGTTTCGCCCGTCCCGCCTGAATGTTTCACCGAGCGAAACGAAAAAAGAGCCTGATCGCAGGTTAAACACTACGCCGCCTCCGTCGCGGGTCACGTCCGAACCCCATCGCTTGCATTAATCATTAAATTATAAATTCGTCGCGCTCTGGTATTACGAACTTGGGCTGCCTGTGCACCGACAAATTGTTTTTTTTGAGTCACCCTTAGCCTGCGTGCGGACGAAGCAAAGTAAATAGGAGACGTCTACACGCCGGCTAAGTCACCCTTCACTATTAATCACTCACGTCAGACGTGAAATCCAAGCGTGGACAAATAAAACCGCGGCATGTATACAAACGATCCTTGCTTAAATGAAACTCGAAATCCACACTTCACTGAATAATGTCCGCGATCGACTTCTATTCATGTGCCGTATTGAGTGTGTGCTGGGGGGGGGGGGGAAGGGGAGGGCAGGAGGGGAAACTGCAGGTATATTGTGACGGGGAGATGAGAACGAGGCCAAATTTTTTGGACGTACGTTAGCCTGCAATGCAGGTGTATTTTTTGGGCGAGTGAACGCTATAGCCGCCATCTTGGATTTTAAAAGCAGAGGAAGATTGAGGAAAGTAGTAGATTTTGCAAATCCAACATGGCGGCTATACATAGCGGCTAACTCGCGCGTCTCCAGAAAACGCCTGCATTGCAGGCTAGACGTACATACGTGTAGTCGCTGTTTTGTTTTGTAAATAGCAGTAATACAATTGTTTGACATTTTAGAACGCTAGAGTACTCGTTTATACTTTCTTAACCCATGATATGCTCGAACCATACACAAATCCTGTCATATGCCTTTGTTTGTCTGGCCTCCCACGGCCACGCAGACGACATCTGGGCTCGTCAAGCTTCCTCTCCGCGGAGGGCATTGTTTGTCTATACAAACACGCCACATCAGATGACCTCTCTCCTCCACAGAGGCCTCCTACAGTCGCGCCTTGACTGCACGCTTGGGAAAAAACGCGCGGGGGCTGGGAAGAGGGAAAAAATTACACTGTCCCCGTGCTTCCGTTTTCTCTCTCCAGCGCTCCCGTCCCCGTTTTTTCTTTCTCAGGAGCCCCTGCGGAGGAGAGAGTCAGGTGACCCTTGGCCTAAGGGGAAAGCCATTACAAATCATGAGGGGGATAACATTCCTCCCCTGAGTGACCTCTCTTCGCTTCTGAAATACAATTTGTGCCAGGGGAAAATCAAATGGGGTCCAGAGGAGTTAAATTTGAACGTATGAATTACTCTTCGTACATCTTACTTTGTAAAATATATAACCTCGTAATTTTGTCTAATAAATTTGCCCCATGCGATCTTTGTGAATCCAAGTCAGGAACGGCTTTCTTCTCTTTCCACACGCCTTATTTCTCGATCAGTTTGCACTCGCTTAGTACGCCATATTGAAAGTTGCTATTAACCGCACACCATTCTTCTGCGAACTCTTAACCCATTTGTTTAGTGTAAGTCCATCTGAGTGAACCTAAGAGCCCACAATAATTTGACCTGCCGTACATATAATAAGTAACGCGAGTAACGCAAGGCCACAACAAAGGCCTGCTCGAAGTTCGCTCCTCTGAACCCTGTGGTGCAGTTGACCAATTAAGCGCAAGAAACCCAGCAAAAGCTCATTTCAGTTCATTTCTGAGTCGCTAGACATTGCGTTTCCTTTTCCAAACTCTCCCTTTCTAACAAGAAATAACTGACGCTTTCTCTGATTTAGCTCGGCTTCGTGTCAACAAACTGACGTCACAACATCATATTTCGACCATTTTTTAAGGCAAAATAGGCCAACTTTCAACGCTTGCAAAATCGCCGATTTAGACTCTAAGCCGCTCAAACTTTGGAATCTTATATTTCAAAAAGCAAATACTATGATGACATAAAAAGAAATTTCGCTTCATATGCACTTTAATATCAGTTCCCAATCAAGACTTTCGTATATATCTGTTAAAATTTTAAAATTAATTATTCTTTGCTAACAAAACTATTGCCATTTATAAAACCATTTTAGATTGTTGTAATTCTCGTACTGACGTGATTTTTATATGGGGTGGGGTGCTTCAATTTGCCGAGAATGAAGAATTTTTCCCCCATTAACAGAAAACCAAAAAATAAAAATAGGCAGCTCAGAATTCTCGCGACTTAACCTTGAGAAGCCGATAACTTTTCAGAATGCCGCAGCAACGGAGTGGAAGTAACACAAAAATTTTGAGTACCCCCTAATCATAAGGTTGTTCGTTTGCTCTCCTATTTTCCTTGAAATGGTGTATTCCATTCCATTCCAGTTTAAGGGAAAGTTTATTATAAATTGAAATTGCCCCCCCCCCCCCCGAGTTTCAAAAAACGGCAAGTGCATCATCCATTTGTAACAAAATCTTCACTACTGTAGCAAACTTTGGAAACAACAGTAAACATTAACAAGACATGAGTATCCTAACACTCTAAAATGATTAACTTCTAGGACAATGTTCACCTTTATGTACTATTTGTAAATTTCCCACAGTTATAAAGTTTAAAACTATTAGAATTCAGGTTTCCTTGCAATACTCATCGTGATTTGCGATCAGGAGAGAGGAAGGTAACTACATGGAAGAGGGGAGAGCGTTTTCCAGTGCACTATTACTATCTGTTTTAAAAATGCAAAATAAATTGCGTCTCTTCCTGGGTCTCTTATGATTCATTAATGCGGAATTTTCCCCTGGTACCGATTGTATTTCAGAAGCAAAGAGAGGTCACTCAAGGGAGGAATGTCAGGGATCCCCCCATGATTTGCACTGGCTTTCCCCTTAGGCCAAGGGTCATTTAATGTGTTGTGTTTATGCACCTGTTTGAAAAACCTGTAAGCGATGGACGATGCAACACAATGGAACTCTGGGAAGATGGCACGGGCAAGTCTGTTTGTTTTGGCTGGGTATCGTTTCTTTATATTCAAAATTTTGTTTCTTTCCAAGATGATTTAAAGAGTAAGTTTAGGCATGCTGAGTTATTATAATGTGCACATGACTAAGAATAGAGGCAAGAATTCACGCTTCCCAGCAACCTCGCTTAATGCAACCTCGTTCCCAGGACTTTTTTTGTGAAGGGTGACTAAAAAAACAACAACTTGTCGGTGCCAGAGCAATGTGTCTGCTCCAAAACAATGTGTCTGTGCCTGATCGGCAGCGTGCGTTGAAGCAGCGACCGGCGTTTTAGTCCACAGGGTCTTCGTTTTAGTCCAAAGGGTCTTTAATACCGTCTAGCACTACATTTTTGCGGGAGTTTAATTTTGCGCATGGGGGATTTTTTTCTGTTTTGCGGTAACTAATTTTTGCGATTGGGAGAAACTGGTTTTTCTTGCTGGAAATTTATTTTTGCCATTGTCAGGAAGTCGCGTTCAATTTGGAATTATAACATTCTCGTTTTATGAGTAAAATTTTTGGGGCAATTTTTTTTTTGGAGATCGTGAAAAAAAACTGCAAAAATCGCAAAAATTAGAACCCGCAAAAATTTAGTGCTCCTGGTGCCACACGGTAGGTCTTACTTCTTCGTTTTTTCACTATTTTGGGTCTTCGTTTTAGAAACACCCACGCACAATATGGCTACCACGCGACTGTAACATGAACTGTGACCTTTCGGAACTATTGTTTGCGCTTTCGGGATTTACGAAGATGCAATCGACAAAGATCGTAGGAAAATCGAATCAAAATGCTGCATTTTAATTAGTCAAGCCAATTGATTCCAAGCATTCCTTTGCCATTCATGTAATCGCTGCTACCCGAAGCGCTACTACATTTTCAGCGCAGAAAATACAAATGGATGATTTCACGGGGTGTGGGTATGTTTTTGTGGACGAAGTGAGACTGCCTAATACACCGTTGGTGAGGCCTGCTCCAAACTTTGTCGAAGATCTTAAACGATTTCAAACCAAGAAGGATGATGTGTTCATAACCAGTTACCCCAAGTCAGGTTTGTTGAGAGGAATATGATTTTATAAACAAGGTAAAGCACACACTTACAATCAATAATGGCTCATTTGGTGACCATCAAAGCCTCGCCAAACAGATTTAAAATCATTTACTACTCTTTGATATCAATGATACTTTGTTCACAACGCTATTCAACGCCATTCTACATCCCTCAGGATCGGTTTAATTTACACTGAACAGTATTCAACAGGGTGTTAAACGCGTTTAACTTGCCGAAGTGAGCATTGCTGAAAGGTGTTGAATAAGAACGTTTGGAAGCAGTTTCGGCTTTTCATGGGAAAGTTTTTCTAACAGTTAAACAGATTTTCACACTTTCACATAAACTACGAGCAGTCTCTCCTTCCGCTCAGGGAGGAAAACGAACGAGTGAGCCGGCACGAATATCGCTCGCGGCGTTGAAACATGATGCGCGTGTCGAGCTGCTAGTGTAGCGAGCCGTTGCAGCTCACTACACTAGCGGCTTGACACGCGTGTCACGTTTCAAAGCGGCAGGCGATTTCGCGCTCGCTCGGTGACCTCGGTTGTTCGTTTTCCTCGACTATCTCTGAGCGGGAAGAGAGACTGCTCGTAGTTTATGGAAAAGTGTGAAAATCTGTTTAACTGTTAGAAATCAAGTCATCATCACGGTGAATATTGTAAAATGACACTATATCCTGAGTGAAAGACATAAAGTTCTGGTTTTCCTCGAAACGTGATACCCTGAAAGAAATAAAAGACTTAAAGAAATCGCAGCAATCGCCATAAATCAGCAAAATAACCACACCAGAAGCAAGAAACACACCATGGAAATAAGGAAAGGCTCTTTTATTGAAAATTGTTGCGTATACCTATCTTCTTGGTTCTATTACCGGGAATCCCATACAAATCCTTATATTTGCAGCCATGTTGTAATTGCGTAATCAACGAGCTTACCCTCACACTGAGCTTGGGGTGCCTGTGCAGTAGCCTGCGCGTAGCCGGTAACTCGAACCTCGCCTAACTCGAACTAAAATTGATTTCCCTTGGATTTGTTCCATACATTTACTGTAATTTTACCCTCAATAATTCGACCCTCGATACATGTCGATAACTCGAACCTCCCGCTAACTTGAAGTGAATTCCTGTTCCCTTCAGGTCATTTTCTTTGTACAGGTGCTCTCGAAAAATCGAACCTTCAAGGGAAATCAATAAAAGGTTCGAATTATCGGGATTTCGAGTTATCGAGGGGAAAATTATAAAGAAAATGACCTGAAGGGAAAAGTCATTCACATCGAGTTAGCGGGAGGTTCGAGTTACTGAGGGTTCGAGTTACCGGGAGTCAACTCGAACCTCGTTTGTTTGTGAAATGAGACAAAACATACTCCATAACACTGAAAATCCATTTTGAAACAATTTTCGAAAAATTGAGCAGCATTGTAGTTTTGAAGCGTCTAATTGTCCTTTGTGACAGTTTCTTTAATTTCCTGTGTTTTGGTACACCAAACGCGTCAGTTCTTCCTGCGAGAATACATGTGATACGTGGTATCAGCAGGAATTCCATCCCCCGATAACTCGAACCTTTTTTGATTTCCCTTGAAGGTTCGAGTTATCGGGAGTCAACTGTATTTCCTTTGCTTGACGCGTCAAGCAAATGAAATAGGAGACGTCTGCGCGTAGGCTAGGATCACAGCCCTGGGATCAGGGATCACAGGCCATAGGATCGTGGGATCGGGATCAGCAGTTTTTTTTTAGGGACCAGGGATCAGGCTGTACCATATTTGTAGGATCAGGGACCAAAATTGATCACGCTTTTGGGATCAAGGATCAGAAATTTGCGCGCAAAAAAGGGATCAGCATTGAAAAAACGTACCTCGTTACCACCCTGCTTTTATAAATCAAGTCGTATCAGGTTCCCAGGTGAACCCACCAGGCTTCAGCTTGTTTTATTTACTTTGACACATTTTTTACTAGCTAGCTCCGGTAGGACGTTTAAGGACAAATTTCAAAACAAGCAGGTGTCATAAAACTATAAAACCAAACCAATAGAGTGATTTTACTTAACCCGCGAAAAAATATCTTACAATTAGTGTCTAATAGTCAAAGTTGAACAAAAGGAAACAATGGAATTTTTAATAGTGTGTAATAATACGTAATAGTTTAGTATCTATTTCATGGGTTAAGTAAAATCGCTCTAATAAGACGCAGACAATCAAATAAGTCAACGAGAACTCGTAGCAAATACATGTGACCAGTGCCAACCGTGGCAAAAACGTGCAAGCGCGAAACAAATTGGTTGTCATTGCAGCATACGTTCCTAAGTCTTTTTACAGTCTTAAGGTGGCTTCCTAGGGCTTCTACAAAAGTGACTATACGAACTGGCAAGGCTTGCAAAAGAAGCCCTAGTTCTGTTGCAAGATTGCAAATCTTTGTTCCTGAATTTTACCAGTAAGGTTACCAACATAATTACCCTTGTTTTTCAGGCTTTGCTTCTTAGGCATAGGCCGTTGTCATGGCAACAAAGCAACTAAAAGATGACAGATATTTGCCATTAATTCGTCTTTTTTCTTAAATATTTTTATTTTCCCTCGGTGAAATTTTTTTAAACTTTCCTATTTTGTGAAAATGATTCTGACTAACATTTTGGAGGGGAAAAATATGGGGTCTTTCAGACGGATTCGCCGATATCACGTGATTTCTTATTTTTAACCATTAAACTGGACTGCTCTGACAGAATTTTTCCAAAAAATAATATGTGAAAGGTAGCGTTAGTATCTCAAAATGTGCAAAATTTTAAAAAAATTCACCTAAGGAAACGCGAGAAAATTTACTGTTAACTTTGCTTTTTTTGGCTATGCTGACGTCATAATAATCAGGAAAAACCTACGATTTTATGTGAGCGCCCGCAGATTACTACAGCTCGCATCATCGGCGCGCGCGTGGTCATAAAACTATGGGGAGCCACCTTAATAGGCTGACAAACTGGGTTTCCAACTGGCGGTTATTCTTCAACTGAGTTTCAACCCTTGCTTATTTTTACTCAAACATTACTGCTGTGAGAGCTGAGAAGACTCGTTACTCAGAGAGACTGGCCTGTATTAACTAATTGGGTTCAATCGAACCCAATCGAACTCAATCATGTGATTGGGTTCGACTGGGTTCGGCAATCGAACAAAATCGAACTGACACAAAAAATTGCAACCTCGTCCCCAGGGCCTTCTCCTCGTTCAAAATGGCGGTCAGAGAAACCCCTGGCCAAGGCTACACAAGGCTGCTGAAATACTCCACGAATCGTTTTCTGCAATCGCCTTGCATACGGCAACTGCGCTCGCGATACAAGCGGCAGTCAAAACTGTGGTGTCCTGGCGGTGTTCTCGGTTACGGTTCAGAATGCTACGACTGAAAACGGAGGAAACTCCAGTATTTTGTGTTTGTAAGCAAAAGCAAGAGTTTATAACGACTGAAGCTATATAGGGTTCTCGATCCATTCAAAGGCAGGGTATTTTCCAGTAGTATTGTATTGTTGCGCTTGCAAGAAAGGTAAAAATTAGTACGAAGATCGAAGCCGCTAGCGTTTGCGTTTTGTGTGGCTTGTGTTGGATTAAAAGTGAGCATTGTCTAAAGGGTAAGAAGAGAGACAAGACGACCACTAAAACCGTCTAAAACCGTAATATTACACCAGAATTTATTCCTTATATCAGAAGATATGACTCGAGCTGCTCTGCTTCCAGCGGGCCCCACTGGGAACAGATTCGGAGAAACAACAACGCCATCATCAGAGCTACAAAACATCTAATTCCAGTAAGACTTTTAGCGGTTTTGTATGATCTACAAAACAGAACTCTCCCATTTTCTGATTTAAGCCGCCCAAGTTTCTAAAGGCACGTTTACATAGCTTTAATAATGCAACTACCACCCAAGAAATAAGCTTATACTAAACAGCCGGATCATAAATTTCTTAATTGGTTTCTGAAGAACATTTTCATCTCTTAGAGTCGCCTGTGATTATCGGTTCTTCCTTTTTGCAACGAATCCGACGCAACGCAAAGTTTTATAATTCCAAATCTCTTTCGGTACTGCGGACTGATGCAGGACCGCTTGACCTGCATCTTGCTCTTTTAAAGTTACTTTCACTTCTCCTTTTTGAATAAACTCCTCCTGCCTAAATCCTGGAGTAGTTCTCAAATTTGTTCCTTTTAATTATAACAATTTAAATCTTCTTGAAATTTCGTGAGAAATTACACATTTTCTTCTCTTTGCTCTCTGCCTGTAAAAGTCGATAGATTGCAGGCCTTGAAGGATACCTTATCTGGTTGGAAATTGAAGCGAGAAAAAAAAATAAGCATATTAATATTTGACCAAATAAACTTTGTTCCTGCAATAACCGTTCCAATCCAGTTAGTCAAGTTAATTATCCACTTATAAAGACGGGCGAGGTAATAATTATTTTGACTTTCCATGGTGAATAAAGCAAGCGAAAGTGTCGTTTCCTTGGCGGTCCGCATGTTTTTTGTTTTGCTTGGCCTGATTTTCAGGTGAGTTTTGACTTTTAAGGAGAAAAGTAAATTTTCTGCAGCTTTTCACTACGAGCCTTTTGCTGTTGCGATGACACAAGGACGCTCCAAATTCCAAAAAGGCCTTTTCGTTCGTCTCCGGGTATGTGGAAAATTATACAAACTTGCCTATTTCCAAATTGAAGCATCAGCTGTGTAGCGCAACCATACAACGACTGTAGATCAAAATTGTCAAACATTCATGATGCATCTCTGATCTGATGGACGGGAACATTTTTCCCTAACCGCTAAGACCAATCTCGTTGACATCAGGCAATCACAGCTGGAAGTTGGAAGTTGGTGTGAATTAAAACCAGACATGAAGTACACGATGAAAACAAGTATGAAGTGACCGAAGATCTTTACAAGGACAGAAGACGGATTGTACCCGACGCTACTCAGAGCTGCTCAGTTAGCAGACAGCCATGTGACAAACGATGCCAAGGAAAGTGAAAGGGATGTGAATTTTCTTGTGAAAATTGATATTCAGTAGGACAACAGGAAAACCTTTATAACCTCCTTCGCATTCAAGTCCAGTTAGCGATGTCTCCCACCGCAGAAAAAAGTTTTGAATCGATTCTGGTTGCTCACCCAGCCCATATAATTGCAAACAGTTGTAACTTAAATAAATTGAAGTAAGGCAAGCGGTTAATTTGAAAAAAAAAGCTGAACCGCATCTCCACAGTATAAATTTCGCTGATCACGCGGAAATCGAAGCGAAGAGCACAAAATCTGCATAACGTCAGGACACCACAGTTTTTCCCGCCTACTGAATGCTGATTGGTTAGTTCAAATTTCACCGTATTTCCCCGTATGCAAGGCGGAAACCGTTATTCAAACAAAACGAAGACATTTCATTGTGTTTGCGTGGCGAAATTCTAACGAACTTTTGGAGCCACTTTGACAGCCTTGGCCAGGGGTTTCTCCGACCGCAATTTTGAACGAGGAGAAGACCCTGGGGACGAGGTTGAAAAAAATTGGAGCAATCGAACGCAATAGAACGTTGATTAGGTTCGATTGCGTTCGATAAGGTTCGATTCAGTTCGAACAGATAGGCAATCACAAGAAATGGCCGACGTTGCATGACATTCTATTGAAAATGGAGGTGGCGGAGCCAAATCTGGGAAGATGCAAGTTATTCTCGGCAGCTTACAATGCCAACTCGTTCCACATCATCGGCTCGGTTCATTGAATTTTGCATGGGTTATTGTAAAGATGACATATACTTATAAGAAATAAATAAATCGTATATGAAAGTTCAAAATAGCAGGGGTGAATTGATATTTATATAATCTTCTGTTGTCCGATGAGCTTAATTCTTAAGTTGTTCTCACATTGTGAAACATACTGTTCAAATAACTCATATATTTTGAATGATTTTTACATTGTTCGATTGGTTTTTCGAACACAATCGAACTATCACACAATTTTTTTTTAGTTGGATTGCGTTCGATTTCTGAACCAATCGAACCTTGTTGATTGGGAAAATACAGTTCAAATTTTCAAATATCTTCCAAATCAGAGTTAGTAATGCATCAGTCATTTCCAGCAGTGCCCATCCCCCCCGGGCCGACCCCCGGGCATTAGGATTTTTGGAAGCCAAACGAGCAAATGCCCCACGGCGGGGACAAACAAGCTGTTCAAATGGCCCACCGTACAGGTATAAAATAAGTTGATTTCTTAGTTTTTTGCGGATTACCCTCGTTCTAATCAAAGCTAAATGAGGCCAAACTAAGTCTCAAATAAGTCTTATTTCTCTTTATTGCTCCAATGACCATTCGTTTTGTTTATCTGCCGTCTCATTTTGTCATTCTTAGACAAAGTTAATCACAAAGTTTTCGTCCTTGCCCGATAAACTTATCACTGAACGGAAGTGACAGTGCTGTGACGTGAAAATCACGAGACCGTCAAATGCCCCGGGGTAGACTAATGCCCGGCACCCGGGAATTACAATGAGGAAAAATGCCCCACTAATGTCCGTGGGGGGGATGGGCACTGCTGGAATTGACTGATGCGTAAGTAGCAAAAACCTGTCAGCTTAGTGGACAGTCCTTCTAACAAAAGAAGTTCCTCCTTCGTCTGACTTGTAATGGCCCAAAAAAGCAAAGCCGAAGACATTACAATGCATTTCCGGTCATTAGAGTGAATTTGTATCCGGTTTTCTATGCTAATGAGCTAAGTTATAATCTAATAAGCTGTGATGATAAAACAAAATTAAACAGTAGATGTGTGAATCGCAAAGAACTCCAATCCCAAACGAATGACTTTAATTTCCCTTGCTTGTTTACAGTAGAATGTACTTGGTTTCTTCTTTAAATGAACAAAAACAGAAAAAATCGCCCCCTCCCCCCTTAAAAAAAAACTCAAACGCCTGTAAATGTTCTGCCCCGACATGCCAGTACACTGTTTCGTTTTGTGCAGGCTAATAATTAATAAATGTTTGAATTAACACTTCTTGGTTTGACTTTATACTAACTCACAAATGCTGCTGATGTATTATAAACAATTGAATTCATTTTGTAATTCGTAATAAAACTGTCAACTGTAACGTCCATCTTTCCTTCACTGTGACAGCTCATAAGAATATAACGCACAGCTTATTAACATTTAAAACCGGGTTATACGAATTCACTCTATTATGAAACTAATCAAACAATCAATCAACGATGTGTCCTCAGTTCCCGACCATTCATTTGAATCGAGACTTAATTCCAGAGCTTCCCCATTTGTTTTCTCCTTTTTTAATGACCCCCTTGAAAATTGTTGTGTACAACAATCGGTCGCACCATAAACGTGGTAGACGCATCGCATTAACCTAGCCCTGTCCCCAAGAAAACCACAGTCAAAATATCAGCCCTCCTTCATCCCCACCCCCATCTATCATTAACATTCCAATCAATCGTCCAGTGACCTTGAACAACTTACTACGACGAACTTCCTTTCTCTCTGCATTGCTATAAGGCGGTACCCTACAGGCCCGTCTTAATTAAAAGGGTTTACATGGGAATTTAAGGTGTCTCCACAGAAATAACAGCCTCACTCGGTGATGTTTCTTGTAAATGCCTATTACTTTTTGAGATTTTACTGGATTGCAATGAAGTTTTCCCAAATAATACAACATTGACTAAACATTATGATGAAGGTATTGATTTAGGACCCAATTTTTCGCACAAAATTGGTCGTTATACAAAATCCTGAGTTGAGATCTACCGTGTAGCACTTAATTTTTGCTGGAGTTTTATTTTGCGAATGGTCGATCTTTTGTGGTTTGCGGGAACTAATTTTTGCGATTGGGAGAAACTGGGAATTAATTTTGCGATTTTCAGGAAGTCGCCTTCTATTTGGAATTATAACATACTCGATTTTTAAGTACAAACAATCGAATACGGCTGAACAACATCCAGATGTAGAAAACGTTAATCAGTGGAGTACCTTCAAACGATCCTTTTCTTTAAAGCTTTTAACCGGTTAAATACTTGTAGTGTACCAACTGCAATTTCATCGCTTTATTTCTGACTAAAATCCTTTTGCTTCTTAACGAAAGAGACGGTTTAAGTAAATGCGGGGCATCAACATGATTCTACATTACATGTAATAGGCGATGTTTGTATGTAATTTCGATAGTGGAGTAAATTTTTGCGGGGAAAACCTATAACGGAATTTTTTCCTGGGGAACTTTTTTTGCGAATCGTGAAAAAACCCGCAAAAATCGCAAAAATTAGAACTCGCAAAATTTTAGTGCCACACGTTATATGAAATGTTTAGAATGACCTTACAACAGTAGCTAACCGTAACCATGACAAAGCTTTAGACAAATCGGAAACTTTTGAGCGTTGCATTTTGACGTTAAATTTGATGTACCTTATATTTTCATTTTTATTTTGAAGGAACCACTTGGTTAAGCGAGATTCTGTGGCAAATTTACCAGGATGGTGCAACAAGTGAGGTGAATATTGGAAAGCGAGTTTACTGGTTCGATGTACATCCCCTGTCGCGCAGGCCTGAGTCTGAGTTGCCACCAAACCCTAAACCTGTGATTGAACTCCTCCCCAGTCCTCGTCTGATGAGATCGCATCTGCCGTATAACTTGATACCCAAAGGTCAAGACGAAACCACCATGTGCAAGTATATCTACATTGCAAGAAACCCAAAGGATGCAGTGGTCTCTTTATACCACTTCTATAAAAAACTTCCTGAAACGAGGAAAACAGAATTCACGCTGGACATGATGGTACAAAGCTTTCTTCAAGGAACAGGTGATTTTTAATCTCAAATTTGAGGTCGGCACAGCTGTGGAGATACGTCCCCAGGGACAAGTTGCTACGTTTTCAAGCAAATTTGGTTGAAGACACAAATCCTGGGAACTTTTCATTCGTCGGTACTATCCTGGAACTAGACTAATCCATCACAGACCAAATGGAACTTTCCTTGCAACAAGTTTCCTCGTGTGGACGCTCGAGAAACTTATTGCCAGGAAGGAGTAGTGCCCCCTCCCCAACTCTCCATTTAAACATTAAAGGAAATTTTTCCTGGGACAAGTCCCTTTACTCACGGCTCTGGCACTACAGCAAAGGATTATTTATTTAACAGCCAATATTTCGGCTAACATAATTAGCCTTCCTCCGGGCCAGGGCTCAACGCGTCTTGTGGTCCTCAGGGAGGGGGGGGGGGGGGGGAATAGAGTGTCCTCTCTAGTGTTCTCATGCAGGTGACTGCCGGAAGGGTGCGTATGACTCTTGCAAGAGGAAGCGTTTAGTTTGTGATGTTACAGATTATAGACACAAATTGACAGAAGGGGTTGGAAAGGCCTAGTTGTGACAGTGCTGGCAATATTGTTTCTGCTGTTTATTTTCCACTGCATGTCACCTTTGAAATTGCTCTTCTGCTATTGCACATTATCGTTGAAATAGAATCGAAATTTTGCTAGGAGAAGAACAATTTCAAAATCTCAGAGGTATTTTCGTTACTTGCGTCATCGCATTCAACTGCAAGTCGCAAATAGTTAACAATTATCCTGCAAAATCACGTGGAATATGTTCTGTTATAACCAACTAATAAATTTTTGAGCGCTGTCATTAGTAGAAACACATCACTTGGCAAAAAATCGGACGGCCACCCGAACAAGACGTAAAACAAAGTATGCAATGTAATACAAATATGGTCAGCTGCGTAAACCATTGAATATCTGTCATGTTCGGGCGACAGATATTTTTCCTAAATATATATGGGTATAGTGACAAATGGTTGAATAATTATGTCCTTTACGGTTTCCAGTCTCTAACCACGACATTGCCGTGTCCGTGCAATTGTGCAGTGTCAAACGTCCAGCTTGTAACGTACTCTTGCAGTCCGCGATCATTTGCATTCATCGTAATCTTCAAATAGTGTAAATACAGGGGGAATAATGTATGGGAATATTACGAGCTTTGTATTTAAAGCAAAATATCGGGGGTAATGTTGATATTTTTCTTCAAAATAAACGTAAACTTACCTCAATTGCTGTGGTTTGTCCGGTCGTCCTTGTAGCTGTAAATGGCGAATTTTGGCGAATATTGGCGATTTTGAAGGTTTATACTGTTTATACGCTCAGGTAAACGCCGAACGCTAAACCTTCAAAATCGCCAATATTCGCCATTTACAGCTACAAGGACGACAAACCACAGCAATTGAGGTAAGTTTACGTTTATTTTGAAGAAAATATCAACATAATACCCCCGATATTTTGCTTTAAATACGAAGATCGAAGCTCGTAATATTCCCGTACTGAAATCCTTCAAATTTCAAACAGATTGTCTGGGCCCTCTGTCGTGTAAAGTCAAAATTGAAGAAGGTAAGGTGGATGGGGTGGGGGTGGGGGGGGGGGGGGGGGCGGTCAATTTTCTTTGAGGTAACTTTAATTTGGTTGATCCTTTGGTTGATAAGTGACATACTCAGACAATTTTTCAGCTCACGAAATACTCAAGAGGTTGCCGGATTTCTTCCGCTTTATCCTTAATTTCGTTTTCTTTCCTTTCTTGTTTAGTTCCTTATAGTCTGTGGACTGACCATGTTCTTGGCTGGTGGAAGCACAAAGATGATGCAAATGTCTTGTTTTTCAAGTACGAAGACCTGAAGAAGGTATCTTAATCACGTGTGGCTTATCAGAAAGAAACCAATTTGCAGCCTAATGTGCAAATTTTCACTAACTTGATTCTTTACAGCATCTATAAAAACACATGATGGGCACTTGGAAAATAACATATCTGAAAACTGACTTTGAGTCACACAAATAGTAATGGTTCCTACTTTTGAGTCTGTGGATGAAATCCTAAGGTGTGGCCATTCTAATAGGAGAGCTTCAGTAGTAGTCTGTATAGTGCAGTTTGTTTGTCTTCCTGGTATTTTGCTGCGAACATCTCATGCACCAAAGGGACGGCATTATTTGCAGTGTAGGCGTACAGCTGTTGCATTAACCTGCGTGGCATTTGTCTGTGGGTTCTGAGGACAAAAAAAACAAAAACAAAAACAAACAAACAAACAAACGTTAGGAGCATCGCTCGGTAAATGGGAAAATCCCCCAATAGATTAAAGAAACCTCGACCGAAGATTGAGCCGACAGTTGGATTATAATTCAGTGTTGATTTTTCTTTCATAGGACTCCGCGTCTGCTGTAAGAGCCATCGCAAAATTTGTGGAGAAACCTTTGTCAGAAGACGTTATCCAGCGTATAGCTCACCAGTGTTCAATTGGCGAGATGGCTAAGAACCCGGAGGCATATCGCGTGTTTCCTGGGGTAGACGATGCGTCATTCTTGCGGAACGGGGAGATTGGTGACTGGAAGAATCACCTCACACCGGAAATAAACGAGAAATTTGAACAAGAGTTTATAGCTAAGACGAAAGAACAAGGGCTTGTATTTGAATAAACGGTCCTTTCATATTATTGACCTCATTCAAAAATGGTTGCCACTGTTCATCAAACTCGATCAATTTGTGAGGGTCATGACTACCGTATTTACTCGAATAAGCACCGCCCCCAAACAAGCGCCGCGTTCCCGATGCGGCGCTTATTTGAGGAATTCCGTATAATTATAAAACCACTTTAAAACAACTCTAAAACAGCATTGGAAATTTCTTGTCATCAAAAGCGATGTTCTGCAGTTCATAGTGATTATATTTCACCGCTCGCCTATTGAGTTCTCTATCCAGAATTCTTGCAATACGTAGTTCTGTTGTGAAGGCCGTGAACTTTGCCGGCACATCAAGCCCAACTACTCTCTTCCTTTTTCCAGTTACCTCTGCAAGTAATCTGTTTTCAGCGTTTGCTTTGAGAAAGTTCTTTTTAAAACAAGTGCGGAACATTCGCACTTGTTCCTATCGGAACATTCCAATTTCTAAATAAGCGCCGCCCTCGAATAAGCGCCGAATTTGAGACGCGAACAATTTAATAAGCGCCGCGGCGCTTATTCGAGTAAATGCGATATTACATTGTGTGTAAGCATAACCGCTACCCCCACCTTACTACATTACACACAAAATGTCCCTATATCTTTCTACCAGCTCATAATGTGATCCTAAAGCAGTCTGTTTTCTGTCTTTTAATGTGATATGGAAACTCGTTGTATAAAACTTAAACGCCAGACACTGAGTTGCTGGCGCGTTAAGATATTTTTAGTAATTTTGACTGGCCTTAACTTCCGAATTCAGCCCTCGACTTTGCCATTACTTCAAGCAAGTTAACTGTTTTTATTGTCTTAGCTGATGAAAAACAGAGACAGCCAGTTTTGAGTGGGGTGTCAAAAGTCTGAATACCTGATATCCTTCCCGATCGAATGTTTCATGGCTACTTTTGTTACAGTATGAATCAATTAGAACAGTAGTTTTTGTAGTAAAATAGAGCGGTTTTCAAATGAGTGTCGTAAAACCAAAACCAGAGTAATTACCCCAGCCAATCACAACAAACACAAATTACCCAATGAACCAATCAGAACTTGAAGCAAGTACATGTTACTGGCGTCAAGCGCGGGAAAAAACGTGCGAGCGCGAGCAAGTCGCGACTGATTGGTTTGAGTTTTACTCCTGATTGGTCGAGAAAGTGGCGCGAGATTTTTTAACCAATCACAGAGTGAAGTAAAGCAAAACCAAAGCAAAACGCGATTTACATTCGACACTCAATTGAAAACTGCTCTAATGCAAGGGAGAGTAGTACTTAGGAAGACAGCCTGAGTAAAAGTGTTGACCTTCGAATTCAGAGTCAAGTCAATAAACAGTATCTCCATATGAAGTCTATTTCTTATACACCTTTTTATTGGTCCTGAAAACCTCATAAAAGAGATTGCTATCGTTTTATTGTAAGTAGCGAAACATTGAGACTACAGTCTGTCAACATTGACAACACATTACAAGAAGCAATTTAATTACATATGAAAGGAAGATGGATCGTTTTCTTTTCATTTATTGAGCCCTCAACCTGCGCGCAAGTTATAAGCAAGCTTAAGTTTAGACTGATGATTCAAATGAATCTAAGCTTCATCTTTTGGCACGCACTGCCTGATGGGAAAAGGAATCTTAATAATTGGCAGGGTCACGTGAGTGGTGGTTTTGCAGACCAAGTCATCCATACAGCCGCACTTGTGAACACTCTGCAAATGAACGAGACATTTTTCGAATTAGCCGACTTCCTTGCCAATACATATCTTAACCTTGCAAAAAGTGCTATTGGAACAAGATTACGCCTCGCACCAGAAGGCAGAGTGCGATGGCACCTTTAAAAGTTGGTTACCTGTGCTTCTAAACGAAAGAGAGTGCGGCCATTTTTTGGCAACCCGCGGGTGGCGATGCATTAAACCTTTTTTTTTTTTATTTTTCTACATAGCAGTTAAGGTAAAAAGCTCAAACTAGAAATACGTGGCTCGCAAAAACCTCCCGAAGCCGAGACGTTGTTCATACATGTATGCAAGGTGATTAGGCCTGTGACGCAAGTTATTATAAATCTTTGCTAACATGTTAGTCACAAAGTCAAAGAAGAGACCAAACGGTTTTTATCGTTAACCCTAATACAGTTGAAACATAAATCAGAAGTGGCTATTAAATCAACCAATCCTCTAAATCGCTCGTTTCAAGACATTCGTTTTTAATTTAGCAACATCCTAATTTTGGGCACATATCTAACTAAAGCCACCTCTTCAAATAAACAGATCTCTTCCATTCGCGCTATGGCCGCCATGCCGCTGGCTCTGTTATTATTTTTTGTTTTTCACTCTTTTGTGCCCAGTACCTTCGCGCATGGATGATGACGCGCTGTGTTGTTGCCTAACAATAAAGTTCCATTCTTTGAATCAAACATACTAACTGCCATAATCGTGAGGCCTAGAAAAGGATGTCAAATTTAAAAATTGCTTTGCAAGAGCTGAAGGTTCTACCTTCGCTCGAATTTAGCCCTTTAAGCCCCAGCATCATTATGCAAATTCTCCTTACTGGACTCCGTATATTTTGTTGAGCACTAGTTGTGAGAACTAGTTTAAACATCAAGGCAATTCATCTTCAGTGATCAATTTCGTAATTCTCATGACTTGTATGTGTTATAATGTACTGATATGTTGGGGAGAAATTTGATGCTGATACGGGCGATCACGATTACCTGAAAGTAACAAGTGAAGTATTTCATGAGTTTCAAGCCGCATCGCTTGTTGAACATGCAGCAAGTGTTTGGCCAAAAACAATCAGCTCCCGAGTTGCATTTCTGAAAAAATAAAAACTTTTATCAACTCATATCCAACCAGTTCATCGCAGGGATCTAGTATTTGCTCAGGATTTCCTAATAGCTTTTTGATAACCATTGAAACACCTGGTTGAGAGAGACAACATGGAGAAAAGTTCTTTGTCTAAAGAAACAACCCAACAAGATACAGAGAACATTTAATTTCTAGGTATCGCAAAAAAGTACGGTGATTTTAGCTGGCTGCCCGACCTCATTCTTTTCTTTTTGCCCTCCTAAACCTGTTAAAAAATTGTCGGGGTTGGTATTTAAAATTTGAAAATGAAACTTGATTTTTATTACCTTTCCAGGGTAGAATCTTGAAGTTTGTTCCAATTCTGTGCTGCCAGGATTCAAGGTTTCTTTAACGTCATCCTCTGTTAGTTTCTCCACCACAACGGGTTCGTTAACCGGCATACATTGCTTAATTTCAACGGTTTCGTTGCTTAGGTCAATTTCCCGCGTTAGTTTGCAAGATAACCCCTCACCACACCTGCACTGAGGCGCTTCCTAGACATTTGACAATAAAAAAAATGTTAGGAAATTTTAAGAGAAAGTAAATACATTATGAAATAATTACCTCATTTTTACAGTATAAATCAAAAAGTATAATTCCGACGACAGGACAGAAGCGTTGTTTTTGTATCGAAAAACATTTGGTTGGCCGTTTTAATCAGCATGTCAGCCTAAATTTTAAAATTTCCTTTTTAGTTATCAAATATAACCATTTTACTTTACTTTCTTGAAGTATCTACATCCTTTACCTTTAGACTATAAGGTTATTATTTCGTTTTCTTGATATGTATTTGTGTACTTTTAAGTCAATTAAGGCGTGTGGCTAAACTTGTGAAAAAATTCAGGAAATCCAAGTTGGGGAATCCAGAATGGCTTTTTGTCAGTTGTTAAAACAAACCTTTCTTCTCTCTCGATCAAAGAAGACCCATAAAACTCGTTCTGGAAATTAGTGTACGATGGAAGGCAATTATAATGCTTCTAACGAAATAATTATGCTAACGCTGGGTTTGTGACGTTTCCCCCCCTCAGAATTGCTCACCTGCATACCACACGGTGAATACTTAGGTAGATCGGTACAAGCCTGGAAACGGAGAAGAAAGAGAAAAAAACCAATAAGATGAAAAATGAGAAAAAAATGAAAAATGTGATGAAAAATTAAATAATACCATGTTTAAAATACGCGTAATTGGCAGCCCATGCCTGAGCTAAGAGACGAAGGCATCCGGAAGTGGGAATGTGCAGCTCCTGACAGGTCATACCAGTTTGTCGTTATTGGAGGCAAAATGATTGCATGTGGTCTTGTTTGGCCCAAGACCGTAAAACCGACATGGAACCGACATGGTCGTACTCAGGGGGGTGGTAAGGAGGAGTCACATATTTAAGATATATCTATCCCAACTAATCATAGCTCAATGAACCCGGCATTAGTAAGCCTGGAAACACACATTGATCCATTAATATATATTCAGATGCAAAAAGTATAACCCCGATTTATCTAATATCGTTTATCGAGAAACTGAAACCCAATACCCTTGGATAATACTTCCCGCTATCTCGCCCTACCTCCCACTTTCGCGAACATTTTTTTGTTTTCCTTAAGAGTTCGAAATAGAGAAAGTCTACTTTACAATCCCTCTATTCTACTGGCAAGAAACATTTTCTTTCATCAAAACAACCAAAACCTTTTTTTTTAAGTTGCGAGCAATATCAAGATCACTTACCAATGATAGTGAAACACAGAAACTGAAGAAAAACGCGGAGATCTTCATGGCTGTACTCTGGATACGGATGAAACTATTCTCGAAGTGCTAATTTTGTTTCATTTTTCAGCTTCCTTATATCGAGTTTTACTCATGCACTTCAAGGACAATGCTCCACATTTTTAAAAGATATTTGCTTAGAATAATGAGATAGGCTTTTGACCTTATTGGTGTACTGAATAATGCCAATCACAGCACAATTATTGAAGATAGCGCGTTAATTAAGTGGATGTCAGAAATCAGATGAGAGGATCACAGTTTGTGAATCATAAACCTCTATCGCTTATACTCGGAAAAGCCATTTAGGAATAACAAGGGCCTTTGAGATGCAAAATCTGGCGGAGCTGAGGAGAACAATTGAACTAGACAAAGTATATTTTACTGCTTTCAGTCTATGGTCAAAACCAAAGCTTAGTCTGCGAATAAAATGTTAGCGTGACATGAAAGCGCTACAGCACTGGTTCCTTTTGGTGCTGTTTATTACGCTGTACAATGCTGTTCTAGCCTTTGCATATGGATGAAATCCTTTAGTGTACCCCCCGGGGGGGGCAATCCTTTATCCTTATTGGGACTAAACGGGTATATGCCGCTCAACAGGGTATGGTTTTCAGAGTCTTGCGTCTTAAACAGGGTATAGCATTTCACTATTTAGCATCTTGAACAGGGTGTCTTTCTGGAGTGGAAGCTTCGAACCCTACATGTGGGTACCGGCATTTTTTAAATCTAATTATATGATGTCATTTATAAAAAAAAATACGTTCTGTATGGGAAATGAAAAACAAGGCAGACAAAAAACGCAGAAGGCAAGCAAAATATGAAGGTCTCTTGTCTTAAACAGGATAGCGAAATGAACGGATTTTGTCTTAAACAGGGTCAGGGTTTGAAGGCCTCGGCGGCACACCCCCAACCAAACTTCCCCTAAGTCCCCCCCAGCCACCCCTCCGGAGTGTTACCATGCATGTAAAGGAAATCTTTTGAATAGTTAACTTTCCTGTGGTTTGTTTTTCAAGATTTTGGAAAAGGAAATTTGGTATTTTTTGCCCGGTTAATTTGGCTACTCTGCCCTACATGCAAGCGATGTGTGATTTTTTACGTTTCTGGCTAACACAAAGGTATTTACCTAAGACTAGCAAGTATTCCGCGTTTCTATGGAGTTACAGAAACAATCGTCAAAGTTGTAAAAAGCTATAAGCAGCTGTGAAAACTCTCGTTTTTGGCTCGTGTTTCTGCAGCTGCTTCGAGTTCTCTCACACTTCTACGAGTTGTTAACAATTATTCACCGAAGTGGAGATGAATAGTGGTGGATATTTACCGAGCTGCGAAGTGGCGAGGTAAATATCCACCACTTTTACCGACACTGAGGTGAATGATTGTTTTAGTATATACCACACAAGCTGAATAACTAGCAGACCAAAAATTGCTTTATTTTTGACAATATACAAATGGTCGGAAATTTAAAATCTCGCACCCCGCGCGATGCACATTCGCGCTCACAAAGAACTAAGAATATGGTTGGAAAGATTAAATAACTTACTATTAAATACTGTCAAACCAAAGTTTAGTGCCATTTTTGTGTTTTTGGGTACACCCTCCTCGTTTATTGAAATAATTTCCTCTTCGGAAACCGAAGCGGGAAGCCATTTTGTTTCTCTTCGGCTGCACGGAGGTGACTAGTGCTTTGCTAATCACCTCCGAGTTAACCAATCAGAACGCACGAAAATTCCATTTATTATAAGAGAGCACGAAGAATTAAAGACTTTCCCGTTTCCTATGTAGAAATAACCACGTTAAATATCTGGTGTTTTTTCTGACCAATAAGACTGCAATTTCAATGTTTCAAACTGTAGGCCAGCGAGCTAACGGAAGGCCCATTCATCAATTATTAAATATATTCTTCCGCATGGATTAGCGAAATAGCAAACATTCTAACTGTTTTATTATAATCTAAAGGCCGACTTATTTGAAGAAGAATGTGTTTCATCAGTCAAAAGACGCCTCGAACTTACAAATGATAAATGTTGAATAGAAGCGCCTAGCAAATGATTCTTTTTCCTTTCAGTTAAGGGGAGCACTTGGAGTTATATGACTCCGCACTGCATTTTAGGAAAATGGAAAAACATCCAGTGTAATCTTGACTTGACAGTCGTTTGCGCTTGTTCAACTGTGTTACAAGTTTTAATAACAAACACGCAACAGCTGTAACAATGCAAAGTAGTGCATCGAAGGTAAACGTTTACATATTTTTTAAAATAACTTTAATAGAAGAACTTTAATGGAAGCGAAAAGTGCAGGTGCTATAATGGGTTCACTGGGTTATGACTGAGTGAAATGTTTACACTTCAGAACTCTTCGAGTTTGTTGCTCTTAACCTTAACCCAGTCAGTTAAGCGTCGTAGTTTAGCCGCCCTACCTCAAACTGAAAACAAAGCTTTTTAAATAACGTTTTTACTCGGTGAAAATGAAATGTCATCCATTCATTGCACGCCGTCTCAAACCTTCACCACTTAAGATTGTCGCAAAGCCAGATAAACTAAATTCAAGTATTTATATTGGGTACTTAAATATGGAGCATTTGTTCAGTATCAGTTGCAACAAGCAAAACCAAACGTCCAAGCAATTGTGACAGCCTTATTACAACCTTTCCTTCTGAAGTGGTTTGCACAGAGCATGACACCCTCCCGACCCCCCAGCCCCGAGCCCAAGCCCGAGCATATTTAAGATCAAACTGTGTGTTTTTTCCGTACCCTATTTCAGATCAGGGGTTCGCTTCTCGAAAGTCCTCTATAACTTTTCGGGCCCGGAAAGCTATTTTATGTGCGCGATGTTTACATTAAAGACTCAAATTTTGTTGGTTTTAAAAGCTGAGCAATAAAATTCTAAGTTTATAAAACAGGTCGGGCTGATACGCGGGCTTAAAACTATGCCAAAGTACTGTAGATTTTGATTTTAGAATATAGCTCCGCGCCCGAAAAGTCACCGGGACTTTCGAGAAACTGGCCCCAGGAGCCGTAACACATAACCTATATCAAGTCCTGAACGGGTCCAAATCAATACCCTTTGGGGTAATTCCATATGGCTTTTTTTAGGAGTTGTCCCCCAGCTCCTGTGAGAGTACAGCCAGTGGAGGGACCATCTAGAGTAAAACAAAACATTAACATGTATTTAATAATTTTCTTTTTAAACGTAATGGTCTTTTTCTTAGAATTAGCAGCAGCGTTTCAAGTCCAAGAAGACTCTTATGCCTTAATGTTGAAAAACACAGTTGAATAAACGTTAGCTAACCAAAACAAATATGTGAGCACATTGTTTGAAAGCTCTTGCGATATTTCATGGATGCAATTACCATTTATAAGAGTTTTACCACATAAACTATAAAACGGATTAAAGCGCCTTGTTTCTTCACTTCTACAGGAGTTTCAATCTGCAAGGTTTCAAGATTTTCCCTCCGTCAAGTGAAGGTCAAGTCATGAAGGTCTTTATCCTTTTGAGTTTTTGCGTCTATGTTGCCTTGGTAAGTTTTTCTTGTTAATTTTGTTTTGAAGATAATTAGTTCTTGTGCAGGTATTATAAGCAAAACGTTAACTGACGCAAATCAACGAGAATCACTCTTTTTGTGTGTTCCTCTTTTCTTGTCTTTCACGTTTAATAACCGCGGTCATCTGGAGAAAATGAACAGCGACCCCAGTCACGATTTGCGAACATTAATGAAACATAACTTGAACAATTCAATTGGTCCACAAGGAATAGCTAGCTGCGCAATATCAAGGATTTATTGCATAGTCCGTACACCAACTCGAGTATTTTCTAAGGACGAAAAAGTTAAAACACACTACACGCATCAAGTGTCAAGTCTATAAGTCTGCAATATTTAAAGGTTGATTTTCAACAGGCAAAGTTAGTATTTTCACGAGTTACGGTTGCAAATAAACAGTAACCAAGAAAGTACTCCATGACTACAGCTTTTTTTCCTAGCAACATAAATTGTTCTAAAATCACTTCTGCAATTCACTGTTTGGATCATCCGCTTTATTTTTTGGCCGATATTTGGTTTTGTCCCAATTTTAGATGAGTCTTTGTAGCAGGTGTTTCAGGGAAAGTTAATAACAGTTTATATAGCGCAAATTCAACTAACCTATTTAAATGCGCTTTACAATCATAAAATAAGAAAGTTAAAGCCAAGTTGCTTCTTAAGCTATAATTACTCCCTTTTTTTGCTCTTCTCCAGGGATGCTCAGATCTCCCCGAGCTTGCAGCTTGTAACAGGCCGGTAGGTTAACAGCGAATACATTAAGAATAATCATGTATCCTTGAGCCACTACACAGTCTCTGTGGTTGACAATTTGCTTTCTTATTTATTTTTGCGTGTTTTGTTGGTTTGTTCGTTTGCTTTTTGGTCTTATTGCATCTACTAAGAGTGGGTCCTTAGCTTGTTTGTATTGTCACTGCTCAATTACAACAATAGGTGAAAGTGTTTGCATTCAACTGAGTGTAGGAAAACCAAATCCAGAGTAGCCGCTCTAGCTGGCCAATCACAACAAAGCAAACAATTGAACGAAATTAGCCAATCAGAACTCAATTTCCATACAAGCTAAGCAGCGCTTGCATTGGTAAGTACAAGAAAACACGAGTGTCCGGAAAAAAACGCATCGTCTTTCACTTTACTTCTAATAGGTTGAAAACCGGTGCACACGGCGCAAGATTTTTTAACCAGTCATGCAGTATGGTGAAGCAGAACAAAGCAAACTACTTTCAATATCGAAAATACTTTCAATATCGAAAAAAAAATGAGTGGAAGCTCACTTGACATGAGAACAAGGTTACAAATAGGAAATAATCTTCACATTTTCGCACGGGTCGATTTCCAAAATTAACATTTTTAGCCATTAAAACCAGGGATAATGCATACGGTGTACAATGATAAAGCTCTGTCGTGTTTTATTTTTACAGCACGGAGATTGTAGTTGCCAAGCGGGACTGGCCTGTACACTGACCAAGAAGCTAATATATCAGGGACAAACAATTCCCGTCAAACAATGCATGTCGGAAGGCATGGAAATTGAAGTGGAAATAGTCGACCTTGATAATCAGTCGGATGATGTTTCCAGGACCAAACGCTTTTTGTTTAATGTAAGAATTTTTCACTGCGTTTCAGATTCATTGCCACTGAGATATTCCATTTTCACTGACAAGTGTTTTGTTTTTGTTTCATAAAATAGAAATGCTCTACTGAAGATGATTGCAGCAAGAATTTCTGCTGTCTTTTTGGCAAGCGGTGTGCTCCGAAACTTCTGGAGTTTGTCTCCTGCTACTTCGTGGTCAGTAATAAAATATCTTGGCGTTATGTTAGGAACAGTCTAAATGTTATGTTTGTAGTCGCGTTGGGGGTTAATTATCTGTTGCTGTAATTTTAATGAAAAGAAATTGTTTGTTAAACCTCCAAAGTAAGTACTTGTAAGTAAGCAAGTGAGTAAGTAAGTAAGTATTTTTAGGATTGTCTAAGCCGCTTTGTTCATTGTTCTGTGGCAAAAAAAAAAGGCGCCGATAAATAACCTCGCAAGATGACTTATCTGAGGTTGATATTTGGAATAACCAGCCAGATCCTTTTAGTGCCGTGTAGGCAACAACTTTGGTTTAAAGTTAATAACAACCTTGTTGTAATGTCGCTGGAATCCTTGGTACAATATTAGTAAAAGAATTGGTGTAATGTTGTTGAGGCCCTAGGTGCAATGTTGGGATATACGCCTTGTAGCATTAAGTGAAACAGCCTTGGTATAGTGTTAGTTATAATGTTACTAACATATTTAAAGTAATATCGGTAACAATCTTAGTGAAATGTTAGTAACAGCCTTGCTGTAGATGTATATTCCGAGAACAGAATTCTGGGGGTTGTGGGCTAATATGGTACTACCTCCCGGAGAACGATTGTCCTATCAGTTAATCTCAAACAGGTAACATCACTCTTCGCAGTGTGACCTGTCTGTGCTCTTGTTATCGTTACAACAGGACAAACACAAGTGTGGCTGCCGTGATGAACTGGTCTGCAAACAGACAACTTCAATCGCGCTGCCGATCGTTGGAACAAAGTTTCCCATCATACAGTGCGTGAAGCCCGACTTTAATCCAGGTCAATGATTCCACAGATGATTAAAATGTTGCAGATAAAATAGTTTAGGTGATGGTGTGGATGATAATATAGTAAGGTAATAACAGTCTGTAACAACAAAGGAGCAAAATAAAATGGGCAATTAAACCAAGAAGGTCTGATTTATTGTCTATGGTGGATGCATCCTTGGAGACACGTAGGCAGATATTGTCGTGACGGAACGAAGATTTCACGGGCTCTAAATCGGCACGAGTGAAAGTTTACTTGAGGGGCGAAACAACTTTCTCTCGTACCGATTTCGTTCTCGTGAAATCTTTTTCTCGTCTCGAATATTTGCCCTTCGGTCTCTAAGGATAACAAAACAGAAACACACCATAGTCGGCTTTGTGGTTAGGTCGCTGGGCTTGTAAAAGGGAGGTCCCTATTCACACCCTTCTCACAGCTGACCAACTGGATTTGGTTGACGGCAGTGCTGATTTCATCACTCCCAAGCCTGACCTCAGCTAAATAGCCAAAAGCCTCTAACCCGGCAGTTGATATTTTTTATTAGCAATATAAAATGGTACTTCAGTACATTCATACAGTACATTCATTCATTCATTCATTCATTCATTCATTCATTCATTCATTCATTCATTCATTCATTCATTCATTCATTCATTCACTCATTCATTCATCCACGTTATTGATCGACTGATTGATTTTTATTGATTTTTATTTTATCAGTGGAATTCTAGTCCATGCTCTCTCTCATTTTCGCAAGAAACTCTTTTTCGATTTTCTCATTCATCTCCGCCGTCAGGTGATTCTTCCAGTCGCCCACCACTCCTTTCCGTGGGAAACTTGACTTGTCATTCCCTGGGATAATTTGATAGGAAGCTGGGTTCTTCGCCATCTCCCCGAATGAACACTGATGTGCAATGCGTAGGATCACTTCTTCCGCTAAAAATATTCCCAGAAATTCCGCCACAGGTTTTACAGTTGATGGCAAGTCCTTTTGGGGAAAACGAAAACATGATTACTTCAGTATACGGAAGGGTATAAATCTTTTAGCAGGGAAGGGCTAAATCTTTTAGTATTTTAAAGGGGGCCGAGATACACTTAAAAATGAAATGGATAGCAACTCAATTTAAGAACGAATAAGGATCAGCACAATTTTGGCAGAAATTCCCCGGCAATGCAAAAACACACCGCAAAGCTAGGAGCTTTCGAGCGACTCAAAGTCCGCGATGATGTAGAGTGTTTGGCTTATTTTATAGGT